>OW121852.1:49658059-50892929 GCA_933228895.1 Platycnemis pennipes | reverse complement strand
AGCCTCCCTAAAAAAAGACATTTTTAATAATCAATTTTTCAATGTGACCATGGTGGTTTAGCATTAGAGCCACTTTGTTGTGGTCTGAAATATTAGATACAGGAGCACTGATCATTATCTAGCATTGTTACTATGTATCATCACCAATGGACTTATCTAGAGGAGCATTACTTTGCTTATATTAAACATTCCAATTATAATTGCTGTACGAGATGAGATTGAAGATTTGGAGCAATGGAAAAAGAACTTGAAGAATGACATAGCATATTAATATTCAAAGAGTAATTGAAAAATTAACAATTATCAAATTGCATGCATCTGTGATTGGGTACCATGGCTATATCATCCTAATACATACATCCTCTTGAAAGACTTCCCGTTAGTAGTTTGCATATTTTTAAGTGGATAATATTATAAAATTGGATTTGTGCCAATCAAAACTGAACTTCAAAGTCAGAGAGTATCCTTCTTGATGGGAGCTCAAAGATGATAAAAAAGAAAACCAAGAGATAAAGTGGTGCAACTTACATATCTTGGGCAATGAGGTTGAGATCTGTTGAGCATCCAAATGGTCCATTTTCACCACCTCTTGAGGTGGTGGTTTGATGTAGGAACAGCTGTCCCCACTGCCTGTAGGGCACATTGTGAAACAAAGTCAAAATCAATGAGACCTCTGTGCTCAAGAGGAAGAGAAGGAAGAGCTAAAAAAGTTCCACAGTGATTCCGAAACACTTACCTTCCATTATCATTGGATTTGAAATTGAAGGAGATGGAATGTACGATGAGCTTCTATGCTGAGCCATGACTATTTCCTTGGTATTTTTCTCTGGTTTAAAGAGAACTATATACATCTTTGGAAAGAAGAGGCATCCTAGCTGGACAAGTCCACTGTAAAAGAACGATGAAAAAACTTTCTAAAATGGTAGTTAATGATAAATTAATGCAAAAGAACACTGGTTAAATGCTTTTTGGTGCATTTCATATTTCTCTTATGCATTGAGTACACTAGAAAGACATATAGGAATGAAATTATTTCGATTCTTTTAGCAGAAAAATGTTTTATCAGTCAAAACCTATATAACATTTCCAATATTGACTTCTCTGTTTATGTTTAAGAACTGCAACCAATAAATTTTGTTGATAAGTTTTAGAAATGGAAAGATACATACCTTAAAGACAGTGAAATAGCTAGTGTAACAACTCTAATGGACTGTGATGTAGAAGCAAGATAGAGTGGAACAAAGGCCAGCCAAACAACGATGGCTGTGTATGAAGTGAAGGCTACATAGCGTGCCTCGTTGAATCCACCAGGGCATTTTCTTGTTCGTGCAGCATACACCACACATAACAGGACAAGAAATAATGGATATGCCAACCCCACCTAAAAAAGATCAATCTAGTCAGGAATAGATACAGACAACTTGAGTTAAAAATAATTAGACTAACTTATATTTTCTGTAATGAAAGTGCAATAAATGGTGTAATGGCTGTCCTCTTAAAGTCAACTATGACTTTTAAAACCAGATATTTTGTATTCCACTTGCAACTAAAGTTTCTAAACCATTATAATTTGGCTGTTCAGTAAGACATGGTTGCTGAAAATACTTAAGGGGATTGGATAGTGAGGTGGACGGAGCACTTCCTTCCCACCCTGAGGGTCTGGGTTTGAATCCTGGCTGAGGTAGAACTTTTTCATTGGTATACGGGTCTCCACCTGAGTGGTATGTGGAGATCACTTTCGGCTTCCAACTAGGTTCAGTACTCTGTCCATCAGATGGGACATTAAACCGTGGACCCCTTGTGCCTTTTGTCAAGAGTAGGCTATTGTTTGCACTGGATTTCCCTCCCTCCATTCTCTGGGAATTCCTTTCTCTACCCAATTACTCATCTATCCAAACCAGACCAAAAGATCACAGGTGTCAGTTGCCTTCTCCGAATAATTACTACTAGAAATACTATCAATCTAGATGTACATCTCCAGAGCAAGTATTTATTTGGTTAAGAGATCAATTACGAACAAAAAAGCATATTCCATAAAGTGGGCATGGAGAGTTTAGTTTTACTTTGTTGTTCTATTCTTGAGAATTACAAATCAATGAGAGACAAACTGAGATCAATGAATACTCACAATGTAGGAGTGATCTGCCAGCCCCAGGCAAACTCTCAAGCGAGTCTCTCGGTCAGGGAATACATGGGTGATGGCTGGAGGGCTCGAGAGGAGCCAACTCGCATTGACGACTATTTCCACTGATGTAAGCAGGCCAGTGATGACTAACTGAGACTGTGGACTTGTATACCTTGGAAGACAAGAGCAAAATGCAAAAGTGAGATAGCAAAAATATGAAAGTACAATAGATTGAAAATGAAACTTCTGATGGTATAGTGGAATTTCTTCATTGATTCCATTTTTAATGCAAAAAATTAGTGCATTTGAGTATAATGAGAGTACAAATTAAAAATTCCATTGTAAAAATGCTCCCTTATCTTGAGCCACTAAACATTTATATATCAAAGAAGAAAATTTGGTTCCACAGCAATTATTCATATAATACTTCTATTTAGGTTCTGTTACTAAATGTTTGTGAATTCTTAATGACAATATATAATTATGCCATTAGCTTCATAGTAATAAATGGTGAAATACCACCCAGAATGACTCCATCACTTCATTATTTGACAAATGGGAAAATATTTAGTACCTACTTATAGCTCAATGGCTTCTAATAAGTTGGCATATGTAATTATTATTAACACATTTACTAATTCATTGCAGCAAAAAATAGTTTTGTGCAGATAGGAAGATGGAAAAATGATTACATAGAAGTAGAAGTGATAAGAATCGATGAAAACCAAAACTTAAATATACATTTATGTCTCCTGTGATGACCTAACCAAAAATAAATATTGCTGCATCCTTGAGTGGTATGATCGACTGAACAAATCTTTCTGCATAAAATTACTATAAAACCATAAAAAAAGTGAAAAATAATTTGGAACCCAAAAGACAGATGAATATTAATGATGCAATCTACAGTAGACAATTTGGTATTGTGCCAGCCTAGCAACCTAAGAGTTATGGATTATAATTCTTCAATAGGCATTGTGCCATATTTGTCTTAGGATTGATTGATTTCCTGTTAGGTAGATTGTATGATATAAAATCAGAATTTGGAGCTCCATAAACCTAATTTTAAAAGAATATTGATGATTAACCATTAAAAAAAGCCAAGAGGCTTACTTTGTCTTGTGCGGTGCACTGTGGCTATGGTTGAATATCCTGGCAATTCGGTTGGTCTTAGTCAAGATAGCAGCATAGCAGAGGGAATGGCAAAGGCCCAAAGAGAAGCGTGAGAGCCCACATGAAAAAGGTGTCGGGTATGAGCCCACTAGCACAAAGGTGACGAGAAATGAGGCCAGAGTTCCCAGAAGGAGAAGTGAGGACAGCTCTCGGCCTGATGCTTTGATGACAGGGGTGTCGCCATAGTACCAAAAGACCAATCCAACACCTATTGTCAGGATAACACCTGACAAGGAAAAGAAATAACAGCCTTCAGCATCATATTTCCATACTTAATAGTCTAGTTAGGCCATCGGTTTAATGTAAGGGTCAGTTAATTTAATTATACAATATGAAAATGAAATTTATGAGTAAAAAAATGACAAAGGCTTAAAAAGGCAATCATTGTCTTCAACTGATTACCATTAGTTGAAGTTATTAGAGATTTTGTCCATGAAAACTCTAGCTATGCTGTTGAGGACATTGGAATAACATATTAAATAAAAAAAGGGAGTAGGTACCTACATGTGTTGTACAAGACTGAATCTGGAATTTAAAGTGATACTTAATTTCTCTCCTGAAAACGCTCTTTTCTGTGAGCATTCTATTTAAGGAATCTTTATTGACATATGTATTTTTCATAAGTATTTGAGGAATAGTGACCAAATGAAATGTATACCATGCAGGAATTTTTTAAATCAATTAATGACTATGTTCAGCAATGCAATTGGTAGTTATCTTATTTTGATTGCATAGGTACATTAAATTTCAGCAAATCAAAGGTCAATAAATTTCTCAATTTTAATGTAAATAATTTTATGAATGCAACGAGCTTTAATGTTGAGCAAAATACTGTTTGCAAAAATAGATAGGCCATTCTTTTATTAACAGCATTTATTCTCTTTCAATGCACGTATAATTTCTTCAGAAATTCAGCCACTGAATAGTTTGATAAATTCACTTCAACTCACCAAATAAGGCAATAGCCATTGCACCAAGAGCCCATGGGTCCTTGAAGTCAATGACTTTTTCAGGAATGTCTTCACAGGAAGAGTAGTCAGATGAAGGAAGCTGACCTTTTGGGCAATCATCACAATGGAAGTCATCTTTTTTAAACTGAAAGAAGCTGCATGTCCGACAACGCCAACAGCACATGTCCTCTCGCTAGCATAAATAGACAAAATAATGTACCATAAGAAATCTACAAGAAACATGCCTTGGATATGAGAATTGTAATCACGAATCATTTTAATGAAATAATAATTTTTAATGAAACCTATTGGGCTAATGAAGATACCTACATATTATTTTGGTGTCATACATCTTTAGTTCATGCTCTTAAAATTAAAAATGGATTAGAAATAGCATCTATTTTTATGTCAACAATATTTGTTTCATTGTAACGGAGTGGTGATGGATTTTCTATTAAGGATAGCTGTTTAGTAAAAAATGCACAATCCTACAATATACCATATATGAATGCCAAAGAAAAATCAAGTTCCAACACTAATCTTAAGATGATAGTAGCCAGGGCCAGGTCATTACAGTGCATTAAAAGAATTAATTAACTTATAATATTTGCATTGAGCTTTGCATAGTACTCCGTACAATAACATGCATAGAAATGAGGGACTGAGGCTTAGAAAGGTCATGAAAAATTATTTCTGCTAGGACATAACAGAAAAGCAGAATCAAATAATTTTTTCCTATCCTTTTATTTGTGTAGGTAGTTAAGGTTAATGAATTAAAATGAGGGGAAAGTATTGATACTCACATCTCGGATTTTAATTTGATTTGAGGCACAAGGCTTGCCACAGGTAATCTCGGGCAAATCGACGTCAACTGCTCGGAATCTAATGGCCTCATGATCAATATTTATCACATGTGATCCATTTTCAACTATATAATCGAAAAAAAAAATTATTAATATCTTATATGCTGAAAAACATGTTGAATCAAATGCTAGAAATTGAAATTTCCCAATAGATGAACATACTGTAGTGAAAAATTAAATTTTCAATGCTAACTTGAATAATTTCCAACTGGTTTCCAGTGAAAACCTTCATCACTGTCCCTCTGGAAGTTTAGGATCGAATACCGAGGAGGACCATCTCTTCCATCCATAAATTTGAACAGCTTTCCATCAACATCTGTAATGGAAAATTAAACATTAGAATAAAAAGGAATGGCTATTTTGGATAAATTTATCACATTGAATAGGGATAAAAATTCCAGCAAAAGGAAAATAATTGAGAACTTTTTTCAGTTCTAAATGCCTCTATTGGTTTTAAAAATTTTACATGAGGCTTAAGATTTGGACTAGAAACATTTGGTGATTATGTAAACCTTTTCCATATGGGATACTGGCATCATTGTGGACCATTTGTCTTCAACAAAACTTAGCTTAATATGAGAAATAAAGAAAACTTAATACTTAAAATTCGTAAAGTAAAAGGGTTTCTTAGGAGAAATGGATAAACATAGAAGGTAAACATAAACATATGACCCTTCTGGGAGATTGAAGGCCAGAGGGTATCAAATGAGTTAAGAGTTGCCTGCTATGTGGATAAGCAATGAGATGCATATTTATTTCTCAGATGAATGGGGAGGTTTTAATTTTTTTTGGGGAGTTATAATAGCCAAAAACCAAACACTTATGCCCGGGACAAAACTCAGGTCCATGAACTTTGGAATAGCAGGCAAGAACGTTTTTCATCTGGCCATCATTGATAGCCAGTGTGTAGGGTGAGGAAGATGGAGGATTTGCTCATATGAAATACTGGTACTAAAGACCATATGGATAAAAAAGCTTATATATCTACAAATTTATTAGATGGGAAAAGAGAAGATAGAAGTTGAGAACTGATAGGGATAAATACACATCTAGGAGGTCATTACACTTAGCTTTGTCGACCTTTACTCAGTTGACCTATGATTTTAATTCTTTTGCTGCCTTTGTTATGAATCATATTTGACTATAAGAGTTTCATCTGAAATTTTTTGGTTCCTCAAATAAAAATTGATGTATCTAATCACTCAATCACATCTAAGAACAAAATTTCACAATATTTTCTAACTAAATTTCACAATATTTGCTCAGCATAATTAAAAATCTACACCAATCATCCAAACGTTCATGATTAAAATTTTAAAACTTTGTTTTCCACATAAAATTTATTACCATTCACAACCTGAGTTTCATCACATTGCAACATCATCAGGTGCTTACACTTAAGAAAAAATAGCTAATATAATAAAAATGAGAGGGGAGAGGTAGTCTTCAGGTGAGTGATAACAAAATTGTATGTGGAAAAAAAGTTTTAGTTTTTAAAATTTTAGTTATGAAGGAATTCCACCAAGTAACTGCCATTAACATTACTTTTCCCAAAAATTATTGATACAAAGAGGGCATCTAGCTTTGGAATTAACAATAGAATGTCAATCAAATGTTCTCCTCATTTAACTTACCATTGAAGGAAACATTTCTGATGTAATCCCTGAGTACTGATCCCTCGATATGTTTCATTTCATTACAAAGGCCGTGGTATTTAGCACCACATACGTCCGTAAACATGTTGTGCAAAGCAACAGCAATTGAGTACACAGCATCCCTCACAAAGTGAAGGTAACGCTGTTGCTTGTAACCCCTAGCAGAGGATATTCTAAGTTCAGGTTTACAGAGTGGCCGTTCAGATGTGGCATGCAAACTAGCATCTGTAGAGATTGAGTACAGATCTGCTGCAAAAAAAAAAAGAATTAGAAAAGTATTTAAAAGATTCAGAGCACTTACATATGAGAAGAACATTTCTATGCAGCGGATAAAGTTCAGAATTCTAATGATTTAGAAAGATGTAATTCAGTTCTAGTTGGATGAAAATTGCCGTTTTGACTGGAGAGAAATACTCTCCTCATGAAGAAATTATAGTTGATATGAAACTACATTAATCAAACAGCCTTGTGGCAAATAAATATGATTTGAAATTTTCAAACAATTGACACCAAATCTTTAGCTTTAAATTTCCCTGTGGTTACCTGTGAAGTGAGGTAAATCTGTAGGATAATCTTCTCCATGTGACCCCTCAGAATAGTCCACCACGGAAGATGAATCATCTGGGGAAGTGACACCAAGTTTACAGCGGAATGAGTCCTGCCAGAACTCTGGGAACCACGGATTGATCGATGCATGCTCCTCTGGCGTCAATGACGTGAAGTATTCATCGAAGCCATCCAAGGGACGGACAAGGGGTTGCACTGCAAGGGAGCCCTCCAGAACTGAATCCATCCATTTGGCAGGAGGCTCTTGGTAGTAGCGAAGATGGGCAAACTGTGGTTCATCACTTTTTGCACTCTCTTCCTTTGAGCCTGAAGATGATTTGGATGACCTCTGTGAGATGGCCACACGGTTGCTCCAGGCATCTGATCCAATCCATATGAACCGTGAATCGGCACCATTTCTATGGGCAGCATCTAAAAGCCGCATTGTGGTGGTCTTTTCAGCAAACACCACCACCACTATGGCAGGAGATAAATCATATTTCATCAGGAATGAGTCTATTATGAATGAAAAACATTACAACGATACTGTCCAGGAACCACTAATAATGAATACGATTGTGTTGAATTGTGATTTGTGTTAAAATTAATTCAAAATATTTGCAACATCTTCCATGGTAGTTCTCTGTGATTACTCAAGCATTAAGGTGAATTACTTATAAACATGAATCATTAAAATTCTTAAGTAACTGAATGCAATTTGAAAGTAATTGAGAAAAAAATGAAATACATCAAGGCTGATGACCAAGTCAATAAAAAATCAGTCTTCGTAAGTAAGTGCATCACCCTGAAACAATTGACCCATCAAAAAAAGAGGATGTTAATGGGAGATTTTATGACTGAAATCCTACACAAAGGCCAGCAGAGAGAGGGCTTAAGCTCATCCATTCCTTTTCCATAATTGATAGTGGCCAAAATTAAACAACATTGCAAAGACATTTGATTTGTAACAATAAATGGATATTTTTCATCACAGTGGAATGTTGTATTTTTTTAAAGATAAGAGGAGCTTTGAGTTCATATGGACCTAACTTAGCTGGAAATTAGACTCACCTCTCACATTTGTCTTGTTCACAAGTGTATGAATGACTGTATCATAATCACTGGCTGTAAATCTGTCTTTATCTATCCTCTGGGGAGTTGAGAAGCATACAGAGTAATTTGCAGCTAATGCACTTAGGGTTTCAAATCCATGGTTCCCATAGTCATTATCTGAGTATATCACAGACACATATGTCCAGTTGAACTGACTGGAAGTTAAAACAAATGGAGAGAAGGGTTTAATCTTTGCGAAAGAGAAATAAAAGCCGAAGATAATAAGACCATTAAATCTTTTTGCATACTTCTGTAGTCTCAAGCATAAGGAAAGAAATAATTATGGCAGAATTTTATAATGAGTTTTTTTTGTGGAAAATAATGGCATTGCCCATTCCATCATCTAACAGCAGTGGCAATAATTCTCACCTAGAGATTTAAATTCGTGGAAACAGGTGAAAAGCATCTGGGTGGGTGAGATATGCATTAATTGGAAGAAATGAATTAAGGGTTCATAATGTTATATTTGCCAAACCAAAATGCATTCCTAACCAAGGGTAAATGCTAAATTTAATATGAATTCTCTGGAAGTAGCCTGGATTGAGAAGGGTGTATAAAATATAAAAAAGACCACTACTAAAAGCAAAATTCTTTAAATATATTTGAGTAATTGAGAAAAAGTATGACAAATAAACAAATTCACTCAATTTTACATTTACAAAATGACAAGTACGAGTCCCACTCATCACTTAAAAGCACAATTCCCAATATTACACAATTTCTTGACAGTTAAGAAAAAAAGTATTTAGGTGCATGTTGTGCCCAAGTTTCAGCCACTGAAATATTGATATGCAACAACTTTTTTTTACTACGAAGAAATGTCTAATCATAATGGAAAAATCAATTGACTAATTTTAAAATGCAAAAACAAGTTTCTCCTTACTGAATTATCAAAGATGTATTTCGCACACATTTAATACATCCGTACCACCATTTAACCCTCACCTGAGCATAGCCAGCATGACATGAGCCTGGTTGATGTCACTTGGTACTGTCCGAAAGAAATATGGGAAGCGATCTTGGTTGCTGAGAGAAGGTGATGTTGAGAGATAACTCACTTGTGGGACTTTAAAAAGCCTAAGCATTGTAGCCACCTGTGGACAGAATAAAAATTTAATACTTTAGCACAAGATTACAAAGCATTGAAAGTATGTTGATGTGGAATGGATTAAATTTCTTCAAGAGCACCCCCTTTAATGCATGTTATTATCAACATTTGCACAAGAATTAGCTAAAATAATTCAATCAAAATTACTACCACTGGACCACTAACCACTGTTGACACACTATCACATGACATCATACTGAGAAAATTCATGTCTAATGAAAACCCCTCCCATCTTACAAAAAACATGGTATAAGGCTAGTACATTTTTATGTAATGGGATGATTGACTCTTAAAGATAACCATGATAGCTACAGTGTTATCAGTATCATGTTACATATAAATATGTCAGGCTTGGAAGAATTGCTTCTAATAATTATGAACATGTGCTAAAATATTATAAAATTATAATGTTGTGCACGGGTTGATGCAGCTAGTTGGCTGTTGCACATGAATAACTCAACTCATTTCTGACTATGAAATTTCATTATATTGCTTAACATATGGACACTCAGGAAAAGATGACCCTACCTGAATGGTAACTGATGATGACTGGGCCCCAATAACAGCAACAACTTGATCAAAGCTGCCACCTCGGAATTTTGGTGTGCTGCCATCCGAGCACTGGAATTCAGTCTCGTGGTGCTCATTAAAATGAGCAATGAATCCTTGAAGGGAAAAATAAATCAGTACCGTATTGAACTTATCCAATAGATTGTGAATGTTGTGAAATGAAAAATCTCCAATGAAAGTAGAAGTTTTTCCATTATACTTGTACACTCAAAAAGATAAAGTATTTTAATACCATTTGAATAATCAAAGATATTATTGACCAGGTTCTTATTTAATGATTATATAATACAAATCCATTATTCATGAACTATGTGAAACCTATGGGATTTATTAATGCTCTTTCCAAGAAGATCAGCAATTAAAATTCAATTCAAACATTGAGTGCAGTCAAAAAAAAAAAAATGGAAGCAAAACCAGGAGAATCAATACCAATATATTCTTTTAATATATATTGTCATTAAAATGGGGATAAAAGAGTAATCTAGCAGTGGTACAAATGCCGAAATATTTCTTCCCAAAAATAAACAGTTTGCTGAATGAATGATTTTAAGAGTTTGAGGAAGGGTACTCATGATCATTTGCAAAAAAAAATTGAAAACTATTTCATGGGTGAGTCAAGCAAAATGCATTACCTTTTACAAAGTCCAGAGATTGTTCTAATGCATAAGCAGCATTGTCACAGGAGTCAAAGGCAATCATTCCCAGATTAACTCCTGGGAGAATTTTATCATTCTCGTTTATTTGCTTGATGGTGTACAAAGCAGCTTCCAGAGGTTGAATTCCATCCTCCAGCTGGAGAAAGAAGAGCAGAAATAGCAATGAAGCAGGGTTGAGGGAGTTTTGGAGTAGGAAATTGTAAATAATCATCAGCTACACACTTAGATCTTTCAAACGGCAATAAAAACTGTAGCTCAAAGCAAACAGAAACAGAGTAGATTTCAGTAGCCAGAGACAATGAATGAGAATTAGAATAGGTTCTCCAATTAAGCACAGCACCTTTAAATATCTTGGATTGACCCTTCCGTAAACTAGAATAGGTAAAGAATAAATTTCAAATAAAATCAGTAAAAGAAAAAGAGTAATTCCTCAGATGAATTCTCTACTATGGAGCATTACTATTACAAAGACAAGAAAACATTATCCATTCCACATTTGCTGAGAGTATGTGAACTTATGGATCCTAAATGTGAGAATTATTGGCTATGGCTTTGCACTACTGGAGACATAGCAGCAGATCTCCAGGCTAGACTAACTAAGAAATAATGTATATTCTCGCCACATCCATCCCTATCCCATCTCCATTGTTCTCTGAAGAACGTGGTTGTGTCACCGAAAATTAAGAAAAATGATTTAAAGGTGTCCTTATAAGTGTTTTCTCTTTTTCATGCATTTTTCTCCCTTGCAATATACATAAATCTATTCCAGTATTCACATATTCACTGTAGGTAATATGCACTCTGTCAGTGGCCTTGAAAAAGGGGTAAGGAAATCTACAATGAAGTCTCCCAGGGGAAGTTTGTGCTAAATTCTCACTAAAGCTACCCATTCCCTTGAAATCATCTCTAAAAATCTATCCTCATCAAATATTTATCTACCTAAGAGGTTTCTCAATAAGCCAACATTATCTCTTTCATAGAATTCCTTCAAAAGGAGCAAATCATCTTTGGTCGTAATCCTGTACCATCACCTGAGAGAGTATCCATCACATATCTGAGAGTTGCCAAATGATGTTGTCCATAGAGCATTTCTATCAGCATTAAATTCCGATTCACTAATATACTTTTCCGAATATGTAGTTATTGTTCAGTGATGGGAAGAGTGATAAATTTCGGGTATTTGTCCCGAGCGATAAATTGGCAGTAGATCAAAAACTTACCATGACATTACTGAATATGTTGAGTACTTTACTTTTATTTTAATGTTTCTAATCACCTTATTCACTTGTACTAAACCCATTGATTTTATATTTATGATTCTTATGAAAATAAGTAGCATTTTCCCCAATACCAACGAGAAATTTGGCCAGAAAAGGTACCCTGACAGATATCCTCGGCTAAACGCAACCCGCAAAGCAAATATGCACATACGTGTTGCATAACCAAGGTACCGTAGCGGATTGATCCAAGTTTTCCCCTGAAATTTAGAAAGCTGCTAATTTTTAATGGAGATGTGGTCAGATCAACGAAAGATTTATTTCCAAAAACACAATTTAAAAACTGCTTTTTGCCAAATGGAACCAAATTTGTGAGATTCGTTTACAAACAAACAGACAGGCAAATAACTGTATTCTTACACATTCTCAAAAAGAATACGGCTTTACTTGGCCACATTCCGCCATATTTAGAGACATTACACAGTATATGCCCCATTTAAGATGTGAAATGCTAACTTTCTTTATAAAATAAACTTTCTAAGATCACAAATTATCATTTCTGACAATGCACCAAAGTTACGAATCATCAGAAATTCTTGGTAATGGAAACCTCTCTGTGGAATCTTTTTTGTAGGTGGAAAGTGCTAAAAATTCGTATTCGGTCCATTTCAGCCTCACCTGTATTCTGCCGCATTCTATTCCTCCAGATCCCTTTTTGTGGATTGGGAACAGAGCCCCAAGCATGATGTCTCCGGTGTAATTGAGGTAGGATCTCACGGCTACGGATTGTCCGATGGCAGCTGCCAGAATAGCGACGGTACCAGCCAGTGTCACGAGCTGTTGCGGCCATAACACATTGCCGATGGTATGGGCTGCCACAGGCCACCCATTGATTGCATCAACCATGGCATTCAACTGAAATTCTAAAAGAGATTTCCACCATTTAGGAAAATGTAGACATAAAATAATGTACTTATCATTCATGGAAATATATTGCGAGCGTTCCGATAAAACTCAAGGGATGGATTGTAAATTTAAGCATAGAGTAAGTGAGGGTATGCATTTTATTCCCTGATATATGGAGCCTTAAAGGATCAATTCGTAAATCGAGCACGCGTAGCAGATGTCGCGAGAATGTTGAAATGTACGGAAGCATATTTTAAGAGGGGTGAAAAATAGTAAAATAAAAGAATGGGCAACGAAGCAGATTGATATATCCCTGCTCAAATCGAGAAACATACCTTATGGCTAACTTGCAGTGCTCTTTTTTATAATTAAAATCAACTGAGACAGTATTATTCGCCAAAATAACCCCTTGGATACAAAGTCACATTCAAGAGAAAGTAATTATAAATTAAAGATTATTTTAGAAGACATATTTTTGATATAATATAGTATATATTTGATCATAGCATATTGTCCACCGATATAATATTTTAGTAAAGTATGAGGCATTGATAACTTGGGGAGGACTTATGTAATTTTCAGAAAATATTTTCTAACATAATGTTATTGTCTCGCATCAAAACATACCTACTTGCCTCACTTAGTTGTTCACTTCACTTTCAACTCTTTTGTCCTAACCTAAACTATTAAAATGTCGGCAGCTACGTAAGGTCTCAATAAGAAGTTCACTGACACTAAACTCATCGCCGTCAAAACTATAGCACAAAGGCTAAGCAGAAATTCGAGGTTGCCTATCGTATATACAGGGAGCATCTTTGCAAGGGTGTGTTATGGTGGAATGCCAATGGAAATGAATTTATTCCTTAATATCACATTAGCATATGGTACTTTCATAGAGCGATGGCCATATTTAGACCACTGACATCATTAAATCCAATTAACTGTGTAATATATTTAGGAGCAGTGTCATATCTGCTTTCATATGCATACGTAGCACAATTTGCTCTTTGTCATACTTAATTTCGTGGTTGGTAAATTACTAACGTCCCACGAACCTTCTGTGCCTATGAATTTTTATTTTTTTGCAAATGAGCCCAGATTCTAACTAACGGGTGCCCCATAAGTTTCCTGGTACCCTCGTTCTTGTAGCAAAGAGTTAGCCCTCTTTTTCGCGACCCCTATATATATTGTGCATAGGGGTTGACGCAGTAGTAACAACAATACCAGGCGAATACTTTTTACACCCATGCAACCACTCTTACTTCCTGCACAACCCCCAATCATGTCAAAATCCATGGGTCTTAAACCTTTGCCTTGGCAATCCCTTTTTGGACGAGAAGATATGATTCATTAGCAAATGGCTGTGACTTCCAAAGCTTAATTAATTCGTTGCGTCAATTATATCTAAAAAAAAATATCTCTCCAAATTCTAACTAACAGACTATTGGCTACTAAATTGATAAAAAAATTCCGATACCGGGAATCGAACCCGGGCCTGCCGGGTGAGAGCCGGGTATCCTAACCACTAGGCAATACCGGATTTTACATAAATGAAATTCCAGCAAAAACATGAGTTCATTTGCCCTGCGTTTACTTTACGTCATCGATAATTGTGTCTGATTCATTCTTTTTCCCGGCAAAGAGAAAGTGAGAGTAGCGGCCTGACCTTGACTTGGCATCGAAAAGTTTGAAAGAAGAAGAGCGGAAAATTAACGACTCAGAGAATACTTCACCATGATCACACGTTTTAATAAGAACGAAAAGAGTAATTGATGTGATAATGAATTAGCTATCTCACCTACGTTGCCTTGTGATGAGTAATGAAATGTCAGCCATCTGTGCACACGTCTACATCACTTATTTTTATTATTTACCGGGTAACTTAGATTTATTATGAAGGAACTTAAGTGTAGGAGGAAAACATTAAAGTCTAAACCTCTCTGTTAATCTATGTATCTACTTTTATCTTCATGATCTAACCAACTATTGTACGCTAGGATTTTAATAATTCAACTTTAATTTAATAATAAATACATTTTAATCATCTCCAAAAGTGGTAACTTCCTTTAATTTCCAAATGAGATAGACTGTACCTACACTAACCTAAGGTATAATATTGATTCCCAAACTATTTCCTCTTACGGTTTGGACAAAGAACAATTTGGGGACACAATAGGCAATTTGGACGCACGATGTAAAATACATGAAACTGTGAAAGTAACATGATGCTCGATTCGGATGCAAAACTGCGTAATTTTCGATGCTCACCGAGGCGCGGGAGTATGTTTTATGGAAACGTTAGACTCGGATGAACTCTTCTTCATTCATTCAAGCACTCCAGGCCATCACGATCACACTGTGTCATCAGCACTCCTGAATGCGTAATGGTAATAGCAAATCAGTGCATTTCAGCATAAATCCAGCCCATTAATAAACATTACACGTTGTATAAAGTAGCTATTAAGTTATACCTTCCGGGTGGATACATGACTAACATGTTTCCGTAATGAAATGGTATTGTACCTATTTTATTTGCTTGTACGTAGAGTACGTTTGGTAGTAATTCACCCCTTTCCACACGCCTTCGAAGTGTCTTTCAGGGTACTCCATTTATGAAGGTAATCATGAAATAAAGGGTGTATTTTTTCCAAAAAAATATATACCTAAGACGTACGTTACAATGAAGATAAATCATACGCAGATCTAGGTTTCAGTTTTGATAAACTACGTGATGTTGATGTATCAATGTTGAAAGCTAAATTGAGTGTAATGTTTAATTTTTGCTATTCTTTTATCCTTTGAACCGTAATTATGCCGGAACTGCACACAATATCGTGTTAATCTTCCGAATTAGATGAAGATACACAGTCTTTCTCGCACACAAGCACTGTCACTCACACAATATTCCACTCGAGATGTAGATTCCACCGGCGGTAACACTGCACCCATACGCACTCGCATTCACAGACCAAATCGTCGGGCGCCGCGGGACGCATCGGAGAAACGGAATGTGCTCCGCGGACGGTGCGGGTGGGAATGGATGAAAGGAAGGAGACAACCCGACGTAGCGCTTGCAAAACTCCGGACGACGATAAGAGCGGACCTTTTTCTTCCGCGGATCCGCAAGGAGGACGCCATCCGCCTCCGTGTTCCACTCCCGTGTTTTCCGCGGAACTGTCTCCGCGCGACGGCCGACAAAAGACGCGGTGCGCGCCCACGTCGACTCGGTCTTACGACGAACGCAACCACCTCGGAGGGCGGTGACTCACTCAGCGTCGGAAGCCTTCGGGCCATCTCGCCCAGCCGCGCTCTCGCCTCTGATACCTGCGAACTTCTCCTCCGAGTGACTCACGGGCGCGCCGCGCGCGAGAGTCAATTGAGTCACTCGCGAAGAGAGGGAGGGAGAGAACGGTTCGCCGGATGCGAGGAGAGAGCTGACTCACACGTCGACGGGGGAGGACAACAACATCCGCGGATTTTCTCATCAATCTTGTTTTCTTTGTGATACGGATTCTCCCGTGACACGCGGTGACCTCAATCGAAGCGTAGTCGAAGAAGTGTTTATTTTCCAAGGTCAATGACTACATTAATAGTTGAATAGCAACTGGAAATAGTTTTACGATGTATCTACATATTCAGTGTACCACTCAATACCATCTTGAGGGTGTGTGGCAGGGGATGAATCATCAAAAAACATGCAATAAATACATTTATATCTACACAATAACCTGCAAGCCACAGCGAGGGTGTGGGGCAGGGAGTGAATATCACCAAACATGCACTATTGACATGTAACTAGGCTACTACAGGAAAATTGGTTGGATAGTAGGGTCACATGCAGCTAGATGATTAGTATCTATGGTATCTACATAGTAATAAAGAGTTATTGGTTATAATGGCATTTATGTAAATATTTTTACCTGCATTTACCTACCGTGCATGAATTATTAATGTTAATACTTGCATCATGCACTTCAGACTACTTTAACCATATTTCGCATACCTATCCCTTAGCTATGCTGCCTATTGTGCTCTCTTATAGTAAGCGGGACAAATTACATTTTAAATCTATCGGTACTACAATCTATCTCCTTACTCTTATTTATATGGTCAAGTCTAGCAAATGCGTAGGGGTTCTTAGTATGTATCTAACATCTTCAGTAAAGCTATCCGTTTTAAATATCTGCAGAAAATTTTATCTGTTCTTTATCCTACGATCTGATAATGCGATGCAAAGTACATGCGACGATAGAATGTCACTAAGGATAATAAATCTCTCGCAGAAATTTTGGGCGGATAAGGTTTCTGAAGATGTTACATTTAAATAAAATACACCAGCGTGTTATGACAGATTGGAGCCTGAAGATAAAATTATAGATATAATAGACAGTAAGAGAAAAAGGTTCAAAAATTAATTTTTTCAGCCCACATTTTTTATCATAGAGAAGTACACAGGAGCATGCTAATGCTGGCACCAGTTTTTCCTCCACTCACAACATTCGTACGTCTTACCAAACAACCAACCATTGCCGATGTCGCAAAAGACCTTAGATGTCGTCGGCTCTCTCAATAACAATAATTAGAAGGATATAGGGAGAAAGGTGCATTGGAGTGAGAGATACTGTGACCTGAAACACATATATTTTATAACTCGTTAGTGGGAGCGAGTTAGGAAATGAAATAAGTCCATCGGATTGGACAACCGTTGACTCCTTGGCACCTTCCGTTTAGAGTGCGCTGAAGCCGATGCCTTCATTCCCTTAATTAATCCTACCCCTTACCAATTACCCGCCAATCGTCAATTGCGCTATTGGCCATAGATTTAGGTCTCCTCCCCAAATAACTGCTACAACTACTGTTTTGTCGCATACTAGTGACTAATTCACCACGAAAGACGGATGGTATATATCAGGTAACGCTATGAAAATTACACACAGTAGCATCATCATGAAAACTGTATTTTGTTACTTCTCTTCGCGGTATTAATCGCAGCATATCACGTGGCTCTACGCAACTGAGTGTAGCGATTGGGTGAGGCAGAGAGAGAAAGCAGCAGCTGGAAGTAGTTGTATGACGGGAAGAGGATGAAAGACGACTAGTAGATGCCGCCACCAGCGTGAGCCAATCGTTGCGGCGGTGGGGCGCTCAGCCATAAAAGACATCGTCACCTGGAAAAACCCAGCTTCTCTTATAGGTGTGGACATGGGCAATAAATCTCTGCAAGTGAGCCAATAACTTCTATCGTTTTCATTCTCAAAAGCCGCCTCATGGAGGCAAAATCGTCGAGAATATTAATTTAGCAGGAATGCGAGGTATTACAATAAATGACATCAAAATGGAGATGATCTTCCATATCTTGTGTTTGTTATGTTTCCATGGAAACTGTCTCCTACAGCCGAATAGAGTTCGAAGAGAAATAGTGGAAATTCGAAGCAATTTTGAGAATGAAATAAACTTCTTAAGTTCCACAAATCCCGATCTCGTGTGTCATTCTCAAGGGGAGTATATTATTCTTCGTGGTTAATTCTATATAATAAGATGTAATAAGAAGTAATACTTCTTTAAAAACTGACTCATTGACTTTTGACTGACATTGACATTGATCGACTGACTTAGAATTGATTAAAATTCTATGAGGATCATATGCTAATATCACTTTATTGACTTATTACTTCTTCCTGGCATCGTCCATTCATTAAATTCTGTAAAATTTGACCTCTTTTCGAGAAAATCTTCAAAAGCTTCGGCTCAAAATGTGCAAGAATTTTCCGCAACGGAATATAACCTGTTTAAAGGTGACGTGGTGTACACGGTGTCCTTTCATGGTAAGAAATTTAACGAACGGCCTTTCTTGAGTGGGACCCTTGTTCCTCGTACACTGCCGGCATATTCTCGAGAAGGACATCCTTTTGATCGGCAAAAGAGTTCACAGAGACAGACTTACATTATAAGCGCCTTTACAAGTACAGATCCCGAGATCATGAAAGGTAAACTACTGAGTGAGTAATATTAGATATGAATGAACAGCGTTCGCTCGGAAGGTACCTATTTGATAAGCTTTATCTTCTTCACACACCAGTAAAATTCGGTCTAACTGCTCCGCGCATGGAATATCACGATGTTTACCTTGAACGTACGAGATTTACAACTTGCATGCGGATAGATTGAAAATATTTCACCACTCATTTCGAAAGAGGTTACGAGTCGGTTGCATGGAGCCATTCTTGAGAAATTCGTACGTGCGCATCAACGATGCACAGTTTTACCTTCACTATAGCGCAATCAACATCAATAAGTACCATGTGAAGGTTTCATAGAACATTTATGAAATGGTCTACGGTAGACACAGAGCATCTTGCACTCACCACTATCACCAGCTATCTAAGATATCTAATTCTAAGATTGGTTTGACGCAGCGAAGTGGTGCAGCGAAGGGGGGACTTAAACAATTGTGACGAACTTGTAAAAAAATAACGTAGACTTAACATTTCTTTGTAACTGTAAATGAACAGGCTTTCTTTCCGATTGAATAACTTATCTTTTTGTGCCTACCTATAACCTTGTGCCTACCTATAACCGTTGATTGAATAACCTATCTTTTTGTGCCTACCTTTTGTATTTTTCTTTTCTTGATATTCATTGTAATCTACTAATTTTCCTATGTACATGCTATTATATTTGAGTCTTATTATATTATTCTACTATATTATTCTTAAACACTAGCTTTACTGTCCGTAGGATTTCGCAGGTTTTTCACACCCCCCTTCTTGTGTGGGTGTTTTCCTGCAGTGGGTTTTTGCGTTAAGGATGCAAGCATAATAATCCTCACGTTTTTCCCACATTGTAAATTCTTTCACACACTATTAGATATGTAATATTGATATATTGTGTATGTATATTTCTTTTGTGTTAATTTATTATTCTCTAATTCCTATAAGTGTATTCCTTTGTGATTTTTTAAATCTCAGATTGCAATTGTTTTAGGTATTGACCACTATTTCTTTGATACATTTATTTTGACGAGGGGTTAGATGGCAGAAGGGACAGTTTTGTCTCAAACTCGCCCCAATAAAGACCTTTTATTATTATTATTATTATAACCTCAGTATTTAAAAAAAACACCTAGTCTTAGGGCATGATAAATTATATATTATATATATTAAATTAAAATTATATATTAAATTCGAACCGGTTTTTAGGATTAAAATCAACAACCATGGGAATCAAGTGTATTAATACTCTGCTGATGGAAGTGGTCGCGACAGGATCTCTCTTCAGGCAAAGCTTTCGACACCCCCCCCCCTCCACTCCCTTCCCTTTCCCAAAAAACAGTCAAGAATGGGAGGTGGATGACGCAGTAATTCTTAACGCCCCCCCCCCCCAAGTGTAAATAGACTTAGGAAGAATAACAGACGCCGATACGGTGAAAATTGGGTAAGATTTCATTGTTTTTTGTTTTAATATACATGCAGTCTCCATAAGAAGCCGTGTAAAACACAAGGTTTTGCGGCGAGGAGTTGGGCATAATCTTACCCAAGCACGCCCATTCTGTCTTCATTGTTGCATGCGTATGCCGCCTCCACTACACTCTAATCTCCGTGTGCATAGTGCGTATTTGGTGATTATTCACTCCCTGCCACACACCTTCGTCGTAGCTGGTAGGGTACTCAAGACTCTATTGCAGAGATGAAGATAATTTTCATCATCTCAAGTGTCACCATCGGTGGGTTAGCCCTAGAATTTTACCAGATTTTTTTATTTCCGATTCTGTTAGAGTTTGTAAAATCAAAAGATCCTTGTTTTTCCGTTCTTCGATCCGTCAATTAGTTAGCGAGTTATAAGCGGTACTTTATAAAAACTGTATAAAACTGATACTGAAGCGGTACTTTATAAATACTTGTATAAAAATGATGTCTCTAACCCTTTCGGAAAAGTGGGCATGCAAACGAATAGTACGTCATCCACTTCGTCCAATCACAGCTGAGACCGAGAAGCTCCTTCGCCTTATCACAATTGGGGACACACAGCTGACTCTGCTGATGGAAGTGGTCGCGACAGGATCTCTTCAAGACAAGCTTCCGACACCCCCCCTCCACTCCCTTCCCTTCCCCTAAGAACAGGTTGGTTGGTTATTTCGAGGAGGCGACCGACAGCTGAGGTCATTTGCGCCATATAGGATAGGTGTATAATTGGGTAATGGTAGGAGTTTTCAGGGAATGGAGGAAGGGTGGAGAGAAACCCGGCGTCGGCATTAGCCTACTCTTAACGAAAGGCGCCAAGGGGACCACGGCTTAACGTCCCATCCGACGGACGGAGTACTGAAATTGAAATGCCCTCCACTAGACACTCAAGTGGGGATCGGTTTTCCTCTGAAAAATCATCCACTGCCGGGAATCGAATCCGGGCCCTCGGGATGGGAGGCCAGTACTCTAGTCACCACACCAACCCGATCCCCCCCTAAGAACAGTCAAGGATGGAAGGTGGATGACGCAGTAATTCTTAACGCAGCTCATTCGGTGGGCATTACTTTTTGCTTATTTTAATTTTTGATTTATGAGTGAGTGGCTCTGGTTAGAAGATGAATTTTTTCACTAATTCATTTTTTGTTTCCATCTAACGATTTCTTGTACAAAAGAGCGATTTCGGTTCGGAGTAAACGCCCCCATTATTCCAAGACTGTAAAGTTATGCACGTATCCGGCATGGAGTCAGTATTTTCACCAGTTTCAAACAGAGCCCGACCACTGCTTTCTCCAATCGCGGGTGCCTAGCGGTCTTGAGTGCCGTTTTCCTGTCGATTGCGAAAAAAAAGCTCAGTCACGATTCTGGTTTCCGAGGAAATTTCGTGACTCCTTCGCGGTGGCATCCTCCGTCATGACAAGGCCTTGGAATCAGAACGGAAAATGCCGAAGGAAGTTTGCTGCACCTCAAGTAAAAGTGTGTCCATAAGATGCAATACACACCCACCGATGGAAAATAAGCGGTCGCTGTCTCCTTCTCCTTTCTCCAAGGGAGTGATATCAACCTCGAGACGGAAGTACTGGGAGAAAAAGTTGAATACCTGATGCTGATGGCTTGAGACAAAATGGAGACAAAAGTTTTGCAAAGCATTATACGTTTCTGGAAAATGGACTGATCACAGAAATTTCTCACGAGCTCTCACAATGATATGATTTTACTACTCAATGATTTTGGCAAAGGTTGATGTTAAAAATAAAAGAAAAGTCCCCGAGATTAAGCCCAATGCATGGGCACATAGCAAAATAAAGAGGAATTTGCGAAAGAAGAAGTTCCAGATTGTACGTTAGAATTGAATGGGGAAGAATCGAGGGTTACAGTTATCTAAACTTAGAATTTAAAAACAATGACGGAACAAATCATGGAAACAGAAGCCTCAGAGAAAATTTTCTTGGCCTGAATTTCCGTGCATTCTCATAAAAAATATTTTAAAAACTTTTGATATATTCGGTGTATTTATTAATTTAATCCATCTCTTAATTATCCTTGCCTTATTTCAAAATCATTTATTGTCGGTTTCATTTTCTGTACGAGGCATGATTAAACAAAAGCATAGCATATTCAGGAGAAGGTGATGTTAGGGAAGAGGTGTGTGAAAAACCTGCGGAACCTACTGAGTTATAGCTAATGTTAAAAGTTAAATTATATGTGTTACAAATAATATTAAAAAGCATGTACTGAATCATGATTATAAGGATCTATGGATTTTTACCAAATACAAATGTTTTATAAGATTCTGGACTTGAACACTTTGAGCAATTTGAGTCTTTAGAAATGTGCGTGAAGGATTATTTTAAGGTTTTTCTGTGATAACGCGTTTCTAGTTTTTAAGTTAAGGTAGGTCGTTCCACTCCCTATAGGCGGTGACAGCAAAATTTGTTGCGTATGACCACCCGATCATGAAAACGAGGATTTTATTTGTGGAACCGTGAGTAAGGATTAGTTGTGCTATTAGTTTTAGCTATGATTATTAGTTGTGTTACTAGTTATAAGTGCTATTCTAATACGTATCACAACCATAAACATCAGATTTGGACACAGTCTTTTCAGAAAGATTTTGAGCGTAAAAAGTGCATTTGTGAGATGTGGGTTTGGAAGAGAACGGAGAGGTTAAGCTGGATGAAAAAGACCTACGTAGAAGGTCTTTAAATGTAGTTGGAAGTAGTTGGGAGGTAGGGAGTGAGCTGGCGAATTGGCAAATTTGAAGAATGAAGGGAGAGTAACTGGAGAAGCTTTCGAGTGGCAATAGGATGTTGGAGAGGATGGAAAGACGTTGGGTGAGAGGAGATGAGGGAGAAATCAAGAATAGGTACTTTAGACGACGGCTGAAGACTAGAGGAGTTGGGGAGTGCCAGATAAACGAAGTTTTGCGCGTGGGAAAAGTTATAGATGACTAAAAGATTGGGTAGAACATTAAGTTTGGGACTGCTCCTTGATCCACCAAATGAATGGAACATTTGTGGTGACACTTACGGGCAACGTATACTTCTTATCAGCCGAGCCAAGTCTAGGAATGATGAGGGAAGACTCGTCCGAGATCTTTGGAGGACGCATGATATATGTCCAAAATTTACCTCATTCAAACAAGGACGGGATATGATCAAGAAAAAGTTTGTTACTCTCATGAATGTTACCATTTAAGCTGAAGCATTAGTTTGTAACTGATAAAAACACGGCCCAAAAAGCCAATCCATTATAAGCTATTCCAGAATTCCACTAATTTGTCAAATTTCCCGCGTAAACAAGTTAGAATACGTCGTTGAAAAAGAAATCATTTGTGAAACGTAATTCTAGTCCTATCTCTCTGTTTTAGTTAACTGCATACAATCAAGAGCGACCAAAGGAAGAGGTTTGGGCCCGAGAAAGGATGAAGGCTGTCGTATCTGCGTACAACGGAAGTCCCCATTCCTCCAATTTTCGGCGTCTTGTTGACTGTTGACTCCAAAGAAGAGAAAGAACGCACCTCGGCAGCTACCTTCTTTCCACGACTCCTCTTTAACCATTAACAAACAAAAAAAAATAGCAACAATTATCTCCTTTCCTGATATTCCACCTCAGATAAATAACCTGGGGGTGTGTTTGAAACTGTCGGGATTATCTCGAATAGGTAACCAAGGAATCACGTGGTACAAACAAGAATGATTCGAAAATTCGGTGTATTTGAATCGATCTTAACAATCTCACTTATGGATAGTAATATTTGAGTTTTTGCCATCCGTCTCGAGCATAGATTCCCCGGATGAGAACAACTCTAGAGAGTGAGATTGTAATGAACGATTCAAACACACCAACATTTGCGAACAATTCATATTTGTACCACGTGACACCTTGGTAACGTATTCGACTTAATCCCGACGGCTTCAAACTCAAGTGTATTTTGTGAAGGCCTGAATAAAAATCGACCACGCTAGAAAAAAACCTTCAGTAGTTTAAGTAGCAAAGTGTACGACTCCTGCTATCTATCCCCTGAAGTAATGAATATTTCGAGAATTGTTTCACATTCATCTATATCTATATTATACCCTGCAGGTCACTGCGAGGGTTTGTGGCAGGGGGTGAGACCTGGAAGTTAGAATGTAGTGGAGGAGGCATTGGCATGGTAGACTATGGGTAACAATGAAGCCAGAATGGGGGAAGAATTAGGCTTCATCTTCTCCGAGAAAAACCGAGAAACTTCGTTTTGTACGGCCTCATATCGAGGTTGTATGTGTATTAAAACATAAATGACAATGAAATTGAAACCAAATTTCATCGCAGCGGATTCAATACTTCTTCCTTTGTAAGCTATGTAAGGGAGGTACTAATCTATCTGATTCCTCTGGGAATAAATTTTATTGCTCAAATTGATTCAAATTTTGCCTATTTAAATTATATATTTGGTACATGCTTGCGTGTTTGCGCACTTTCCTTTGTTTCTTTGACGACTTTTAAAAATGTATTATGTTATTCATTTTACTTCTACAAGTTTTACCGAGTACGCAGACACCTTCATCCTCACGAGTATCGTGACTAGTGAGTCCGTATGCCCGTACCTACCAAGATGGCCGCTGGCTTCTCAAATCAGCTGCGATGCCTCCACCAGTGCATTCTAACCTCCTTGGGGGTGAGTGCACACAAGATATACATTAATGACGAGTAAAAAATCTTATTGTTAGTGACTAGTCTGCTGAATGTACTGCCAATAATTAATTTTGTAAGGAGACTGTGAAGGAGACACGGTGTGTTCACATGCAATACAGCCTCCTACTAACAACCAGTCAAACGGATCCTGCACAAATCTTATACAAATGTTCCAGGATATGTACCAAGCATGTAAGGAGATATAGAAAACAATTATACTCAGGTATTTACATTCAAAAGGTGTGGACATGCAGAAAACACAAAAATCTTGTTTAGTTGTCATCACTATCGTCACATTGTATTGAATATTAAAATTTAAAAATGACATTGAAAAGAATTTGGGTTCTCAGGCTTATAAATCACACAAAAATTATTTTTGACCTCAGGCTTAGAAATCATTATTAATTTCCGTAATTTGCCATCTGTTAGGTATGTGTTGATCTAATATCTCTACAATGAATTAAATTTTCTAAATATATTTTTATCTTCATTTTAACGCTATTCATACCTTTTTGATTGCGTTTTGTATCCTTTTTACCCCCTCGTCTTTACTTATCCTGAATCCTTTCTTCAATAACAGTCTTTAGTGTAGCAATGCCCCAAAATTGTTATTTCCTTTCGCTTACACTGCCTCCTGTTATTTTTATACAATTTTCTTCCTTTCCTCTCCCAGCATATTACACAATTCATATTCTATTTCTTTTCATTCATTGTACGTAAAACACTTTCCCCTCCAACAAACCAAGATCTCAGAAGCCTCCAATCTTTTTTATCCTCTTTCGTGTTGCCCACATCATGGAACTATGAAACGTCTATCTCATTTTCCAACTCTTCCTTCTAGACTTCTTGAAACTTTTGGTCAAGCCTCTCATTAGATGTTCTCCTCTGTCGGTAAACGGATTTTTTGTTAAATAAATACCAGCCATAATATATAACTCCAAGCAACCTAACCAGTTTAATCGACTTCGCCCGGGGACTTTTTTATCTTGTTCCTCTGCCATGGGCTACACTATTTTTTTTGCACAATTGCGCATGGTACCAGACCAAAATCAAAAGGTGAGTCAGGATGACGTTTATAATCATTTTCCAAGCATCAATATAAAGGAAAATTGATTTTCACGGGAAAATAAGTGTTAATTAGCATACTCGTTTTAAAAAGAGGAAAAGATACTTGTTTTCACGTTCACCACACCAAATTTCCGGAAAAGAGTCCTACCATTCGGACTTAATACGTAGAGAAGTCATAAGAAACAAATTCAAGTAATACAGTCGTTAGATAAAATAAGGTGAGCTTCTAATTTGGCTTAATTGAAAATGTCCGAAGACCAGAATATCCAAATGCCAAATTATATTATGGAAAATAATATTTCCATTTGAATGGAGCTATTTTTTCCTATAATTTAATTTGGCAATTGGATATTCTGGTGTTAGGACATTTTTAAGACAGCCGTTTTAAAAATATGTAACAAATTTACGACAGGCAATCTGCATTACTCTTGCCTATCCGGTATTTATGATTGATTATTGCTTGTGGGATGCAAGACATTTTAAATTTATCCGCACAGCGTTCTACCTCTTTAACCCTTTTCTCCCGATCGAAATTAGTGAGATACGGGTATGGTCTTAGTACGTCTAACGACATCGGTGAACATATCAGATTCAAATTTACCTAAACGTCTGCCTAAATTTTATTGAAAAAAAATAGACTTTATGCCGTTCCTCACCTCAATGGAAGTAGGTACTACCCCTTTGGTAATGACACGAAAGCGTCGAAAACAGTGGAGATCATTATATATCAGTATGGAACAGAACTGAATCCAATTATTTTCGTAATCCTTTGCGCACGTTCTGATTCTCAAATCAAAACTTCCTCACTTGGAATCCATATACTAGTGGCATATTCGAAACGTGAGAAAAAGGTAAAATATATTTCCCCTACTACCTCATCCCATCAATTGTTGAAATGGAAGTAGGAGATAAATATTTAGCTTTTTTCACACCTGAGGGAGAAGTTGCCGCGAGTAAGAGTTATCTCTTGAAAGTAAACATCATAATCTAAAGAAAGTGCTGCGCTTAGGATAACGAGCAAATATGCCAAAGGATGCGTCATCGCTGTAATTGGTGCATTCCGAGCGATAGAAGGGGATAAAACCTTCAACGGCTACCATCGATAAGTCATCGATTCAACAAGGTGCAACAAACTTGGCACGAAATATTTCCCAGCGATTAAATGTTTTCTTGGAAACATCTGTTTGCTTTCGAACACGAATGTTTGAATTGGGGAGCCAAAAGAGATGCGCGATCCAACACCACCGACCAAATAGCAAAACTCGTAATCAGTGAGTGTTTGGAGTTAAGTACAGGATCTGATCATGGGGTGACCTTTTTTTCCCAATAATTTCATTATCTTATGATAACGATGAGAATAAGTCGGCTTCCTGGAATCAATGAAAATTAATGCCAGAGCTTTAGTACTGTATACCTACCTACAATAAGAGGACTAAAAATATTAATGATGAGGGCAAAAGTTACTTTTAACAGCAGCAAATGTTGGAATCATCCTATGCTATTTCCGTGAACAATTACCTCTCATAATATGAGGATAAATATATAAAAACACGGAACGGAAGATGGCCACAGTAGTGAGCATTGAAAGCTGTACGTATTACCAGCACTTCGAAGGCTAGCAACTTAACAAAACTAAATTACTCAGTTTAGAAAAAAATACAATCAATATGTACAGAGGGAAAGATATAAAAATGTGTGGAATATAAAAAGAGTAATTGCATACGTATCCATATACAATGCTTCCTGACCGAGCCTAAAAAAAACAGCAGCATGATGGCTTTATTTATCTACGTAAAACCACAACCACAGCCAAATACCATGTATTCATCTTGATAGTACAGTTAATTTAAGAGAGTGGAATGTTCTTATGAATGAATGCACGTGTTTATCTCTTAACTTACTGTAACCATACGCGACGGAACTTGGTGGCAATTGATAGAAGCCAAACAAATTTGGACACATTTTGCAAGGCACTGCTTCCTTAAAATCTGTATTGCACTTGAAGACGCTTCAAAACGGTGAAGAAGACGAAGGATCGAATCCGAAGGGAAAAGATAAAGGAACGATATAATTCATTTATATTTTTTAGATGCAACAACATTAACGCTATGAGTGCCTATATACAGGATATAGAGACACTCGGCGTCAGCAGTAGTTTAATATTAAGGAGAGGCACCGAGGGTTCATGGTTTAATGCCTTATCTCACGGATGGAGTACACAGCTCGCAAGCAAGGACCGGTACCTATTCCTTTGAGAATAGAGCCATGCCAAGGTGCCAAGCAATTCAAAGATTTTCATTCCATACAAAAGACGAATTAAAGGATAAAATCTGACCTTTCCTCACTGATGGCGCCCATACAATATTTTCCAGGGGGCAAGACATATAGGTTTACAAAGTGGGGGTCCGAGGAGCCCTCTTCCGGAAGGTTTAGTAAAAAATGAGTTATCAGGAGTACATTTTGGGACATCTTAGGTGAATAGCAATTTTCCAATTTTTTTTACTAAAAGATTACTTTGATCCTGCAAAAACAACTAGGTTTTTTTCCCGGGAGGCTAGGGGAGGGCCGCGGCCCCCCTACAAGATGCCCTGCCATATGCTAGATGTATGGGCGCCCATGTTCCTCACTGTATCTAAATCATCGTCGTTATTGCTGTTCTACCACGATGGTATATTGGAGAGCTCTTGTCTAATTATTCTTTCCCTAACCCAAGACATTATGGGGTATTCCTTGCCATTAATTCCTGATAAACTTTCATATGCTATACAGTGCTCTTTAGCTCTTTACAACTTATTTCTTCACCTATGATGCTCAACACTCTTTTCCTTCCTCCATCCTTCTTAACCTTCACTCTCCCCTCCATGGTGACCTTCAAGTGTCCATTTATACCTCTCAATACTTCCTCCATCCAACTTTTCCTTCATTTTTCGTATTATTCATCTAAGAAATTCCCAGCCCTACCCACGGTAAGTGCTTAACAGCTCTTCGTGCGTCCTTCTCCTAGGTCAACCTTCTTACTTTTTCAACCGTTTACCGACCCTCCACTTCACAGAAACATCCAACCTACGTTCACATTGTCTCGCAACTATGAGGTGCTACGAGTGAACTGGGTTCCTCTAAAAATCACGGCCAACGCCGCCGTTATTCAAACAAGGTGTCCCGGGCGGTCGGTACTCCACATCATGATATACCACACCGACCTGATCTCTTCGACGTCTTTAATGCCCAGTTCACACGGTGCGTTTTTCCTTGATTGCTAGCTAGCTGGATTTCGTGCGTGCTACCAAGCGGGCGACGAATGTGGCCGCTAAGCTGGCTTCGCTGATGGTTGTCGGTTCACACGTAGCGAGCTATCCTTCTTGCTTACTCTTCTTAGAGTCTCAGCACGAAGATGTTTACTGTGATAGTTCCGATTACGAACTGCACATAAACAAGTTTCTTTTCTATATGCTTCGATAGGCACCACAACTTGATCCCTAGTCTATAGATTTGCCCTCATTTTTAAACACAATAAAATTTTATTCATCATTTTAAAATCATTTTTAAGCTGCAGTCAGCGTTTCCAGCAAGCGAGCACGCACGGTACCCATCAGCACTCCACGAAAGAAACCCATCCCGGAAAAACGCACCGTAAGAACCAGGCTTAACAGGGGCTAGAAAACGTGATTGGCATACTAACAGTACTATGGGCTTAGGTTGTTTAAAAAATAGGACAAAAAGATGGCGAAGAGGAGCGTCCCACATATTTACGAGAGGAAAAACATCTTGAAAAATGTGTTAAAAAGAAATTTAATAGGGAGGCACGTTTACTGATAGAATGTGAAAGGCCGGGCTCATGAAACGCATGCAAACAAATTTTCACTCCTGAATGAATGAATACATAGTTGATTAGAACGGCCTGTCGGTACAACTACTTGAGATTTTTAAGAAAAATGTCAAAACTTTCAAGTGAAGGTCTAAAAAGTACTATGATGTGCATTTTGTGCGCAGATCCTTTAAAGTAGATGGGCAATTAAAATATTTTGCTCAATGGAACCTACAAGGGTAAAATGTAAAGGTGAATTCTAGATGTAGTTTAAATGAACGCTACCACATAGCTCTAGTAAACTAGCTATATTTCATCCAAAAAGTAAAAATAATGATAAATAACCAGTAAAAATCAGTGCAGACCCTTACTCTCTGCGGAGCGCACACCTTCTTATCCTCAACGCCAATGAGGTCAGGGATAGGGAGTTATCACCACGCTGCAATCAAAATCTTCGGTCTCGTACGAAAACTTGAAACAACGGCACCGAGAATGATAATTTCTTAAATTTGTGACTCGCCGTAAATATTCGTGCACTTGATTCAAAATACAACACAGGGGACTCTTTAATCTCAAATTAAGAAGAATACTGATTTAATAAAGAGTTCAAACAGGCGAAAAATTTTGATTTTCGCCAATAAATGGTGTACTAAACAACGCCCAAAAGAAGAAAGACCTGTGATGAAATGTGACCTTCTCACAATTTATTTTGGTAACGCTTTCGGGCAGCATTCCCAAATGTTAGACTTCCTGTTTTCTTGGACTTTCATTAAAAGTCGTTTCCGTCGTCAAGGGGAAGTATTTGAAGTTCGAATCTGCGTCGTTGGCCCCTCGAGTTCAGACAACAAAACTCTATATTGCCCTCAGAATGAAATCTAGAGTCGATACTTATGTCGCGTCAACATAAAGAATGTTAATCAACGGGGCGATAATTTAGCTCGCAGGGTTATCCTTAAGTCCACAGCTAAGTGTACCTTTGAGAATCCTTAGAGAGTGTTAAAATAAGCTTACAAATCAGAATGTTTCTCCGCCAGCCACAACAGATGTATGTCGTAGAGGTGGCCTCTTGGATCATCCGGAAAGTAACTTTTTGCAGCGAAAAAATTTTTCGAGAAAATATGCAGAAGATTTAAATACCTCAAGTGATGGCTCCAGCTGCTTAAATAACAACGGAGGCGGCTTGCATAGCAAATGGATCCCGAGGTAAATAGCAACAGTATTCCTATGGTATTTATCAGCACTCCGTATTCATGTATTTATTAGTATCGCAAAAGTATTTCCACTGAGACGCAGAAATACTACCCAGCAGTATTTATTGATATTCATTATGCATCAATCAGTATTCCACTGGAAGTATTTATAGCTATTGCTTACGTAGTATTCGGTTTTCTTTATTCAGTATTTATCTGCATCTCTTTAGTATTTATAGATATTTCTACGTTGATTTGCACCATGAAAAATGAGACAATTAAATGTCTGAATTTATACATTACTAATCACATGTTAATGACAAAATTCAAATTCAGGGCGCCAAAGGAAAGATACATACCACCAAAATAACAGGAAGTATCTACTGTAGCAACTCAAAATTACACATTCTCACACGTTTTCACATTTATGGGTCAGATGTGAATAAGATATTTGCTGTGAAACCAGTCAACAAAGTGGAGATTGATGATTAAATATTGATGGGATCCACACAAATGAAATACAAATTTAATAATTTTATTCTCTTGTTAAGACTTATTTATTTCTTAATCATCGAGTTTTGATTACAGTGTATTATGGGGTATCATATTAAAATTAACGCCAAAAATTAAAAAGTTATATGTGAAAGTCCACCACCCCATAACATTATACAATGAAGTACCTCGCAATGCACAATACTTTTACATTTGAATGCAAATACATATGCTCATCAAATTTCTAGTACCTAACATTTACTCAATAATTCCAGCTTATGGTATTATCAATGTCACAGAGGAACTGCTGCAGAGCTGAAGAAAATTTAACTTTTATCACAACACTTTCTGTTTCTAATCATGAATGGCACCTTTCATTGGCACTTTCCACTACATATGTAATGTTTATTAAAGAATATAAAAAATTCAAATCCTTGGGGGGACACATTTCATCTTAGGGGTAGTAAGTATTAATGGGTTTATTTCAATTTTGCAGAAAATATGTAAAATGACAATGAAAAGGGAAACAAATTTTTCTCCCGCCAAAGAAATATCTTCAAATTTATAGCCTATAGCATCCAACCGAGTTTCAGACATGATGCACATACGCAATTATATCTCTACAGTTAGCTATCAAAATTTTGAAATTTATACTTCAGGTAGAATAATTTCCTCTTCCATTTAAGATTTTAGAGCCAGTAGTCATTGGTGTTGAAGACATGTGCAAACCATTAGTGATTCCCAGTACTGATAATGAAATTCCTGCTCCACAACCTATATGTTATCCATATCCATTTCATTCATCTGTCATACAATTTCCTAGGAAAATGAAGAAAACCGAATTAACTCATAACAAATAATAATTAAGTAATTAACTACAATTGTTTAGAGAGAAATGTATATTTTGCTTTGAATTCCAATTGAAAAACAAGGAAACTTCTTCATAGCAGATATTTATGCCTCAATTTTCTCAATTTCTATTCTTCCAACAGGTAATCATATAAATTTTTGGGAAGTTATTATTCATTTTATACTTAAATCTTGACACTCCACATTAACCGTCATGCACCTGATTTAAATAAAGAAAGTGGTGCACCAAAACCTACCATAGAATATACTAAAACTTCTTATTATGTAAGAATCTTATTTATTGCGAGTCATATCACGTAGCTATTTGGTTATGTCCACAAAAATCCAACCTAAATCCAGAATCATAATCAAAGGGGAATAGAAGTAGACCATAAGAAGAAAGTAATTTTCTCCTTCCTTCCACAAACTAATTTTGAGGCAGGTTAATCAGCCCTTCTAAGTGAAGGTAAGAAAATCTCAGACACCCCTTGTGCCCCTTGGGTAGTTGGGAAGCACTGTGTGTGTGGAGTATGATGGGTGCATGAAATACTTTTCCATTTTGGATGTATTGCCTATTTGTTATTGGTTTATTAAGTATGTAATTGGTGTCTGGTGGTATAACATCCTTCAAAACATCAAGGTGTTAAAATATACATGTTGTCTGCCAAGGAATTATGTGGATTTTTTAAATTAATTTTGTTAGGCATTACTCTGACTGACAATAGAGAGACAGTGGCTGAATGTGTATGTGTCGATCCCACTGGAATCCATTCATAAAGGCTGGGTTTCTTGAGGGTTATCAAAAAAAATACATATATACACGGCAAGGGATTATGTCACACAACCACAGCACCAGAAATGTCCTGCAATTACCATACCCTCAACACAGACTTAAACTACGTATATGAAAAATGTCCATATTACATGGGTATTAAACTCTATAATAAGATACCTACACACTTAAAATATAACTCGATCAATTTCTCAAAACAAATATACAAGAAATACTGATCGATGAACCATACTACTCTATTCAAGAACATTTGGATGATGAAGAACATTTACGATGTACTAAATGTCAAATTGTATCCATGTACCGCATATTATGTATATCTCTGTTTGGTTTTAATTTATGTACCAGTGCACTAAATGCCTAATTATATCCTAATATTTCAAACTATGTATATCTCTGTAGGTTTATAATGTATATATCCCTAATACTGCATATATATTTCCCCAATATTATTTTATACTTTGACCAACTTACCCTAGCCATAGTTAAACTTTTGCAAGTGCAATGTGACATTAAATTATATTATTATCATGTGCTTTCCTGCAGTCGCAGAATAATTACAGCCACAAAACAACAACATAAAATCACATAACTAAACAAAAAAAACATGATTGACAAAAAATGTAAACCATGTAAAGAAGAAAGGACCAACAAAGAGTCTAATTATGGAGACATCAATATACATTAATAGGCAAAACTATATTTACATCATGTTTTTGCAACATCCATAAAACATTTTATAATATATATATTTCCACATATATGCTAAATGTATTGCAATAAACAGTTTCTGTTGTTTTATAGGTATTTATTTGTTTCTTTTTTCTGTTTACTTACTGTATTATGACTATAGAAGCAGTTGGTGTTGGTGAAGTACATATATTGCTAGGAAACTTGTATGGGGAGTCCAAATGCCCCATCATAGCTGATCTTGTCATGAACCAATTACTTGATGAAGTCATATCCTAACTACATTTTATGCTCACACATATATGTAAATATGTAGATGACATTGTTCCAATTTTCCCCAACATAGCAATCCTGCACCACATTAAAATAATATTAACCTAGTGAGAAATACCCTTCCTAAAAATAATTTTCCCAATACACACATCAATACCATCCTTTGTAACAACAAGATCCCCATACAGAATAGTCAACATACCCAACATTAACTATGTTACCCTAAATATTGTAACAACAAGATCCCTATGAAGAATAGTCAACCTACCCAACATTAACTACGTTGCCCTAAATATAAAGATAACAGTAGACAAAAGCACAATTTCCCACAGTAATTCCACACATGACAAACCTGGCAATGAATCCATAAACTCACCATATGCAACAAATCCAAGACTCACAGTAGCATACCATACATCAAAGGCTTGTCAGAAATACTACCAAAGCACTCAAGGAAAAAACATTGACTCATTGCACATTCTAAGAATGTGCAACCTAAGTTGTATTTATGTGAATTTCATTTAATCTGTTTAACGAATTCCTTGGTCAACAAATCTTAATTGGGTGATTATTACAAGTTTCCTGACAACATATATAATAAAACATCACCTTCTGGTTCTATAGGCATTAAAACTGAACCTAAGCAAAAAGAAACAAATATGTAAACTATAAAATGACAAATGAGAAAGTTTTTGCAATAAATTTGTATGTATGTATATTTAAACACCTTGATGCTTTGAATAATGTTACACCACCAGACACCAATTACTTACTTTATAAACCAGAACAATTCGGCAAGACATCCGAAATGAATTGACAACGAGACAGCTACCGCTTTGAGAAACAAGTCAAGGGATTTGGTTTTTATATACAATGTAACTAACCACCGTGGGTCCTCTGGGTAGAATTGTAGAAGTGACCTCTAATCTTCTGTAGGTAAAATTATTACTTAACGTCGTTAATCAAATAGTATATTATTCATAATGAATGACCACTCGGTCAGGTTAATGTTTCAACGATAACCACAGTCTAGCATCAATACATACCAGTCACACTACATTGTACGTAGGAAATCTAGACAAAACTCTTGATGTCTATTTAAACCAATTCATACGGAAACACTCACCCACATACCCACACAAAATGTTTACTAAACGTAAATAAGATGCAAGAATACTTCACACAATATCACAAGCCAATAAGGTATCACCTCAAATTAACATGCTTAGGCAAAAACATACAAAATGTTAGACACTTGTGAATTTCGCTTGTGCTATTTTCGGTAAGGATCAAAATGAACATTTGGCGTGAAACTATTTCAAATATATTCTTAACAATAGAACAAATATAACTAACATAAAGCAGGAACGTCAACAAATAACTTGGGCAAACACACACAAAATCCTGGCGTGTACATTAATAAACTGCCTACGTTCACTTCAAACAATCCAATCCAATGTACATGAGTAATAATAGTTAAATAATTATTTAACGTTAACAACTAAAATGTTACGCGAACAAAGCCACCAATTATTCTCTGCGACCAAAACCTCGCGGTGAACTACTCGCAGCAGCTGTTCGCCGACTGACGACGAGAACGATTTTCTCTTATTTTCACTGCAATAGCCCGCCAAATTCAAACACATCGTTCATCTACTAAAATGTATCTTACCTTATAATTTCCCGTTTTATGGTATCTAACTTTGTAAGTGGCTGATTTATTGGTGATAGAGGATAAATGCATTTCTTGAGCCTTTGTATCCCATTTCGAACAGACGCTAAAACGGAATAAACACTCCGTACAAGTGTTCATATTTCCTTCGTACCTTCGTACTCATCTTAAGGATAATTTGCAAATGCCTTTGAATGACCTGAAGAAAAAATAATAGAGAATTACTACGAGTTCTTCGTCAATTGAATACAAATTTTCCGCCATACTGTTTGAATATGGTTGTCAAGGGAAATACGATGCTATTCTCTAGGAATTCTGTGCCTACCCAACTACTGATAAATACGATACTTTTTCCAAGGAATACTGCTAAGCAGCGCTGTTCGTATTCCTTGCATTCCGTGAAATACGGAAGTAGAACTAATAAATACTGCACCCTGGACGATGAATAGGATCGAATAGCGTAGGAATATGGAAGGAAAGGGGATCAATACCAATAAACACGAGAGGGTTACTATTAAATACTGTTGCCATTTACCTCGGGATCATAATGAATGCTCAAAGCGGAATGAGAAAATAACTCACTGGGCGCGCACGAGTAGATAAAAGTTGGGTTCCGTAGATAATCTTTTATCTACATTTCCTTTATTTCTCAGGGGATTCAGGAAATTACAAATCTTGGTTAAAGCTGGAAGTGATTGGGGGCATCGTATCCTGTATGTCAGCGGTTTAACAGCGAGTATAATTCTTCCTTACTTACGGAAGTTCATTTCCCTTATCCATGAGCCATGCTTTCAACTTGCATAGCTCATGTTCTCTTATAGTTAGTTCTGTAATGCAGTCACCAACGATATGATTCTTTACTCGTCGATAATGCACTGTCGGTTATTCGCCCCTAGAAGGTTAGAATGTGGGTACTGGAGGAGGCATCGCAGCTGATTTGATGAGCCAGCGGACATTTTGGTAGGTCATGGACCTACGGACATGGTAGTCCCGACACTCGTGCGGATGAAGCTGTTTAGGTATGCACTAAAACTTAGGGCAGTGAGATGAATAATGAAATGCATTTTTAAAAGTCGTCAAAGAAAAAGGGAAAGGTGTATATATACGCAAAAAATCGCCAAATATATAGCCTGAATAAATAAAATTTGAACCATTCTTAGTAATATAATTAACTCTCATGGGAATCAAATACATTAATGTCTCCCTTAATTTTGAATTGAATTTTGAATTTAGAATTTATTTTCTCCAGTAGCATTACATAAAATATAACAAGACATATATATGCATAGACTTAGCACGTGGAGATAATTTAGGGGGTCAGAAGGGTACCTTAATATGACACCCTTACAAATATTGGCACAAATGCCCTTAGGAAGACGCTGCCGCGATGAAATATGGGTACGATTTCTTTATTATTTATGTTTACATGATAGTCACCATAAGAGGCAGATCTGCCTCTTGCGTTTTAATCGATTAAAACGCAATGTTTTTGACGGAGCATGTGGAGCCTTCCCAAGCCCCCCTATTCTGGCTTCATTGTCACCCATAGGATAGCATACCAACGCCTCCTCCAGTACATTCTAACCTCATAGATTCACCCATAACTAGATTTAAATAGAGTTCTTACTGTTAGTTCTGCCATTTTAAAACTTTCCATTCGTTTGGCATTCGCGCCACTAATTTGTTTGTTCGATGGCCACTAAAGAGCAATGCGTGGTTTTCTATTAAACCGACACCTGTCGGAAGTTTTTTTGCTCGCGCCATTTTATTTTTTGGTCGTGAGCGATGAACAGTCGCACACGTGCTTCGATGGAGAGAGTGTCTCGGTAGCGGCTCATCGGAGTACGCCGACAAGGAAGACGAATTTTGGGGTAAGTCACGCATTGCTCGAGGCCTGGAATTAAATGTATGCAGTCTATTATATTTATTGTGTCCGGCGATTATCAATCTCTTAGTTTTTTGGCCAATTGAGGGCGGAAAGAGAGAACACCATGCTTGGCCCTGAAGCTAAAAGTGCGTAGGTTAAAGATTTCGATACACCTAATTGTGGGTATGCAAAGGGTACCTGCGGTACGAAGGGGTATGCCTACCTCAGCATGGGAACCGCTGTTGTAAAATTAACACATTCTCACCGATTGACTTATCATACAACTAGGCTACCACTTATTCTGCCCATGAAATGCTTGTTTCTCATAATTTTCCTTATCCCAAGAAACATTTTATTGAGCCTTGTTCAATGATTATGCTACATGAATATTTTTCTGAAAAATGCCAAAGGTTGCTTTCACAATATTTTGCAGACTGTACTCAGGTGCTTGAATTATTAAATTTGTGTTCCAACGCTCCTAAAAACGTATATGCTATCAAGAAGATTTCTTGGGTTGTCCACCGGGTAAGGGCGTCCACTTCGGCCGACGTTTCAATCCTCGACTCGAGGGTCATCTTCAGGGTGAGGTCTTACAAAAAAGATGACCCTCGAGTCGAGGATCGAAACTAGGCCGAAATGGATCCCTTACCCGGTGGACAACCCGAGAAAACGTCTTGAAGCAGATACGCCGGGAAAGCACCAATTCCTACGTATATGCTATTATTATAGCCATTTCCCTCTGGATGAACACAATAAAAAAATCAATTTTTAAGTAGAAGAGCCTGGCTCTGCAAAGGCAGAGCCAATTCTCTGCGCAATGTCCATACATCGCGACAATCTTTTTCCCTGTTCGTGTTCACTGATCAGTAGAAATTTGTCTGAGAGTTTTTCCTCATTTTAAGCCACTTTCAATTGATGACGAATAAGTTTTCATGACTTTGGCCTCGTCATTATTAATGAGAAAGCGCAATGTGTGGGTGTTGGGACAATGAATTTAGCGCACCTCGGCGATGAGATGGGGGAGATCTCTTGCAAGGTCGAGGCAGGGAATTGGGCGTAAACATCATCGGCGCGCTTCCGTTTTACTAGCTGCCTTTATCTTTGAATACGCTTTGTGTTACGCGGTGAATACACTTTGCGTCAGAATAAACAGTCAAATCGACACTGCAGCAAGGTTATAATGACTCACTTCCTATCGCGGTCTGCACCTTTCGTGAAATCCTTTTCTTTTCGTTTGGCATATACTCTGAGAGCAGATTAGGGCCTTTTTAGTGCAATGCCGAAATAAAAAGGCAGAAGGCGTGATTTCTACTCCAAAGCTAATGTCTACTGTTATTTCCTATTGGCTTGAGAATAACGTTATGAAATTTGAATGAAATGCGGTGGAGGGAAGGGATATGAAAGTGAAAGGTTTCTGGCGAAACCTTATAGAAGTCGTTGCTCATAATGAAATAAAATACTTTGTTTTTCTTCACAGAATGTTTAACATACTACCTAGGTGTCAAACATACAGCTTCGTCATCAGCTGGTACCTAGTAGGTGTAACCTAGGTAGAGTTTTTCATATTGTCTGTGAAAAAACAACGCATTCTGTTTCTTTACAAGAAGGGAAGATTTGCGGTTGAAACTCATCGGAGCAAAACGAGCAGAACGAACATAAAACATGTGATCAATAATGCATAGGATATGTTGGTTGGTTGGTTATTTAGGGGAGGCGACCGACAGCTGAGGTCATTTGCGCCATATAGGATAGATGGATAATTGGATAATGGTAGGAATTTTCAGGGAACGGAGGAAGGGTGGAGAGAAACCCGGCGTCGGCATTAGCCTACTCTTAACGAAAGGCGCCAAGGGGACCACGGCTTAACGTCCCATCCGATGGACGGAGTTCTGAACTTGAAATGCCCTCCACCAGACACTCAAGTGGGGACCGGTTTTCCACTGAAAAAATAGGATATGTTGTCAATAACATCATCATAATGGCCATTAGTCGCTAAAGCTGACATGATGCATAGCTTCGCTCGTTTCTCCTATCGGCTATGCAATTCATATTAACATATTTCTTTCCCTTTAAACCTGCAGCGCTTGGTACGGTAGCAAAATGTAGGTTTCACGGGCTCAAATCCCACACGACGCATGGAAGCTATGTTTGTCTTCTTTTTTTATATTTAGATTAGATGGCGCAGTAAAGCCAGAGCAAGTGCAGACTCAAGGAGGCTACACGGAGGCTAATATAATATTCGTGTGCAGACTAATCGACTGACTCCATTTATTTTGGATGCATTTGGATTGGGTTCGGAGCCTATCTATGGGTAAGGTGAATCTGTTAAGTCATACAGAAAAGTATTAAGACGCCGTGACTTGTCTCTGGAAAGCCGCAAACAAATATGGGTCCCGCAATCCTTAGTAGAGGAGAAGAGTGATTTGATGTTACTGTAGGCGAAGATTGCAGCGATTTGATCATAGCTATTCATTTTTCCGCAGACATAGTATCGTTTTTAGCAACTGAACAATAGGAAAACAAACATATATCACTGTACTCCAAGGAATCACAACAAACTGACTCTTCCTTTCTCGTAAAGTTAGCTGTCAATTGATACCAACAGTTTCAAGCCCTCAAAACGCATTGAATTAAGATACTACCCCACAAATTTTATGAAGTTAATGCATAAAATTCAAGAATCGCATCCATAGGTACAAAATAGTGTGCTCTGAAGTGGAAATAGTACTGATTTTCACAAACCTCCGATAAATAGGCTGTAGACTACCTCTTCTAAACGAAAAAAATAGTATCATGCGAGGCAATAACAAAAACCCAAATCGATACGATGGGAATTCATGATATGACTCAACGAAAACCATCGCCCTGAATTTTCTGGAAAAAAAACTTGAAAGATATTTTATGACACGTTTTCCAAAAAAATACATCAGGGCATAGTTTAAAAAAAAACTCGTTATAACAATATTGCTAGATTATGAGACAAGGATGTGGGAAATGAATTATTGTGTGGGAAATATATGAGATAGACGCAGTATAATGAAGAAAAATGCCACTGAGAAAAAAGGCAAATCAAATCGGCGAGTCATTTGAGCACGGTACTTACTCTTTCACGTGTGCAGAACCGATGTCAGCGGATGCTGAAGCCTTTGGATGTCAATTTAAACAGATTCAGATCTTGGTCAGATTCCCGTTGCAATTATCCAGGGCGAGAGCGCATTTTATACGGGAATTGATGATCCGGGGAGAGGCGTGTTCGTCGCGAGACTGCTCCAGTTCCAACCGATACTGGATGGGAAGACGGAACGCGATCCGAGTGACGTATCACGGAGGATAATGTATGCACTCGGCGGTTCCTTCTGTTGAGGGTGGACGGGTAAGTGGGAGGCAGTGCGGAAATATTCAATTCCGACAATCCTTGGATGTTCGCCGACAAGACAGCCAAACACAGGAGATAGCACACTTCCTTTGGGAGACGCGTTTCACTTTTCACTTTGAAATATGCATGGGGCGAAGAGGCGAATAGCACGTATCTTCGTCTTGTTTAGCTGAACGAGGTGTTTCCTTCTGCGCTTGGCTCTTACCGGCGGGAGAGCAGACGGTACACTGGCTTGTGGAAAACCGTATAGTATCCGAAAGGAGGAAAAGATGGTGGAAGGCTATGAGTAAAAGGGGAAGGAAGTGCCGTGAGATTTAGAGGGAGGAGTCGCAAGACGGGGTTTTCGATAGAGTGAGAGTTCCTTGGAATGACTCCGCTAATTAACTAGATTGAGTCATTCGCAGCCTTTGATTTTTCGGTGGTAAAGTATCCATGGATGTGAGAATTTCACAGAGAAAACCTAATCCAACTAAACCGGGGCTCGAACCCGAGTCTTTCGATGCAGCACCAAGGAGCACAACCAGCGAAGTTCACGTAGCGTCATCATATTACGAAACACAGAGAATGAACCTCCTCCTTTTGTGAATGGTAAAGAGGAAATCTTAGAACAATAAAGAGAACGTCTCTACAGCTGTATGCAATAAAAATGAAGAATAAAATATCCCAAAAGCCGTAATCACAGATGAATACAAAGGTGAAGATGGGGGAAGGGAGGAGCATATACAAAGTAGGGGAGCTCTCAATCACTTGTGCAAAATAAAACATGCAAAGAAATTTAAATGGAAGTAAATGACACACTCGCACACTCACTCCTATGTTAAAAACAATCGCCACACTCAAAATCAAAGGAATCAAGGTAAAAATAAAACGATCAGTGACTCACACAATCACTCACTCACTCCGGTTTGTATACTAAATACAAAAACCTTCGTGAGTTCAATCACAAGCAGGGTTTATGAGGATTTCTCTAACGCCAGTGACCCGTCATACATGCAAGATAAAATTAAAAGTGGGGGATAGTAAATTGAATAGAATAAAAAAGGAAAACTAAATAACTGAAGCAAATAAAATGAAATTGATAATAGCTTTCAAGCACTCATTCACGTGGGTTTGCATACGAAACACGGTCACCCCCGTGATTCTCATTCACACATACATGCAGGGTTCAGGGACTTTTTCCTCAATCATGCATTCGGGCTATTATATTTTAGGCAATCTTAATACTACAGATTAATGCAGATTATTTAATTCTCATTAATATTATTTATGCACCAATAATAATTAGTCATTTTTATCATTATTAATTGAGAAAAGGATGAATTCATAAATTATCTCTCTCCCAACGAAACAGAAGGTTGGGCGGTGCTATATACTTTCTATCACCTTGGGACCACCCGTTGCTCTGCATGGCGCATCGTAGCAGTTGGCCACTCTCCTCTTCCCCTTTTACCGTGCGTAATGAATGGACGACCCTATAACGCAGATTCTGAACCTGAGATTGATTTAGTACATCAAAAACCTAGGTTGTTATTAAAATAATTATTTTGAGGAAAATAACATTGCTTTATCCGCCAATATGTCAAACCTACACCATATCTTGCCGGATACTTCCTCATTCATCAACAGTCTAAAAAGTTTAGTATCGGTACCGTCTACTAGTAATACAATAGACTTTCCTACGGTATATACCACAATATTGCTTGTTGAACTAAGCATTTATTTTATGAAGACTTTTCAGAGAATTTTAAAATAATTCTGTGTTGGAAAAACAACTTTTCCACATCAAAGTATTCTCATCTTGTTTATTTACCCTTATATTGAATTGCTATACCTACCACATTATTTTTATGTGACTGGATTTGAATACATATTTTTTCCGATTTGATATCAATGTCTTATATTGCAAATGATAAAAATTTATCTCCTTTAATTTAGGGAATAATTAGAATTTCATACATTACTTTTCACACATAACCTATTGGTTCTGAGCGTGTGACCATGCTAGCACATCTGTATCCCGCATTTCATTATTAGGTATTTTAAAAATTCTCTCATAGGCTACTGTCTAATCTGTGGGTCCAAGTCTGTGCCTGGAAGGACTTCAGACCGGGAGGAAGGGTACAAGCAAGGGAATGGAAGGTTAAGGAGGATGTGTGTAGAGAAACCTGGAGCCGCAATTAGCCTGCTTTTAATAAACAGCGACAAGGGGAATACGGCTAAACGTCCAAACCGACGGACAGATTACTGAACTCTAAGGTCTCTCCGCACAGGATGCAAGTAGGGCCGTGCTAACTAATGAAATCTGCCTCCTGCAAGACAGAACGGATGGCTTGACGCCGAACCCGGACCCTCGGGGTAGTAAGCCAATACTCCAAACACTACAGTAACCAGACCCATCATTGACTACTTTGTTTTTGTGGCTTTCATGTCTGTAATCGCGCTTAAACGTGCTTCAGACCGGGAGGAAATGTAAAAGGTGGGAATGGATGGGAAAGGAGGAAGGATGGAGAGAAACTAGGCGTTGGCATCAACCAACTGTAAGCGATGGACGCCATGGGGACCACGGCTTAACGTCCCACACGACGGACGGAGCACTGAACTCGAATATTTTCCCCAAAGCATTCAAGCATGGGCCTGTTTGATTATGAAAATTAGCTTCCACAGCCGGGATTCGAACGCGGGCTCTCTCTGGAGAGAGGCCAGAACTTGGACCACTATACTAACCATATAACCCTCATTGACTACTTTAAAATCTTTCCACGAGGTTTTAGCGATTTAGGTCAAACAATAAGGTAATTGCAATTTGGGTAATGGAATGAGAGAAAAATTCTTGTAACTGATTGATCGAAGGGCGACGAGATCGAGAATTTGCTTTTGTTTCTTTCGCCTGAGACCAAATCACTCGACCATCTTTCCTTCTCGAGGTGCGGAGACGCGAGAATCACCCCACAAGTCCGAAGCTCCAAGAGTAGCTCGAAGGAAGAACGGGTCATCTTGTGGACGTCCCGATGACGTGCCTGTTGAGTGGGGCGTGACACCATCGCTCGGACGGCGCTTTCGCGGGGATCCGGGCGCCGCCGCCGGAAGGTGACGCCATAGGAAGGCGGCGGCGGCCGGCCCCCTCTTTCACCTCTCACCTCAGCTGTGGTTTCCAGTCCGCTCCGCGACAAAAAGGCGATTTAGACCGGGAGGACTGGCGTCGGCCCTTGGTCGTGCCGTGAGAAGAATGTAGCCTCCAGCACCGAGGTGTAGGCTGGGGATAGGCATATGTAGGCTTGTGCGATGAGTCGATTAATCGAAGTCATCGACCATCGACTGCGATGAGTCGATGCGAATCATCGATGTCGATGAGTCATGAGAATCATTGATGCCGATAAATCGATGAGTTGATACGAATCATTGATGCCGATGAGTCGATGCGAATCATTGATGTCGATGAGTCGTGATGCGCTGCTGACACGAGAAACGCTACCTCTGCTGAAGACCCCTTCCTGGCGGAGCTCCACAAGTACGAGGAGGCCCCAGCTTTATCCAAATCTTCGAAAGTCCTTCATAGGTATAGGGACAGGAAGGATGTGTATCCCGCCCTTAGAAGTACGCGAGGAAATACCTCTGTATTCCTGCCACTTCAACGTCATCAGAGCGGTTCTCCGACGATGCAGGAAACGTTGTGTTGGACGACCGACATCGACACACTCAAATGCGGAAATGAGAATTGTATTATGCCACAACAAAGAGTTGTTGCTTAATTTGTAACTTGGTGCTTGTTTCGCTCTTTAATAAATAGCCCTTGTCCTTCTCAATTACGTTTGACCCAATTCAATCTTCACATATAGCCACACCAAACTGCCAACCGAGACATCTGCACCGATCATCGAGAGTCAACGATCATCGACATTCATCGATCATCGTGTACACTCTAATCGATTATCGATGATAGGCATCGTCATCGAAGCATTTTTTCATCGAAAATCGATGACCAAAATCGGTCATCGCACAAGCCTAGGCATATGCGCAAGAAGAACATAGCCAAGTCTCGAGAAATAGTCATCCATTTCAAGCTCGCTGTTTAGTTTTTTCAAAGGAATATCAAAAAATTTAGAATAAAGCTTGACCGTCGCATCTCTAAATATTTTTCCAAATATTGCAATTTAAAACAAATTTTGGTGACGAATCAAATAGAGTTATCATTGAGCTAACTCGTAAAATACAAGACGTCCATTCACCAAACACCTCTTGTTTGAATTAATCAGCATTCCTAGGGAATATATGTATTCCATTTGACTTTTGAGTTTGTAACTTTTGGAGAAGTAACTGTGAACTAAGATTTGGAAGATTTCGTGAAAGTTTAGGTTGAATGATTAGGGACACCGATGAAAGATCTCTGCCATCAGCTGGATCGAACCTGGACGCTCGGGATGGGAAGCCACTTCTCAGGTCATCACAGCAACTTCATCTCCATAGATTGTTCTCCCATCACCAGCTGTTATTTCAAGCCTGTCTCGACCTAAAAGGCGCCATTAGACCGGGAGAAGTGGTGTACGGATAGGATTGGTAAGGAAAGGAGGAATGGTGGAGAGAAATCCGGCGTAGGCATTCGATGCTCGTAACGAAAAGTGCGGAGGGGTCCATAGGTTTGGGTCCTGTATGTAGGCTTGGGCGATATATCGATATATCGTAAAAAATCGCGATATTTTAATATAGCGCGAATCCGATTTTGAGTTTTTAAAATTGACGATATATCAATGCTCGATAAAATATCGGGGCACGATAAGATATTGGGACACGATAAATATCGCGATCACGATAAACATCGCGATAAAATATCATGATATCACGCAATATCACGATAATTCATCGGGCGCGATTACGCGATACATGAACGAGCGCAATATCACGATCTTTTATCGTGATATTTATTGATAATATATCGTGATACTTTATCGGGGCGCGATATCTTGATATTTTATCGAGACGCGATATCATGATATTTTATCGCGATATTTATCGCTTCCCGATAAAATATCGTGCCCCGATAAAATATCGGGACACGATAAGACGATATTTATCGTCACGAAATGAGTTATCGTTATCGCCACCTTACGATATGCTAAAATTATCGTATCCCAATATTGAATTATCAATATCGCCCAGGCCTACCTGTCTGACGGACGGAGCACTAGACTTGAGGTGCTCCTCACGCGCCACTCAAGTAGGGACCGGGAATGCACTAAAAATGCTGTCAGTGCAGGGATTTGAACCCGGGCCTTCGGGATGGGAGGATAGTTCACTTACATATGAAACCAATTCCTCTCCTGTACGATTACTGCCCCATCATTCACTCCATTGTTCACTTTCCGCCCATCACCACTTGCGAAGAAAATCCGGTCCGATGTCACGAACCAATTTGCGTAGAATCTCTGGAATTATACCGGTCTCGAGGTTTTTTTTACGAGCAAAACTGGCTCAGTTAGTTGGAGGGTTGGGGTAATTATCGCGCTGCCCAAAGAAAGGTTTACGAGCAAGAGGTTAACAATGACTAATTCTTAGCTAATATGATGTGTTTTTATTTCATAATCATGGATCAACAATCCTTAGATTGGTTTACCTCAGATCTCCAATTGATTCTGTCATCACCTAACCACTTCACATTTGCATAATTCTTCTCTTTCAGATCATTAGCAACTCACTCCATGCACCGAAAGTGATCTTCCTTTTCCATTATTCTTATCCGTTTTCCCTGAACGATTGTCTTCATCAGGCTATCGTGTATCAAAATTTGGTTGATTATGTTGTTTCCTCTTCTTTTCAAAGTTTTCAGGAGATTCCTCTTTTCTTCCACTCTCCTTACTGATTGTGGGTGGATGTAGGACTATGTATTACCCTCATGCAATTAACTCAGGACACCACAAACATAACTCACACGCATGCCCACTGCTAGTGGAGGATGTAGACACAAGTGTACACACAAAAGTGTACACACAAGTGTATCAGTAAATTGTCAACCAAGTGGGAATTCTTAAATTTCTCAATACACACGCATCATGAATAAGGGCAGGAATAAAGAAAAATCGAAGCAAAAACATATGCAACTCTATAATAAAACGATATATTAATAATAACTGAGATATCCATTTCAAATATCTATTTTGATAAAACGAATATCAATTACTGAACGCTCTATATTTCCACAGTTGAAGTGTGGTGGTGAATGAATATGTACTTGAACCACCTCGTCAGTAAGAGACCGCCAATATATCGTGTAATATTATCCAGGGAAAAAGGGTGGGACTAACTTTTACAAGGACTATGAAAAGGAAGGGAGTGTCCGTTACTTCTGTTACCTTGTGCAAAAGATATATCATGAATTCATTACTTGTTCATATAATAATGTAAGAGAAATAATAATTACTAAATATTAAATTTTTTTCAGATATATGTATAATGCATTTAAAAGCATATTTTTTCATGTTCAATAAAAAGAGAGCTTAGAAGCAGAGTTATGTAACTGGAGGGGAGTTAGCGTTATAGAGGGCATGGACGATAGCAGAAGCAGAGACGTCTTGGCAGGAAGCATTCGATATGTGGTGCTAAAGACGAATGATGAAGATAATATGGATCGGTCGAGTGACAAACAAAGAAGTTGTATGAACGGTGGAAGAAAAGAAAGTCTGCTGAAAACCTAAAATAAACTGGACAACTTAATCGGTTATATCTTGTGACATGAAGGCCTGATGGAGACAATCGTCAAGGGGTAAGTGAGCGTGAAGAATTACAAAGGAAGGCCTTGCAAGCTACCTATATATGGAGTAAGTTGTTAAGGCTATAAAAGAGCAGAATTGTACAAATTTGACGAGGCTAGATGATAAAGTAATCAAGAGCTGCAGATAGTTCATACTGTTTTAAAACGTATTGTAGGATCATAAAGACGAAATCTGAGCGATTCACGAGAGCGAATCTCTGAAGTGAACGAATACCTGAGAATAATAAGATTCCGTTCGGCGCTATAGAGCTGACTCGTCTCCGCGCTTCCGTTCTTTAACCATGGAGGAAGCGGATGTCCGGAACTCACAACCATCGAGTCAGACCCAGATTCCACTGAACCCGAACCGGGTTAATCCCGGGGTGAAGCTCACCACAGCGTGGGTTCATCTCCAACCAGAACTTTCTGAAAACATTCCTCGCATTCGTCGGAAGAGTCTTCTGTTTACATTGACGTGAGGATTAGGAATGAATGCATGCCTCTCATATAGGAAACGAGAATGTTTCACCTCGATTTCCCAACTTCATTCCACTCACGAGTATTCAAAATGCTTTCCGTATCAAATGAATGTTGACTTCAGTCTTTTGAAAACACTCAGCCTGAATTATCATCGGCATTCATCAAAATTGATTGACTTGAAGCAGCCCTCCACTCCAGTATTGTATCCACCAACAACTCCATATTCATATACATTTTCCTATTGCATTCTATACAACATTATCCATATAATATATCACTAGAGGCCTTCCCTGGCTATTCTTCTCATTTAATTTTCCCTCGACTGCTGTATTCATTAAAGCATCATGTCTCAAGATACCAAAATATTGCCAATTAGTTTTTCCTGTTTTTTCTTTAAAGTTCCCAGCAGACACTCTTCTTGGAATTTCATCATCCGAGACACGGTCTATCCATTTTTATCTTTACCAATCTTCTATGACACCATATTTTGAATGCTTCCAGTCTTGACTTCTGCGACTGCTTTCCCCATCTGTTTATTACCGCCATAAAAGAGCATGCTCCATATGTTTCTACGTCCTGATGAATTATTGCCTTACTTCCATGAGCTGGTATTTTTAGCTATAAATAGATTCTCTCTTGATAGAATGCCCTTTTTTCTTAGGCTGCTGTACTATTTCCTTCTTTCTTCTTACATTGCTCTTTTTCCAGGTTCCTCAATATAAATACTACTCCAAGCCTCTCTGCAGTTTTTTTGTTTACAGAGTTGAACTTCGGTCATGTGTTAGTCACTGCTCGTCTGCTGCAAGCTATCTCTTTATTTTGTTTTTTTTCCTTCGGGTGTAATCTCGTCAATTCATTTTCAACGTTGAGCCTTCCTTAAATCATTCCTAGTCTCTGCCACAAGCGCTATCTCAACGGAAAATCAAAGTATTCTGATATTTCTCCATGGATATAGCTCCTGAAGCCTTCCATCTGACTCCTTTAATTGCTTTTTCGAGTAGACCTTAACAATTATGTACGACACAGCGAATAGCAACTTGTCTCACTCCTTTATTTACTCTCACTTTACCACTGCTGGATTGAGATTTATACACAGGTTTTGATATTAAAAGAAGACTGAACTTTGAATCTAAACAAATGGGCAGATAAGGTAATCTGAGAACACCCCTCGCCCAAGCATGTGTGATATGCAGTTTCGCTAAGCATGATAAAATAAAACTGTAGCAAAAAAGGCGGTTAAAAGTTTGGATTCATTCAATTAAAGTAAAATTTTATCTTTCTAAGTTTAAACACCAACAATTTATCTTTCAAAGTTAAGATTATTTTTTTTTAGTTTTAGACATTAGTACTTCTTGTCGACGTTGTCGTTCCAGGCATAAAATAAAAAGGGAATGATAGTTATGTACTGATACTCGCATTATCCTTGGATTTCTACGATGTTATCGGAGTTAATATCCTTCGATTTGGCTGTCAAACACTTCAATTGTTTTATATCTCATACGTCGGATTTATGTCGTTCGTCGATACGTCGTCTTAATGGCTACATTAATCCCAGGTCATAAAAAAACGTGGCAAGCTCCAGCAAGAGCCGATGGAAGGTATTTTTAGCCGATAGAAGGTAATTTCCCACAAAAAATGCGGAAATTGACATTGAAATTAAACGTTAATGACAGCCATTGTTATCGTATCCCATTGACATCATGACTGAATGTGTCGTTTAGCAACGCATGCTAAAGTTCGGTTATATGACCATGGGTGGGTAATTCGTTGGTCTTCATTAAGATGCTGAGATTGCTACTATTTGGACGGGTTTGGAATCCCACGTTAATCTCACCCACAAAACACGCATTCAGTCATATAAAAATCGTCTGAAAAATTGAAGCAAATAAAAGGAAATCAAAAGAGACTGTTTTAAAAAATTTTAATGTTTCCAATCCCAGAATGCATGATTGGTCATCTGTTAAAACCGAAAACAAATAGAAAAGATTAAGAAATATATCGTTATTATTATGTACCCGAAAAATGTTCAACAAATAATCTGCCACCATAGAATTGTGAAGATGGACTTTTGCAATAAAATTTCAGGATAATAGTGCATTGACTACAGTAGTCCTAAACTATGGCACAAGGAGGCACAGCTATTCGTGTTAGATCTTTCCAGTCATCGTCCGACGAAGGTTTGCCAATGTTATACATACCTGATAACTTAACTCTTAAGGGATAGTAGTTGATAAAGTTTATCTTTCTAAATAGCGAGTTGAACATTGTTATGAAAGCAATGTCTGCTGAATAAAAAAATACTATTATGAGTTTTCTTATTCTATCACCTGTAGAGTAGGTAAAAATTTCCCCACAGAATTCATAAAATCTATGATTAGTTAATTTAAAATGAACAACTGGTCTCAAAATAATTTTTTACTTTGCAACAAGAATTTCTTTTCTTACTCCCCGATAAACCAGCCACTTCCTAGATTCAATCCCATGTCCATGGAATAGAAGTTCAGAACTCTAGCCACCACATCAGTCATATCCCCGAGGAATAATTTTGAACAGGTAGTGGACTAGAGAGTGCTCTAACCACTGAGATTATATCGTACCCTCAAATAAAAAGGAAAACACGATCTCCGTGACCGAGGCGGGACTTGATCGAAAGTAAAGTTCTCAAAATGATTATGCATAATATATACACGTTTGATTTCAAAATGAATTTATTTACCTGTGATTTCAAGTTTCATGGAATGGCAACATTTATGAGTGCTGAAAATGTTGCTGTGAAACGAAACTAGTTTAAAAGAAATTCATCAACCTGTGGAAAGGGAAAAGTATATTCTCCTTTTAAATCATTTTCATCCTATCCTCCTCCTACTAGGGTGTCCAAAAAAACCGAAAGTCTGAAAGTTGTGGGAGAATTTCCATTTTCCTATGCGAATGTATGAAAAAACATGCCAAAATTTTTTCTGCCGAATCGGACAATATTTGACCCTGCCGAAACGCATTCAAAGTTCAGAATTTTCCAATTTCCGCAGTTCATATAATGTTGCCCGTTACCTTGTCTGGAGCTGGAAGCATTCGAAATGTGGTTCTACAGAAAAATGTTGAAGATCGACCGAGTTAGTAGCGAGGAAGTCCTAAGAAGAGTGGGAGAAAAGAGAGGTCTTCCGAATACCCTAAGAAGAAGACGGGACAAATTAATCGGCCACGTCATGAGACATGATGACCTGATGAAGACAATCGCTGAAGGTCAAGTGGACGGGAAAAGCGGCAACGGAAGGTCTCGTATGAGACACATGGAAAAAGTGATGCAGAATGTGAAAGAGAAGAAATACATATATCAGCAAATCCATGAATTATGCACCGATACAGCGACCGGATTTTGATTTTAAAAAAATCGAGCAGCACACCCTCCCAAGTTGATTCTTCCTTTAGTTTGGACCCTAAGGAAACACCTCAAGCCAATGAACCAAGAAAAACGCACTGTTAGAATAGTTTTTTCAGCCTTTTTTGTCCAAAAAACGAACTACAGGGTGGATTTAAATCTTGGTCACATTTTGGTAATTTTGAAATTCGCAATTTTTTTTCATTTTTAGTGCGCACACAACACTTTGAAAAGCTCGAAAAGACTTGTACAAGTACCCGTGATGATCTTGAAGACCATTGAAACCAAAAATGCGTCCAAGGATGGCCATTTTGGGCTGCGCGGGTGGGAAACGGCAATTTCCCGCCCCTCATTGACCAGAAATGGACACGCGCGTCATTCATTTTCGGCCTCGATTCTAGTGAAGATCATCTACGGAAATCGTATGATTGTTTGCTGAATTCCTTCAAGTCCTCTCGTTTTCATAAAAATGTCCTTTTCTGTACTCCTTGGTGACCAAAAATGGACATACTGATCGAGAACTTTTGGTCTAGATCCTATAGGGGACCAGCCCAGGAACTGGCACAATTTTTTCCGAATTTTTCTCGCGATCCCCTTTGTGGGTTGAAAATGGCCATTTTTGACCACTCCAGACCAAATTGGGCCCCCTACGGACATGTTTTTGGTTTGAATCCTCTTTAAGATCATCACGCGCACTTGTACAAGTCTTTTCGAGCTTTCCGAAGTGTTGAGTGTTGCGTGCTAATTGAAAAAAAAAATGGCCAATTTCAAAATGACCAAAATATGACCAAAATTTCCGGAACAAATCTGACGTCCTCTTTGAAGAATTTTGAACACTCTTTGTTCCCTGAATTTTTCGTCTAGATCCCGTACAACTCGAGTAAAAAAATCATGAAGACTTTGCCTGGTCCCATTCTGTTTCGGTATCCAACTTGGTTATCTAACCACTGAATTGATTTTTTCAAAGTGCAGAACTTTTAGTTACAACTATTTAATGCACTTTTCTAGTACTTTTTAGTTTGTAGAAAAAATTGTTCTCAATCAAAAATCAGGTTCCAAAAACATTGACCTAAAAAATAGTGCATTTTCCAAGTTGAATGGTCAAAATAAAGGTCAAGGGTCGTTTTTTTGGACAAAAAAGGCTGAAAAAACTATTCTAACAGTGCGTTTTTCTTGGTTCATTGGCTTGAGGTGTTTCCTAAGGGTCCAAACTATAGGAAGAATCAACTTGGGAGGGTGTGCTGCTCGATTTTTTTAAATCAAAATCCGGTCGCTGTATCGGTGCATAATTCATGGATTTGCTGATATATGAAGAGATTAGCTAATACAAGTATTCAGTGGTGATTTGCGTCAAACCAATCTCAGGTTCGCTGGCTATTGATGATGACCCAAAACGTTTTTGAAGGTGATTATTTTTATAGCCCATAATATGTAAATTGTCTTTGAGGGTGATTCTATATTACAATCAATGAAGTATATAAAACCTTTTTTTCTCCAGATCAATGCCCGTTACTTTTTGCACAGACCTCGTATGTCACCGAAGGCGGATATAAACAGTGTTTGCAGTCAAATGATTAATGCCACCGTGGGGATCCCAGCTTGAAATATCGGCGAATATGAGGATTGAAATTTTTTGTCACACTTCCGCACCGTTGCTGGAAACATGGAGGTCGTTCAGGGCAGGCTTCCGCGTGATACGTCAGTCGAGTGAGAGCTTATGAATTAGCACGTCTCGGAGAGGGATTCTCCCAGGGATTCGGCCCGGACATGTCCGGGTCCGCACTGGCAAAACTAGACACCGGTGGACGCGGCATCGCCCGCACCTTTCCGGTGACATGGAAGGATCAAATATAAATGCAGATGAGACCGAAGACGAAGAGCGATCGATTCGCAGGGGACGAAAACATGGAGGCATACGAGCAAACACATCTGGTGCCGGGTTGGAGGGAGCGAATTACCAAAATATTCACCGGAATGGCAAGGTAAACAGCACGCAAAACAAGGGGCGGAGTCCATACGAAAATATCGTTGCACCAGATTCGAGAAAGTCTTGAAGATAAATAAAGAAGGCAAAATGCTTTCCTCCATTTTAAAATCGTGCGTAAATTTTTCATATGAGTAGGCAAACATGATAGGCATGTTCTAGACATAAATATCAATGCTAACCATCCAAAAATTATTAAAAAGTCGCCATAAGAACTTGTGGTCACACCTCGTACGCATGTCTAAAGCAATCGGAGAAAGAATTGATCCCTTTTTTAAAAGTCTAACCTAGCACCAGTTTAATTCTGAATATAGCGAGTGGAATCGAAACATACTTGAAAATAATAAAAATTTGCAATCAAGCTAAAAATCTTATCCTTGCCCTCCTCCCTTTCAGATTCCACCCCCGGGCTCCTCGACCAATTTCCCCACAGCCCTCCGCCAACCACCAATCATTGTAGCATATTTCAAACCTGCCGCCTGAACGGCGCACAGTGGGGCGAATTCCCAAAAAGCTGGCCAAAATTAAAAAAATAAAGTTTTTAATCAGATTTTTTCTAACCGTAGGTTGGATAGATTAATATTTGAGCTTCAGTAAAATGCATTTGACAAGTTCGTAGGCATACACATTTGCAAATAATTCAGGGTTAAAAACACGATTCTAAAGTTTGTAATTGATACGGGCTTAAACATAGAAACCGAAGACCCACTTCATCTCAACGTTGCAACGCAGTGTTTACATTTATTTCAATTTTTTTTGTTGGATTCAACTCATGAATGTAATAATATTTAGAATTGTTATTTTAAAAATTGATTTTAAATGGTAACTGTCTAAACTTTCCAAATGTTCCAAGTGGAACTGTTATTTTGAATTTCACCTAAAAATATATTTAAAGTAAGGAAAAAGTTCAGTGTTGCGCCGTGTTGCATCGAGATATTTGGTCCCGTTATTGGTGAAGATGTTAACTAATGGATATCGACGTAATTTACTGCCCCAAACTGCCCAAACGAGTTATAAAGCTAAAAAAGTGCATCACCGAATTATTATCAGAGGACCCATTATTTCCATTTGGCCCATTATTCTAACATTTTGCACTTAAGTTCTGTAAGTGCTTAGGCATTCTTAGTTGTACTATAAAATTTGATAAATCTTGATGAGTTAGTCCAATGATACACGCAGCATTTACCAATATTTAGAAGCATGTGGGGTGGGAAGTTCAAGGTGGGGAATGTTGCCAAAAATAGTTAGGACCGGGCTAATGAATGGAAAAACTTGAGAGAATTTTGGAGAGGATGAGCAGGGGGTAGTGCTAAGTGAAGCGGGTATTGAAATTTGCCTTGCATCAGAGGGCTCAGTGAGTTGTATCTTGAGGTATTGAAAATAAAAAATTAAAGCGTATTAAAAATACTGCGGAAAAGTGATATATATTCATGGACATTTCGTATCCAGAGCAACTAATGAAACAAGATAGCTAAATGTTAGAAATCTATGGCTGGTAAGATGTCAAATTTCATTCAATAACTATTGAGGTCATAGCTAATGCCTTACTGCCTATTGGGCAAATGTCCGAGGAAGCGCAAGAGGCGAGAAATCAGCACTTCTAACGGTTCCGCGAGGATTTTACTTGATAGCATTCGCGGGAAATAATTATGGAAGAGGTTTTCGAGTGGCTGTTGGTCACACCAGACCCAATCATCTCCACCGTATGGCAGAATCGTACAAAAAAAACACCCTCAGTATTGAGGCCCTGGACGTATTAGTTTCCCTATTACTTTAAGACCACTAAAACATTAATCGTTCGGATTCCTCACTGGAATCGGATGATGAATCTGGAAATGAGAAATATATTTTTTCCGTTTATAATCACTCAAGCATTGTGCGTACTACGTTTTTGTGCATTCAAGGTAGTGCATTTCCGTTAATATATACGTTAACAATAAAACTATGAATAAATTCACTCCAGTTCACTTTAAGTTTTAATCGCAAATAACGTCAAATTCTGATTCTGCTAATAAAAGATACTAAAAAACAACGAATAATGTTCAATTTTATTGCATACCATTAATGGCAAAGCAATGTATCTGTCATATCACTAATTATCATATATACAGAAAAATAAATTTCCAATTTAAATTCTAAAGAATAGAATAGTAGAGCTCCACCCGGCTCCACCTTAAGAGCAATAATCAAAAATATTTTCAATTTATTACGCTCAATTGTTTGAATAAATGGCATTGTAAAAACCACAATAACAACAATACAGTTAAAATGACTTCAAATTTGAATTCAGCACATCAGAAAACTATTATAACATCCTTGTAATATAGTGATGATGTAGAAATAAAAGCGGTATTAATTTTGGTCACAATTTTGGGTTTTCGCCCCACTGTGCGGCGGTGCAATTCACATTAATTGCCATGTGAAAAAATTCACCTTTACCGGGAATCGAACCACGAACCTTTCGGCCCACCAATCATTGCTCACCCACACGTTTCCCCTTTCCCACTTCCCCCCTCACCAAACTTCCTATACATGGCGTTTCACACCGTATGTCACCTGACGATGCTGTAAAAAACGAAACCAATCAGTTTTTTTGTTGAAATTTCATATTTTTATTATTTCTAAGGCTGGCACCAGTTCATGGCTGCAAATTCACCGAACGCTATCCTAAAAATAATTAGGGATAAGCAAAAAATTCTACGATCCCCGTTAATATGGTTCTCTACCGAGAGAAAGATGGAGAACATTTTTTCTTTATGCGCAGCAAGTTTACTGACAATAAATTCATAAATACGAGACTGTATTAATTATTTTAATTTTAGTGTTAAATTCCCTTAAAGACCGGGAGAGGGGCGCTAGATTGGAAGTGGAAGGAGGAACTATCGAGAGAAACCCCGCGTCGGCATCAGTCTGCTCTTAACGAAGGGCTATGAAGGGACTCAAGACTTCACCTCTCATCGGTCGGTTAAGGCACTGAACTTTAAATTCCACGCGTGATTCAAATAGGGCCTGAGATTTTTCCGAAACTTTCCTGCTCCTACCCATATACGGGCCAACGGGATGTGACGCCAGGAATCATCAGTATAATACCTTCCTACATCTTAAAATTTCCCAGCTAGTCACCGCAAGTGTTTGGCAGCAGGCAACATCACAACAGGCGTACATTTTCGTCGAGTAAACAACGCTATTGCTGGCAAAACATTATCGGCGGATTATTAATAGAAAGATATGGCAATTTTCCACAAGTAATGTATGCTTCTAGTAAATTACTTGTGGAAAATTGCAATATCTTTCTATTAATATGGAACGTTTCCACCACATCACACCTGAATCTGATTTGTTTATTATCGGCGGAATTAGATTACAATCATTAAGACAGAGCAATTCTTCCTCAATTACTCTTGCTGCTATTTATGTTTCCAGTAGCTATAACAGGTGGAGCTGAACACGGTCAAGCTCTGATGTTTCCTCAATCACTCTGAATATGGTATATAACTATTGTTAAACTCCAGAGAATCTATTAAAAATAACCATTCCCCATCAAAACTTATAATTTTCTTATGCCCCTCCTTAAGAGATAAAAAGTCATTAATATTCTTTCGGTTGCGGACTTCGTCAAAAAAAACTAGAATGTTATCCGCCTGCCTATCACAATCGCGTGTGAAAATGAAATAAAAATTGATTTAGAGTCTTAACGCACGAACAAAGATTATCACATCATAATTGTAGAATGTGTCCTTCGCGGTGAGCAGCCAAAAAAATCGATTTCCCTTACCTGAATAGTTAGACTAAACATCTACGTGGTCATATTTATTCATTTAAAGCTTATGATGTGAACTAGAAAGACACGGTGATATTATATTCGAAATGGTGATTCGGGCCAATGAATTGTCAAAAAATTGTCAACTTCTTACTTCGATGTACCTGTGGTTGAGCCGCGTTTGATCAATTTTGAGCTTAAAAGTTCCAGGATATCCAGCCGCCGATATCCGAAAAGACGATTACGACCGCCTCCATTGGAATAACGACGTCGGAAACATCGTCGGAAAGTTTCAGGGAAAGTGGAGCAAGTAAGGTGTGGGGGCGTGAGAGAATCCCTGGCGCCTAGGGAACAGGGTGCGTAATCCTGACGGAGAAGGCAAACTCAAACTCCCGAAAGCGAGAGGAAATTTTCGTGGACTCCTCCTCTTGAGCGATGGGGTCGCAGCATCTGCACGAATATGACTAAATCCCTTCGGGTTCAAAACGTCGGGCTCGACGAACACAGAAGTTTTCGCTCTTAGCAACCGAAAAGGGAGCCTTTTTGGAAGTCGGTTTTTGGGTGAAATTATATACTTTCCATTGAGTAAGTTAGTGCACGAAAGTGAGTCGAATGAAAAGTCTAAACTTTGCTCCAATGCTCTTTAATTTGGCTGTGCTGTGGCAATTAAGATTATAAAATATCTTGTAGGTTCCGGAAAGGTGCAGAGAAGCAGGATTTAGGTACTCAGTAGTGGCGTAAAAATAGCTGCTCCACTCGAGACCGGATCGATAGTTTTCTACCGTTTAGGGTAGGTTTTGACGTAGACCTTCTACATCAAAACTACTTCTCTTCGTTTCATTCCATTTACCTACAGGTTCCTTCTCCACGGCTTAACTCTTCAGAAAGTATATTCTCCTCTCCTCATTCAAAATATCTTTTCCTCCCTTAGTCTCTTCTCCACTTAGCTACCATTCTATCCTCAATAACTCCCGCTCCATGCTCCACCATACCCACAATTCTAATGTTTCCAATTTTTCCCTGGAGTTCAGGACTCAGACCCTTACAGATTCACGTTTATATAAACTTGATAAAAAACTTTCCGCTATTTTTTGTAATGAATTTGTGAAATCCTTTGAAATTACTGGTAGAAAGAATGTTCAGTTCCCTTAATCTACGAATGTTATTTTTTTTTGCCGCTCCAGAAATTGTACGGGCGGAGTAGGAATATCAAAATGGCACGATTTATGTGACATAAGATACATCACGCCTAAGCTTCAAACTCGATGGTAGTCTTGTTAATGTGAACAACGTGCGTCACCAAACGGAACCTCCATTCTTCAATGAACGTATTTTTCGAGCCACTTTCAATCCATAAATTATATATTTTACAATATTTTAGGATCGTATTTAACCTGTCCTCACACCAGGACAGTGAAAAAATTTCATGCCGGCCAAGGTACCTAGTCATGCCAGTGGCAACTGAATTTTGGGCAACCGTCTGAAAAAAGTTCCTTGCCCATGGTTTAACCTAAAGTTTATTTTAAGAAAAACATAACGCATGCCTCAATTCAGAGGTTGAAACCGCGACCCTTGGGTTGCTAGATTGGCGGCACCTTACTGCCATGTCCCTTAGCCTACCACAGTAGATTATTAAACTATTAGGCTACTAAACAATAGACACCCTGGTATCAGTAGACCGCGGTAGCCAGGATGGTGACGTGCGAACCTGGCACTTCAGAGATCGCGGGTTCGAATACCACCTTGCTTATGGATATAGAGTTTATCTAACAAATAAGGTTACATTAAGTTTTTTAATTTACTCCCAAATTACGTACAAGAAGAAAGAGAATTAGTCCAATAAGCAGCTGTAGGTAACATCGAAAGAAAACCTGCGTTCAGTTTACCATTAAATAAAATTTGCATGCATTGGGACACAACAAAAAAATAAACCAACAAATTTATTACATGCTGGTTACAAATTTGTCTTCTCTATTAATAATAAGTAAATAGCCATTTTTACATTTGACGGCGCGTTAAAACAGTAGGAGCACCGAAAAATAGAATTATACTATTACCCCCAACCTTCGTCTGAATTAGTCTATAGAGGACGCTGGTTATTTCCACACCCTCCTTCCTTTAGCGAATCAATCCGAAACCTACTCCTAACAATCAACCTATCCCAGACATTGTTCATGACCACAGCTATCGGTTGTCTCCTGGAGAAATTAAAACTCCCTTGGGAAATATTAAATTTGAGTACTCCACTCTTGCGAAATGCCAAGATCCATTCGCGAAGTTTACTGGACTGCTTGAGGAAAAGCTATTGACGTGAGAGAAGCGGTTGAACGAATGGTACAGAGATCGAGGTGGTAAGACGGTTAGTGTAGTTGCTTCCCATCTCAGGGGCTCGGGCACCTACCCCAGCAATGATACACCGGCTCTTATTGGAGTGCGGAAGATTCATTGACACTTCATGTTCAGTATTCCGTCCGTTGGATGGGACGTGAAACAAAGAACCCATTGACACCTTTAGTAGAGAGTAGACTATTGCTAACGCCGTGTTTCCCTCCACTATTTCCTGTTTTTACACACTTTATTTCCCTCCATACTTTCTTTTTTCCTGAAGATAAAGCCGGTTTTCAATTATCCACCCAACCTATACTTAGCAGCGCGAATGACCAATGACCATCGCTGTCGGTCCCCTAACAACAGCAGCACAAATCGCCCAATCATGGATTCGCAGCCTTGAATTTTCACCCGAGCGATACCTATCACATCACTGAGACAAGAAAAACAGGTTCTTTCCGAATTCCGTCGCGTGCAGGAACGGATTAAAATCAAACATGTCATTGATGATAGAGGCGCCAATAAAAGAAATTCGAAAGAGCAGGTACGATAAAAGTTGACATTAAGTTGTGAGGGTTAAAAGAACTGAGCGGCATAAGAACGATTCTCTAACTCACGCGAGTGAAGTGACGCGAATAACTCGAAAGACCTGATGGAGTGAATCATCTTCGTCGAGCGAGGCCTTCAAAATCAGGCAGCTGGCAATTGAAAGCGAGAGGAACGGCCTTTTGGCTCAGCACCACATTCATTATGTGCCAACAGAGTGTTTCGAGAAATATTGCATGCTACAAGTAATATATCTTCACAGGAATCACTTTCTATAGGGCATAATGATTCTGCCGTTCCTCGAGCCATCACGGCGGGATCACCACACGCACATCACTTCATGAAATGTTAAGCGACACGAACAATTGCGTGCGTCTCGATGTCTGCGGTAAGCGATACTGCGAGATAAAGCTGAGGGTCGAAATGTTTTTCACCGTCATATTTTGCACGATAATTCGGTACCATAGGTACCCTTCCTATATTGATAAAACTTCCCACTTTTCAACGGAAGAAAATACAATGCATTCGAAAATACAATGCATAAAGTATGTACCTATGTGCATATTCAGAAAATATAAAATGTGCCAAAAATTAACTAGAGTATTATATACTTGAGTAGCTTAGTTACGCATGTCTTCAAAACCATTTCGTTCACAAAATCATCTGCGTGTGATATTTTAAATCACTCTAGCTTCTGAACATGAAAAACGTCCATCGATGAGAAAAATTAATGAACTTTTCAAATATTTATTTGAATGTTTGACTATCTCAAAAGTGGCCGATTGTATACAAACTAGGGCATGAGAACTCTTAATTCACATGCGAAATTTACGAAAAACCAGCTGAAATTCAGTGGGAAGAAAGTAGAAAAACTGGAAATTATGAGTGGAAAATTAATATTTCCAGTCATATGCTGCGAAAACACATTAAAGTATTCCACTTTAACCTATTTAATGGTGAGCTTCATATTCAGTACGAGGAAACAACATGATATTATAAATTACACCATATTTGAAATATTTGCGGGTGGAGGATATTTAGTATCTTGTTTGGAAAAGAACCTGAAAATTTCAGCACAACTGAGGGAACATTCCCAATCAGCATATTTGATTTGGTATGATCTGTTGTAGAGATGATTAAATAATAGTAAATAGAACTGCTTTTAATGTCTTGCTATGGAAATAAGAGTAAATGTGAAATATTTACGCAGACCAGACTGAATCATATAGGTCACTCGGCAGAACACGTTACAAGTTTTAAAAAAAACGCTAAAATTATGGAAAATTTTGCATCTGGTAATAAATAAATGTCTATGGCTGATCAAATGCGTTTGCCTATATCTCAGTGACGCGGAAACTCCCAGTGAAACGGCAAAAGCCTCATCCTAAATTATTGGCGTTACAAGAGAAGAAATAGTAGTACAAGTAAGAGGTTTTTAAGACGATTTAACCGCTAATGTTATACCGTATAGTCTAACATATCTTGTACATGTTGAGCACAAACATTATACACAATGCCCTTGATGGGAATCGAACCCGCGATCTTCGGGTTTTCAAGTTGGCACTTTACCGACCTAACTACCGCAGCCGGCGAATGGATGACATAAAACGCCTACATTTACACTGCTCCAATCTTAAAGTTATGACTTCCAGAAAATTGGAACCCAAATGAACCTTCTTAATTGGAGTGCTCATTTTATAGCAGTCAAACTCAAGGAATGATTGCCGCAATCCTTTTTCCTTTAATTCGGCAACTTACCCAGCCACACATTTCCAGATTTTTAAAAATCCCATCATCAAAATTTTAAAAGTTTTAAAAAAAACCAGCTTCGTTGCATACAGCGATGCAGAAGTGGTTTACGACAGGAACTCTTCCAGTATAAAACGAGCGTCTGTCATGCTGAATGCTAGCATTTTATGAATGTATTTAGCCAAGTCGTAAATACTGGATAAATATAGTGTTGTGAAATTCTTTTGATGTCATCAGATTTTGTTATTCTCCTGGTTAAAAAATAAATTTACTCGTTGTTTTGTACTTATACTATTTTATACTTATTAGTAATGATTCAGATGTAAATGGAATTTATTGTTTATTTTTTACTACTTTCACTTTTGTATGAAAAAATATAAGCGTTAGCGATGCGTATACAATTATGAAGGTTGCTTCATCACATGTTCTCCTTTAGACATGATAGACATGAGATCACAAATTAGGGAAGCCATGTAATATATTCAATCTTTGCTTGAAAAAGGTTCACGCACATGAAGATTAGTGAACTTATAACTTATAACGATAAATACATAATGTATGCATTGTGCAGAATGTTTGTATATATCATTTTTTTAAAAGACTTGCCTCTCAGTCAGCATTACTCACGCCGGGGAGGAGGTATTGGAGAATGCTACCGAGCATTATGGGGGGTAAAAAAAGTGAACAGTCAGCGTTTCCTAAATAGATGGATGAACACTTAAGACGGATCCGTTTGTAGTTATTTGGGGGAGGCGACCAACAACTCAGGTTATTTGCATCAGAGAAGATAGGTGGGTAAATGGGTAAAGATAGGAGTTTTCAGGGAACGAAAGAAGGGTGGAGAGAGACTCCGACGTCAGCCAAAGGGACCATGGCTTAACGGCCCATCTGACGGACGGAGTATTGCACACGAGTTGCTCTCCGTAAAGCACTGAGGTAGGGTCTAGTAGAAATCTACCTTGGCCGGGATTCGAACCCGGACCCTACGAATGGGAGGCGAGTACTCAAGCATCCGCACCGACCCGATCCCCTTAAGACGGTCCCGGGAGTCGGGGTGACCTCTGCAGAGCTCCATTTCCCACGACTTCCACATCAACACGCTTCGCTAAATTCGGCCGGGAACAAAATCGTATCAAGGGGATGGAGAGGGCGAAGGAAGGAGAAGGCCGGAGTCGGAGGAGAGTGAGGGATGGAATTGGGAGCGAGATGAAAAGGACGGGGAATTGTAAGTCCGCTAATGGAGGATTTTCGCCAAGGGCGACCCCCGGTGTAGGGCCGGGGAAAGAACAACCCCTTCATTTCGGGGAGGAGATTAAACGGACGCGCCGCACTCGCGGAGGGACAGTCGAAGATTAAAACGAAAGGGAAGTTTGCAAGGGATGAGAATAGCCTGAAAAAAATTCTAAGCTCAAGAAATTTAGGGACCTTAATTTTGTGGCCTCGAAAAAAAGCGTAGTTATACGTCGTGTGATTCGCTCAGCACACTATTTCAGGCATTGGGGTGGGAAACATACTATTTTACAATTAAATTTTGATTTTTTTCAACAGCGAAATACGTAAACATAAGTAGAGGGAAGAGAAAAAGAGGTGTGGTCCGAATATATTTCAGTATATGACTTATTGAGTACCTATATATTCCTGAGAAGGGAGAATTTAAATCACCCACTCAACACACTAGTACAGGGATTGGAAAGCCAATCATATAATCGTTGAATTTTCAGTTTATCACGAACGAAAATAAGAACAGGAGTCTGTACAGTAGAAAAGAGGTACAGTCCAAATGTAGGTCAGCATGGTCAGCATGCGACGTAGAAGGACCAGCCAAAATGGGAAAACCGTGAGAACGGGTTCGTTAAGAACACATTCGGAGGGGAGTGTAAGGGAAGGTCTCGCGAGGTTGACCAGAGACCCAAATAAACATACTGACCCAATAAACACAAATGTGGATTGGGGCAATCAGGACGTAAGATAATTATCTTTAGGTAGGGAAGATAGAGATGAGATGAAACAATCTCCACGCTCATCTGAAGTGCACCCTGTGGTCTAACATTAAGATGTGGTACAATTCAAATACAATTGCCAGACATGTCCACTGTATTACTGTCTACATCAACAGAATCGTATAAATAAGTATAGAGAAGATCGAAAGATGCGAGGTCCAAATGTCGGTCAGCTAATTCCATATTGTGTATCATTTTCTGAGGAGGAGAATGCCCACCACCCACCTAATACACTAAGGCAGGAATTGGAGTCGGAAGCCAATCATATAAAACATCATATAAGGACTAAATACCATCGTTAAACATATGCTTATAGGATACCAAGGTAGTAATACTTATTAGGGTGGAGGTTGGTGCGATGGAGGTAGGTGACGAGGATTGTTATATTTTTGGTAGGTACCCCGGCCAACCATTCACTCATTATTTCATATATGTCACTCTATATTTCTGTAATGGTCTTCTGTACTGTTTGGAAATGTAACTGTGTAATTTTTTTAACTGGGAGAGTGCATTTATTTCATAACTGTAACATATGTTGAACCTAGAGTCCGAAGGACTAGGTTCTTGAAATAAATACTATTCTACTATACTTATAGGATGCATATATTTACACTGTTTTTTCAAAGCATTGTGGTTTTAAATTATGAAAATCCGACACGCATGCTAGTACCACCCTGTTAATTAGCATGCTTTTCAAGCAATTAATCATTATTCAAGTAGTTATCGAGTTACTAGAGTTATTGAGCAAAGATCAACTCCATACTCGTGATGATACGCAAAACTCGGACCGCACTACTACTCACGCAGCCGTTTCCCAACTAGTACAGACGTGGAAATCAAGATCGCTGTACACAGATTATTAACTATCATTCCGATTTCCTATCTCTTTGCTCTTGTTGACCACTATTTGATCCCTCTTCCAGTGAGGAGCCATTTCAAACTTCAGCGTTTGACAATAAATCTCTCGAATTTGCCTCTCGGAATCGAAGGATGGGGGTACAGGTTACAGAGGCTTAGGGTACCATCATGAATTACCAACGCAACGGTGATGTAGACATTGTGATAAGTGTCAAAGTCCTCCAACAGTCTGGGTAAACAAGAGACTCGTGCTGCGAACTCTTAGAGGGTGTGCGGAAGGTACTACCCTTAAGGGTCTCCCTACTCGCTTGGAGACAAACCGACATCACGGATCGGGACCGAGTCGGTGTGTTTGCACAATAAATCTTCTCTCGGGCCATCAATCTTCAAGAAATTGATTAAAGGGAGCTGCTCCGTTTAATCCGAGACGGGATTCATTTCCGTTGCTCGCGGACGGGCCGGATTCTTTCCGTGTCGGTCCGCAGTGCCGACGTCTCACAGCCATGGTCGCGAGGCCGCGTTTGGCGTAGCCACGCCAGCGGCGCAGACACGGCCGCCACGTCCGACGACACAAGAGGGACAAACCCCCAGCCATCCTCGTGCCGGCCGATACCAAAAATCAATAACCCTTAATTGCCTGGGATCGAATAACCACGCCTTTAGTCTATCCGTCGTCTTCCCACGCACCGAAGATGTCCTGGTGCGAACGTGGCGAAGAAAAAAGTAAATAAAACGTTCAGAGAGCCCACGGCGAGTCTTCTTGAGTCTTCAGAGCATTTCAACTGCACGTTTTCGCACCCAAGAGACTGAAAATACACCAGGAAAGCGAGTCGGGATAAGAAAATAGAGCATTTGTCTTTCAGTCAGGTTCGAGAATAGCTATAATGAACCAAATTTGGTGATTTGCGCTAATTCTGATGTTTCAGGCGTGATTGAGTGAAAAAGGAACATAAGTGCACTTGAATAATGAGCAACTTCCACAAAGATAAAGTTTATTGTGACCGGGTTTCGCTTTTTTTCACTTTTTCCGCTTTTCTTCGCCTGAAGATGCAGTAAAAAGCGAAACCCAGTTGCAATAAACGTTATCCCTGTAGAAGTTGCTCTACTTAAGTACAGTATGGTGCTTTGGTTTTACCAAGAATTATTTTCCTTCCTAAAGACAAGTGTTATATTTTTCTTTTAATTGTCGAAAGATTCTTATGACACATATGCGCGTCATTCAATCATGTCTTGAACACATATTTTTTCATGTAGGTAGGGGTCAAATCAGAAAATAGTGGCTGTCCCTGGCAGCGTAATGATGCCTTTAGGTCTTTCGTTGAGAGAAGGCCAATTCCAGTGCCAGTTTTCTCTCCGCTATTCTTTCGCTCTTCGAGAATACCCAACTATCTATGGCGCAAATGACAGCTGTCAGTCCCTTCCACTTATAACAAATAGTATGGTAATTTTTGACGCTGTATGAGCTGAAAGGGATCTGATAGTTTTGGTTGCTAGGGAACTGGTCACCCATCCCGAAAGTCCGAGTTTGAATTCCGGGAGTGACTTTTCATATATGTACAGGTATAAGTTACCCTACTTCGTCCGCTTGGAACTACAAGTGTAGCAGTAAGGAAACAATTCATCAGAACGTACATCTGAGGCATATTTCTTTACGGCGGTGAGGCATGGACGATGACAGCAGCGGAGAAGGAAAGGGTGGAAGCATTTGAAATGTGGTGCTACCGAAGAATATTGAAGATAAAATGGATCGACTGAGTGAGAAACGAAGAAGTATTAAGAAGAATGGGAGAAAAGAGAAGCCTGCTGAATACTCGAGGAAGAAGACGGGATAACTTACTCGGCCATATCGTAAGACGCGATGGCCTGATGAAGAGTATTGTCGAGGGAAAAGTGAACGGGGATATTTGAAAAGGCAGGCCTCGTATGAGATATATGGATCAAGTTGTGCAGGATGTAAAAGAGAGGAATTACGTTAATATGAAGAGGTTAACCGATATCCACCCCCTGCCACACACCCTCGCGGTGGCTTGCAATGTATCGCGTAGATGTAGATAGAAGAATCGAGTGGAGGACTGCGTCAAACCAATCCTAGGATATTTGACCGAAGATGATGATTACTTGGTCCGTATGAGAGGACGTTAAACTGTGGATCCTTGGGCGCTTTCCACTGAGATAAGGCTAATACCGACGCCGGGTTTCTCTCCACACTTCCTCCACTCCATAAAATTTTATCTCTTTCCAAATACCCACCTGTCCGAAACGGCCAAAAAGATGCTCCCTGTCGGTCGTCAACCCCGAATAATAACGTACAGGTTGGCGGAACACTACTTATATATAGATTATCATGTAATAATATTAAAGACGATCAAGGAGTAGTATAAAGTAGTGCATGGATTTTTATTTCGATGAAAATATCCCACTTTCATAAAGAAATGATCGCAGATTATAGATCTGGTGTGTTTTAAATTGAAAAATTTGCTCAAAATTACGTCTTTTACTTGAAAAATGAACTTTCAGGCAGTCTTCCGAATATATCGATCGATATATATCAATATCGATGAATATCGATCGATATTGTTCATTTCAAGATCTTTTGGTACATTGAAAAAAGGCTTTTCGGGACTTTGAAAATCCTTTATAGTTCATTCTCCTCACGGAACAAAATTTGTATCATTTCTCCTTTTCTTATTTATATCCTTTCATATACACTGGCGAGATACCTGAGTACTGGTGTCTCTTATGATGAGACGGCATATGCTAGGAATTTAATTTAGTTAGCCATTTTTCGGTCGAAATTTTTTATACCTAAACAGTCGTCTCTGAGAACTATTTTTGCATATTTTTATGAATATTTTTAAGCGATTCATCAGATGAAACAAAAAATAAAAAATACTCATGCACGGGCCCTGATTTGTCAGTGCTCCTTCAGAGGTTGATCGCATTATCTGAAAAAGAATAATCCTAATATTTGCGCGCCATCAATACACGCGACGGGCTTCGAACCCGTGGCTTTCAGGGTTCGAAGGATGGGGCGCAACCTAACTCATTTCCGCAGCCGGATTTCATGTTATAATGGAGTGCAGGATAGCCTTGCGTAGCAGAGTGCACGTTAGCTGTTCATAACCGGCCGTTCATATGTGGTACGTTTTCGCATGACCCACCTTATGTGGGAGTTAGGGAGAGGCGGGGGCGGGGGGTTAAAGCCTCATGCTCACTCGGTCGGAGAAACAAGAGGTAACGAGTTTAGCGTTCTGGCTTCAATCAAATCGCACCGCAGTAGCAGAATTACACCGATGCGTCGTCCCTTAATTACCCAAGGGCAGCTCGTGGTGACGCAGCCACTCATCCTGACGACCATTAGGCGATTTCCATCGAGGCGGAGTGGGCGCCCTGACCTCGGAAAGTGACGAACGGGGAGGGAAAGGATAAAAACGGAAGCAGTGGCGTGCGATATTAGCATTTGAAGGTCAATTCCACACCGAATATAATTCTCGTTTTCCAGATGCTTCACGAAGAACGCTTCCAATGCGAGGTCCCATTTCACCACGAAAAGAGGATTTCCTCTCATTCGAAAATGCACGCTGGGTAAGTGAATATTTTTAAGCCGTTCATCAGATTAAAAAAATACTCATGCACGGGCCCTGATTTGTCAATGTTCCTTTTGAAGTTATTCGCATTATCTGAAAAATAATAATCCTAATGTTTACGCGCTCAAAGAGTTCAATCCATTTTTGCCTCGAAAATTCTTGAAAACATAGATATTTCGGGAACTTTACAGAATTTGAACTGATATCCGAGAGGGGGTTCAGAATGAACGTCTTTTTGTTTCTCAAATAACAATATAAGGAAGACGTATAAACCCTACTACATCGACATTATCTATTACGCAACATAGCACTAAGCTTCGTGTAGTATTCATAAGGTGCTAATTATGCTTTGACAGACGGTGAAAAATAAAGAGGGAATAACGGTAAAACAAAACTTGTAACTCCACTCATGAAAAGAGGCTTTAATGCGACCAAGGTATCAGCTTCATCAGCAGTCTGATTATGCTGCACTGCACTGATACCTAGGTTGCACTAAAGCCTCTATTTATGTGTGGTTTACAAAGTTTTGTTTTGTTATTATTCATCATGAAACGATTTTACCAAGTGACGCCTGTAACTATTAATTATAGATGAAGAGAATGCGCATTTCAGATGAATTGAGGAAATTAGTAAGTGCAGCCGTCTAAAAAGAAAGATAATGCAGGCAAGGAGATGTTCAAGGCCGGAAAAAATATACCATTCAAAGTTCATTCGAAGTAATCGATCGATATTCTCCCTAATGTTCAAAATCATAGTTATGCTTGGCCAGAAAACTAGAGTTTTAAAGCAGTAATCTTTTGTTTTCATTTATATCATGATCCTGCCTTAGACAGGATTGGAATCGGACATCTATGTGCACGTAAAATTAAGAAAAGTTAAAATTTTTAGGCGCTTTATGATATTTAACCCTCACAGGGTAATTGACTGTTTAATTTGTTCCCGGTTTCCTTTAGTGCAATACGTTGCATTGATTCCACATCATGCACAACGAAATTCAGTGAAACCAAAAAATGTCTCTCAAAATATGGCAAAGTGATTAGGAAAATAATTTGTAACACATAAAAGTAAAAAGAATCCATGGTAATAAACAGCCATCTCAGTCCATGAGCAACACGTTTGTATGTATACGCCATCAGAACGACGTAAGACATCAATCAAAACGGTTACATCAACTCAAGGGAAATGCTTGCTGAGGAAACACACGGTACACTTCATTCAAAGAGTTCACTCCAATTTTGCCTCGAAAATTCTTGAAAACATAAATATTTCGAGAACTACAGAATTTGAACTGATATCCGAGAGGGGGTTCAGAACGAACGGCTTTTTGTTTCTCAAACAACAATTTTTAACTTGAAGGTTGTCTTCACTTTTAGATTCCTGTTAAAATTATATTTACATTCTATACATACTAAGACGACTGAATAATTTATAGTTATTGCCATATTTTTATTTTTGCTAGCAAAATAAGGTGATTCAGGGCGTGTATTTTTGTATTATAGCAAGAGATTTTCAACGCCAGAGAGTGTTAGGCGTTGAACGTCATCAACTTCAATTTCATTATAAGAAAAAAGGATAAATCATCTCATTTCCTTCAGATAAACTAGAAGTAGTAACAAATTTTGCAAAATTTATTGTTAATATATATATTTCAATATGTATACATGCACACGTCAACAATTTTTATCACAATTTAATGAAAGTACCGCGAGATTTTAAGATTTTACCCTATAAGATAACAAAATGGGTGCTAGTGAAATGTTAAATTCGTTAATATGCCTTCTCGGCTTGTGATGGACTTTGGGGAAAATTTTAAAAGGAAACCTCCATTAAAGGAGACATGCAGCATGCCCATTTCAATACACTGTTTTGTTTTTTAATAACATTCAGTTATACCAAAAATACATTGGCAATCGTCCTTTCGCTAATTTCACACGCATCACAACGTTGCATGATCTCATTTTCCACATTTCAGCGAAATCACTGCGCATCGAAAATAAAGACAACGGCCTTGTCCCCTTTCCCTCCCCAAGTATCTTTTGTGGGATTAGAACGGGGAGTGAAGAGGTTCATTTCCTTAAGGCCTCTTAAGTTCAGGCTATTAAGATAAGTTACCACTTTTAAGTCTCCTCATCAAGTTGAAATTGAGTGCTTTTGCGTAATTAACTGCGTAAGACATACACTGAATTAATTTTGCATCATACATTCAAGCAAAGCCAAGGGAAAAGGGTACTGTGACACTAAGTTAATCCTTCATTGCTATACATTGATATAACATGCGCTTGAGACTCATGAAAGCAGAAATCGTAGAAGGATATAATTAGGCAATTATGTTGCACCATAAATTCTCCTAAAAATTAAACCCATTCAGACATAGCAATTAACCAGTATCTTTTCGCCGAAAAGTTAGCAATATATTTAAAAATAAAATGCAAGTTAAATGCGAAAACGCTAACTGCCTTATTTTCACCTACAAGTATTTCACTAAATTATGAAAAGCAGATGTGTAGAGTTGAGTGATGTCATGAATTATAATTTTATACAGTAAAATTTAATTAGTTTCCACGACTTTGTATAATTTTAAGTCACTTCTTAGCAAGTTTTGCCTTAGCTACATGTAAATGGTGCCTTTTTGGTGATCTTCACCCACTGCCACACACCCTCGCAGTGCCTCGCACGGTATTACATATATATAGATGTGAATACGTGAGCTCTTGTAATTAATGTCATATTTTAATGCTTAGTTTACCTTCCTGCATTTTAATTCAACCCATTAACTTTTCTCAAGGATGTAAGGATGCACACTTCTTAAATAGCAAAGTTTAATAAGCATCTCTTCGTCACAAAACAACGCGACCTAAAACTTCCATAGCTATAGTTTTTCCTTGTTTGTGGGCGTTACGTCCTTCATGCTTTTTGTGATTTTAGCTTTAATTTTGAAATAATAATTCAACCTCATTAAACATATCCGCACGTTACAGCGAAAACTTTATCGCCAAGCCAGAAATGAATGCAATAAATTGTTAACCCAATTCCCTTCTTAAGTCCCCTAAAAGATATATCAGTCTAAAACGCATACGCAATGCACATTCCATCTTTCTCATACAAGATATCATTAAAACACCAATTAATAATATTTGCTTATGGAGGAGCATCGAGATGCACTTTTTTCATAAATTTTACTGCAGTTTGTGGCGAAAATTGGTGGAGAAAGTTTCACCGTCTGCGCAAGGATTTTAGCACATTAACTATTCATTTACTTCTCCCAAAACGGCATTCTCAGCTATGGAAGATGAAAATACGCTTTCTACTGGGATTTCACGAACTTCAACCTCACACTCTTGAAGTATCAACAAAAATTTATCGTACAATTTTCTCACGCAAATCTAATGGTAAGTCAACATTCGTGCTAAAGTATGATTAAGTATGAACGATTTCGTTGGGCATTGTGTATTACCTTATCCAAAGAAAAATTGATTTAATAATTGACACCCTAGGCACTCATTCGATTAAGGAAACGGTGAAATTTACGCCGCGGCGAAACTAACGATGTCGTAAATTATACTCCGTGACCTCAAGATCAACAGCGGAGCCAAGGACTTTCCCCGATGCCATTAAATTTACCGACTTCTGCGCAGGGACAAGGAAATCACGAAGGACGAGGGATAGCCAAAGGAATTTAATACACCGTCCGGCCCTAACTCACAGTGGCTTGAGTAACACATCAGCTGAGATTCACCGCACCCCATTCGATTGGCCATCATAAATTTCACTTAGCGCTCAGATGAGAACCTAAGCTGCGGATAGCGCCGAAAACATACGCAGACCAGCTGTGGAGGAAAAAATCTTAGTGTATGGGGAAAAATAATACTCGAGGCTATAATAAGATTTTACGATCGTAATACGGCCTTGGATTCAACGAAGCTCTGTTGGACCTAACCGCAGTTGGAGTATCCATCCAGTTGCACCTTTGATAAAGCTCTTTATATTTTTCGAATAAATACAGTAACTGTGGCTATATCTTTTGGCAGAAAATATAGAAATGCGAGGAATGAGCCTGAGTAAGACTTGTGGGAAGTGTAGGAGGCTGTCGCCGGATGGATCTAACTTAAGATGGCCGGTGAAGCAATTGGCTACTGTCTCTGTAAAGCGCATCACAAAACCGGTGAAGGGGATATGGTACGTGCATTAATCTTTAAAAATAGGTGGTTTATAGTAAGGAGGAGGCATCATCAATTCAAAAGTAATACGGTACACATTATAAATGCATAGAGATCCTATAAAATTATATTGATAGGACATTGTGCGTTCAATATCATCAGAATTTACCTGTAAGTGGTGTACAAGTTGCATTTTGGACCAAAACTTATTTTTTTAACTACTTGGAAGGGGTCAAACAATTAATGGTACCTACTCCTATCCAAATTTTATCTAACTATGGGCCTGCGTATATTTCCTATTCATTGCTAGCTCAGATAAACCCAGACGCTTCTCTCCTAAACCCCCTAAAGGGCTTTTATTTCTATTTCTACCTCAATTATGTTCATGATAAAGCCATTAAAATCCATTACGTCTCAGGGCCAGGGTCAGAGTCAGAGTCTACCTGGTTCTTCTCTGTCGCACTGTGTTCCGCATAGACCTATCTTCTTCGACTCGTCATCATACTTCTTAATTTTCATTTTATCCGTCCATTTAATCTTTGGAATCAACACCAAAACAAGCTCTCGAAGACTTCTATTCTTTTTTGATCAAATTTTCCGACGATCCATATCTCTGATCCAAAGTCTGCCTTGCTGCACACGATTATTTTACTTGCTGCGTCCTTGTGTCTAACTGAATCCTCTTTGAGCACCATACTGGTCTATTGATCACGAATAAACAGTTACCACAAATAGGAGGGAGAATATATTCTGAGTATTTGAATAATGATATTGTATCAACACGTAGAATTCATTTGTCGAGTTGATTTCGCATCTCCGTCCCATCTGACTGCTGAGCAAATTCAATCTATTTACTCTATTCCGTGATTTATTTCGTGATGGCTGCCATTAACTGACCTCGCCCTGCCTCACATTTATTTTCAAGTCGAACGATACTACTATTATTTAAATATGAACGAAATATCAGTCGTCGGTTCCTGCATCGTCCAAAATTCTCCCACACCAACCAACTGCGGATTATTCTGCGTTTAAAAAAGCATAGATAGGACTGTCATGTAAATTAGATCGATACACACCGAGGAATCAGACATTGAGTGAAGAAACGCTAAAAATCGTGGAAAGATCACGAACCTTGTACCAGTTTATCAACCGCGCAATAAAAGAAAAATAATTTTTCGCTAAAATATAAAATACTACGCCAAAATGTAATTTGAATCTTTACGGAGATCGATTGCCCGACCCTGGTTATTCGATGCGCAAAGCCATCAAATTTCATTAATTAGCCATTCATTAATCAGAAGTAGTGATAATATTTCATTTTTCTGGTCATTAATCTGTGAATAATTGCATAATCAATTTCAGCATTGCTATTTGGCTTGATGTATTGCACACTGAACATAAAATGGGTATCATTTCATAATCCCGGCGTAATAATTCATGCCACATGAACTCTGAAGAAGCGATTTCAAAATCAAGTCAGGTAGAGTCCAGCCGCGTTGAAATGGTCCTTCTCGGTGAACGGTGGGAGGAGCTACGACTACCTACCCCACCTCCCGGCCTTACCTCCCCTTCTTTACTCTCTCACTCACTCACTGGAGGAGAGGCAAACAGTGTTGCCAGTTTTCCTCACTCCGGCGAGCTTAGGAAAACACAAAGGCACAATACTGGCCGTGGTGGAGGGAAATTAATTTAACATATAAATGTTAATAATCTTATTTATTGGTATGTTTGCCGTGGAACATTACATATAACAAAGAGGCTCAAACAAGGCTTCCAATAGAGAATGAGGAGAATAAAACAATGAGATAATAATTCCGTTCTCAATTTCTGGATCACAATTAAAGTGACATTGGTTGCATCGTGAGGAAATAAAAGTTAATAAAATATATTAAATAATACGCAACCTACCTCCAAACCTTACTAGACTACAATATAGTAATGAATAAACTGAAACGAAACGATGATTTACTGATTTCCTATGGCACACACGTGATAGTTTTTGGAAAACGTAGGAATAGTTTTCTTTCAAAAGCTATCAATTTAAGTTAATAATCATAGCTACTAAAATTACCGTAATATTCAATCAACTAAAATTCTTTCTGCTTTAATAACAAAGTTGTAGTTAAAAACAGCTAGCGCATTTAAATTGTAATACATTTCATTCACTCTTCCGAGGATGAGAATGACGTGTCGGAGTCTCCACTCGTGTCACTACCACTTAGTTCGACAATTATTTTGTCTATTTCTTTATCCATCAGCGCATGTCCGCAAACTTTCGTCGATTTCTCGTTGGAATATTCGGAACAATGTTCTGAAACAATTTCGCTTTTTTGTTCAAGGATGTCGCCACCAAATTGTGACGCACCTAAAAGAATGCAGGAAATTCGTATTAACAAGTGTAAATCGATGAAGATAAGCTTGATATTTAATAATAAATTGAGGGAATCCAATGGTAGTTTATTCTTCATGATTGCCTGTTCTTTGAGTTCACCCCAAACCATCTCAATTGGATTGCGGTCAGGATAGTAAGGGGGTAAACGAATCACTTAGTGCCTAGATTCCCGTAATGATTAATAATTAATAACGACAATTTTCCTCTCTCCTGAGACCATTCCCCTTCGTTTAAAACTCTCTTCACCGTGGAGGTACCAACTCCTGTAGCCTGGCTTGTAGCTGACACCACGTTTAAACTTAGTTTTTCCTCCAATTTTAAATCGTTCAAAAACCGAATAACTTTGTACACGATTTCTCGAGCCTGACTTTTGAGTGGCCTGCCTCAGTCATACGAAGATTTCGACGAGCTGGCCATTGCAAATAAGAAATACGAGAGTTTAAGGACTCAAACTCTGTAAACAAGAACCAAAGTCGCAAAACCAAATAGATTAATGGAAGCGTAAGTCAAAATATTACCAGAAAGAAATCCAAATCAAAATCCTAAAAGAATGTCCAAAGCAGTGTCAAAAGTCAAGCGCGTAAAACCAAGAGAGAACCGTAAAGAAAAGAGCTGGCAACTACAATGAAGTGGCACTGGTAGGGGAGGCACGGTAGGGGAAGGAAGGAGCCCGAAGTGGGGGTAGCCGAAGACAGAGAGGGGGTGCGCGGAAATTTTCGCGCAGGACCATTTCAACGCGGCTGGACTCTAGTTAAGGAAGAAAATTAACGTTGTTAGAAAAAGGAATTAAAGGCCTTTTCATTTCCTATAAATATGACAGCTATTCCGATGATGTACCTTTGCAATTAGCTTCAGTTTTCTTGACATCAATTTCTCCATCCATCCTATTGGCATCTTTAGATAAAAAAATGAGTGCAGAATTTCCGCCTTAAGTAGGGATCTTATGTAGGAATGAGCGGGGCTGTCTGTCAGCTTTGTTCACCCGTAATTAACCACCCTAGGGCCCTCGAAGCTCTATGTGGAGTTTCACTTACATGGTGCAGTCCCATGGTAAATAAATCACTCCCAATCCCATTTTATATCTCTTATGCATCCCATTTCTCCTCTGTTTTCTATTTCCCAGCTATCGCCTCCATTTTTCCATAGTCATTTGCATTACTCGTTAGTTAATCATCCTTTCCACAACTATTTACCCCGCATCCTGATCTTGCCTCTATTAAGCTTTATAAGGGTTGAAATTAATTGTAAGCGTATTAATCATTCGGATATTTCAGCACAAAATTAATTTTGCCTTTCAGCTTCCACTTCACCTGATTAAATCTACTTCTCTGAGCAGTCCAGCGTTTTAGTCCAGCAGTCTACGCTTATGACCAAAGTAACGACATTATTTAACAAAATTGCTCAACTCAATCCTGACTAATCTTTTCTTTACCTTTTCAATGACCCACAAAGGTGCACACCCTAATTATCACCATGCTTGAGAATTTCTTTTCTTCAATTCTCAATTGTTGTCTCCAACGCAATCACTAATTTTCTCTCTGAGAATACAATCAATGTTTTTCTATCAACATATGTATTTCAACCATGTATGTCGTTGTTCCTTTATTATCCTTCACAAAATATTATAATTATTACTGACAAGGGGTAAATTGGAAGAAAGGACTATGTAGTCTCAATCTCGTCCTAAATAAAAACCGGCTGGTTTCCGGCTGGAAACTAGGAAACAAAGCCATCGTGAAATATTGGTGTGGTCGCAAATAAAGACAGCTTATTATTACCATTGTAAATGAAAGCGAGCAGAGCAGTTTGGACCTTCAGTGAATGAATAAGTATGTTAGGAAAAGTTTATTCTCAAGAGTGTAACAATATTTTTGCATAGTTGTCAGCATACATTTTAATAATAAATTCACACCTAAGATAAATCCCTTGGACTTTCTATAACACTCAACTCGGATGGGAATAATGTACTTAAAGTGTTTTTTGTTAAACATTCCTTTAAAACATTTTTGAGAGGAGGCAATCACAAAACTATTTTGGTTAATGCGACAACGCTAAAACTACGTTTATTTTCCTCATCCCGTCGATTATTAAAATAGTACAGAAATAATTCACTTAAGAATGATACGATTACTTTACTCTTATAGATTTTGCTAGTAAGTCTTCCATAATCACGATGCGGAAAATTTGTTCGCTGTAAAGTTTCCCAAAACTGGCAGTAAAAAAAGATGGATTCACCAAGGCAATTTCTTAGAGAGCATATTAGATGCCAGAAAGAACATCCGCATTTGAATACTCAAACGTTCTTTGTTTTGTAAAGTGGTGAAGAAATGGATTTCTGCTGGTGACATGGCTCTAAGGAAAGGCTGAAAATGGAGTTTTTTACTCCCGAGAATCAAGGAAATATTTTTCCATATCATTCTATCCCCCACTGTTAATTCAGGTTTCATCTCTTTCCCATTTCAAGATGAGTATAAATTGAGCAAGTGAAGATAGAGCCTTTCAATACGCGCTGGTGAAGTCTTTTTTATTCAAGCGATAACTATAATTGGTATGATAGAAGCATGAGCACATGTACCTACATTAAGTAAATGAATGTTATTTTATCACACTGCTGGTTTGTTTACATTAAGGTGCATTTTACTGTTTACGTTTCATACACTTGAAGCATCGTAATATCACGTAACCCTGACAACGATCCATTATTCTACTGAATAAGAGTTGATTCGAAATTCACACCCTTATTCCTCCTCATTTCTCTCCCAGAATTCACAAATTATTAAAAAATCTCCCTGTCCGTAATGGTATAACGTAGTGAGGGTTTTTATAAACTTAAATGAAATAACCTAAATAAAAACACAAGGTATAAACTCAAATGTAAACAAATAATAAATACAACAAAACTGGAAATAGGTAAACGAAATGTTGTGTTACAGAAGAATAATTAAGGCAAAACGGATCGACCGAGTGACAAACGAAGAAGTCCAAAGAAGAGCAGAATAAAGGAGAAATCTGCCGAAAACTATGTAAAATAGACAGGAAAACTTAATCGGCCTTATCTTGAGACATGATGGCCGGAAGAAGACAACAGTTGAGGGAAAAGTGAACGGGAAGAATGGCAAAGGATTACCTCGTATGAAATGTATGGAGCAAGTAGCGAATGATGTAAGAGAGAAGAATTATATAAATTGAAGACGTGAGCTGATAGGAGAATCGAGTGGAATGTTGTGTTAAACCAATCTTAGGGTTATTAGGAAAACAATGACAACTTCGTACGTCTCACATTTTATTTTTGCCACCATGGTTTCGGCGTTCACTGTCATTATCAAGGTGCACATTTCTTTGGAAGTGTTCTTATATAGTCAAACCGAGGAGGGGAGTTGTGGGTGGGTGATAGAGATAGTGGATAAAGGAGGGAGGGATGAAACACGTACAATGCCGCACCAAGATTTTGACATCTATTTTAAGGTTCTTGAAAGGCAAATGAGGGGGAGAAATGGAGGGAAGGGTAGGAGACGAAACACCCCTGGAAAGAAGATGTCAATTAGGACTCACCACTTAAACCAATGGAAATGTTTAAACACTTACAGGCATCAAAGTTGAAAGCCAGTCAAAGGTAATTTCGTAAACAAGTTTAAAATCCTTATCTGAATTTACAATATAATACTGTTTTGAGAAGTCTAAATTTTCTACCTTCAAATCGTATATATGTATAACATCTTGTTTCAAAGAAACTAGTATGGTTCAATTCCAATAAATGTTTAACAAACTAGGAGCATGAATCGACAGTTACAAAACATTTTTTATGTTCCTCAATTCTAGTAGTGAATAACCATCAATAGAATTACATGAGTTACATTTTAATGCGTACCATGTTAGGGTAAAATAAAGTGAGGAACGCTTGAAGTTATGATTATTTTCCTGTGGAGTAGTTCCATAATGTCGAGACTGCAACTTTAAAATATATTACCATTACTATCCTAAAACGATGAATAAAAATAACATGAAAGAAAATACTTTTAGGCATTGTAAAAAAATTCGTTGTTCTAAAAATGGAAAATGAACATTTATTCAGACAAAAAATAATAATATGCATACTAGGGAGAAAAAAGGAGCAGATTATAGTTTTCTCCCTTTCCTAAAAATAATCAGTTGAGGAGAAAACATTTATCTTCCCCCTCAATAGAAATATTTCCATCTTATTCTGCCTTAAGCATTTTCTTCTCTCTTAAGATCGCTCCTTTTCCATTTTTCTTCCTCTTTATAACTTCCTACAGCAATAACTTCATTCATTCCCATAATAGACCTCACTTTTGCCTTTCCTTCTTCCCATATTATTTACTCCCCCTCAGGAATCGCATCACGAAAGTTCCCGAAGGCACTCTCATTCACATTCTGACTTTCTAATCTGCCACTAATGGATATCATCATCGTAATTCTCAACCAATATCGGCAGGTCATTGGACCTTCCCTTTTCTCTTGCTTTTTTTATCTTTTATCAAAGGGCCATTCATAACCTTGCCGTTTAACCACACTTCTCCGTTTCTTATTCACCGAGTTCCCCTCTTGAACATACGGGGCACGCGCCATTGAGGCGGAAAGCAGAGGAACACGCCGGTGTTGATTAAGTCTTCATGTGTTCTTTCGACCTTCATGCCGTCTGAACTCCCTAGCATTACCTCTTTTTTCCGCGCCCACCAAAATACTTTCCTTCTTCCACTCATTTCAGCATTTCGTTACCACTTACTACGCTTTCCATCCACTTTTTCTGCCTCCTTCAAATTTATCCCACTAGTTCCTGTCCTTCCTTGCTATATAAGAACTTTTTATGTATATTTCTTTGACTAGCAATGGGTCAACCGTGCCTTCATTCAACCTTAATTCAACTTATTTCCTAACGTCATACAATGTTGAAATTTTACCCGTCCAAATGCCAAAATTTTCAATTATTATCGACACTTCGAGATGGATAACAATTATCGTCGATACTATTGTTAATTGTAGAAAGATATAAATTTACGACCACTATCGACACCTTAATATGAACGATATTGCGGACGCAATATATTCGATATTTTCATATAGTAAGAATAATATAGAGGGCTCACTGTATAAGGCACTGTTATATGTTTTGGACATAGTACTGGAAGGTTTTTATAGATGGCGTGGTAAGAGTTTTTCGCGTTACGTCACAAATGTCGCTTCCATTGCTTTCGTTTTCCAAATCGAAATGAGCGGTACATATCATATGCTATTGTTGTAGCTTTATTGTTTTTTTTATAATGGTGCGATATGCCTTAACCTTATGTCAACAGTCACATGGATAAGTTAACATTTCTCTCACAATTAAAGCAAATATATTTTGTCACAGGAGGGATTCCTGGTTGATTCATAAACAACACATAATACACCGCTGCAAGGAGCAGACTACAACACACTTCTCGATTAAGCCGCCTAAGTCGATTGGAAAAACGAAAGCGATGGAAACGATATCTTTTGTGACGTAACGCAAAAAATTCTTACCTCGCCATCTATGGAAACCTAGTACTACATCCAACACTTATAACAGTTTTTCCATCCGAGGGTCGATATCAAGCATTGAATGTCGGACAGATCTGACTGCGAGTATTGCCAACCCATTATGACCAATTGCGCTATACGTAACAGCTTCCTTACTTTCGCGTGATGTCGTCTTTCGTGGATTCATCTCTTTACAATTTCTTCTTTTATCGGCGGGCCTCACCCCACTGTCCACTTCCCTCACGCCCTTATCTTTCTTTACTCCCTCTTCCCTCTCTCCCCAACCGCCCCTCTCCCTCCACACGGAGCGTCATCGGCCGCAAATGGAATCCTCTTTCCTCTAATTTCCCCTGGCGACCGTTGATATTGTCCCGCCTCCATTTGTCCCACGGACACAGACCAGCCGCAGTCCGTACGACTCCTCCTCATCTTCATTATATGACGAATCCTTTTACCGAGACCGTTTCTGACCCTATCTAAGCAGCTCCGCGTTCTCTCTCTTACCCTGAGACCCTTGACCCTACGCTCCGGTTCATTAATCAGTACCACCTACGCTCTGGGACTATCCTCTCTGTATCCTTTAGCCTTAGGACGCCATCCGCCAGCTCAGGTACTTTTCCGGTAATGAGTACCTTGCTTCACGTTTTCCGCGTGGTTGCAATCTAGTAGCTGCCGGTTGATAGGCAAACGCATTAAAACGCATCCGAGTTAACTTTGCCATTAAATTAATCGTTAGTATCTTTTTAAAAAATGAGTTGAAATTTAAGTTGAAAGGATATAAGGACTGCATGCACGTTCATCTCAACATCCATCGGATAAAATGGTTGGCGGTGACGTGCTACCTGCCTCAACAGTTCACCTTATCCTGATACCATTGCTGAAATAGCCATTCCCTTATGGAAAACGGCTGGTAGCCTAATAATTCAGGAGTAGATGCAGCATGCATTATCTTTCGTTCGGATACTGCCCTTAGTCTTATCTAGTGCCATTCAGTCTATGAAAGACGATCATTACAGCACGATCTGTAAACAAGAGATCACCATAACATGCAGGTTCTGGTGCTCTGGTATTCCCTTTCTTCAAAGCGGTTAAAAGTCATTGTGTAAGGCCTCATAATTCAGGAATCGACGCAACGTCCATCACCTTTTGTCCGGCTTCTGCCCTTAGTTATATCTGGTGCCGTTGGTTCTACAAGACGAGGATAAGAGCTCTATCTGTAAATGGGGTAATTGGACAGGTATAGCCGGACTCTATCTCTTAAAGGCTATTAAAAGTCTTCTACTGACTGTGGTCCCCTAAGGCCCAAATTTCTCACATTATTTATTTTATTTTTCTGTAGCAAGGCCACCTTAGAAAACATAGGGAGTATAACATATAATAACATCACAGTCGAAATAATACAATAATAATAAATACATACGAAGCAAAAACTAGAAACAAAATAAAATTTGTAAGTTCCCAGCATATTTCAAACAGTTGAGTATGCCTATGTGGCAAAGAATAACATTTTATGGTATGATTTATTCATTAAGTATTAATAAAATTTAGTTTTAAACATTATAATGGTTAGCATACAACTCTTAGACATTGATTTCCATAACTTAATGGCAATAACCAGAAAAGACTTTCCATAAACATTGCTTTTATGAGAAGGATAGTGGTATCTTTGGTCATGTGGTCTAGTTTTTAATGCTCATTCACTTCGTGGTCTCTCAGCAAATATATTTACTGAATAAGTTGACTTTTTGTTCTGGAATAGTCTAAATAAGAACACTCCCAGAAAGTAAGTCCTAAAGGTGACTGGGAGCCACCCCAGTTCATAGACAAAAGGTCTGATATGCTCATATTTTTTCAAGTCAAATATGTATCTGGCACATGAATTCATTAAACGTCGGAATTTTAAGTTGAGCTCATCAGTGATATCATAGTAGACAAGAGAGCAGTAGTCTGGATGAGGAAAGATTAATGAGCAAACAAGTTTTCTTATAGTATCTACAGAAAGCAATTTTTTTAAAATTTTCAACTGATATAAAGATGAATTCCTTTTTGATATTATTATATTATTATAATATACATAAGAATCACATTTCTTTTCCGAACTAACTATACTTTTAGTGTCATAAAATGGTGCTTCAGCAAGTAGAACGTTTTTGTAAGATTAGTGATTTGTGAGGAAATTCCGGTAGTAAGGACCTCGTAAGTGTGGTAAAAAGGAAAGGAATCTTACAATAAAGATTTTACAGCGTCTGAAGTTTCGCAATTTAACGTCGTCCCAAGTGGAATCCCGTGGTCAGCACTTCAAGGTCAATATCTTATCCATCATCCATTGATTGTTAAGATGAAGGTTTTTACTACTAAGAACAATCTTGTTTCAACGAAGGTTTCATTACCCTTTTATGCTCCCAATGACTCCTTATAACTCTCAATACTTATTTATGAAAATTATCTTAGCTGCTTTCCAAATCCCCAATGAGCACAAACTGCCGCAAAAAAACAAAAGAATCTACATGGACTTTGTACTTAGCAAACCAGATTCAGGTGTGATGTGGTGGAACGTTCCATATTAATAGAAAGATATTGAAATTTATAGTAAAACTTTATTTCGACTAGTTTCGATGGTACTACATTTTTAAAACTTGAGAATGAAGTAGTTTCATCGAAACTAGTCGAAATAAATTTTTACTTTTGCGGTAAATTGCAATATCTTTCTATTAATTTAGTGCTTAGCATGCAGTCAACCGGGTGTGTGACAGAATATCCTGGAGAAACGATATTGATGGTATTTTATGGCGAGTGTCATGAAATTAATTTTAAATTATTGTATTTAGTAGCGCATCTGCAATGAAAAAGACATCAGAGCCTAAAAGAATTCCTTAAAAAGAAGAAAATAAAAGTGAGTTGTGAAGTAGTTACGGTTATTAATCGTCATCTTCACCTGAAGATGACGATTGGTCGTCGAAGCCCGGGTCGTGTACCACTTTAGTGAATTCTGTGGTATTTGTAAAAGTCTCCTGAATAAACACGTTGACGATCGAATTCCACGATGTAAACATTCATAGAGTTTTATTTAGGAACAATTTCGGAAACAAATTTCGGAAGTATCCTGCAAGGTAGGTAATCCACTTTACTCTCTCCACTATCGTCTACTCCATAGCTCATCGTTTCCTCTTTTGGAAAAGTTGAAGCAAATATCGAAGCATGAAATGTTCACAATTATACCAGTGGAAATGATATTGAGGTCGTTAGGAGTATGTTCGCAAGAGTGACAACTGACATGGGTGGAAAAGGGATATGGAAATAATTAAATATATTTACCCAGAATTTTTAAAATCTTTTTCTAATGCCTCGATTTTAATAGCATGGTAAATTCTAAACAATTAAATAATTTGTATCTATTAGAGCTAGTATCTAATGAGTGATTTATTTCTACATATCTTTGATTTATGTGGAAATATTCCAGATTTTCTCGCGGTTGTAAACATACATAACGTTACGAATAACTGACTAGATTATGGTAGTTCATTATTACTCACCTGATGATTTTTATTCCCACTGGATTTTTCTCTATCATACTCCATTTAAAGAAAAATAGGATTTTATTAATTTATAACTGAGTTTTAGTCATCTCAAAAATCACGATTAAAGATAGGCCATCCCGGCAATATACGAAATATTATCCACATGACATTCAATCCACTTTGAATGGGATTTCACTTTAATATTTACAGAGAATGGTTAAATATTGCCGAAGAAATCGATATTTATTAATAAAAATGGCGAGCTTGGAAGCTTTTTATATTCACTAAGACCGTTTGGAACATGTCACGTGATTTCGAAAGTTAAGGTTAAACAATGCAATATTTGTGAGTATATATTGTAATTTATTCTTTTCGATTTAATGTCTCACACACAACACAAATTAATATAAACATTTATCATAATAAATTACCCTCACAATATATCACTTTCACTCTTGGTATCTTCAGGCTCAATTTTTACAGGCCATAGATCACTTCACGAGCCACTTCACTTTTCACTCTCACATAAAATATAACAAGTACCCTCTTAAAAATAAGTACCTACATACTAGTGGGGAGTGGACCGCTTTATCCCTCTAGTTTATCTGGAGTTCCTAGCTGAGGCGATCCCCGTCTCCTTGGTTAATCCTGGCTTCTCCGCCACCTTCCTTTTCTCTCTTGTTAGACTTAGTCGCCACTTTCCACTTCACTGTTGTCAGACCATCAGACTAGAAGCTAGACGCCCCTTCACTGTTCTTAGACTATCAGACTCGCCTAGAAGACCACTTCCCTCTTCTTGGACTATCAGCCTCCCTAGCAGCCCCGTCTCTCTCTTCGTCCCTCTTTATATAGGCACAACCTAATTGTTAACGCTCGGCCAAAATTAGTCTCCCTCCGTCCTGCCGCGAGTTCAACAATACCTTGCGAGACAATTTCTATTCTTGGGAATGCATCTCCCGAATGACCTGAATCACCAGGCTCAATGACAAATTGGCCATTGTCGAGGCCGACGCCATATTTCCCTATGTCTCCGTATAAATATTCTGTACAAAAACCAACATGGCGGCTCCCCAACTCCCCAGCATGCCATGGCTAAAAATTGATACGTTACATCTGCCTCGTCGAAAGCAAATATTATATCCTATAAGATTTTCTTTCGAAGCCTCTAATTAAAATAAAGCGTCGCCCCGGCGCCTCTAAAGATCGTTCTACCCCTGAAATTGGTCCACATCCACTATGTTTACATACCTTCATAAAATACAATAAATGCAATTATACCCTTCTTTAAAACATCAACTGTACCTTTAAAACATAACATACAAATATTCAAAACAAATGTCATATGCCCTCTTCAAATTTAACATCTTTAAAATAAGTTATACATTTTACATAAAACCTTGGGTCATATGTAATTTTCAAATGTACATATTTAACATGCAAGTGCATAACCATCAATAAAATAGTTTCAGGTAATCAAAGGAATCACACTTTGCTACACATCAAACATAAAATCTCCTTCACCTTTAAAGTTATACATTATAACGGTCAGCCTCATCATATTGAGTCCAAATGTTCATTCACCCAGCTGACTTCACTTAAACACCAATTTAGTAACCGTAGGTCCACTCCCTCACAGCACAAATACAAAGTTTTAATCACAAGCCCTTACTTTGTTACACCTCTGCGACCTTGCGATAAAATGTGTACAAATGGCGCGGTAAATCTGTGTCTGCCGACGCTTGCTTACAATGTAACTAGTAAATCACATGACTCGGCTCTTATTTTCTTACGTTCTCAGTCCTTTCTCAACTGTGCTTGCGCGATGTTCTGTGTGGAGTTGGTTTCTTGTGCGTTTTGTTGTGAGTGCAGTGATTTCTACGTATGGTTTCATGTGGGATACATGGAAAGTTCCTCGTTCCTTTCCTGTTTCCATGTTTTTTAGCACGAAAGTGGCCCTTCCCCGTGATTCAGCAATTATAAATGGTCCCTCATATAGTGGCATGAAACCTTGGTAAATCTTCTTCTTCTTATCAGATGAAGGATTAGTGCGTAATAGAACTCGATCTCCTATCTCGAAGTTCTTCCCTCTCTTGTGAGTTTTCCTTGAGTGTCTCTCACTCCTTTTCTGCCCCTTTGTGTAGATTCTACTAGGGATTCTTTCAACTAACCCTGGAATATCTTCCTCTTCTTGGGTGATGTCTGCCGTCATACAAGTGTCCCAGATTCTTTCGGGTTTGCGCCCGAAATGAGCTTCTGTAGGCGTTATTTCAGTGGTGCTATTGTGGGTGTCATTCAGGCATGTTTCAACCACTCCTATCCACTTCACCCAACTGGCATGTGTGTTCTGACAGAAAATTCGCAAGATCGTCTTGATAGTGCGATGATACCGCTCAACTTGGTTCGCCTGCGGGTGCCTGACACTGCAGAAAACAGCTTTAATCCCTTCCTGCGTTAGTTTCCTTTTCCATGCGGGGCTAGTGAATTGGGTTCCCCTATCTGTCAGAATTCGTTTGTACGTTCCAGCACAATGGATATGTCGCCCGAAAATTGCATTCACAATACTGCGTGTGGTGGCTGCTCTTAGTGGATACAGTTTTATAAACTTAGAGAATCCATCGATCGCCGAAAGAATGTATTGACATCCGAACTGACCCTTGGGCAGGGGTCCAATTACATCCACGCATAGTAGGTCATTCACCCCATCCGGAACCACGGTCTGCATCTCGGCGTAGCTGTTATAATTCGGCGCCTTACATCGCTGGCACTCCTCACAGGTGGCAATCAGCTTCCTAATTTCCCGTGGGAAACTTCGGTAAGTAAACCTCTCCATGAGCATTTTGTGTATCTTCGCTGCGCCCAGGTGCCCATACATCCTGTGGATTTCCCATATTAGTTTTGGGAACAGCTTATCCGGTATACACACCTTTTGTTTACCCCTTGTCTCTCTTAACAGCCCTTCCTCCGTCCATCGATATCCCTTTCTGGATTCTTCTGTTTCTGCTGCCGTTACAATTTTACCTAACCTTTCATCCTCCCGCTGCAGTTGTTTCAAATTGCGTAAGTCCCTCATCAGTTCCTCCGATGGGTCTTCTGCTAGGAGAATGTCTATCACGGGTTCCTCGGATGCGCCTCCTATTCCCTCTGCATCCTCATATGGGTAACGACTCAGAACATCAGCGACCAAATTATCTTTTCCCTGACAGTATTCGATGTCTACGTTGTACTCTTGGATCCCTAATATCCACCGAGCTAACGTACTGTTGAGGAGTTTACACTTAAATACAAACGATAGTGCCTTGTGATCCGTTCTCACTATCGTCTTAGCTCCCAGAATAAAACTTCGGTATTTCTTCAGTGCATGTACAATTGCGATAAGTTCTTTCACTGTTGCGCAATAGGATAATTCGGCACCTCGTAAACATCGGCTGGCAAAATATATAGGTTCTTCTCTTCCCTCTTCCGTAATCTGATACAATCTGTTAGCAATAGCGTAACCGCTGGCGTCGGTTTGTATGTAGTACGGCTTATTGGGGTTGGGATGATGTAGGATCACTGATTTGCATATTTCTTCTTTTATTGCCATGAAAGCCCTTTGGTGCTCCTCCGTCCACTCCCATTTTCTGTCCTTTTTAGTGAGTTCATTTAACAGATTTGTTAATTCAGCATGCTTCTGGTGAAATTTCGCGTAATAGTTTACTAATCCTAGGAATGATTTAAGTTGTTTGCGTCCCCTAGGCCTTGGGAATTCTCTTATAGGTGCAAACTTCTCTTCCGCGATTGTTATGCCTTGGACGGTGATCTCATGTCCTAGGAATTCGATTCTCTGTCGGCAGAATCTTGATTTCCGTAAATTCAACGTGATTCCTGCGTCTTTCAATTTCCCCAGAACACTCTTTAGGTGGTTCACATGCTGTTCGAACGAACTCGATATAATTAGTAAATCGTCTACAAAATTGAGACAATACTCCTTTACTTCGTCTCCAAGTACGTAGTCAAGTGCTCTGACTAATGCGCTGCTGCTAATTGCACAGCCAAACGGCACCCTTGTAAATTGGTATATAAATCCTTCAAAGGAAAATGCACAATACTTCCGAGAATCTCGATGTAGTTGAATTTGGTAGAAGCTTTGCGTGAGATCTAAAGATGTCATGTATTTTACGTTAGCACAATCTTGAAATATTTCTTGAGGCGTTCTTGAAGTAGCGTAATCCGGCTTCATCATCTTATTCACCGCCCTTGCATCCAGACATAGCCTTATTGAGCCATCCTGCTTCGGTAAACATATCAGGGGTGATACATATCGTGATGTACTCTTTTCTATGAGTCCCTGCTCCAACAGCTGATTAATAGCGTGGCGTGCCTTCGCACGGTAATTTAGCGGTACATTGTAACTTTTTCCGTGGAACTCCTCGTCACCTTTAATCTCCACCTTATAATAATACCCCTTTATTTTTCCGGGCGTATTTCTGAAAATCTTCTTCTCCTTATAAATAATACCCGCTAATTCTCTAAACTCCTTCTCCTGTAAATCGCTGATGCTTCTCATGCTGTTGTGGATTTCCTCCATAGAAACTGTATCTTCTCTCTCCTCATACTGCCCCTGTTTAATTGCCATTATTAGCTTCTGTGACGACTCCGTAGGCATTCCGAATCTTCTTTCTTCCATCTTCCGCCCTTGCCTCAGGATTATGGTGCTTTCATTATAATTAATCTCCGCTTTCAGCATCTCTAATGTATCCGTGCCCAATATTAACGGCTTCACTAGATTAGGTATGATGGTGCAATTAATTACTACATCAATTTTCCCTATGTTTATTGTGGGAAAGATTTGTTTACTAATTCTTCCGCTCCTCCTACCTATTGCTCCGATCACCTGAATTCCCCGTATTGGTACCTCTAATACACCTTTGAATACCTCTGGATTCTCCGTAAATGTGTTTTCATTCAGACATGTGATTTCTGAACCGGTGTCCACTAGTGCCTTAAACTTCCGCCCCCCTATTTCCACTACAACTTCCGGACACTTGTTTTCTTCATGCGATCCGTATTCCTTTTCTTCTTCGGTCAAATCTTCGGGAATGCATAATATATTTATGACTTCCTTGTCGTATTTGCTCCTGTCTCCTCTATTGCTTTCTTCGGTCCCCCTTTCTCTGGCTAATGTCGTGTCGGGACTGCTTGCACGACTTGCCCCTTCGCGTTTCCCTGCTCTTCAGGCCTTTCTTCACTACTCCCGGAGTTTTTTACAATCATCGTGCGGATGTTTGCATTCTCCCTGGGTGGTCTTTCTTCGTAACTCCGTCCATCCATTTGTTCTCGGCTGCTGTACCGTCTCACCGGAGATGTCTGCCTCTGCTTGCCGGATGGATTAGGTTGATATCTATTATCATTTTGATTCTGAGGTGGTGGGTTGTATCCACGTCCTCTAAAATCAATTCTCCTTTCCTCGGTTCCTGTCCATCTTCTTCGGCTCTCTTCCTTCGTCTCCTGTATCAGCTGCGGCACCACCCTATCGTATCGGCTGAGCAATGACAATAATCGTGGGATGGTGTTTATTTGCTGCGATATGATTGCCGTGTTGACCTCCGGACCAAGGTGATGCTCCAACCTATAGATTATTTCCTCGTCCTCCATCGGTGGCCTTAGTTCCTTTGCAGTGCTTATTCGGGATGTTGCGTATTCCACTCGGCTGATATTCCCTCGTTCAACGTACCGGCCGGAATCTAGCGTCCTCCGAACCTCCATCTGCTGCTCACGCCCCCAATACTGCATCATAAACAGCTGTGTGAACTGTTCTACGTCTTCTAGTAGAAGTGAGATAGCGGTAAACCATTCTCCTGCAGATCCCGTCAGACCTTGTCTTACGATTTTCAGCATTTCGTTGGAGGATAATTGGTACATGGCTTTGTATTCCTCCAGCTCACTGATGTATCGCATAGGCCTAGCTCCTCTCCTACCGTCAAAATGTGGAATCTTCATCATCACTCCCGGTGATTGAATTGCGGTTGAGTTTCGCGAACACTGCAGCCTTATCTTTTCCGCTTCATTCTGCGCTATTATTCGTACTTTTCCTTGCAGTTCCGACTCTTCCTTCAATTTTTCTGCGGTCAGCAGCTGTATCTTTTCTGTGATATTCCTCACTTCCTCACGCGTTTCTATCGCCAAGCTTTCATAATCCTTCAGCCTTTCCTTGACATTATATAAATCCTTCCGTGTTTCCGCCGCTATACTTTGGACATTATTATTCGCCTCCTCGCGGACAGCCCCTATCTCTGCGCGCCTTTCTGCTTTTTCCTCTTCTATCCGCGTATTCATCCTAACTTCTGCTCCTCTCAGCTGTTCCGCCTGCTCCCTCAAGATTGTTCTTAACAGCTCCGCCTGCTCCTTCTGTCTTCTTTCTTCTCTCCGTCTACTCTCTTCTTCTCGTTCCCTTTTCTCCTTGATTTTCTCTTCCTTCAACCAAGCCCATAAATCCATCGTTGTTGGAGTCCTGTCTTCGACTTCGAATTTGTGAGATTCAATGTCTACTCCCTGTTCCTCGAGAGCAGATCTAAGCCTACCGACCAATTCATTTTTAACTCCTTCGGTGCCTAACCCTAGTTTCTTCAATTCCTCCTGCACCTCGGCCTTCTTCAACTCGAACAGACTTTTACTTGCTCGGAACATCTTATACAATTACACCGTTACTACTAACACTTAATCTGTAGTAATTTTCCCGATGTCTAATTTTCTCTCGCGTTCTCTAACGTGAACACTTCCTTCTCTGCACCTCTCAGGTTCTCCTCGTGGTATCTATTAAACGTAGCCTATCACACAACCCCGTACGTCTAATATTTTATCGTGCTCAAACGTTGGGCGCCATAAATGTAATTTATTCTTTTCGATTTAATGTCTCACACACAACACAAATTAATATAAACATTTATCATAATAAATTACCCTCACAATATATCACTTTCACTCTTGGTATCTTCAGGCTCAATTTTTACAGGCCATAGATCACTTCACGAGCCACTTCACTTTTCACTCTCACATAAAATATAACAAGTACCCTCTTAAAAATAAGTACCTACATACTAGTGGGGAGTGGACCGCTTTATCCCTCTAGTTTATCTGGAGTTCCTAGCTGAGGCGATCCCCGTCTCCTTGGTTAATCCTGGCTTCTCCGCCACCTTCCTTTTCTCTCTTGTTAGACTTAGTCGCCACTTTCCACTTCACTGTTGTCAGACCATCAGACTAGAAGCTAGACGCCCCTTCACTGTTCTTAGACTATCAGACTCGCCTAGAAGACCACTTCCCTCTTCTTGGACTATCAGCCTCCCTAGCAGCCCCGTCTCTCTCTTCGTCCCTCTTTATATAGGCACAACCTAATTGTTAACGCTCGGCCAAAATTAGTCTCCCTCCGTCCTGCCGCGAGTTCAACAATACCTTGCGAGACAATTTCTATTCTTGGGAATGCATCTCCCGAATGACCTGAATCACCAGGCTCAATGACAAATTGGCCATTGTCGAGGCCGACGCCATATTTCCCTATGTCTCCGTATAAATATTCTGTACAAAAACCAACATGGCGGCTCCCCAACTCCCCAGCATGCCATGGCTAAAAATTGATACGTTACAATATTTTAACCATCATCAATGAAGTCCAATATGAGGGCTTTGTGAATAAAAATTAATGTGTCGTCACTAGACATCCATTTCTTCAGATTTAATGCAACGGCCGAATTAAATTAGCAAAATTCGATTATATATAATGGATAAGCAGACGACCAAACCCTGGGAAATTTTATTCTCACATTGGTAGTCCGTAGGTACGCGTCTCAGGTCTATGCAAAAGCTTTATAAATTACGAGAGAGGTTTAAACCTGGTATTAGTGTATATGAAAAGTTTCCAAGCGTGTCATTTTTCATGAATAAATATCAATTTCCTCGGTAATATTTTTTGTCATTATTTTATTCGTACACTTGGCCTTTCTACTGTCAAAACGTGACCCACTACCAGCACAATTGAATAGGAAGTTTGGATGAGATTATAAGAGATATGAGAGGTAGGCAGGAAGAAGAACATCGTGTAAAATATAGGTGTAACGTGCCCTGCGGGGCCATGTAAAATTGATGATGCCCTATTAAATCTACCTTAACCTGCAGACAAATTATGTGTGATGACAGAAGGGATATGGTTAGTTTAGTGGCAAGGGATCTCGTTTCCCAGTCTGAGGACCTGGGTTTGAATCCCGGTCATTGCTGAGGTTTTATTGGTGCACCGGTTCCCGCTTGGTGGAGGGCACTTAGAAAACAATACTCCGTCCGTTGTATGGGACGTTAAGCCGTGGACCACTTCTCACCTTAAGAGCAGGCCAATGCCAGCGCTTTCTCTCAAGCCTACCTCCGCTCACTGAAAAATTCTCCCTTACCAAAATACCCATCGACCTATTTTTCGGAATATTTCGGTGGATCTCGATCTCGATGCGTGTGAAAAATTATATTATTTTCATTGTCCTTTTCCTTGTGTGCACAGTGATTGTGAAATTAGCGCGAGTGAAGAGGTCCTCTTGATAAATATTTCCGACACGCCACTTCCTGTCATAACTCTTGAAGATTTCCCTCCACTCCGTTAAATCGAAAGCTCCCTACTTCCTCCGTCCATTCCCGACCCTATTTCTGAACAGCCTCTCGGTCCCTTTAACATCCTCCTGTCCCTCTCGCATCAGTAAGGATTGCCCTTTTGTGTCCTTCCCTCCTCTTTTCCGACCATCTTCATCTCCTCTCTCTCTCCCTTTCTATCCCTCCTCTCCTTCGCTCGCGCCGCCGTGAGTTTTTGGGTCACTCGATTCGGGCCGGAGAGGAGGAAGGAACAAGCTTGCCCGGAGTGACGGGGCTGGTGGCGTCATTCAGGCCGGAATGGGAGCGATTAGCCTTCCTCTCCAGTCTCTCCCCCTTGACCGCGGTCGGAATCGGGAAAAGGGGGACGGGAAGGTGGTCGGGACGGATACAGGTGCCGCGGAGTTTGCCGCCCACGCCTCCGGGGAAAAGGGTTTCTCTCCATCCATCCATCCAGTCCTGTTTTTTCCACATCGCTCCCTCTACTACTCAACGTCACCGCAAGTCAATGCGATAGGTAACTTCGATAAGGCTCGCCCGTTCGCTGCCGTGCGTTCGAGAAGGATGATGTGGGGTTGGGGAAGAGCTTCCGTCCGGTCGTGTCGTTGACAGGTGAATTATTTTCTGTCATTTAGCCTACCGAGTCGAGGCTCATCGGTAATCATCCCCCGAACGTCCACTCGCCAGATCAAAGGTTGAAGTATAGGCTCGACCTTCCACGCAAATATGAAGCGGGCATTTAGAGGGATCGGGTTGGTGTGGTGGCTAGAGTACTGGCCTCCCATCCCGAGGGCCGGGGTTCGATTCCCGGCAGTGGAGGATTTTTTAGTGGTAAACCGGTCCCTACTTGAGTGCCTAGTGGAGGGCATTTCAAGTACAGTACTCCGTCCGTCGGATGGGACGTTAAGCCGTGGTCCCCTTGGCGCCTTTCGGCTAATGCCGACACCGGGTTTCTCTCCACCCTTCCTCTGTTCCCTGAAAACTCCCCAATTATCCACCTATCCTATATGGCGCAAATGACCTCAGCTGTCGGTCGCCTCCCCTAAATAACCAACCAATGAAGCAGGCATTTAGAAAAAGCATACCTCCTGACTCACCATACTGAGGTAGGTCGGACCGTTACCTATTGAGGCCGGAGGAAAGGAAGGGAAATATCTGATCTTACTTTTTCCACCGGAGATCGGAATGTTCAGTAGAGAACTGTCCTCCTATTTCCAGGGCCTGGGCTCGAATCCCCAGTAGCGATAGAGGTTTTTCACTGGTTTCCCGGTTCCCACTATGGTATCGTGTGGGAAGCATTCTAATATACTCTGCTCGTCGGATGGGACGTTAAACCGTGGGGGTCTAGGTCAATTTGGCGCGAGACGATTTGGCGCAGGCCCTCTTCGGCGAGCCGAGCCAAATTTATATTAAATTTTTATGTTTCGATTAGAATATAGCTACTAATCCTTTTTAAGTGTGATGTGTAATGTATGCTTGGTGTGGACTCACCTCCTGCCACACACCTTTGCGTAACAGATCACACTGAGATTAGCAACAGCATTACATTACAGCGGATATACATCGTCCATTCATACAGCCCATCCTACGCGGCGCCAAAATTGATTGCGCCAAGGTGGCTCGAGCCGAAGAAACCCTGCGCCAAAACGTCCGCGCCGAGATGTCCTTTTCCCAAACCGCGGACCAGTCTGCGCTTTACGTTAAGAGTACGCTAATGCTGACGCCAGGTTTCTCTCCCCACCCGTCTTCTGTTTCCCAAAAAATCATTTCTCTACCCAATTACCAATCTATCCCTAATAGCGCTAATGACCTAAGCTGTCGTTCGCCTACCCAGAACAAATACAGCTAAGGAAGGATGGACATAAACCCAACTTTGGTATTTTCTGCTTTTAACCAGAGGCGCGTGGAATAACTAACTATAACTCTTTTTGCCATGCATGACTTCAGTTCAGCGCAAACATCATCGAAGTTGTTAGGGAACCGATTTGATATTGAGGCTAGATTCCTGGCTTCTATCCTAAGAGCACCGGTTCGTATACTGGTCGAGGCAGATATTTTTGATGATCCTTGTCCCTTCCTTTTTATTTCCGAGAGGAAAGCACTACAATTGAAGTGCATCGAATAAACCATTGAGACCTTGAGGCCTTCCGTGTGTGCTAATGCCTGCGCCGGGTTGCTCTCGGCTCTCCCAACATATCCTATACCTATGCCCAACCACCCATCTATCCTAAACGGTGCTAAATACTTCACCTAAAAGTCGCTCTCCTTCAATCAATGACTATTTGAAGGCCTGAGTACCTACATGGGCATGGTAGTCAGCCAGCTATCCTCCTGCAGTGTGTGTGTGTGTGTGTGTGTTTGACAGAGGCTATTACGATAATTAATTTAGATATCTTTATGGAGGATATCGTGTTCATAACGTTCGCAACCGAAGATAATTAAATGCTCATGCTGCATCAAAAAACCAACATATTTCTCGACAATTATGATTAAATATGAGGTAATATACAAAATTACAATCGTATATAAAATTATATATTATACATACAATGGGGTCGTTTGCCGTATTTTTTTGCTGCCGAATATGATAGAGTTTGTAAAATAAAAAGAACCGTATTTTTCCGTTTTTTGATCCGTCAATTATTTCTCGAGTTATAAGCGGCAAAAGCTGATGTTTTTAACCCTTTCCGAAAACTGGGTGTGGTGCAACCTCTGACGTATATCGACTTCTTCCAATCACAACTGAGCCCGCGAAGCTGCTTCGCCTTATCGCAATGGGGGGACACAGCTGACTCTGCCAATCGGAGCAGTTACGACAGCATCTGTACGAACAGACCTTCCGAGAACCCCCCTCCACTCCCTCCCCTTCCCATAAGAGCAGTCAAGGACGGGAGGAAAATGACGTCAATTTTATCACAGCAGCTTTTTCGGTGGGCGTCACCTTTTGCTTATTTTAATTTTTGATTTTTGAGTGAATGGTTGTGGTTAGAAGATTAATTTTTTCACTACATTTATTTTTTCGTTTCCATGTAGCAATTTCGTGTACAAAATTGCGATTTCGGTTCCGAGTAAACGCCCCCATTATTATTATAAGTATTATAACTGTATACAGCTGCAAATACAAGCGTGGAAGTGAGGAAAAATTTCATTAGCACATACGTCTGGAGCATTCTACTATATGGCAGCGAAGCATGGACAATAACAGCAGCAGAGAAGTCCAGGCTGGAAGCATTTGAAATGTGGTGCTACCGAAGAATGATGAAGATTAAATGGATCGATCGAGTGACAAATGAAGAAGTCTTAAGAAGAGTGGGAGAAAAGAGATGTCTACTGAAAACCTTAAAAATAAGACGGGACAGCTTAATGGGCCACATCTTAAGACACGATGGCCTGATGAAGACAATCGTTGAGGGAAAAGTGAACGGGAAGAATGGAAAAGACAGGTCTCACATGAGGTATATGGAGCAAGTTGTGAAGGATTTAAAAGAGAGGAGCTACGTCAGGAGTAAAAAGGAACTACGTTAATATGATGAGGTTGGCCGATAGAAGAATCGAGTGGAGGGCTGCGTCAAACCAGTCCTAGGATTGTTGACCGATGGTATAGTTATATATGTAATTATATTCGCTAAGCCTATAATTTATGAGGATTTCACATTCTTCACTGGAGGGCTGCCTTCCAGATTGACTTCGCGTTTACATCACTCCATCCAGCATTTGAGCTAATATCACTCCAGACAGCATTTGAACTTATATCACTCTTGCGAGCATGAGAACAACGCAGCTCAGGCTTCACTTGGTGGAACTCCATGATAGTACTTAATAGAACAATCACTTTGTATGATTCCACGAAATTTTTGTTTTTTGAAGATGATTGGTAAACCAATCGAAACCTAGGTCGGTGCAAAAATAAAAATGTCGTGGAATCTCACAAAGTGATTGTTCTATTTACTACTCCCGAAGAGAAGCCTGCGATCTTGTAATGCAAAGAAAATCTTCGCACGGAACGTTTTCTTCATTAATTAATCAGTCCTCGGATTGGTTGAAAACTGGGACTGACCCTTCCGCATCTGCACCATCTGTTTAAAGTTGCATTTCCAATGATTCTTTTGGGGCCAGCACATGCTCCGCATTGCATGGTAGTAAACCTTTGCGAGGCCCATACACGGGTTTATGAGTCTCGCGTCCTCATCAGTGGATTCAACGCGATCCAAAGGTGTTCGGCGTGCGATAAAGGAAGGGCGAGAAGGAATGAGAAAAGGCTTCAGGGGGCTGAGGAAGGAATGGGAAAGTTGCTCGAAGAAAATGAAAACACCAGCCTCTCGCTGTGAATTAGAATTTTTGAGGTATGTATATAGCTTGGCTAATTGTGACTGTGGCTTATGAACGGTATGTTCACTTCTAGGTACCGAAGCTCCAAATTAAAGAAGCAATTATTAATTCGGGAGAAGTGACCAACGGCTTAGGTACTTAGCGTCACTTAAGACACGTGGGTAATTGGGCTAAGGGAAACATTTTTCAAGGAATGAAATAAGGGTGGAGATAATTCTGGCGTCGGCATTTGCACGGTTGTATCAAAATGATCAAGGGATTCACAGTTAAACCTCTTCAGAAGGATGGAGTACTAAACTCAGTGTTCTCTGCATAGCGCTGACATGGAAAAAAATCTCTGCCACCGCTGAGATTCGGTCTCGGAGTCTCAAGATGGGAGCCTACTATTCTAGCCAGCACACCAACGAATACCCTAATGAAGTACTTATGGATGATGTTTAGTTGACATTTACTTTTGTGGTCGAAGGGCGTAACCGTTTTAATCCGATGAAAATATTCACATACACGATAAAAAAAACTGGGCCTAATTACGATATTTTCTTTCACTGATGGAATATACACTATGTTCTGCTCATGAATCTTATTTGCTTCATATAAGGCTTAAACGAAGGCCCGATAGAGGAGTATTAGTATTTGGATTCCATGAAGAATCATTCAAAAGGTGGCACCAAGGAATTTACATTTATATCCAGCAACTGAGTATCCCCACTGAACGTTGTACAGTAAACGGAGCGAAACTAATACTTAGCATGCTCATTTTACGGTCTCGGCTGACTCATAAAGATTCTTATACTCTAAGCAAGGTCTTTTACGGAAGTATCCCGGATATTTATTTCTTATACACTCAAAATGATACCTCACTTTGTTTACATAGGTATTCAGTGTACAATTGGTTGTTTTGTTGCTAATTTTTACGCTTTATCTTATTGACAACGACTAATGAACTGAGATGTACTTCCATGCCTATAAAATATCATCATCATCTAGGGTCAACAATGCTAGGATTGGTTTGACGCAACCCTCCACTCGATTCTTCTATCGGCCAACCTCTTCATATTAACGTAGTTCCTTTCTTTCACGTCCTTTACGACCTGTTCTATGTAACTCATACGAGACCTGCTTTTTCCATTCTTCTCGTTCACTTTTCCTTCGACGATTGTCTTCATCAGACCATCGTGTCTTAAGATGTGGCCGATTAAGTTGTCCCGTCTTCTTTTTATAGTTTTCAGCAGACTTCTCTTTTCTCCCACTCTTCTTAGGACTTATTCATTTGACACTCGGTCGATCTATTTTATCTTCATCATTCTTCGATAGCACTATAAAATATAAGGTCTTATAAATTGTGTGAAACCAGTGATTTGGGAGGCAGTGTAAGAACACTCGAGAATACGAATAAAAAAGTAACACTGTGCGAAAAGTGGATTGCGGCAGTGACGTTAAGCCCTCGAGTTTTTTTTTCAACTTTCGCGCTTCAACGTTAAGTCTCCTTCTCCCCTTTGAACTCTCAGTCGACAACTTAAAGCACTGCTCAGTTACTAATGACCCGAATGCGGGAGCTCCGAAACCACCGGGGGCGCCTTCAAGAGGATCTTGATTCGACGCTGCGGAAATAGGTGGGAAAACCAAATCAATCGTCTGCGTGTCAGCACCACCCCGGAGAAAAAGTGAGGTGTTTTGCGAGTCTCGTTACCTCTTACACAGCTCTTTGAGACACTCTATTTTCTGCCCTTACCTTCATCCTACATTCAAGACTATGAATCCATCATCTTTCCTCACTGTGTTGAAAATCGCCATCTCAAAGGGACCTAAATAATGTCGTCCCTTCTTTAAGCGGGGGATTACAAGAAACGTTGCTCAGTAAGTGGAAATTCTTTAGATATCTTTTCGATCAACATTCATGCAGCTCAAAACCCATTTCAGGGCTGTCAAACTTCTCAGTGGATGGAGCACATTTCATTTCGTTACGACGTCAAGCCTCGCATAATGTATTATCTACCTAGAGAGCAAGTGTTTTATAAATTATATCGCCAAGCTATCGTTAATCCTCCGTGGGTGTGAAAAGTTACTTCGTAAAATAATACATCCTGGGAAGTAGTTCATAAGCTGCTAATAATATGTTAGAAAAAAATCATAAAAGAAACCTTTTATAAATCAAGGAGCAAAAGATTTGGACTCTGAGAACATTTCGCTATAACCTACATCACGGAGGATTTTTCAATGAATAAAATAGACTTCATACTTCCCAAATGTTTTTTCTTTGTATAAATTACATGCACTACATACGGTGTATATAATCCAAAATATCAACATAATCGAAGCAACTTACATTTCATCAAACCCACGTATGCACTCTAAGCGGTCGAAGACATTTCTGCTTATCAAAATACGGAAAATGAAGCAAGAGTTGTAATTAATGTGAAATTTCAGATTTTGAAGGATTCAGTTGTTAAGATGGCAACGGTTTTCCCTATGTTTCAGCTGGAGAAACTGTTGTCCCCCAAACGGCTTCCATACATTCTGTTGTAATATTCACCAAGTGCTTCACGACACCAGCTGAACCTATTGGTGTATATTTTCATCGGAATATAGGGTTGAATACGGGTAGAATTCTTTACTGTAGCTATCTCCTTCCGATGACACATGGCCTCTACAAATACTTGAGGTGAGCAGAGAGCTACGAGGGAAAAAAGGCGTAGTCTACCTCAATTTTTGCGGGTTCCTTTTACCGAGAGAACCCATTTTAGTGTTCGTGCTTCCGGTCGTTCTGGCATTAAACATTCCAGTTTTTCAGTGACAGAATATCGTGATGATCTCATTCCCTCGCGACATGAGGCAAGCACCCTCTTAATCATATTAAATTATAAAAAAATATCAAAAGTGAGAGTGGCACTTATTATACGCCCGTGTATGTTCACACGTTTGCGAATGCCAGTGGCAAGCGGTAAAAATAGAGAAAAAAATTTGAGTAACCTCAGTGACTCCTTCCGTGATTACCTACGTAACTACCTCTTTCTCTACAAGACCTTCTTTGAGAAATCGGTACCGACTCATATTGTACCGAGTCCTGGTTCGAAAAGAGGGCATATGGTTCTGTTTACACATTTTCATTAATGAGAGAGGGAAGTTCTCTGCATGGGAATTATTTGAGGGCAAAAAAATGTTGATTGTGGGGTTAAATGCAAGAAGAAATTGTCAACTCATAGAAGTATTGATAATATTTCGGAATCGGTACTAAAATTTCAAGAGAAGAAGCAGAAAACATGCCTAAGCGGAGAAATCGACTCTTCAAGGAGGAATCGGTTAAAATTCATTTCACTCTAATAAAATGCCCTAGAATTGTGACACTTAAACTGCAAGGTGTAACTATATAATGGTTCCACAAACCAAATCAGTCACTGTAGTGGGCGAAAAAGACGATTAATCTTTCCCAAGATAATAAAAATTGAATTAGAAACATTTAGGATATTCCCAATTGTTTTGGGCGTATATATGTACTCCCTTAAACATTTGGAGTCTTGAAATTAGAATTATTTGAGGAATCAATATTAAGTTAACCATAGATCTTGTAAATTTATCGCCTGGTTAATGACATGGGACATTGTCATGTCTACGGGAAGTACGGATCAAATATTCGCGCAAGCTTAATTTAATCCTACTGATATTTCTTAAAAACCGAGATTGAATAGCTAAATCATGGAAGAATGTTATGCTAAATAGGATGCGGACGTAATTGAATTCATTAAGTATTTCGGTGAAGGAAGAGTAAATTCGGATATACTAACTCTAATAAACAAGACGACCGAAAAATAATTTTGAATTCAACTCCTCTGCCATCGAAATGGTAAACTTTTGAGAGAAATGAAAAGTCGAACGCCACTATCACCGGGGATAAAACATTAAAGGCCCTATGGTCTATATGGAATATGGTCCCTAACGTTTTACCCCCACCCCAATAAGATTTCAGGTATAATTTTATTTGGGGATGATGCCTGCTGGGGGCATATTCAAATTCGCGACCCATCTAGCGCAGACAGTAACCGCTCCCTCACTAATTCCCCCCTTTTCCAGAATTAACTCTCATCTGACGACTCGGTTTTATTTTGGACGCTTCTATTTAGTCCCTCCTCTCCCAGCGCGCGTCACCCCTGAAATGCTGAAGGTCACCGTAACTTCTCAGTAATTAATTTCCTGGAGTCATTAATTAGAATCCGCCATCTACCTAGCCATTTCTTTTTCACAAAAGCTACATAACCGGGTAACTTCGTGCATATCAAGCGGATCACATTTTCATCCCGTCCAGACGCGTAATTATCCCCATCTCCGAAAAAGCTAATATAAATAAGTTGGCGAAGTTAATTTTCTTTGACGGCTTTATTTATTTAAATTAATAGTTCATATATAATGCTGTCAAGCTCTTTTATTTTTCATGATCACATAATGTTAATACTCAGTATACCGCTGAAAAAGTTCACCTTTAAAGCCTAATATTTGGAACACATTTAGAAAAATATTCACCTTGAGAATTCTGAATACGTAATGGTTGCTAATAACGTAGGAGGGGGGTGTGATACTGTTAATGTTAATAGAAGCAGATTTTCCGACCCCGGTGGCGGCGGGGTAAGTACCTTGCCTGTCAATCTCTGGGTCGCGAGTTCGAATCCTGTCCGGGGAGGATTTTCACTTCCTGGGGCATGGTTGTCTGTGCTTGTTTTATTGTTAGTTGTTAAAAAGCCCAATGTAAAGACCTCTGTATTGTTTTCGGTTTATTGATAAGTAAATAAATAAACGAAATGGTGTGATTCGATTCCAAATTCCTATTGCAAGCTGAGTTAATATTATTAAAAATATCGTAAACATTATAGAGTATAATGAAACTGCAATAATTGAAGACCTTAGTGCAAGAACCAGATAATGACCACTTTTTGCGAAAATGAGATTTCCACAAAGACATGAGGCCCTTTACCAGTAGACATAGTCATTTTCGATGGTAAGTTCTAAATAAGTTCAGCAGACATTGTTGGAATTTTACGTTCTGCTCTCTGAGTGCAAGAACCAGATAATTAATAATAATGCTCCAGCAAGCCGGAGTTTTCTCGAAACTTCACTTTTGGTTATTATCTTGTTCTTGCACTCAGGTCTTCAATTATGGTCAATGGATCGGAAGCATTTAGTTTATAGAGGTTTTCGTCGCCGGATGTAGTGAATAGGTGAAATTAAATAGACACCCATTGAATTTACATGAGTACCGCGGGTCACCGCTCATAAGCGCTTTGTCTTTGACAACCAGGAACATGCACCATTTTTTATAATTATTAGAATGTAAAGTTTATTAGCTGAAATGTTCTTGGCAAAAATGTTGTTGAAGAATTAAGATGTGTTACAAAAATACTGCTCTTTTAAAATTATAAGTTTTCGGCGCCTTAAAAACACGACGTAATCGCATGAAGTCACTGCACCCGATCACTTTAGGCGTTGTTTATCCGTTGCACGTGGAGGTAAGTTGTTTAATGCATACTTGGCGAAAACGTATGTATTTATCTCATTTGTTTAAAACAATAAAGTAATGGATTTCAATTTTTGTTTAGGTGGTGTGGATCGTAATGAGCAAATCGTCCATAAACATTGTAATACCTGTGTAATTAGTACCCTGTTGGTTTTCATTCCGCGAATCTCTCTTACAACAAGGAAATCGCTATGAAGGATTTCACCATGAGGGAGCTAACCAAAGGCAAATTGTCGGATTCTGCTTTTTCAAATCCCTTTTCAGTCATGGTTTAGATCGAGAAAGGGCTAAGAACCTCAAAACAATGTATTCGCTACGTTTTATTAAAAAAAAGTGTGTTTCCTTAGCAATATGGAACCTATACCGTGCAGTGACGTCAGAAAGCGTTTGAGGTCACGTGACTTTCGCCAATTTTCGAGAACATTTGAATAACGTTTTATATTCCTTGTGGTTGGCATAGAATATTTTGGCTTATATATTTAAATTCGCGAGAAAATTTCACATGAAGGTCATTGGTTCACGAGAAACAAATTTCATGTATATTCCCCATTGTCAGAAAAGTAAAAAATTAAAATTATCCCTGCTATGAGATTCACCCTTGCCCGAGTTCGAATCAGCTAATTTTGAGCTGTCAGTCCGGCGTGTTACCAAACCTAACTACCACGTGGTACACGATAATCATATCCGAATTTCCCAAACCGGATATGAAATAACCTTCGAACGTTTAACTCTCACATCGTTCGCTCCATCTGCTGCGGAAAAGGATGGAAAGGGAGAGGGAAGAGGAAGGAGTAATGAGTGAGAACACTTAACGAGAGCGGAGAGGGAGAGAAAAGAGGACAAGAAGGAGAATGGAGAAGTGAGAGGCCTCAAAGGAAGGAAGACTGAGGCGAGCTATGCATACCTAAGGTCCCGAGGGGGAACAATCATTAAAGGAAGAAGATGTGAGAAGGAACGTGGGGAAAGGAAAAGGAGACTCGCGGCCAAAAAAAAAGGGAAAGGAGAGAGAGAGAGGAGTTGCGGTGGAAGGCAGGCGGGGTGAGTGGGGGAGAAGAAGGGTTCAGATGGTGTGCGGCAAAAAGAGGGTGGAAGGGTTTGCGTCACGAGGTAAAGGGGAGGGGGAGGGAAGGGAGGGGGGTCAAAGGGCGTGGATTGAAGGGGAGCGAAGGGGTCAAGAAGAGGCAATTTCGAGCGCTCCTCCCGGAACGTAAATGCAGGTTAAACTTTCCGTCTTCCGCCACGATTTCCGGGTAACGGATGAGGAACGCGAGGAGTGGGGATCCGGATCTTGGTTTCATAACCCAATCCACGTCCGGATAGAGACAAGCTGGCCGCTGCGACCTCGGCCAAGATGAAAAGCTGATGACGGCCAACAATTTAGGGTGTGCAACAATTTCTTAAATTACATAGTTTTGATATTTTTTAGGCCACATTTAATAGTGGTGTTTTGAGATCAAGATTTAATGGAGTAGAATGATCAAAACGACTTTTTTGTGATATTATTCTCTTGATTTTTGCGTGTAAAATAAAAGGTGACTTAAACATATTAACTTCCTCTCAGCCCCAGAACATTTAACCGAAACGCAATTTGAAGAGTAAAAGGGAATACACATTTTTTTTATGAATAGAAATCGAGCATTCGCTTTGGATAAAATAAAATATTGCGAAGGGATGCATCACATCACTTGATACCTTAGAGCTATTCTTATCAATTTGTAAAAAAATGTAAATACATTCCTAAATACTTCATCGCTTTTGTTCGTTCCATTTATGGGCAGTTCCGTTTATTGATAAACAATTTAATTTGATATACTTAAAGGTGAGCACATGATTGAGCAATAAAAATAAATATATTGATTTGTCTTTTGATTGCGTTACAATCCATTCTGGTCAATTTTATATTAGATCTCAAGCATTGATTCAAATATCTGTTCACAATATCCAATTAAGCATAAGTATCGTATCAGTATAACCTAGCAGCATATTCTCCACCAAACATTCATTCCTTACTAGGAGCTGCACTGTGATAAACGTTTTTCAATGAGGCAGGTCATACTTTCGTTTCCGGCGGTATTTTGGTATTGAAATTATAGATTTCATGAAAGAAGTGTGGTTAGTGTATAGCCAAGCAAATTTAAGAGCTTATTTGAAGAGTAAAAGGGAATATACATCTTTTCGTGAATGGAAATAGAACACTTGCTTCGAATTAAATAAAATATTGCGAAGATATGCATCAAACCTACTGATACAGACCTGGTAATCGTGACGTCTATTTCGGTCCCTTACTTAAGAAAATAAAATTTATATCTGTCCGTTCGGCAGCCTAATCTTATTTTAATAACCAAATTGACCACGATGGGAAGCTATTAATATACATATTTTGACTTAATCATGGAGCACAGCTTTGGAACCTTAAAAGATAAAAGCTAATATTAATCCATCATGAACTCTGGAGTTATATTAGTTGGGTTGGAGCGACGAATTTGAATTTTTATTTCTAACCTTGGGATAAAGGAAATGTTCACGCTGTTACCCCTCTTCCTTTTTCATGACTTTGACCTCCGATACCGAGCGACACTTTCTTGGGAGGTGAGTTAAAAGTAGTAGAGGAAAAACGTTTTCGCTGCGCCTGGAATTGAACCGCAGATCTTTGGTTCTGTAGAGCCTCTGTACACGTGGATATATCCTATCAGTTATCACTAAAGGCTGTAAGACACTACCGTGAGATTTTTCTAACCAGGCAATCTAAAGGCCTGTGTTTCGATTTCCAGTAAAAAATGTTTTTCCTTTGGTAATTTTAAGGGCACTTACTGGACGCAGAGTGCAATAGAAAAAAATCTTCGCTCGCACCGGTTGGATGGCAACACGTGGGTGAAGATGATGTAAATTTAGAAACTGACATTCCCTCGGGGATTAGGGAGATAATATCAAATATATCTGATCCAATAATATCTTTTGTGGTATAATGCATGGGTCGGCAAACTACGACTCACGAGCCAAACGGCTCTTTGGTGCATTCATGTGGCTCTGAGGTAAAATTAAAATTAAACTATGGTAGTTTCATTTATTTAAGCATAAAGTGCCATCAATTAATGAAAATATCATAGTATCATGAGCTACCTAATGCAAACTTGGTATAGCACTTTAAATGAAAAACCACTATTTATTGAGGGTATAATAATATATATTTAAACTATCGTTATTTAAAAATGTAACCATAGCTCTTGAATTGTTTTTAAACGCTTGTGTGGGGGGGGTTTTGGCTCTGTCGAATGTTTGCCGAACCTTGGCATAATGGAAGTTTCTACATTTCCGAGATTTTTAGGAGAATGAATGCACTCTTGAGCAAGTGACAAATACGATGGTCGTTTTAGTGCATGAGCCTAGAGTCTTTGAAAATGTGAATGTAATATAATAATATGAGACGTCCAGTCTAAGTGGAAGCGCGAAGAGTTGCTCTAGATTGCCAAATGATCACATCGGATGTCACATCGCACGGTAGTCATCAATTAAAAAGGAACGAGCTCCGATTATCCGGAAAAAATCAGTCGGACACTCTGGGATCCAAGCATTCGATGTTCGATGTTGTTTTTTTTTAATAGAAGTCGATCTACAGCTTTGTAGAAATCTGCGCCTTTGAGGAATATTTCTAGGGGGGTAATTTTATTTAAGTGGGAATTTTGTGATTGTAGGAAAGGAGGGGAGAAAGCCGGCTTCGGCACTTACTTACCCATAAAGGGAGCCGTCAATAAGTACATTATTTTCCGTCCTAGACGAGGAAAAGAGAGCAATTTAAGTGCTCTCTATATAGTAATATAATTTAGGACCGGGCTCCATAGAAAACCACCTTCCATTGCCGTAATGCGAAACCTGTACCCTCAGTATGGGACTAGAAATACTCAGATCATTCACATCAACCTAATCCCTCTTATTGATATGATTCTGGTGCATAGGATATGATAAAATTTTATAAATCTACAAGTGCACAGCTACCTTGAAGCCCAAATATCCATTTATAGCCTTTTATTATCATTGGTAATCTATTGATCAGGGCAATGCCTGTTGCCCACGGTATAATTTCCGGCAAGGCGTTTTATAAAATCGATAGATTTTATGAAGTTTTTTGAAATTTGGTTTTTTAAAACGTTTCACGGAATAGAACTGTTTCTGTTTCCATTAAATCGTTTTATTCAAAAGCCATAGAGAGTCGCCGCTCACCACTGTGATAATCTCTTATCCTTGGAAATGATATGAAAAAACAAGAAAAAGTAAACAACGTGGCTGGAAGTTCAAGGATCGTCGAGGCGCTATCCTTGTTACTGGACGCATAAAAAATACGAGTGTCTCCATGTGGTGAAATTACCTCAATGCCATAATAGAAACGGTAAAATATTCCTGGTCACAAACGTGTCATAGATTGCAGATTGGTCGCAATTGCAGTTTTATGTACCTACAGTTTTACCGCGAGCAATCAAGTACGTTTTAAGTACCACATATATTTTTTTAAAAGAAAAATTTATAATACTCTTTTACAGAAAATTTTATCGTGAGTAATAGGCATTAAGTTTTGATTTAGCATTTGTACTGAACTTTAGCAAGTTGACAAGCAAACACTTTTTCCAACATTTTTCTATCAAACCCAGATTGTTTTCAGTGACCCTCCATTCCATATATATGCCTATCCTAAGCCTCCCTCTTGTTCAATCCTCAAAGCCTCCCTCCTAGTCCTATCCTAGTCGAGCATCTCTTCCCTCTCTATGGGACTACGGTAACCCGTAACCGCTAATTACTTGCTCACCATCCGTCCAAATTTCCTGCAGAAACTTTCTCTCCTACCCTAACATTTCAGCGACTACTTCGTTCAAATCCCTTACCCCCTCATCACCCTAATTTCATTTTGGTTCACAGCCACTCTCGAGTGCACTGCGGGAAATGTAACTATTTATGCTAATCGCTAAGCAATAATCACCAGCTGTCAGCCCAAAACGTACGCAAAAGAATTTTTGGGGACAAATGTTGACAATATGTTTTTCCCGACCGAAACTATGGTCGCACTCTGACGTCAATGTCCATGAAATGCGAAAATTCCGATATTATGGATTTGCGGCCCTCGTTAATAACTGCCACGGGACATGCTTTGAATGCGCCGCATTTTTGGGCAAACGGATTATGGATTTCTGTGCGGGGATAAGACGTTCCAGACCTCTTCCGATGCGGAAGGAAGGAGACAAACCTGAGATATAGAGTACGAGTATTTGTTGAAGAAGCGGCTCTAGAAGGGGATACAGATGGCTGAGTATTGGATATCCGCAACTCGATTATCGAGTCCACTTCGGATATCCACCACATTCATCATCATTATTCCGTATGTAATGCGTCATTTTTGTATTCTGTGACACAAAATAACTAGTTTTTAAGTGACGTAAAATGATGTAACTGATGCATCCTACTTTGTGGGAAATTTCTCGAGTCCATTTAGACGGAATAACTAAATAATACTGATACACCAAACACGTAATTAATAAAATTAATGAAATTGGTGGTTTCAGGCGTAACTTGGTGGAATCTCATCGTTAATTAAAACACAGTGACTTCGTGGATCCACAATATTTAAAAACTTTATTGACGACCCGGGTTTCAACGTCAAAGCGTCATCTTCAGGTACAAAACATTCAGAGATCTCCGTATATATAGCACTCAGTAGTCAAGGGGTGGGGCGGGATACCAAGGAGAGGTGGGAGGTTGGCCCGTGGGAAAGGATGAGTCGGGGTGGAGTTGGCGGTTCGCTGGGATAGGCAACCCCTGTGGGGAGCACTCTGGAATAAGGAAAGGAGGCCGAGAGGGGGGGGGGGGGGAGGGGGGGGGGGTTTGTCAGGCGTGGAGGATAGGAAGGTCATAAAGAGGGGAGTGGGAGGCATACAAAAATTCGTTAACCACTTCACAATTTGACACACTATTCAAAATTTCTAACTGTTCCAATGAGTCCAGTCTTCTTCCTTTCTTCTCGTCGTCGTCAATAAAGTTTTTAAATATTGTGGATCCACGAAGTCACTGTGTTTTAATTAACGTAATATTACGTCAATTTTTGAAATTCGTAGAATTTTGAATCCCATCGACGCCAATAAATGCATCGTTTAGAATTTATCCCACAACCAAATATACTTCCATACAATCTTTTCCATGAACAATAAATGCAAACCCAAGCGACTCCAGCCATGGTAGCGCTAAAGTAGCGGAAAAGCTACAGAAGAGATGGAGATATGCTGTGAAAATATTACTATGCCGTAAGATAAATATTTAGCATATAAACACGAAAGATCAATATTTAGATTCACCAAATGGTTTCGTGGCAATTTTATCAAGGAATGAATAATTTGACGACTTGGCGTTTATTTTTTTTTACGTGTTTGGCCTTCTCGCTTTTCTTTTATTTTTATTCTTCTCACGAAGGAGTGCTTCAATCTCGGTTAAAGGGAAAGCTTCACCTCCGGAGTAAAACGATCGGGGACCTGAGGCCCTTACGGAACCCACGGTGCGACCTTTTCCCATGCGCATGCCTAAGCAAACGCAAACATGGAATTTCCAATCTCGTCGATAGCCTCCGTCCGGACTCCTCTGAAGAAACTTTGAGGTATCTTCATGCAAAACACAATGAAAAAGGTTTCCCTTCCTTCTCATCTCAAGCACGTGCCCCACGCATTTATCGGTGGCGATAGAATATGCGGCGGTATTAAACAGTAATATGGGATGAAGCAAAAAAAACTGCAACTCAACCTCTTTGAAGTTATTTTCAGTAGGTACATCGAGTGCTCATGCCTTTTAAAAAATCTTCCGACAAATTTGATTTGTGGTAAGAAACATTATCTAAATCAGCGAGTGCCTATTCCAGACGGTTGAGAACTCGGACAGTGACTGAGAGTGTGGGATTCCCTGTTGAACTATGTGGTACGTCTTTGAAATACCCTGGCTACAGATGCACGATTTTATGAGCGCAGGGACTTGTTGATAAACCGGCTGGTGATAAAATGACCCATATTACGCACCCTCGAACCCGTATATAACCAGTGCCAGCGTAAAAAACGATATTCACACTGCGCAAAGCTACAAAATACTTGAACTCTGCAATTCAAGAAACATAACTGATTTGTAACAGAATTGCTGGTCTGTACTGTTGTCTATGACACTGCTTTGTGAGATAGACAACAACACTCCGTGTGATCAATCAGACTTATTGTTAGTAAGATTCACACCAAACCACAAACAAATTTATTTCACAATCCTAGGGTTTCATGCAATCATTGTCAAGGTCAATGTAAAATTATCGCATTCATCGAAAACTAGGTCAATGAAATACGTTTGTTTTTAGAGCCTTACAAAGGCTGATTTATCACCATGGTAATGAAGTTACAAAAAAAATAATTGTAATTTGGTTGGCTCAGCAATAAGCCTGGCTAGAATTGACAAATGATTAAAGGTGTGTTAGAAAAGTTAAAAGTCTTTTTGATCATTGAATTCATGACTGTAAGAGATATCACAATTTGAAATAATGTAATAGAAATATATGTAAGCGAGAGTTATATTAGGTATATATTTCATCCTCATCACCCTTCATCTATTCGATGATTCGTTCGACGTATATCTCCGTTTAATCCTCCTATTGGCTAGCCTCAGCATATTTAAGGTTTATATTTATTCATTCACATCATGCGCATTGTTTATGAGTTAATTATTCCGTCAATCAATAGGAAATGGTAGAAAAAATACATTTATACACCATTATTGGATTTAAATTGTAAGTAAAGGTGGTGAACACTGGTGAAATAAAACAAATGAATGAGGTGAGAAAGGTGGTTTGACATGGTTGACACCTAGATAAATTATGACAGCATTTGATGGAACTTTAACTTACATTATTTTAGATGGAGTTCAACAATTAATACCATTTGGCCAAGATATCAAATTTACTTCAGCGTGAAACTAAAGGATATATTGGCCACGCAACTCACTTCGAGTAAATAAACTGCCATGTACTCTTAGAGATTTAATACGTCGTAAGCTTTACTTCAAGCATTACTTTAAGGTTTTATTGGCTATGAAACTTTACGAGAGACATGGAAAAAAGCATGTTTCTCTGACTAAAAATAGCGCAAAATGCCTCTGACAGCCTTAGAACGAATGGGAAGGAAGCTAAACACGAATCCGTATGATGAGAAAGAAAAAGCCTGAAAGGAGAAGGATAAAAATAGGAAATTCACAGAAGACTGGGTAAGATTTCGCCCAAAGAATTTGGAATACGGCTTCTTAAGGTGTCGAGAGAAAGAGAAACGCCAATCTCTATAGGATGCCGGAAAAGAAAGTTTAGATCCAATTCCAACCCAAGTTATTTCCTTCGGGGGGTGGAGCAAGGAGTAAAGTAGTTTTGCAGCTTGATAAAAAAGTTTAGTGGAGTGGAAGTGATTCGTTTTCACAATAAGAGCTGAGGATGAAATTTCCGTAATATTAAGTCTGCAAAATCTTATTAATGTTTAGGTAGCTTTAATTGCCAATTCGGGAGTTCTTTCTTAGTTTTTGGAAAAAAACACGTGCAAGGTGGTGTTTCCGAGAGATGAGCAGTCAAGGGCACAATATTGCCATTTAAATAATGGCAATTAATGTGAGGGAGCAATGAGAAAAACGGCACGAAATTTATTTTTGATATCCTTCTCATTGAAAATGAAAATAATTATAATTAAAGTAACGTTGAACTCGATATAATAAATGGTGATTGTGTATCCACCTGCCCTATCCATTATGCACCTGCCACGCACACCTTTATGGTAGCTTGCAGGGTATTATGTAGATGTATACCACGGCTAAACGTAACTTAAAATCTCCATAATATTTTTTAACAGGGAGAATTTAAAGTAGAGTGAGTAAGTAACGTGAGTATGTCAATCGATAGGTAAATAAAACCTAACCTTGGATAAATACAAGTGAGTATGTAAGGTTTGGTGTATTTATCCAAGGATTAAGATCTAAGGCTAAACGGTGAGAAATAACCTCCAACGTGGCTATGGTATCTAAAAGCAAAAATTATTATTGCTCTTTTAGCACAAAAATCGAATGAGAAAATTAGCAGGCTAAAAGAGTATTTAATGTGACTGAAATGATGAAATATGGAAATTAAATACCCAGTTAGTGCTGAAGTCGAATATGAAGAAATGACAACAGCTGTCGGCTGCCTCCATTACTACTTGAATATGAAAATTAACAGGTTCAGGGAATACAAGCGGAAGAAGGAGAGCCTCTATGGAGCAGAAGATGGAAACGAAGAATACGATGGGTTGGGCCCACCCTGGGACACATTGTATTTGTAAATTTGCAATGGGGAAGGAAAAGACTCACTTGGAAGACCAAGGTACAAATATTAAGGACAAACCAAGGGAGGAATTTGGTCCAAAAAGCGGAGCGAAGTAAAAGATGGTCATCCTTAAAGAGCTGGTCGGCTGCGGTGACCGGCGGGCGTTACGCCTTCACTCAAAAATATTTTACTTTCTTAAATCAAATATTGCCTCTAGCAAACTTTTTTAATTTGTAGAAGAGAGTTGTATCTACAACATATAAAAAATGAGTAAAATCGAAGGTATAAGTACATCGTCAAAAATCGATTTGAAAATTAAAAATTGACATAAACTTTATAAAATTCGTAGGAATGAAGGTTGAAAGTGAAACACTGCAATTTCCACACACAGTTTTATTCTCCACGACCATGGTTTCGTTGCAAGGCAATATCATCAAGGCGACATCACCATGGTCGTGGAGAATAAAACTGTGTGTGGAAATTGCAGTGTTTCACTTTCAACCTTCATTCCTACGATGAAAGATTTCCACAGTGTTAAGCCTGAAATTATTAACTACTTTATAAAATTGTTTATATACCCTTATTATATTTTTCCAATTTACGACCTTAAAAATAAGCCCTTAAGCACGTCTGTAGCTTTGAAAGTCTCGGGTATGTATCGTAGAACGTGTGGTAACTTTTGCAAAATTCGAATTTTGCAACGTTGAAATTTCTCGTAAACGGTCACGTTTTTTGCCAAACGGTTTTGGAATTTTCATTTTCTTATCAAATGGATCCGTTATGCCAAATGTGGTCAAAATCGGTTGCCCTGAGGGTCATTTTTGCCGATTTTATACTGTAACTGATGGGAAGGATATATTTACTTTGTCTGGAAGAAGGGAATGTTAAAGTTTTCCATTTATACCTTTCACTAGGTTATATTGTGGCCTCTACTGCCTATAATATACACAATTTATATATACCTACCTGTCATAATTCCTTCGTATCTCCCAAAGAGAGCAAAAATTCACATTGTTTAAATAGAATTACCAAAATACTTTGGAAGTATCTTAAGGATGACATTGATAAGAAATGTTAGTGGCTGATTACGAGAGCTCTGTTTGTTAATTCCCGTTCTATTCATAACTTCTACCATCTAAATAAAATAGACTAAATGATTGCGAAAATTGAGTAAATTTACGAGAAAAACTATTTTTGTATTTGTGTGCACGCTTGTCGAAATAAAATAAAATTAATCGGAAGGAATGATCGGAAGAGTTCGTGTCCAAGTTGCATGCCTTCTGTTTGCAGCACGAAAATAGCCCATTCCTCCCGCGATCGGTCGCAAAATTTCGTTTGCTCTCGAAATGAGGGGTCGAGGGGTCGATACCGCAGAGCTATTCCGGCGGACGCTAAACGATCCTCTTGGCAGATACGGTCACCCCCACGTGTTTGTCGCGGACCTAAGAAGTACGGCTGCGTGGAGTCACGCGACCCCGGCTCGCGGCGTGAAAGATTAATGTGGTCACAACAGCGCGAGTCGTTTTCTCGTCATCCTGTAATTATATTAACGCTCAAATTCTGCCTTGTCATTTAGTTGGCGACGGGCTTTTGCCTCATAAATCGCGTGCCGGTCGTTTTATAAAAAAATGTAATCACCCTATCCATCAGTCTGGATCGCGTGACGATCTGTCAACTGTGGAATCGATATCCGTTTCGGAAATAATCCCGAAATTTTACGCCCCCGACGGTCCCACCGAGGAGGAAACATTAAAGCCGATATGAGTGGAAGTAGTCGCGTTAAAAAAATCATTGTTCAAATCCTAGCAAAGAGAATTTCTTGCGCCAAATTGCCTCTGTGGATATTGAGGTTCGATCGCATCAATATTTTGGGTATTTTAGAGGCAATTTATGGTATAAATGTATTAATAAATTTTTAAATAACAATATTACAGGGTTTTCTAAGAGACGCAAATGTTTCAGAATATATCCTTTCCCATAAACACTCTAGATTAGAATTAAAAAAATGTTAACATCATACTTGACGTGGAATTTGATTACACCTTTCATAAACGGTGGTGAGCCGAATTCCCAATTAATCACTTAATCCAATAATTGAATGGCACCCTTTTTATTTGATGAAAATATTTATTTCATAAACTCGATTATAATATCACAGTAGTGACATTTATGCTGAAATGTAAGAAATAATGGTCAGCTCGAAAATTTAAAACCATAAGAAAAATTAAATTGAACTGAAAATCCCCGCCGAATTTCATTACGTTCCTACTCCTACTCATGACACCTATTACTTAAGACGGTCCATAATTTGTGAAGAGTAAGTAGCCAGTTTGATGTCATGACCACCATTACCGTGTTCGTAGCTTGATCCTCGGGGACCAGTTACCCTCTGGTCCTCAAAAAAAAAAGTGCCACAGAAATGTTTAGAAAATAATAAAGGTTTAAATGAAAGTTTTTGCTCTTCCTGTGATTAGGGAAGACGTATGGTCTCCGTAGACAGTTTTTGTGGCATCAACATTGAACCAGAATTTTTTTTCTCTCTGCCCATTTTTTAAAAGAAATGGAATCTTTAGCCTTACGAGGCACTCATTTTCTATACTTTCCCTATGCCTTCGTAAAATTTCGGTGATCTCTCTCAATTTTCCCAGAATTAGGGCTAAAAATTTTTATCACTCACTCAACAGTAAATTTCAATGGCTCCCATACTATATTTTACACATTTCATGCCACTAAGCGAGCGTGAAACAGCAACTAAGAAGAAAACTTATCTCAGAAATTCAAAACATTTTATTGAAACAACAGGCCAATGACAGGCAGTATTTATGGCAAACATGGTGACAGTTTTGATCGATACAAAAGTGGAATAATAACCCTAAAAGTCTCCCTAAACGGGACATATCAGTGCTCTGTATTTTTAATTTTAGATCAAACAGAGACTGGCATGAATTATCCGAGAAGTCAAACTATTTACCTTTCTGGATGTAAAGCTCGGAAAGGCGTCTCTGTCCACAAATACGAGATCCTAAAATTCAATGTTCGCCAGAAAAACTTTAAAAATGCTAAGAAAATGAAAAAGATAGGCATTAAACAACACGCGTTTGGATACGTTTAAAATAATTGGGCCCAATTGGAAAGTGATAACTTTAGTGGGATTACTTTCAAATGAGTTATATCAGAATGATAGGAAGAACAGACGCAATTTTTCACCTAATCTAAAACTTAATTTTAGTTAAATAATGCGTTTACTCTTCCAATTATTACAAAGTAATCCCACCATATCTCGCCTGAAACTTTGTGGCTTGTAAGAACATCTGTGTTGTCGGATAATATCACTGAGAAGATTTGGTGTCAGAGCCAGAGATAGTAGATGAGATGGAAGAGAGGTTGCAAAAGAATAGAGTGAAACTAAAGACTTAGATGGGGGTCCTGAGAAGTCTCCGGGGAACAAATAATTAAGAAATGGAACCCTATGAACTGCTTCTACATTCTCATCAAATTGCGTCCCCAATTTTCATGCTTGCGTACCCATTCTATTCTCAACTGTGGAATTAAAATAATTAAAAAGTTTGCAAATAATACGCCGAATAAACATTGTAGCATGAAATTCCCTCTTATGTATAATCACCCTAATGGACTGGTGACTCAAGAAAATTAGCTATAACTTGCTTCTTATCAATCTTTCTGCATTGCTGTGAGATATCCTTGTATTGCACACAACCTTTTTTTGTGCGCTGCATCATTTATTAAATTCTCTACCCCATTAAAACTTACTTGGAAAATTACTTTGATGATAGATCGGCTGTCTTCAGAAAACCAGACTATAAAAATGTTCCAAGGCCGTATTTTTATGCAGATTGGGCTTTTATGATACTTAATATTTTGATACTATAACCTTTAGCTTAAATAAATAACTAAAAATACCCCTAATTGCATACCCCAATAAAGGAAGTTTCACTTCGGAAATAATCATATTGATCCGAAGCTTTAGTCAAGACAATATTTTTATTCGCAGTGCAACGCCTATTTTTTAAAACTTTGGACTGTGAATTATCAATCGTTCATTGGATCAGTAATTTAGAAAAGCGTATCTTTTTTTCAATGCAAATGTAATTTAGTTCATTCTTCGTACTCCGATTAACGGTTCGTTATTACAGAGTACGTTTCCGACGTGGAAATGAGTTTTTAAGTGATTAATAGTCCTGAAGGTAACGTATGACTTCGGGGACGAGGCATAAGGAATGAAATCAGTGAAATTGGATCCGCACGTGTCGTAACGCTTCCATCCATTGCAAATCGTTCAACCTTAACGTCTTTCCTCCCGAGGAGAGATTCTTGTAATTAACTAGAGAAGGGATTACGCTCCAGAGAGACGTTAAGAGATGGTCTCGTTTTAGGTGATGAATTTTAGATCACGAGCACAGCGTCATAAAATGCAAATTGTCCCGGGAGGAAAGAAACGAGACTCTGAACAGCAATGAATTTGAAATTTGCGAAGCTGACACACTGATCTACCTTTTCACTTCAAATTATATCTCCTCCCAGGAGTTTCCTATGATATGATGTGCCTTTGCTTTAAATTAACTTAAATCTAGAAAAGTTGGGAAATGGAAGTTCCTATTTTGCTTAAAAAAAATGGGAGCAGAGTCAATTCTCGGTGAGCAAACACCGCGTTTCATAGGTTTATTAAAGAACAAAAAGCATGTGGTTAAAGAAAACAATTACATTTTTGCAATTACCAGCACGTCAGTCTCAATGAATCATTTTAAATTTCCTTGAAATAGGACTCGATAATGTTTAATTCATTTCAAGACGCATATCAAAATGAAGCATGTAGATTAGTATATGCAGAATACCTTATAGTGCATGTTTGACCTCGTATTTAGGAATATAATATAAATTTTTTACATAAATACGCGTTTTACACATTGGTTGGTTGGTTATTCAGGGAAGGTGTCCGACAGCTGAGGTCATTTGCGCCATTTAGGATAGGTGGGTAATTGGGAAATGGTGGGAGTTTTCAGGGAACGGAGGTAGGGTATACTCTAACTCTAATCTAATAATCTAACAACCACACCAACCCGATCCCCTTTTACACATAGGTCACAACGTCATAAATCCTTAATAAAATTATCTTGAGATCCGTTATGAATGATAGGATAAAACTTATTATTCCACAAGTATTTATCACACTACTACGACCATGGTTTAGACGGTTAACGTCATCATCAGCTACAAATTTCAGAAATTTTGTCACTTATACGCCAAACTCCGCCAATCTCCGCCCACCAACTGTGTATAAGAGACAAAATTTCTGAAATTTGTACCTAATGATGACGATAACCGTCGAAACCATGGTATTAGTAGTGTGAAATAAATAATTGTGAAATTACAAAGTTTATCCCATCATTCATAATGAATACAAGCAAATTCCACGAAGTGACGCCTAAAACCATCAACCTTACCTTGAGATCTATCAATTTATCCTGTAAACTGGAAGGTTGCATCATTTTAATACAGATACATTATATTCAAGTGATCTTGTATAAAATACAATCGATGCTTCATGTTCAATTTCGATCCGATATGATCTGCATCCTCTAAGACATCTTCACAGATGTTCTTAAACCGATCTGGGTTCACATATTCAAAACGCAGTACGGGGGCGTACGCATTACATTATAATTGCCCATGCTAATGGACATTCGACATGCAAACAATCCAAAATTCATTAAGTTTTGTTCTATGGTCACCTTACTATGGTTGTTCATCAGTAAAAGGCTTAATACACCGACTGGTTGAGATAAAATGTATTATATCTAGTACAGTCCTGCCGCCGTTTGGCTAAGCGAATTTGGTGCAACACCAATACTTATATTCTCTGCCAGTATCTTTTGACTACTTCCATTTAGTGGGCTAGTAAATCAGTTAACGCATATGACGAATGGTGACAACTATTAGGGTTAAAAAGATAAATACCACGATAAAATATAAGTTGTGGTTTTAGTTCACTTTTTGAAAGAAAGTATGCCTCCGTCTGTACCCTGTTGCCATGACTGCCAATCTCCGTGAACCCTACAGCAAAGAAAATAATATTTTCCCATCCAGATCTACCGACATAATAGTGCAAGTTCACCACTGAACAAAATTTTATTTCATCTCTATGAACCGATTGGTGTGATGTCAAGAGGGTTGTGATGCCTTCCCACTCCGAGGACTCAGGTTCGAATCCCAGCCATTGCTTCATTTTCAGTGGAGCACCGGTACCTACATCAGTGCATGAGTGGTGTGTAGAGAATACTTAAGTTCAGCACTCTGTCACATATGGGACATCAAATAGTGGACCCTTTGGCACCTCTTGTTAAAAGCAGGCAAATACCGATATTAGGTTTCCCTTCACCCATCCTTAGCTGTGGTTGCTTTGAGTAGACGACCATCAACTAAGGTCATTTGCTCCCATGGGTAGGTGATTGGGCAGAGTTAAGATTTCCTCAGGGAACTGAGGAAGGATAGAGAGAAACAGGGAGTGAGGATTAGCCTACTATTAATGAAGGTGCTTAGGGGTCCACTTTGTTACGCCCCATCCGACGGACGTCGTACTGAGCTCTATGTGTTTTCTATTTATCAATCAATAAGATGACCTGGATTATAATACCTGGATACAAACCTTGGCCATAGGGATGAACCAGCACTTAAACCACCACACCAACACAGTCCCTCCATCCTTCAATAATGGCGCATATAACCAGTCACCGGTCGCTACCGCTAATAACAATAACCTTGGAAACCATCATCATGGCGATAGAAGCTTGTTTCTACACCTACATTCGGTGAAAGAAGTTATCACCGTCGAAATGAACGGCTATATAGAGCGATGAGAATTGCCTTGGTAAAATAAGCCTCGGAGACCTTTAGTCACAGGGCAGATTCTCGCACTACTACTCTACCCAGAATTAATGGACACCTTCACTTCGCTGGTCAGAGGCGCAGAGTACGACACTAAAGGTTCATGGTTCGAAAGCAATTTCCTCCACTTTAATTTTGCCCTTCTCTCTCCAAGTCCAGGTTTCATAACTAAACGACCCTCACGCTCCATGCGAATGTCTTAACTCGTACACATATATATTTATTGAAGCCTAAATGATAAGGGCAAAGCAATAAATGAATTCGCAATCATCGCTGCGCGTGCGGTGGCCCGAACTGAGGCGAGATTGCAGGACAAGTCGAACGAATCATGACGACATCCTTGGCTGCAACCTCTGTATTCTCCGCAGGAGGACTTACTTACCGCTCATTGGTCGAGTCATAAATTTCACTCACGAACGCCTCTGAGCTCGAAACTGGTTGAGAGTCATTTTGTCATCAGGGTAGTGCGACGAAGAGGAAGCATTTAATTGTAATAATAATGCCCTTCGCTCGACCTTTCATGCGAGTCCTGCGTCTCCGACAAACTAAGTGGCGCGCCCTTAACGGAATTCGAAAACATTGAAGCGATTGCGGGTCCACCCTCCCCACCCACCCTTTTGCCCCCGTCGCACGTATTCCAAACAGGTACGAGATTAATAAGCGCATCGTGTGCTGCTAGGGTCTCCTCAAGGGGACTGCAGGCCAATGAAAAGGGCCTTAGCACACCACGCGATGGGGAGCGAGGGGGAAATTCGCCGAGTGGTCCTCCGCGCCTCGGGAGATAGGTACCTACTCCGCTCCTTGGGACGGTGTCATTATCCAATTCCACGGGTGCATTAATTCTCGTCCGGCGCTGTGATCCGATGATTAAACCGCTGGGAGTCTTAGTTCGTCGTGCCCGAATGGGAAGATGTGTGGAGCGAAGCGTTGGGTCGGAGAGATTTGGGTCCTTATGGTGGGACCATGCGGCCATAGGCTCTCGCTGTACGTTTTCAGTTGCCAAGATACGAGCCAGGTTAGTCCAGCAGCGTGGCTTTGATGGGGATGAGGGATTCAAATTATGAGAAAATCCACATCTTCTCCCACACATCAGCATTGCAAAGTTAATTCCGAGCTTATACCCATTGGATCAGTTGTTGTGCAATTTCATGCGCTTGAACACAAGCCATGCAAATAGGATGCGGCAGCGGCCGACAAGTCGTGAATGCACCAGACTAAGATCGCGGGAACGAACCCCATCTCTGACGAGAGTGAGCCATTCCTCAACCACTACAGCTACATGCAATATCACTTCGATTTCAGATGAACTGAAGAAATTGAGCTTGAAAAGCTCTACCCACACTGAAGCCTATATATGGAACATATATGGGAAATATATGTAACATATATGGGACATATATTTCCCATATATGTGCCATATAGGGGAAATATATGGGCTTCAGTGTGGGTAGATATAGAGCATCTGTTCAGAGGAAAATCAGAAAAGCTTGGCCTGCTCGCGTAAGTTCTTTTTTTCCGATTCCTGAGTTTAAATTACAGCATAGCATGGCACAAAATATATACATTCAAATGATTCATTTGGGTTAAATGGTAGGGTTGGTGGGTTTGACAGGGGCGGGGTGAGTCATTCATTGGATTGCTAGATTCAGTTAGTGGTGTTCTACGGATCAAGGAAGGTGTACCCGAACCACGTAGACTTTCATTCGCCACTTCTGGTTCGCCTTCTTTCCTATTGCCTCTTTGGTTCATCCCATCCAAAATCCCTCTTCTTTCATCCCTCATCCTTTCTTCCCATGCACCCCTACCCTATGATCCACCACCGAAACGAACGCTCTCTACTATATAAGAAGTATTTTAAGGCGTTACTTTGTGGAAGTTACTGACATTAATGATAAAATACAATAGTGATACCCCACACTTAATTTTTAATCTCTACTATCTTACTGATCAAGGATTATATTTCGGATTACTTGAGTACTTGGCTAGCAACGTGCGCTGGTAGTCACAACTAGGTTCATCTACACCTACGCAATACCCTGCAAACCACGGCGTGGGTGTGTGCCCGCGGGTGAAGATCACCAAACATACACTACTGACATGCAACTAGGGTACTTACTACATGAAAAAATGCTACATAATAATAGGGCTAATAGGGTCACATGCAGCTAGATGGTTAGTATCTTAGTTAGTTAGGTTCGCTCTTACATGCCACTCCGAATATTAATATTAACACGAGCACATGAAAAGAGAACTCTTGAGATGCAAGATGTTATTAATGAATTTATTTTGATTTGATTTATGTAATTATTTTGGCAACAATATAGTTCCGTCAGGCATCAACGTGTCGACGGGATATAAATATACCAAATGTTTTATTACTAGAACATTCTACATAAAACTTTCTTCAATTCGCAGCTCAGGCTCGTTAATTATAACAAGCAATAAGAAAAATGCACCATTAACAGGAAAATTAAACATTGAATCAATCAAAAAAATATATAAACGAGTAACAAAAACATTTAAAAATTTTAGTAGGTTTAAATTTCAAGCAACACATGTTCATGAATCATTCTTTTGTAAAATCTCTTAATACAAAGCATTAAATCTTGGATATTATCAAAATATATTCCATAACAGTTTAATAGAATTTGGATAATAAGTCGCGATGACGACGGTGAACGCGGCACATACTATATCGCCACGCGATTTCGACATCGAAAATGTTCTCGCGCGAAAATAGCACTTCGCATCAGACGAAAGGTGAAAAGATCCTCCCAATTTAACCCCCCGCAAGAGATAAGGCGAAGGTGTGGGAGATGGAGATATAACTCATTTTTGGCCAAAACCCACCTTGGGGCTGATATCTTAACCATTCTACCCCGCCACCCACACATAATACCCCAACCTCACCCCCGCCTGACTGGAAGGAGTTGTTTGCGCCCTTTAGGGGAAACAAGAACGCAGCGTCGCGTCGTCACCCTATTGGCCGCTCTCGAAGGATGCATCCGCGCGGAAGAATAGTGCCGAGATCGAACGGGCGAACGTGTTGGAAGACCGTGGAAAACGGGACTGGAGGCGGGCTTAACTGTGTCAACTATTGCCTCAAGGATCGGGTAGGTACGCGGCTGTGAAAAATTGAACCCCTCCCTAACTCTCCGCATTCTCTAGGGAAGAAAAATAGAAAAAATAAAAGTGGAACAAGCCACCACCTCTTTACGTTCGGCACTTTAAAAAGTTTCCGGCGTTGGGAAAACATGTGAGCCTTGCACCGAGGAATTGAATTGACGTGAGAAAAAAACAAACGCGACGCGAACGGGGTATTTGAATACTCCCAAGCAAGTGCAGGATGAAGCTCTAGAAGATGGACCCTTTCTCGGGGTAAAAAAACTGCGTTCATGTCACGCCTCAAGAAGAGAGCTCTCGGATCTAATTTCCTCTAGTTTGCGTCGCGGCGCTGGCTTCCTTCACTCGCGCCCGGAGAAACTGCGATTTATCCGGAATTTTCAATCCTTTTGCGTGCCCGCGTCATCATTCTGCGAAATGCGTCGCAAAACGGGTATGACGCTTGATGCACGGTTCTGACGACTGAATGCCGCGAAAAACACACGCGCTAAACGATTCAAGGTTGGTCCGCGAAATTAATGCGTAGGTTCCAGCCAGGATTGCTGCTTCAATGAAATGTGATGACTATTTGATACGCTGGTCGTGGGTGTTAACATTAGAAACAACCAGCTGACACTTCACAGACGTTGAAATTCGAAAAACAAGTTGCAATTAATTGAAAAGGGTGACCGGGAGCTGAGTGCGTTTACGCCATTTCAGCATAAAAGGGTATTTGCTCAGTGGTCAGATTTTTTAGGGGAACCGAGGAAGAATGGAGAGAAGAAACTCATCGCCGGAATCAGCCTTCTCTGAATGCAAGGTATTAAAGGCTCCACAGTTTAGCGTGGCATTCGACGGCTGTATTACTGAACTTGTGCTCTCCAGAAGACTCAATTAGAGACCGGAATTCCACAGTAAAATTCTTCTCTTGTTCTGTACTAAGTGTCACTTTCCATCGCCGACGTTTCGAGAACTCGCTAATCGTCTTCAGTTTAATCATCAAAAGCGAGAATTGTGGGAGTTCCTCATCGAAACGTCAACAATGGACAGCCTTACCCGGCACCAAATCCGAGATTTAATCAGATAATGCACTGGGAAAGCCGAAGGTCCTCCGCTAATCTCTAGCATAGCCTACACATTGGACCTCATCACTTGGCTTGGTGTACGAGTTCTGTATAAAAACAGGATTTTTTCACGCAGTATAAATCACTTGTAATTCTGGTTTCTTGTTCGGGAGATGCCCATTTGAGAACAATTAGTCAAACAAGTTGTTTGCTTTTCTGGGAACCATATAAATAGAAGAAAAACTGTCAACGCAGGAAAAGCAAATGCCCTCCTACCCTGATGTATGAATATCTCAGGTATATTATATTAGTACAGCTGAGCAGTGACCTCAAGAACCAGACACACTTTCGAGTTGTGCTCTGGTTTGGATTAACTGTTCTACCTATCAACCTAATAACGTTACAAAAGCTTCTACTACCGGGGTAGCCAGGTCGGTAGCGTTTCGGCCAGGCAACTCAGGTTCACGGGTTCAATTCCCGCTTCCCGCAATGGATGTTGTGATCAACTGAGGTTAGAAGGTGCGATATAACCTTGGTTGAAACACCTAAAACCCAGGTCTACCCTACTACCCACTACTCCGAGCATAGTTCAAAACGCAGTTAAGTCCTAGCTGCTAACGCCCTTTTTTCTCCCACTATTCTTAGAAATTTGCCCATCAACCTAACCAAGGAGGAGGGTCTAACCCAGTGCATCTTATTGAAATGTTTCCTTAAAAGAAATGGAGGGTTAGGCGGGGATCTTTACCCTTATTTTACCAGCCCCACACACGTAAACAGGGAACATGAGCACCGCAGAGGTATGAAAAATATTCAGCCTTTAATTTCCTTTCCGGGCCCAACGTTGCTTAACTTCGGACATATGACGGTAACCAGAGTATCTATGTGGTTAGGGCCTTGTCCCAGTGTTTTATTTTACTTCTAAGGTCGCAGTAAGTTTTTTATTTTGTTAACATACCCTCTTTAGTGGAATACTACTATTACTATTCCTTCTTGCTTCGTCTATTGCTAGTTATTCAGCTTCCTAGATAGCAAAGCTCTTTGCACTCGGTTACTCGTAATATTTCAATTGGTTCCACCAGCAACCAAGGTCGATACGTCCGCTACACGAAGTTCAGGTACGCAAACGTACTGTCCACTTCGTCCTCTCGTTTCTTCCCACAATCTTCAACTCAGCTCGTGGTGCGAAAGGCGTCCATTCGTCGCAATGCGACGGTACATAACAAATCCAGCTTGCGGAAGAATGCCCGTATTTCATCTCTTCAAGACGTAATGATGAAAAAGAAATGTCTCCATTCATATGTCCGTTTTACTACCATTCCTTCCTTCGGGATCCCTATGTGGATTATAAACGTGAGATTTCTGCGTTTTACGACCTAAGAGAAGCGGAGGAAAAGGTCGGACCACACTCTCGAAACAGAATGCAGGGGAAACGCACCCTTTTCCTCGATTGCGGAGAGAATGTTTTCGAACCGCTCTCCAACGAATGCGTAAGGAAAACCTACAAGAGTGAAAACTTGATGACCGTGACCGTGCACCGTGACAGTGATTGACCGTGCACCCAAACTATCGGACGACATTTACGTCACTATCCAATCTCTTTGCGTGGCCATGACTACCCAAAGAAATTGTTATTTACGAGCACCAGGAAAATCGTAAATTAATGCCTTACCATCTTTCTCACCTTACATTTTGTGGTAGGACTTTGGGGAGAGGCTGCCGACAATTGACGTGATTCCTGCAGCTGTTAGGAAATCAAGGGGAAAAGTGGAGTCGTTCTGGTAAGGTGGCTAGAGTACTGTCTTTCCATACTGAGAGTCCCAATTCGAATTCCGGCATGGCAGAGAATTTTTCATCTATTTACCGGTCCTTACTTGACCCGTTGAGTGGAGAGCACTTCGAGAAAGTTTAGTACTCCGTCCGTCGAATGGGACGTTATACCGTGGACTCCAAGGCGAATTTTGTAAATAGCACGCAAATTCCCTCTCTGAGTTTCTCCATCCCCAGTTTCGTTTAAAATTCCTACCCTTTCAGAATTACCGGCCTTTTTGAAATAGCGTGAATAAACTTCGATTCCCCCGAATAACTACTACAACATGGAAAGGAACATTTTTTTTAGTAATTAGCAAAAATCTACAGGAATTTTTAGCATTTATATATGACCGATTTGACAAATGAAAAACTAGGACGAGTCGCTTTCTAACTATGCGCAATATGGTTATCGGAATGTCGCGGTCCGGTCGCGTCCGAAAGAAGTAATGTTTTACTTTCTGATTAGCTCACCCAAATCGAAATGGTCAAGGCCACGTATTAATAATTCAGGGGAGGTAAAGAATTAATGGGGTGATTCATGCCTTTGATGATATGTGGGCAGCATGGTGCATATAGGATTCGAGGTTGAAACTGACAGCAGGCTCCGCTAAACAAAAGACGCCAGTGGTTCCGCAGGGAAATGCAAAACACAGTTGAGCATTTCATCTAACATGTAATTAAAATATCCATCTTTAGAATATTTACATCAATGCACCCTGTTGTTAAAATAATAAAAATTTTGGTGATCAGTATATTTCTTAAATCCTCAGCATTCAGCAGCCAACTCACAGACCAGGCACAAAATATAGAGCGAATCAGTCTCAACACATGTAAAAAACAAGATAAAACGTAAAATCGTTGCATACCTAATCTGCCGAACTGAGTAAATTTCAAACCATGAGAGGTGCAAAGTTATTTATTTAATTTTAACGACATCATATTTCAATGAAGCAAGCCGATGCGTCGAGGTAGCATTCTCAAAGCCCTCGTTGGATCATACAATTACCGACGAAATCCATTGGTTATCAATTAAAATTAATTGATCCCGATTAATAACAGAACAATAATATCAACCACTCAAATCCTCTCAAACATCCACGTGTTATTTATTTTTTATTTTTTTTATTTATTTACTTTTTTATTTAAGAGCAATAATACCAACTCACTCTACTTCTCTCAATCCTCCACGTGATATTTTATTTGTATTTACTTATTTTTTTTATTTATTTAACATGGAATTCAAAAACAGCGCACGAGACCTTTACATTGGATTTTTTTAACAAAGGATAAATAAATAACCCAATTATAAGACAGGGCAAAAAACACAAGAAGAATCACATTAATACTTGGTAAACTTAAACACTGAATAATATCCACTGAATGAAAAGACAGCTACAGCCGCTGTGTTAATTTAGGGAGGGAGGAAGATAGGAAGGGGGAGTTAGGAAGGAAGTCTGTTGATAGCGGTTGTGAATGATGAAATGGATGATGTTATGTCAATAGGAGGGGTATTGAGGGAATTGTAGGTAAGATGCAGCCGGTAGGTATAGGATCTCTGAGTCACAGATAAGCGGTGGTGAGGTAGATGAAATAGAGACGAATTCCGGGTTTTACGTGAAGAGACACGGAGAGAGAACATTGGGAGAAGGTCATTAGACCTGAAACGGTCATTCATGATTCCGTGGAAAAACTTGAGGTCAGGTGGAACAATCTCATGGTCCGAGAGCAGTGCATTAGCCGAAAGATTCCGAAGAGAGGGGTTGCGATTTTTGGCAATACTGATGAAGAAGTTAAGAGGCCTATTGAGAGCTTTGAGATTGGTGGGACAAGCAGAGCACCATATAGGCGAACAATCATCTATTATTGGAAGAACACAGCCGGAAAAGATGGACTTCAGATCCTGAGGACTTTTTATTTCTGTGAATCTGTAGAGGAGTCCAACTAGAGTCATGGCTTTGGAAGAGATATGTTTAATGCGGGCGGCGAAGGTTAGCTTGGAGTCGAAAAGTACACTAAGATCACTATGGGATGTAACTTTTGGGATTGGTTGGCCAGAGAAACTATAGGAGGAATTTACTGGACTGGCGTGTAATGTAAAGGTCAGGGTTTTGGATTTCATGAGATTTACCTTAAGCTTCCAGGTAGAGCTTCATTCTGAAATGGAAGTAAGGGCATCATGCAGGACAGAGCTATCGGCGTAGCTGTCAACTCTTCTATAAACCTTGCTGTCGTCAGCATACAGAAGAATGCCATAGTCTCGTGAAGAAAGTGATTGGGTGATATCATCAATATAAAAGGCGAAAAGAAGAGGACCAAGAAAACTGCCTTGCGGGATACCGGAGGTTACTTTGAGGGATGGAGAGGAGATACCGTCAAGAATTACTATCTGAGACCTGTTGAATAGGAAGTCCACGAGATGGCGAAGAAAGGTTCCGTGAATGTTGAAGCGGTTTTTAAGCTTAAATGATAGGAGGTTGTGGTCAACTGTATCAAAGGCTCTGGATAAATCTATGTAGCAGACATCAAGTTGGGAAGATTGCTCAAAGGCTTCAGTGATGTGATTGTTTATGACTGTGAGATTGCTAAGGCATGATCCACCTGGAAGAAACCCGTGCTGTGTAGGAGACAAGTAGGGGAGTGTGAATGAAAGGAGGCGGTTGTGAATGACTCTTTCGAAGAGAATAGATAAAAAGAGAAAAGATATCCGGGGATTTCTTGGAAGACTGGACGTAGAAACAGATTTATATATTCTTAGATTCGGGAGATAAAAAGGATCGGACTTGTAGAGTGGGATTCGAGGTAAAGTGAGAGGCAGGTCACAATCAAATCAGACCAGCACTCTCAACATCGGCATTCGAATCTCGTTAGGGAAGCTCATTAAGGAGGGGCAAGTTCACGAGTGCTTTCTTGTCTTAAAGGGCGCTCACTTACTCAACTGAGGAGCAGCTGCTCTCCGCAATAATGACTTCTCCGCTGATCGCCGGCCCCGCTCTAGCTCCTTTCCATCCAGATCCCCACTTCGAAAGATGCTTCCTCACCACAATGGAGTGAACAGAAGAAGAAGAAAGTTGATGAAGGCCTTTCGCGTGCCAATCTCTATATATCCTTCGAGCCTCTGCTTACGTAAACGAACCTGTTTTAATGCCGGAACGACTTGCTCGCGCGCGAAATCCTGCAGTAAAATCAGACCTTGCGTTGAAGAACTTAAAGAGGTAAAGGGATGACACTAAAATCGAGTTCAAATACACATATAAATTAGGTGTCTGAATTCAGTTGAATCGTAAAGAGTTCCTACCTAATCGTGGGGAAGAAGTCACCAATTCAAGTGTGCCTTTGTACTTTGGACTTTGTAGCAGCAGTGATCATTTGGGGTTAGAAACCGACAGATAAAATCATTTGCGCCATTTAGAACCGGCGCGTAATCGTGCAGAAGTAGTAATGTTTCAGGACAAGGAGGTAGGGGGAGAAAAACTCGGCTTCAGCATCAACTTTCTCTTAATGATATCGGCCAAAGGGATCGACTTATAACGTCCCATTCGACGGACTAAGTATTGAACTCGAAATGCTCTCCACTCACGACTCAAGTGAGGATCAGTTTACCAATCTCTCTCACAGCCGGAATAAGAACTGGGGTTCTCAGGGTCCTGGAGGGTCAATATTCTAGCCACCACACTTAAGTCACTTTTCTCTATTTCCTTTAGAGATAGTCTTGACTCTGTCGACACTAAATTGATAAGCGTTTCGATAAATAGTACATTCATAATTTTAACTTAACGTTTTCCGCAGAAGAAAACAATAGATATTGAAAATAAAAACCTCCAGGCATAACTGACCGATATGATGATTATTATACCGCGAGCAAGAGAGGAATGAGGTAATTAAAATGTGTCAACTAACTCCTAAAGCAACTTTTATTGCTAACCTTCCCCCTGGAATATTGTACCCATGCATTTCAGAATATGAAGACGTATATGTGCCTCAAGTAAGTGGAAACTTCCTGCCCTTGGAGAGTGCTGTACCACTTTCTCAGTGGTTATATGCAAATTTATTTCGCTCCGCAGTGGTGGTGGATCGCCGTGAGCTATGAAGAAGTTAATTAAAAGTGTTTGCTGCGAAGATATTGAGAGATTCCCCCTTCTCACATGCTCCTCCTTCGTCGGAAAATTGTTTTAACTTTCCCTTTGATGACTGGAATGCTTTATCAGCTACCGCCGAGTGAAAATTCCGAGATGGCGCGTTTTCTTTGGAAGATGCGATTTTTTTTAACACTAAGAGAAATTCGTATTTTTTCTATGGCAAAGGCATTCTCCTACGATCACACCCCGCATGATCCGAATTCATCAAGTATTTGCGAAATATTTACAGCCATTAGTTTATTTTGCACTCTGTGTTCATTATAATGTTAATGAAAAGATAATTTTTAATTACAAGAAACAGTGGTACTTTAAGACTTACTTAAAATGGCTACGTTTGCCGAAACTGAGTGATCATAAAGGAAAGTAACTGACAGACATAGGTATTGAATATTTTTACTTGTCACTCACTGGTATCTTCATTTTTATTTTGCACTTTGCGTTAATTATAATTTTATTCAAAAGGTGACTCTAAACTACATGAAACACTGGTCTTTTGAGATTCGCTTAAAATGACTGCTTTTGCCAAAACTGAGTGATTATAAAGGAAAATAATTGAAAGAAATATTGAACATTTAAAAGTCTTGTTGTCGCTCATTGTCACCTTCATTTTTGATCTAAATGAATGAATCGGTCTTTATCGCATAGTGATCGTTCAGATACGTCATCTGCAAAGATCAATTACAAGGAATGGGAATTAGGGCTACATACTATAATTTATCATGCTTAAAAATGGGCATATTGCAACTGTTTTAAAAGTTTATACTACTATTTTCAAGCAATAATATTGAATTTAAGTAACTACGTCAGTCAAACCAAGGTTTTTGTTGATTTTGGTTTTGGCTAAAATCTTTTTATATCGTTAAAATCATGCATCGGAAATCGCTCACACGTTCTATTTTCCCTTTAGAAAATTTGAAGTCCCTCACGATATGAATACGGATTCGAAGGTGATTCGGTACCATAGGTATATGACGTAATGATTTAGGAAACTGAATCAATCTATGGGATTCAGCCCATTAAGATTAACAACACAAAATCCTCATTACCGTTAAGGAGGAGATTTGTTGTCCCGATGATAAATGCTAGATCACTTTCATATTGCTTGATGACGTGTAAGTTTCTGCAATTAGTTTTTAATCTCTAAATTATTCGGGATTTGGCAGCTCCCGACTAGAACTTAAATCAATAACATTATCTACCCTGAAAGAAATATATACATATCCTGCCTAGGAACTAGTTGACCAAACCAACCCGAGAACTAAGAGAGGTGCGTAATGGAGACTTTAATAAAATTTAACTAATCATAACCATTAGCAAAAAAAACTTTTTCATCAAATTTATGACACTTTACCAAACGCGTTATAATGCTTGCGATGGAAATTTTGGATTAGAGAAAAAGTGAACAAGCCTCAAAAGTGTTATTACGTCAGTTTTAAGTTGTGTAAGTAAAGTAAGTGTTATTACGTCATTGAGCCTGAGTAAATGTAATAATGTATCTAATTACCGAGGGTGTGCAACCATGGGTTTGTTTTTTTTTATTGGACAGGTAATTAGGAATCGGTTTCGCATAACCCCTGATACACAATCAAGCTGGACCATTGGAGCGCAGGCAACGGGATTTATAGGATTCACATATTTGTCGCGATTTCTTCAACAACATGAGTGTTCAGGTGTACAGAAATATTTTATTGCCTCTTTTCTCTCACGATACACTTAACTTCCGAACTCTCTCACATTCAGTAGTGGACTGCGCTGGTCTCCCCACGACCCACCTCCGTCCAGTCTACCCAACAAGGGTCTGCCCGCCAACCAAACAAGTCACTCGCGCGACCCAACCGGCGGGAACGTCCAAACCGTCTTAACAATGAGATTGGGGATGGGAGCTGAGGAACAGGGACTGCCAACGCAGACTTTAACACAGGAGGGATATACCTCGGAGGGCCTCTAAAAACTGAAGGCATCATGGGGAGAATGAGGAAGATTAAACAAGGTAAGCTCCCTCTTGCGGGAGGTTGAACGATAACGTCGCCATGGAGACGGTAATCAAGGATTTGATGGAGCGGTGAGGCGATGTTCAATTATTGCACAGTATTCAAACTTTCAATCCAAAATGATCATTAATTACGACCACGAGTGCGGTAATTACATGTGCAGATCCCCGTCGTTAAAGAGCTTGAAGCCATTCATGCATCTTTCAGAGTTCGGAATCCATATTGACACCCACGCGAAGACGTTTCCATTTTAGGACTAGCCCGAGGCAAAATGTCAGTTTCTTCGACATTTGCAGCATCTTTGGTGGTGTATCTGGATGGTGGGGAAATATCGCCCCTTTCTCCTTTAAGGGACAGGGACAAGCTCGAAAAAGTCGCAGACTGATCGAAGGAGGATGGGTGAATAGTTCGATACCACGTTGCAGACGAGAATACATAATGGGAAGTGGAGCCGTAGATAACAAGGCACGAGGGATCTCATGGTAGCGTAAACGTGAAATGCAATTTATGGCTTGGAATTCGACTCCTCGTTTGAAAAGTATTGAGGGCATGTGCTCGATTTCTAATCGAAAAAAAATGCAAGCCTTCGGACGTCGCAGGCATTTGCGTAGGATGACGAAGATTACGTGGACGTGAAAAATGAAAAAAAAGGTACAAAAGAGCCGAGGAAAAATGGCAGCATGGAGCATATTATGATGTTGAGGGAACTTGAGTTGCCATTTAAATGACTTTTTCGCTGAATTTAGCTACTTTTAGTAAGACTTGATAATATCGGATCTTCATAATGCGTTCTCGCGTTATCGTTATTTTTAATACCCACTTAGGAGAGCGACAAAGTGATGATGCCTTCAAATTCTGTCTGGTACTTCAAATTCCAAATCTCTACCGGAGGGGAGAGTCTAGTTACTGCGTGCAGGCCCATTTTAGAGGGTTTCACGATTTCAATAGCCGTTAGAGACTGTGATCCCGCCCTAGGTTTTTATAAGTCACTCCAAAATTTATAAAGGGTAAAAAAATAAATTATTTAACCCGTTCAATTTATTTCCCGATTTTAAAGAGCTAAGTTACATTTTGGCAACATAGAAATTATCTTTGTAATGTAATCTACCGCTACTCCTAAAAAGAAACATACCTATTATTCACCCTAAAAATAATGTATCATAACATATGTTACTTTTTGATTGGGAATACTCCCAAACTTCTATTCACAATCTTTGTACTATAGTCCTCCCTAACGCAACATACTACCTTTCAACACTTCCTCCGGTACCTCCTCATTTTCTGGGGTTTTTGCCTACCCAATCGGGTTAGGAGACGGGTGATTTACCAAAAGCCTCATGGGCGTTTTCTCCGTAGGATTCATGCTGCGAACACCAGCAGAATAACGTTATTCGCAATACGCCAACCCCTGTCTCATCCATAGACTTGGGGTCGAATCATCTGAACCATGAACAAATGCACGGGGGAACACAGCCCGTTAGGACGAGCATCCTGTGGTAAATAGGGAAGATGGTCCTCCTTCACGGGTCTCTTTTCTTTTGGATAGATCAGGTACTTCCTCATTATTTTCTCCATAAAACTGCCTGACTTGGATTGCCTCCGAGGAATTTGCACTCTCCCCTATACTCCTCGTTCTTCTCTACACAATACCCTCGATGTCGGAGAGCTCACTTTGTGGAATTTATGCATATTGAGATATGAACACTTTGTATTTTCCACCACTCCATTGCAATATCAACCGATTTCAACGCATCTGCGTCATTTTCAAGAGACCTCTCATCCAAGGAGCTATCTGTCTCATATTTATAATGCACGTGAAACGGCGAGGGGGTTTAAGGTAAGGAAGGATGTGGGTGATAATAAATTCAATAAGAGGGAACAATCCTACTTTCTTGTCCCTATTCTACCCCTCTCTCAATCACTATTTCAAAACCATGGCCATTTTCTCCTTTTTCCCATAAACTATATAAATGCAAGACAGACTTCTTCTTGTCTGTTAAACCTCTTGAAAATCAAGCAATTTAGCTGAAACCGGTTAAGGCTCCAATGAAGTATCGAAGAAAGTGTTTATTTCTCAGTATTACCTACCTTACCTATTAAATGTTTCCCTAAGTTCGCAACATTTTATTGCTGTCCGTAATTGTGCTAAAAATGATTTTTTGAGTCTTTCCGTTCCACCATCCGTCTCTTTTTTATTTTCTGATTGGTACATGCATTTATGCAAAATTTTATCTTTATGATCTAACTTACCTACTCCAAGGAAAATCCTCCTCTCCCCACAAACCACAGGTTACCCAGTCTATTGGCATTCTCTGCTCATTAAGTACAGGGGCACGATCACGGACGTTCCTGACGAACTGCTCCTGCAAGTTTTAGCATTTTCCTTGGAATTGAAGATAGCGAAAACACAATGAGCGTTATTCCTTTTTAAAGCTGGAGTTCAAACCACTGCTAGGGAAAATCTAAGGTATGAATAAGTGATAATGAACTAAGGAAAACTGGCGGTGTACCCAAGAATACCATGTTACGCCACACTTTGCATCAAAATCTTCCAATTCCTTTCCATGGGTCTTCAAATATATGTGGTTATCTTTTCGCTAGGTTTTTACTCGTGATTTTCATCTTTAATATTTCCTCTGGAATAAATATTTCTTTCGCGATTCCAGCTCTTCGATTATTCTTCTCTCTTACCCAGCTGTTCGTTGTTTCACAATAAGCCAGGGTGGGTAAAAAAATACCAAAATTAGCATGCCATTAGGCGCCACAATTAGCACATCGCTCCACACTCTAATACATGACCTCCAATTTTGTCTGTCGTATTATATTTATTGTCGTGCAATATTTTACGTTAATTTACTTTTCTGGGAACACCTCAAAATCTTTGTTTTATCATATTACCTAGAGTATTTTATATAATAAGCCTGACAAGACTATAGATGCTATTATGCCAGCACATTTGTGTAGCAAAGATCACGGTTCCTTTACTAATAAGCTTGCTAAAACTTGTTCATCAGAAAATACGACATAATCAACCAACTGTCTGCTTATGCGGTGCCTCGCCCCTATGCATAAAAAGGCGTCAGGGAAATTTCTGGGTCGTATGGGGTGAAGACTGCGATTACTTTATGTTATTATTCCATGTTAAATGATGTAGCAGAATACATGCAAACTGTATATATTTTTGTTAAAGATACTTGAAATTTTTAATGGTATTTGAGAATATTTGCATAGAGATGAATAGAAAAATGTAGATACCCTCAAAGCTTTTCTTAAGGAAGGGGATTGCGGGATTGTGGAGGCTTGAAAACGGGGTTTCCACCGCAAAGACCCAAATTCTGGTTCCAACGACGGGTTTCTCTCCATTCTTCCCCTGTTCCCCGGAAAATTCCTTTTTAACCAATTGTACACCTATTCTGAATTGTGCAAATTATTTCAGCGGTCGAAGGGCAATCCCGAATACATTCAATAATTGATCTTGATTAATTGATTAAGTATTCATAGGATCTTATCAAATCCTATTGTGAATTAAACCAATACTGCCGCAATTTCTTATCTCTTAATGCCCTTTTCGGTTTCCACCAGCTCACTTTACTCTTCGATTTGAATCTTGAACCATAAGTAAGCTTCAAATAAGACGGCTAACTTTCCAGACCATTCTTTAGATCCTTAAAATCCTATTTGTCGGATCAACTGACTCTTCGAAGTCTGCCCCGGATGCTAATTACCCTAATCAACCCATTACGACAAATGACGCTCGAGATATCCTTCTGGTATTCGCGAACAAAAAAATCGACACTTTTGCGATATCAAACTTTGATTAGCGCCGTTAGGGGATGTATTACGACCCTTAGTATGGGGGGATACGACTCGGGATCCATTAGGGAATATGGTCGGTAGAATGAGAAGAGGAGGAGCCACGTTTAAAAATTCGTACATCATCCGCGGGAAAGATAAGACTCTGGCGGTTGGCGATAAGACTGAGCGGAAGGACGAGAAATCGATTTTTTTTTCATTTTTATATCGCATGCGATATTCGGCGCTGATTCTACCGTAGGGAAAAATGAGAAAAAGTACACCGAAGCAAGCAAGAGAGTAGAGATGCATTATTTTCTGCAGAGGAAAAAGTAAATCATTAATTCATATTCTGATTGCAGCGAGGACCAAGGGAAGTAAGTGGCAAATGAAGGCAACGTAAGTAGCAAACAACTGACGTTGTCTTAAACGAATACGAAAAACTTTTCAAATTATGTCTACGTTAAAATATTTTCAGGCTTCATTCTTTTTCATCCAGCTCTAAAACTCTACTTCAAAACTGGTAACGGAAAAGTAGACATATACAATGCGGTGTATCAGCTTTACGTGTGTTATATGTTGAGAAATCAACCAATTATGAGTTTAAAAACTGAAAATATGTATTTGATAGGTATTTGTATAGGTTGCGCTTGAAAATATAGAAAAAATGAGAACGAGGCGAACCTGACTGAGGCGAAGTCAAGAGTTGGGAATAAAATGCTTATCATTATTTATCATGATTTATTGTATGAAATTATAGTACATATTACAATCCTTTTATAAGGCATGAAGTTGTCGAAGGGGATTTGATTGGTGTGGTGGCTAGAGTACTAGCCTCCCACCCTGAGGGTCTGAGATCGAATCCCGGCAGTGGTATACCGGTCTCCACTTGAGTGTTGTGTGGGGAAGAAATTTCATGGTCAGTACTCCGTCCGTCGGATGAGACGCTTGACCATGGACCCCTTGCCACCTTTTGTCAAGAATAAGCTGATTCAGACACCGGGATTCTTTCCGACCTTTCTTCATTCCCTGAGTGATTCCTATCTCTACCTAACTATAATCGTATCCTAAATGGAACAAATTACTTAAGATATCGGTCGCCCTTCCTTTTTTCAACCTTCATCTCCATCAAGCAACCTTACTCCATTCCTCTACACAGCCTCACCCTCTCGAAAGCCTCCTATTTCCGACATACTTTTTCCTAAATGTTCAGGTCTCTGAGTCATTCAACTCCACGTTGCATGCCATAATTTGTTCTGACATTTTCTTAATGTCTCTGCTAAGACATCTCCTCGTGTTGATATGTTTCCCGAAAAGAAAAAAAGTTGATGACAAGGACTATAGCTAAACATTTAAAGAGCGTTGGGAAATATATCAAGTTTTGGTGTCTGGGAGAAGAATAAGAATAACAAGTGTTTTCCTTAGGAAGATCATAACTTTATTGCATAGCACATTGTGGTGGCGTTTTGGAGGTGGATGAAGGTTAGTTGGAAATTTAGGAAGTAAATCGGAAAGTAAGGAGGACGAGCGAAGAAATTGACGGAATGGCTGGTGACGGAAAGAGCTTCCTGAAAGAAAATCGAAGCAAGAAGAAGAAATGAATGGAGGAGTTTCTGAAAGGCAATGGGTTCCTGGAACCTGAATGTTGGATGAATGAGAAAGAGAATGTTGGATAAGAAGGTTTTAAAGACAGGGATTTAAAGAGAATGAAATATAATAAAAGATATGAAAAGCTTGAGAGGGATGATGTACTGGGCATTAGATGTGTTTGCGACCGAAATGACTTAGGGTAATGACGGGGTAGTTAGGAAAGATTTTCCCTAGATATCATTGGTGGAATGCTGATGATGATGCTCCTGGTAATGATAATTACATCAATTACTTGTTTTTTTAACATTTCAGAGATTTCAGGGATTTTATATTTTTTTTCGAATCCATTTACATCGGTATGCGAAGCATGAAGATCTAAAGAAGGAAAGTTACGGAGAGGAAATAATATATCTGTAAGGAGGATGTTGGAATCCTTCGACGTTTTGGAATTCGCTTTTATCAGGAGGCAACATAAGTCGTACATGTGTAGCATTACTTTTCATTGCGTCGTATTTCAAAACTTAATACTAAAAAAAAAACTTTTGTGAAAATAGACATGCACCTGAAAATTATTTTTGGCTAGGTAGCTTACGATTACAACGAGAAAATTATCGTTTACTAGCACCTCGGAAAGGATAAGGGACGAAAGTTCCTTCCCTTTCAGTTTTTTAAACGGAGCGATCGTATTTTGTGTTTCATTAATATTTTTTTCAAATCACGGCAGATAAAGCTAATTAGTCTGTTGTTCCGCTTTCTTTTTTAGCCAACGAAGCGGAAACGAACCAGGCTGACCTAGTTCCTCATTCAAAACCGGTTAAAAATTAATAAATGCATTATCAACCTAGCGAGTTCATTGCGATTCAATTCAGAGAAACAGTAAAAAAATGAATAAATGGATATAAATTATTCATACATTTCTACTACTCGTGCGTTAAATTTTCAACAGCCCTTTGATTTTTTCCTCTTCCATCTGGCTATAAACATTCCACTCATTAACTCGGAAAAGCCTCCAGTGAATTACTGGTGCACGATTTCATTGTTATTTATGATGTTTTGTAAAGAGTAGGTGGAGCCTAATACTTCCCATGCACCCCTATTCTGGCTTCATTGTCACTCACACGCCAGTATGCCAATGTCCCCTCCAGTAACTACATTCTAACTTAGCAGAATTACCGGAAGTAAAAAATCCACCTCGATAGGGACTCGAACCCGGACCCCCTGATTTCCAGCCAGGTACTCTGCCAGTTTAGTCAATGGTATTGTCAAGGCCAAGGCCAAGGTCATTGGTCAAGGGCATTGAGTCAATGGTAAGAGCGCCTGGCCGGAATCAGGGGGTCCGGGTTCGAGTACCGGTCGAGGTGTGTGGCATTTTGGTACCCCCCCTCCTCCCCTCGTTGGACATTACCCTCCGGACTTAAGACTGGTTCACACGGTGCGTTTTTCCGAGATGGGTTTCTTGCGTGGGGTGCTGATGGGTGCCGTGCGTGCTCGCTTGCTGGAAACGCTGACTGCTGCGGGCTGCTCTGACGGCTAGCTTGCTTGATTTAGAGGTTAGGTCCGGTGCTATTTTCCTTGCTTGTTTTGCTGATGGCTATTGTTGCCGACCAATCATCGTTCAGCTTTGCATCGCGTGATCAAAATAAAGGTTCTTCCTTTGATAGCATTGTATGGTTGATATTGTGTTTAAAAATATGACTATGGACTAGGGATCAAGTTGCGGTGCTTATCGAAGCAATTAGAGATGAAACTTGTTTCTATGCAGTTCGTCATTGGAACTGTCACAATAATTTTAATATTGATAAATGTTCTGTAATATCCTATACAAGAAGTAAAAATGTAATAAAAATACAATTATAAGATGAAGGAGCAAACTATATTAAGAAAAATTGAAGTGAAAGATCTTGGAGCTAATTTCGACTCCAAAATGACTTTTAATAACCATATTTTATCCTTCATCATGTCTGCTTATAAATTAAATGGATTTTTGTATCGTATTTCAAAATATTTTTTGGATGAAAAAGTGTTGAAAATTCTGTACTTTTCATATATGAGAAACAAATTGAATTATTGCTCTATGATTTGGAACCCACATTCGATAAAATATGATGTTATGATAGAGAGAGTCCAAAAAAGATTCTTAAGATTAATCTATTATGTACGCCACAATATTTATCCTGTATTCGAGAATCATGAGAGTACAAAGTTATGTTGAATGAGTTTAAATTGGAAACATTGAGTAAAAGAAGAGTCATAAATGATTTACTTTTTTGCATGATGTAATTAATAAAGGTAATTGTATGGAATTGGTTGGGAAATTGAACTTTTTAGTAACAAACAAAAAAGTAAGGCTAAAAAGGACATTCTACATAAGAAGTGTGAACACAAATTATTGTATGAATGCACCTATCAATAGAATATGTACCTCATTTAATACATTTTCTAGTGAGTTAAATAAAAGTTTGTCCAAGGAAGTGTTTCGCGGACAGATATTATCGATGTTAGAGACATTGTACATTTGTACTGAATTTTGTATGTGACGTTTGGTAGGTCTTGACTGTATCTTGTATTATGATTGTAATTATGATTAATTGTGAAAAAAGTTTACCCTATTATTGTGCTTCATGTTGGGTGAACTTAAAAAAAAACATTAAATAAAAAAAATAAAAAATAAACATCTTCGTGTTGAGGCTCTAAAAAGTGTGAGCAAGAAGGATAGCTCACTACGTGTGAACCGACAACCATCAGCGAAGCCAGCTTAGCGGCCACATTCGTCGCCCGCTGAGTAGCACGCACGAAATCCAGCAAGCTAGCACTCAAGGAAAAACGCAAGGTGTGAACTGGGCATTAGCCGAAGGACTTGCACGATACGCGTAGCTAACGACAGTCGGAGCCAACGACGCCAACAGTGCCAACGGTCCCAAAATGCATCGATTCCGAACTGCACCGTCCGGTCTGCACCTTTTCATCTGCTCCTTCCCTTCACCAGATCTACTACCGCCATTTATATAGCCCCCTGAATGCCAATGAAGACCAGAAGTTCGCCCATCACACAGGCCATTAGTTGGTGTCCTCCCGCCGGAGTCAGAAAAGAGTTCCTGATGCTCCAATGATAAACTTCCACTTCGCCCACTTTACCCATACCATTTTTCCCTCCCCTCAAAATCTACCTATCGACTAATTCCACGCTCACCCGCACTCCACCTTGACCTTGCCGAAAACACCCCCTCCTTATGCCAGGAAAAACCTCCCCTCTCACGCCCTCTGTTCGAGTTGAAACGGCAAGGAGTTCACTAACTCCGTGTGTGCGGTCGCTTCGAGGCAGTTTTATGAGGCTTTGTCGTTCACGAGGGTGTCCTATTGGCTATTCGCTATTGTTCCAAGTTGTTAGGGATTTCCCTGAAGGGAAGAATATATCAATTGTCGTTTTTTACTTACTTTATCTATTGTTGAAATACATTGTTTTTGGTACAGTTAGATTCGGGTTGGTGTGGTGGCTAGAGTACTGGCCTCCCATCCCGAGGGCCCGGGTTCGATTCCCGGCAGTGGCGGATTTTTCAGTGGAAAGCCGGTCCACACTTGGGTGCCTAGTGGAGGGCATTTCAAGTTCAGTACTCCGTCAGTTTGATAGGACGTTAAGCCGTGGTCCCCTTGGCGCCTTTCGTTTAGATTAGGCTAATGCCGACGCCGGGTTTCTCTCCACCTTTCTTCCGTTTCTTGAAAACTCCTACCATTACCCAATTACCCAACTATCCTAAATGACGTCAGCTGTCGGTCGCCTCCCCTGAATAACCAATCAACCTAGATTCATGAATTTTGTTTCTTGTTCTATCTGACCTCATCTTGCTCACCCGAGCGAGGAAAGAATTTTGTCCCCTGGATGAGCGTATCTCACGAAATCTTTTTTCATTCGGGAAACGCTTCAGGTGGATTTTTTTCCTTGTGAAAATCCTGCTATTGTGCATTTTCAGCGGGTGACTCCGCTAAGGTATTCGCGGCTAGTACGCACTCCTTGAATATTCTAACCTCCTTGGAAAGAAACCATGAATGGGAGTGATACCGCACTGCCGACTAACTAGTCCAATCTTCTCCCCTCTGAATGACCGCACTCTATCTCGCCAGGGAGCAATGGCTCGAGGACCCAACGCGCAATCGGCGAAGGAAAGTCCTCTCCCATCCCCTTTCTCTCACCAAACGGTCTTCCCCTCTCTCTGTGTTGGCGACACCCTATCTAAACGATCGCTCCTCTTACTCCGGAACTCTGGGAGCGATCCCGAGTCATTGGAACTTTCGGAAAAATTAATCCCAGGGGGCTCGCCCTCTCGAGTGGCTGTTAGGAGAGAGGGAGAGAGATTGGAAAAGAGAAGAGAGGGTATCATCGGAGGGGAGAGGAGAGACGCCATAGCCAGACTCTCGACCGCCGCGAGCCCCACTCTCACGAGTAGAGGAGGGGAGGGGTCAACGAGGTCACTCGAGGCGGCGGCGGTGGCGGCGGTTGTGGTGGATGGCCTTTGGGAAAAAGTCTTCGATTAATTCCGACCCACTGCGTCGCTACCTACCCTCGCTCTTCTTCCCTCCTTCCCCACTTGTCTCACGCCTCCTCCGAGGAAGGGGAAGATGGGAAATTGTGTTGGCCGAGACACTTCCCGCGCCGGCACTTCACTCATCTCCCATCAGAGTACGCCACTGGTGTAAGGGGTGCGCACGAAGCAGGTCTGTTAGAATAGAAACAATCATTTCCACTCCGTCACACTAGCTTGTAGGCTCTGAAAAAAGTCATAACCCTAACTGCGAATGCTAACAACACACTTGCGTGTCTAATGTAAAAAAATATCGCAGTGACTTCTAGAATGTGGTAACGGCTTTCGGGCATTCCTCCGCGTCTTGTTGTGTTTCTTCTGGCTGGAGAAACTGTCGTCACCCAGACACAACACGACGCGGAGGAACGCCCGAAAGCCGTTACCAGTGTTGAGAAACGCCGCGGAAACCTCAGATGCAATTTCTAGAACGTGATCAACACGGTTGATTGAGAATTTTCTTACGGTATTGGTAGATTTTTTTGCAATGTCCCTAATAGACGGATGTCGTGGAATTGGTGTAGTCGTTAAAGTTTATGCCTCTCATCGAGGGGCCTGGGTTAGAAACTTGACTGTGGAAGATATTTTTCATCGGTAAATAGATCTCAACTTGATTGCTTCGCAAGAGAGCATTCGAGTTCAACACTCCATCCGTCGGATGGATCGTTAATCCACAGCTCCCTTTCGTTAAAAGCAGACTTATCCCGACGCGGGGTTTTTCTCGACCCTCTAATTCTCGTCCTAGTATCTTCTCTCCAGATAACAAGTGCTTAAAAGTGCTGGAACAGATTTGAAAAATCACAGATAGATAATGTTCATACTCTTCTTTGCATTTCATTCATCTACCGTTTCCTTCCCAACGCAATTTCTCTCTTAAGGTCAGCATATTTTCCACGTATCTGTATATGTGCTATCCATAATACCTTTTATATTTCTTCCTCGCCCCCTTCCTGTACCTGATAATTTAATGGTCACATCCCCAAGAGTCCCATCTGTAATTTTCATTTAGTTCCTAAACAAAATGAATTCCCACAAGGAGCATGGAGAAAACAGGAAAAATGTGAATGTGGCAACAACGATTTCTTAACTCGTCTGGCACAAGTATTAAGTATTAGATGCAAACTCAATCTACAGATTTTATACCCCAGATAATGCAGAGGAAGTGGAAACCAGACATAATTAAAGCAAAGTAATAGACATAAATTAGCTTTTCCCCTAGTAACGGCTCGAGACTAATACATTAACTATGAGCCCATTGTTCAAGAGTAACACTCGATTTTCATTTCCTTCCTCCATACGTAATATTTAAACGGAAATCACTTCCAAAAAATGAAAACCTCCCAGCAGGAATTGTAGTTCGACCGCAAGAAATGGTTAGGTGAATTATGGTCTTGTTTTGGATTGGATTAAGTGTGCGTGGGAACGTTGCCGTGGTGCTCTTCTCCAAATTTGTAGTGTACTATTGCTTGACAGATTTCGAGGTCACCTTACGGAAGATGTGAATAAATGCTTAAATGAAAGAAAGACTGACCAACTGATGATTCCAGGAGGAATGACTTCTATGCCGCAACCACTCGATGTTTGAGTCAATCGTCCCTTCAAGTCTCATCTCAGGTTGTATTCAGATTGGATGTAAACGAATTCATCACCTTATAGGCTGCTATGAGATCAACCAGTGACCAAATGGAAAGTGATTTAATTTAGTAGATGTAACGCGAATTATGACACTGAAAATTAAAATGTATTTACCTTCAATGAGATAGTATAATAATACAATGGAGCGTGGTGAATCAAGATAAGATTAGCTCTTGGAGACACTGTTAACTGATGGATGAAATATCGTCGACGCAAAGTAGCAATAGATAATGAGATCATCAGGAAAATGCTTAAGAAAGATCGAATTGCCTATAAGGAAAAGGAGATTGATGACAGGGGTTCTGAGCAGAGAGACGGGTCATGGAAATCCAATAAGGAGAAACCCGGGAATTTATAATGCATTTCTTATAGCTTACTAAAAGGAATATTTTTTCCTTTCTTCCAAAAATGAGAGTTTAGAATTTATTTCGAATAATGAAATTGATGAAAAAATGTTGGAGCGCTATAAACGCAAATAAATGTAACACTAAGGTGTCTGCCATTCACTCATATTTTATCGAGGGACGGATTACCGAAAATATGCAATTTATCTTAAGAGCCAAGTCGCGCTCGTATACTTTCCAAAAAGGACTAGAGCATTTCTCAGATGAACGACAACTTTTGCGCGGAAGTTTCTTTATTAAGACTGATCACATGGAAATTGAAATAAAAACAGTTTTCCCGTTAAAGAGGCCTATGATTATCATTAACGTAAGAGCACTTGAACGACACCAAAGAGAACGACTTAATTGCAAATCTAGTTAAATTCCTGAATGTAAATGGCTAGACACTGGGAGAGCATGGCGTTAGCGAAAGAGGCAATTACTACCGGGATGTAAGTGACACTAATCAGGGAATGTGTCATAAAAGGGGTAAAGGATTGGGTAAAGTGTATTGTGTTATATGACTCTGAAATCTAAGCCGTAAGGAATGAGAATAAAGATAAAGAGGAAATAATAGAGTAGGTCTACAGAACGATGGAGAAAATGCGACGGACAGGAAGAAATAAACATGGGGCAAAAGAATTTCTGAGTGGCAAAAAAATTGTAAGGTCGACTGAAGAACAATGCGCGTATGAGTTTGCGTTCAATAACGTGATTTAAGTTGTTGAACTAATCCGTGTTTTAATGCAGCGCCCACTTTAAATTGAAAAAACTCAGCGGTAGAATGCCGTCAACAGAATTGCTGTTGAGGAGATCGAAAACACATATTTTGCGCCATAACGAATAGGTGGGTATACAGGTAGAAATGGTATGGAGGAAGTGGAGGATAAAGACGCGTCAGAATTCGCCTAATATTAAGGAAAAACGCCCATTGATCCTAATTTTAACGTCTCATTCGACGGACGGTGTACTGAATTTGAGGTATTCTCCACACGACACTTCAACAATTGCCTTGAATCGGGATTTCACCGAAAAATCTGCCTCTGCCGAACATTTTCCTGGGATTCAAACTCGGAACCTCTGGATGGGAAGTCAATATTCTAACTTGATATGGTGTGTAGGATTATTTATATTCCCATTGAAACGTGCTACCATTAGTCGTTAGAAAACCTAAAATATTATAAATATTTTGAAAAATGGAAATTGGAGTATCTTGGGGTGCAGATATATAGGGAATTATAGAACGCCTGTTAGAGTAAAAATGTTGAATATAAACGGGGTTACACAAAAAAAATGCTGTGTGTGCCAAGGGAATAGAGAAATCAAATGACAGAGTACAGAGAAAGCAGATTAATTTGATTGAGGGCTTGTTTTGCAGTTCATGAGGATACAATATAAATGAGGTAATTATATATGATAAAGGATTGAGGTAAGGAATACACACGTTCACCGTGAATAAAGGCCGTTTTACACGGTCATTGATACTGCGCAGGCTGCTGCGAGAGCACTTGCACAAGAAATATTGCACCTTGAAAAGCGACGAATTTAGAGGAGAGACAGCGCCACTTCGTGAATGACTGCGAGCAAATTAGAACATGTTCTAATCTGATACATGAGTTCGCGCAAGTTTGAAGTTCACTTCTCTCACTAGATGGTGCAGATGTCGCGGCAACAAAGTGCCATGGGAATGCTAGCAATTAAATAGGTTATTAATGATTTAGTTGGGTGTTTTTGTTTGCACTGTTAGGTGTTAGCGAATAAAGTGCAGTAATGATGAGCTGGGTGATTAATCGCATGGAAGCTTAAATTTCGTTCGTAAAGGAAGAACTCGTTACCTTGGCCACAGCCATTCGTTCTTTGCGCAAATTTTGGGCTAAGTATACGGGACTAGGGTCTCCACTATTATGTTTAGACTATTGCTTAAAACATATTTTAAAGTGGTGGTAATGTATCGCATAGTTCACGACCAATTAATTGCTACTTAAAGGATCTTAACATGCGATATTTTGACGGTATTACCGCTACTGAATGGTATATTGTCACTGACATAATACACCAACGATTGCACCGTGTAAAGCTGTCAAGTAAGCGTCCTCGCAAGTTTCTACGCCACGAACTTTTGCAGACGACTGCTCAAACGGAATCAACATACCATCAGAACATGAGCAAATAGTATGACACCAACGGTTCTTCAACCGTAAAATGTGCTCAGTAGGTGTCAAAATAGGATGACACTTCTACTATGTAATAATGTAAAAAACTCTTCTCTCCAAATATAGACGTATATTTGTCGGAGAAAACAAATGAAGATCAGTGAAAAATGGGAGAAGTTGGATAGTCAACTAAGAAACTTCGTCACAGGCAGAGTAGGTGAAAGGATTCATTATCAAAGGAACAATGGGATGTTGGAACCACTGATATTAGGAAAAGTCCTTTAGTACCGCGGAGAGTATTGATATAATATATATTTGTCCGTAAGGTATTGTGTCAGAAATATTTATGCAATAAAAATATGAAGAGATTAATTTGCAATAAAATGCAATAAGCCTTATTTCTCAGATTGACGTTGGCAATCAATAATGCACATGTGGGGTCCATGGAAAATTAATATTAGTTATTCACTTAAAACCAATAAATGGATAATACAATTTCATTACGTTTATTGATATCATTATCATATAAATGATTGGAAATAAATCCTAACCAAATCACATAGTTTTTTAGAACTAATTAAAACCTCCTGTTAGCTTGGTTTAACCCATTAAATAATGCCTTCAAGGTTCTGAGCCATTAATTTTACGGTGATGACTCCTACAACATAATCATCCATATGCAGTAAAGTGATAAAGTACTAGTCTTTGAATCATAACCTGAAAAGCTGCAAGTTTTTGATGTTGGAATTTGAATGAATGACCTGATTGGCGTACGAATCCTTCCTATAAACAGAATATTGCAACCTAAGATGAGGTTTGGGGATGGAAATATCTAGAAAATTGTGTGAACCATTTTCTTGCTTTTCCATTATGAATTTGATGTTGCACTTCAAAGAATTAAAATGAGAGAGGAACATTACTAGTTGCCTTTTTATACCTACCTATCTTGGCGTATACCGTTGACGGACGGCCACGAAAAAAGGTTGGCAATTTATGCACGCTCGCGGTCAATTCTTCAAGAATTTCATCTCTTTACCATCCCCTTTCAAAAACAACTTTTATGCCAGTTCCCGGTATGCTGTCTATCGCGTTTAGTTCCGCTACGAATTCATTTCCGGATCGCATATTATGCCCAATTACTGACCTCTACCGGGGAGAGGACATTCCACCGAGTCAAATTCATCCACTGGGCTTGCTTCTGCGAAATTTCCCTCATTTCCATCTACCCATCCGCGGAAGAATGCTTATTTGATCGGATATTACTCTCATTCGCCAACTTTACCCTCTTCTCGATTCATCCGTTTTTTATTCCCATATTTTTTTCACTCCACTCCGGAAAAATCATTAAGGAAGTTCCCTCTTCGCCACTGTTTAAGGAGTAATCCGGTTTATTCAATGTCGCGGAAATGGGGGCTGGGAAAGCAGAAACTCGAGCCAAGGTGGAATAAAATTATCCGCGTTGTATAGATTCAAAACAAAAAGTTTCTCTTCAACTGTTACGAATGTAATGGGGTCTAGCAGCGTCATGAGAGTGCCACTTATTTCAAACCGGCGTACATGCGCTTAAATCAATAATCTTTCCCCCTCTGTCCCCTCGCGTTTTAGCGCCGAGTCAAAAGAAACGGGACGAGAGTCTCACGGGAAGAACCGTTCGGCTCTTCAGCTTTATATTCAAATTAAGCCCCGGAGAAAATTGAGTTAGCGCCAGGAAAGTTTTAATTCGTCCTTGGATGACTGCTGAAAGTGTCAACGTGGAGAAGGAAAACCCAGGCGCTAGTGATTTCGATCGAGAGCCCTCCAGCATCCACCCTCAAGAGTACGAGAGACATCAAAAGAGTGAGGGAGGCAAGCAGACTTGCGTGAAAATACGACCTCGGACGCGACACGCGTGGGAATATTTCGGTCTGAGGCATTGAAAGGGGAGGTACGGAATAAAAAAGATGTGAAAACTACGTCCTCAAAGCAAATGAATGTAAAATTCCAAGAGGATCAACAGAAAGAGCTAGGAGTTTTTTTTAAAGAGGGGAGGGAAGCGAAAAACCAAAATAAAAAAATAACTGATTTAATTTTTTATCCCGTTGGGTATTCATCCGATTTGACGACGCTTTGAATACACCGTGGGGATTATTTCTGAACGCTCCTTTTCGCTCACAAGAGTCTCTGGCCACATTTTACGCTTCAACTCAGCGTGATTTCTATCTCTCCTCACTGCCTCCAATAACCCGACACTTTTTTTCTTTTTCTTCAATATTCTTTCTTTAAACTCAGCCTACAACATCTGAATGCTCTTATTATCTCCATAGTTGATCAATTACTATCCTTCGGCAAGTTCCTTTCGTGGCCTTCTTTGCAATGTGCGGATTTCATTATCGCATTATGATTTCAACTCTTTCACCCACATCTAAGTACCACCTTGATAGCCACAGTGAGTGTGTGTGGCAGGGGTTGAATCCACATTGTGCATGCATCATTGACTAGTACAAAATCATAATTTTAGTGACCACACTACTGATTTCCCTATTAAAAATAAAATTAACTATGGAAAAAGAGTTTCATGCAATTCAGCTGACCTCAAAATAATATTACCTCAAGATAATAGCATACAGCCAGAATATTACAAAACTTTCGATACAGCAACGGTTTTGTGAAATGAATCGACTCTTAACATCGCGAACCCATGTATATATATATCAGCCACCATGCATATCCTGGCCTAATGGACACCCTGAGAACACTTTCTTTCCACCACAACCATCTCCAAGTGAGTTAGCTCAATTTGAGAAAGCAAAAGCAATGAAGTGGCAATTACAGAACTGAATTTCCACAATCAGCTCCACCGGGACTCGAACACGGAACCCCATGACTTCCGGTCAGGTACTCTACCAACAAAGCTAACATGGTTTAGTTAGTTCGCGGCTATTCTTTGAATTGCAGAGCTGACGGAGTTGCAATAAGAGACGAAGATTTTGTTAATTATTATGAGGTTTCAAAGGGTTAGGGTTGGTTTTGATAGAACACACCTAATAGTCATTGCATTACATTGCCGACTGGCTCTCTTCTCGCGGAATTTTCCTCTTAAGATCAGCTTAGTCTCTACCTCTTCCTTGCTTCACCAATATTTTCCTTCACTCAAGGCCCCTCTGTCCCTGATCACTGATTCCATATACCTGTAGCGTAATTTCCGCCAACATTTTTCCTCCAACTTTCATCCCCATAATGCACAATACATCATCATTATTACCCCTTTATGCCCAACTTAATTTTTATTTTCTCCTCCTCACCCACATCTCGAAATCCTCCAAACTATTCTCGTCATGTATCTTCAGGTCCTTGGTCTAGGATTCATGCAACGCCACGATTAAGTTCTCCACTAATCTGTCTTGCCCAAGTTTCTTGTCATAAGTTCTCTGTTGGTAATTGTCTACTTAGCCTAAGCGATAATTCTCCCCACATCATCGCTACTACGCCCACCTCCGCACGAATTCTGAACTATGCAGCAAAAAAGTCTTTCACGTCTTCCTGCAGATATCTCTTACTTCGATGCTCACCCTTCCATTCTAATTCTTCGAAGATCTCCAAATTTAGATTCCATGATTTTAAAGGCTGTAAAGGAAGCACTAACACAAGGCTACGTAAGTAGGCTAATATTGGTGATGAGTTAATTTTTTTCCTTTTTTCCGTTCCCTTAAATCCTCCCTACAACCCTTACCCATCCTTACGTATTCTGAAGGCGATCCAAGGTGTCAACTTTCTTCTCCAAATAACTATAATTGAGAATGCTTACAAAGTTTATCAGGGGATGGAGAAGGTAGGGTTGCTAGAGTAATGACATCCCATTGGGGTACGAAACCCGACAGTGCCCTAAAATTGTCATTGGTTTACTGTTCCCTACTTAAGCTCTATGTGGGGAGCACATCGAGTAGAGTAGGTACTCAGTCCGATGGATGGGAATTTTAATCGTTGACCTCTTGAAGTATTACGTCAATGCAGTCTAATCTAGAATATGCCGCTGGTATATTGAATCCGTATGAGGAAGGTATATAAAGGAATTGGAGCGTGAGCAAAAGAAATCAACTTGATTTGTTAAAGGCCGCCAATATAATTGCATTAGTGTTACGAGCTCAATAGAAGAGCTAGGATGGGAATTGCTATCAGAACGCAGGTTAAAAATTAGGTTAAACTTACAAGTAATTTTGAAGCTGATTTGTTTGCAGATGACATTAGATATATATTAAGAACCCCTGCGTATTATGCTAGGTTTGATCAAATTAACAAGATTAGAGAGATAGATTGTCATACCGATAGATATAAAATGTAATTTTTCCCGCGCACCATAAGAGAGCACAATAGGCAGCATAGCCAAGGGATAGGTCGGTGAAACATTGTTAGAGTAGTCTGTAGTGCATGATGCATGTATTAAAAACCAATAATCCCTATATTACAATGTATTTACTAACCATCTAGCTGCATATGACCCTATTATCTAACATGTTTCCATGTAGTAGCCTAGCTGCATGTCAATAGTGCATGCTTGGTGTATTCACCCCCTGCCACACACCCTCATGGTGGCCCGCTGGTTATTACGCTGATGTAGATGTTAATCCATCGCCGAGTTTCGTTCCTCTCTTTCTTTGTTCCCTGAAGCATCCCACATCCAATTAAATTAATGGATGGAGGCGATTCTTCGTGGAATATCGATCGGGGAAGATATAAAGCTGTGAGGAAAGTACAAAGTTTGTCTCATTTACCATGTTTAACATCCCACATCCAGTTACCGAGATACCCCAAATAGGAGTAAACGACCTCAGATGTCAGTTCCCCTCCCCAGAAAAAACTACGGACTATACTGACTACGATTTTAGCGCCTTTAAAAAGGAAAACCGACCATTTATTAATAACTGAAAATAGAAAAGTTGTAGCTCTGTAACTGAGAATGCCCGCGGCCCACAATTGTTCCACCGCTACTCATCTGTATTTTCAAGTCTGTGTCCGTAATAATAGACGCTTCAAACTGGGAGGATAGGTATAAGGATGGGAATGGACGGGTTAGGAGGGAGAGTGGATACAAACCCGGCGTCGGAATTAGCCTGCTCAAAACGAAAGCGAAGGCGAAAAACAAAGGAACCACGGCTTAACGTTGGTTGGTTATTTAGAGGAGGCGACCGACAGCTGAGGTCATTTGCGCCATAGAGGATAGGTGGGTAATTGGGTAATGGTAGGAGTTTTTTAGGGAACGGAGGAAGGGTGGAGAGAAACCCGGCATCGGCATTAGCCTGCTCTTAACGAAAGGCGCCAAGGGGACCACGGATTAACGTCCCATCCGACGGACAGAGTACTGAACTTGAAATGCCCTCCACTAGGCACCCAAGTGTGGACCGGTTTTCCACTGAAAAATCCGCCACTGCCGGGAATCGAACCCAGGCCCTCGGGATGGGAGGCCAGTACTCTAGCCACCACACCAACTCGATCCCCACGGCTTAACGTCCTATTCAATGGACGGAGTACTATGCTCTCAAGAAAGCACTCAAGTTCGGGGCGGTTTACCGATAAAGAATATCTTCCACTGCTCGGAATCATACCCGAACTCTATGAGTTTGAGGTCAGTACTCTAACCACTACACCAGCCGTGTCTCCGCCGCTAGAAACAATCAGAAGACTCGTCCGATCCCGCCCGCATTGGGGCAACCGAAGTTGACGAGGGCAAGAATCCGATGATGACGTCAGCCCGCGTGTGGCGTTCGGAGATGTATCCCGCCCTTGACATTTGAACCCTTCTCGTATACATATATGGGTCACTCATTGGCACTCGAAAGTATTTTTTTTTTTAGCCCGAAGGAGGAAGAAATAGTTTGTATAGACATATCACCAGGCTCTCCTACGGCAGGGATGCATCATGAGGGGAGGAGAGAAGTTTCAGGGCGGCAATTTCGGGCCGTGTGGGAAGACGGGAAAGGATATATCTCATCTCAGATGTCCCTGCCGGCGCGCGGGGGAGTGGGAGGACATCCGGCGGAACCAAGGAAGCGTAACCGATGTCGGCGAAGGGTACCGACCTCGTGCCTACTAGGTCCCTTCATCCGAGAGTGCGAACGCTGGAATGGGGTCGTTTACCATACCTATGTTTTTTTATTGCCGAATGTGATAGAGTTTATAAAATAAAAGACCCGTATTTTTCCCTTCTTTGATCCGTCAATTATTTCTCGAGTTATAAGCGGCGAAAAACTGATGTTTTTAACCCTTTCGGAAAAGTGGGAGTGGTGCAACCTCTGACGTATATCGACTTCGTCCAATCACAACTGAGCCCGCGAAGCTACTTCTCCTTATCACAATGGGGGAGAGACAACTGACTCTCCCAATGGGAGCGATTGCGACAGGATCTGTGCGGGGAGACCTTCCGAGAACCCCCGTCCACTCCCTTCCCTTCCCAGAAAAGCAGTCAAGGACGGGAGGAAAATGACGTCAATGTTATCACAGCAGCTTTTTCGGTAGGCGTCACCTTTTGCTTATTTTAACTTTTGATTTATGAGTGAATGGTTGTGGTCAGAAGATTAATTTTTTCACTAAAATTCTTTTTTCGTTTCCATCTAATAATTTCGTGCACAAAATTGCGATTTCGGTTCCGAGTAAACGCCCCCATTCATCCCTGATCACTATTTCAGCGGTTCATTTCCAGTGTTGCTCATATATTACGTACCTTGTGAAGGAGAGAGTGGTTAGATCATCTGTTACGATAAAGTAGGCTGAACCTAAATAATGAATGACCCAAATTCCCTAGCAATATATCGCAGTGGCGTACCCATAATTTTTTTATGGAGGGGGGAGCGCCATCAGTCAGATCTTTTTAAAGTGTAACCAAAATGCTATTTTAATCAGTAGGTATGTTTTGAATTTTATAGTAGGCCATATTTTCTTATGCGTAAAGGCCGCTTTACACGATACAATTTTTTGTACAATTTCTTGTACAAACTCTTGAATGAGGAAATTGTACCGTGTAAAGCGGCAAATTGTACGAAAACTTGTGCGATTGTCTGAATGACTGAACGGGAAATAGAACGTGTTCTAATTCCATTCAGACAAACATACAATTTCGTTCAGTCTATACAAGAAATTGTGCAAAAAATTGTATCGTGTAAAGCGGCCTTAAGAACTATTATTCAACAAATGTGATCATCTTTGGTCTAGTCATACTCGAGTAGAATGATATAACTATTTTTTCCTATTTTTCCAATTGCTGCTACCATGTGACTGACTTGTCAATTAAATATTAATTTGGGTGTTTTAGAGAGATTATTGGGAGGGGGGCAGAGTCCCTTTGCCCTTATCGTGGGTGCGCCGCCGGTATATCCCACCTACAAACCATAAACCTCCTTATGTAGACCTCCGTGGCGCGTCATTGTTGAAGATGCTAGTCTTCTGGGATTTCTGCCGGGTAGATCCATGTTTCTTGGACAACGGTTTCGCCGGCGTTGCAGTCTGCGTCTTCAGGGCTGGAGTGTTCGATATTTCATTTTTGTCCGTCTTATATACCTCCCGTATTCGACCCCGGAGCATTCTCATAGGTAGATAGATTTTTCAGTCATGCGGGGTACCGTCTGACTAACCCTGTAAACCTACCTTTTAAAAATTCCCTACCAAGATCCTAGGAGGAAACAAATTACCAGCAGCAGAAGACGACCCAGCACCTCCAAATCAACCATGACCTCTCTTACTCCCCCGTAATACCTCAACCGACAATAAAAAAACCCTTCCCATCCTGGCTTCGGAAGAGGTGCGGCTCAGCTTCCGAAAACTTTTACGTCTCTACCCAGACTAATAATGAACCTTTCCTTTCCACCCTAATATCTACCAGTCCTAAAAACCCTAATAAAATAAACCATCATCCCTTGATTCTCAAGCCATCCTTCTTCCATCTAAAAACTCTAAACCTTTAACAAAATCATCTGTCATCTCTTAAAAACTTACGACCAGCCACTCATTCACCCTTGATAAAATAACCCGTCTAAAACTCCTTCCAAAATAAAATCCAAGCATAAAACCCCTCTCCTTTACTCCTAATGTAACTTCCCAACCGTGCCCAGAAAGAGCAAAAGACCCGGTTGGCGAAATAGGTCTACTTGCCGAAGCACCTGGAGGTGCCTCAGCTGATTTGAGAATGCAGTGTTCACCTTACTGCTCACGGTACTCACCAATGAAGTTGTTTTTGCTCGCAGTGAAGCTTAATAGTAGTAAGATGAATCATTATCATCGGTCAACAATCCTAGGGTTGGTTTGACTCAGCGCTCCACTCGTTTCTTCTATCGGACAATCTCTTCAAATTAACATAATTCCTCTCATTTACATTCCTCACAACCTGATCCATATTTCTCATCCACATTTCTCCTCTTCCATTCTTCAAGTATACTTTTCCCTCTACGATTGTCTTCATCCGGCCATCGTGCCGTAAGATATGGCCGATTAAGTTGCCTTCTTTTCTTCTTCTTAGAGTTTTCATCAGACTTCTCCTTTCTCCCACTCTTCATAAAAATTCATCGTTTATCACTCGTTCAATCAATTTTATCTTCATCATTCTTTGTAGCACCACATTTTGAATGCTTCCACCCTTTTTTTCTCCGCTGCTGCCATCATCCATGCCTCACTGCCGGAAATAAACATGCTCCAGGTGTACGTTCTGATGAATTATTTCCTTACTTCTACGCTTGTATTTCCAGCTGTAAGTAGATTCTACTTTTGATAGAATGCCCTATTTGCCTGGGCTATTCTACTGACTACTTCTGTTTGCATCGTCCGTCGCTGGTTACTCGGCTTCCAAGGTTTTCCAAGTCTTCCAACAGCTTTTACCTCTTCAAGTATTTGTTTTCGTAGTTTAACGTTGGTTTTGGCCTCTTCTCTCCTGGTGCACACCGATAGGTATCTTAGTCTTCTTCTTATTGATCTTCAGCTGATATCTCGCTATTGTCTATCCATGGTAGTTAGACTCTTATTCACATCCTTCTCTGTCTCTGCTCTAAGTGCTATGTCATCAGCGAATCGCAGCATGCTTATTTTGGTCTCTGTGGATGTTCACTCCAGAAGACTTCTCTTCGATTTTATTGATGGCTCTCTCGATGTTAACATTAAAAATTGCGGGAGGCAGTGCACAGCCTTGTCTCATTCCGAGATGGTTAAGGAAATATATTTGCAAAATTAATCAAAGAAACAGGAAATTTCTCAATAACGCAAACAAATGCCAAATATGTAGCTTCTCACTCACTCATTCACTCAGTGATTCAACCCGAAGGTTGGCTTGGATCAAGGTCTGTATACTCTACAGACCTTGGGCTTGGATAGGTGAGGGTAGAGCTCACCCCGGACTAAGCCACAGGCGTGTGAATTTCACACATTCAGGGTAAGGGGGCCAGTTCCTTTCCCTGGGCCACCTCGCACACCGAGGGTTTTTTTTTTGTTCGAAGGCGTCCAAAGGCCTCACCCGGATCCGAACCCGGGACCCTTCGATCAGCAGCCAAGCGCTCTACCCACTAGGCCACCGCGCTCCCATATGTAGCTTAAATAGGTTAAATTCGAACCAGTTATAGCAATAATTTTAACTCTTAGGGAAATAAAATGCATTAATACCTTCCTAAAAGAGCCTCAGGAGGATTAATATACGCAGCCGCTGCGATAGAATTTGAAATGGAAGATGAAATTTTGGTACGTTTGAATTATAATTTATTTTTCAATGCACATGCTGTGTCCATAAAAGGTTGTACAAAGCGCAAGATGTTTTGTAAAAGGTAGGTGTGTCCTAATCCTTCCCAAATACCTTACCTAAGAGTAACTGAATATATATTCCACTGCATAAGACTTCGTAGGGCACTTCCGATTGGCAATGGACATCTGTCATGTTTCGTCGTTGTGTGTAAGGCCCTGACTGTAGTTAAATTCCCAAAAATTGTTCAAAGGTTAAATTATATAAGTATCTCTGCTATCCCGGTTTTATCAACACTCCAGACGAACATGGACAGCTTGCACGTGACTATTTCCAAGGAAGGAGTTTTTAAAATAAACGAATTTAAGGTTTATCATGGAAAAACTAGCCATTCATATCTCGCGTAACTCGGTCATGTCTATTTACTCTGCAAACGGGGGAAGCATCAATTGTTTTAGATTATTTCCCTTTTTGAAGGACATAATCCACTTGCTTAAATAAATTCAGCCATAGCCGCGACGCTTCTTTGCCTATCTAAATTATCTGTTTTATTCTAAATTATAGCAATTCTGGCGATGGTTTGTGCGCTAAAAATTAAACTGTTCTATATGTGTCACTGGAATTAATATTACATCCAATATCCTCAAGAAATCTTATTTTAGGTACCGCTCACACATCTATTGAAGCAGCGTTTTAATAACCATGGGTATCTGTTCCTTATTCAAGCTCCAGATTACGCTGCCCGAGCGGATTCGAAGCAAAAAGAGTTCTAATAGCGTTCGTCATGATATGCAAATTTTCCCACGCAAGACGTGATCCGCGTAACTCATGAAAAAATGTGGGATCGGCCAAACTCGGAATCGAGGGGGGTATTAAGGGATTACCAGAGCTTGTGTGGGAGTATCGGAGAGTGAGTCCTCGGAGTTTGACGAGGCATCGTTAAGGGATATGAAGGGAGCGAGAAAAAAATGACGGGCGAGAGTCGATATTCAAAATCATATATTTTTGTCGTAGAAGGACGGTAATTGGAGACGGATCGGAATTTGATTAAAGTGAGATGTTCTGTATTTATATTATATATTGGCTGAGAGTAATGATGAAAACACACCCAAACTGAGTATATAATATTCAAAGAACGAAAAAAGACCCTAAAAACACCAACATTTCCAAACTTACAACGGATTGTCCAATACAGTCTTTTGAGTTTTGATGGTCACTAACATTAATCACCACACTATAGTACCTGAGCCACTGTCAGTTTTCTGGCTGGTCTGAAACCAACGAAGCGGTAGCCCAGAGGGAAGAGCCTTGGTGCACTGACAGGAAGTCCTGGGATCGAATATGGAAGAGACACGGTCATTTGCAGATAAACTCAAGGCATATAAATTTCGGAGCATAAGACTTCACAATGAAACAGCAGTTAGCACAGAAGAGGAAATCCCCAAATATCTGCTGCCTTTCTTCCTAATGAGTGAATTCCATACACCGATGGAGAATAGTACTTGGTGAGCTTAACCTAAGCTCCAACTTTCAGATCTTGGCATTGTGCTGTCGGTGGTCTGAAACCTGAATATGCTCGTACGCGTCACTGAAACGTATCAGCTATTTCAAGTCCGATGCCGTTGAACAAGTTAACCAAATGAAAGAAACAAAAACTACTTCTGTTTTGTTTTCAAGTATTCAGTCACACAACATGTTTCGACATCCAACTTGATGTTCAAGAGTTTGAAAATAACCTAAAACTGGTTCATTCCGCAAATATAAAGGAAATGGTAAAAATTCAGCTCAAAACTCAAAAGTCTTATATGTGGATACTAACACCGAGGAACCCAACTCACAAGGTTATTCGCCAGGGCACAGATTTAGACCGCAACCATAGAATTCTTTATTTATTTCCTTAAATAACTACAGTTCCATTAACTACACCACGATATGGACAAATGCTTTACCTATATTTAAATGTGTTTTACAACACAGTCGATTCCAATCACGCCTATTCCAGACCTACATCCCACTGAAAACAGCAACTCCATAATTTTTTTGCCGTATCTGATAGTGTTTTTAAAATAAAAAGATCCGTATTTTTCCTTTTTTTCGATCGATACAATTATTTCTCGAGTTATAAGCGAAGAAAAACTGATGTTTTTAACCTTTTCGGAAAAGTGGGCGTGGTGCATCCTCTGACGTCATCGACGCCGTCCAATCACAGCTGAGCCCTCGAAGCTACTTTGCCTTATCGCAATGGGTGGAACACTGCTGAATATGCCAATAGGAGCAGTTGCGACAGCATCTGTGCGAGCAGATCTTCCGAGAACCCCCCTCCACTCCCTTCCCTTCCCCTAAAAGCAGTCAAGGACGGGAGGAAAATGACGTCAATGATATCAAAGCAGCTTTTTTGGTGGACGTCACCTTTTGCTTGTTTTAATATATGATTTATTAGTGAATGGTTATGGTTAGAAGATTAATTTTTCACTAAAATTCTTTTATCGTTTCCTTCTAACGATTTCGTGTACGAAATTGCGATTTCGGTTCCGAATAAAGGCCCCCGTTGAACGGCCATGAGTGCAATTAACCAGCTGTAAATATTTAAATAAGTCCTGAGAGTTAAGGCAAAAAATATAAATGATTTATTTTTCAAACTTTAAAGGGGAAGAATTATAAAGCTACTTTTCGTTAATTTTTACGTTAATATCTATTATTGACGAACGATAGATTTGCAAACTATATTTTGAGACGATTCATTTCTCTAATTACATAAAAGCCTCTTTTATCAATAAAGAGAAATTTGACTCTTCCAAATACCCTTAAATATTAATATGTCCCCCATGTGATTGTTCCAATCGTATATCTTCCAACCTTTAGCGTTTATTTTGGCTATTCTTTGGGCTCAACGGATATTCGAGGGCAATAAACTCGTGCCGATGGAAGGAAATAAAAACTGAAATGGAGGACTGGGAAAGAAAATAAATAAATATACCTCAAGATACGCCAATTAATCACGAGATCGATTCAGGACGCAGGGTTAAAGAGATAAACCGGTGCATAGTAATATTCGGTTACGTAAGAGATGGGAAGTTACAAGGCATTATATATTAAATGAAATCACATGCCTGAAATACTCCAGACTGCCTGACTTTTAATAACAAGTAAATACGATTATGTTTCAATAACTCGAGACGATGTTATTGAAACATAATCGTGACATTATTGTGCTCAAAGAACACAAATTATCTTTATTTCCATTTTATAACGGTACATTGATGCGATCCACAGTCGGAACCCGTTGTGTTGCGGATTCTAATCAAATGCAAAAACGTAGAAATATAGTACATGAGAATACAGTAAGACTAGGAAGAGTGAGTATTGTTCTCAGGAAAGTAGAAGAGCTAAAGATTCACGAAGCAAGGTGGAAAAACATCAGCAGAATTCTCAGGGTAAAGGTAAAGAAGCACGTCATTTGAAATTACGTATGGAGCATTCATTTTTATGGCAGCGATGCATGGACGATAACAGCCGCATAAAAGCCAGTGCTGCAAACATTTGAAATACGTTGTTAAAAATAACTATGAAGATAAAATGCGTAGACAGAGAGACAAAAGAAAATATCATAAAAAGAGTTGAATATAAGAGAAGGCTGACGGTAAACTTTTACAAGATGGCCCAACCTAATCGGCCATATCTTGAGACACGATGAAGACGATCGTCGAGGGCAAAGCGGATGGAGAAAAATATTGAAGTGCTTCTATGTGTTACATGGAGCAATGTGTCAATGCATGCAAAGGAGAGAGATTTTACTAACGCGAATAAGTTAGATAGAAAAACAAAGTGGAGATCTGCGTCAAATCAGCCTTAGGAGTGGTGACAATGGATGGAGACAATAAGAAAAGCAGTGGGAAGGAAAAGAGAATTTAACCCCAAAGCACCATAAAATCTAATCGCCCCACTAAAATGAAAAATAGTCTAAGGATAGAGAAATACATGATCAATATAATGGGAGGGGCAATAGAAGCGAGGAAAAACTATTCTCAAGGAACATAGTCTTTTATCTTATTTGTTTTCACTCTCGTAGTAAGGATAGGACTAAAATTCTTTTTATCCAACCTGAGAGAGAAAAACCCTACCACACTGAATACAAAACTTAACTTTTTTGTATCGTTTTAGATTTTAACTACTAGCACAAGAAGATGAACATGGTTATACTATATAACAAGTAACAGTTTTTTAAGGAGCGCATTTTAAGCCATTTTTGCGATACTAAAAGATACATTTTCCGGGAAAAACATGGTATGAACGCATTGATCCCTCGCGGTTGGTAAGTGGAACATGAATCACAAAATATATTTCGAAAGCAATGTGTTTGCGAGAGGAAAATGGTCTGGAAGATACTTCTCACGGCGATGAGGCAATAACCTCCCAGCAGAAATCCATCGACTGATGTTCATTTCACATGCCATCCTTTTCCCTTTCATCTCGTGATGCACGCCATCAGCGGAAGCAGTTGCACGCTCGGAAGGGTGGGCTCAGTCGCAGATTCTGAACCTCAAGAGCCCATCTCCTGGGGACGCCAGAGCCGGACATCTTAACGCAATAACCCTTGACCCACTCGCGTGTGACCGATCGGCCCCGAGGGTAGCGTGTGCACTTCACCGATGTCTGTCCCCTGCATGTGAACGAGAGAGTTTCATTTCTCGAGGGAGAAGACCACTCTTCTCCAACACGGAAACGGATCATTTCTTACCCTTTTCTTACCCTTTCGGGTGTTACTTTGTGGAAGGGCATAGTATAAATAAAACTCGTTGTACTTTTCCACGCAGATTGTTCAATAAAACCCTACGCTTTAGTGTCAATATCAATGGTCATTGAGGAAAACGCGAAACTAGCCTAAAATATGAAACAGATTGGGAGGTGAATAAGAGACGGGACGAGGATCAAGACACTGATGAGGTAATGGTTGAGTGGTTGGAATTGGGTTAAGTGGGACGGATACGGTGGAGGATATGGTTGGGCTATTAGGGTGATGAAAGTCATTAACTTTGTTATATTCCACAAACATTTATTGACCAACCGGTTTAGATCTTCTCAGGTCATCATCAGGGATTGAATTCTCAGGTCATCATTAGGGGATGATTACTTATCATGTATTCATTCCGCAAGGTGAACTCGCCAACCATCTATTTCGTATCAGGGTGAGACAGAAGCTAAGTGGTGAGATTTTAAATTCCGTGATGTCGTTTAAAAGAATCGAGTTGGGTTCTTATCAACATTAAAAATTTCAAGTTTATCTGAGCAGTCAAATTAAAAACCTTTCTCGCGCACATGTAATATCACAGGGTAGGGTCAAAGCACCCTCTATGAACGGAGTCCACTAAATGCTGGGCGAAACTTGATTGCTGGTTCCTCCCTGGATTGCTGTTGCACTTTTGATCTTTCCTCACACTAATGTAGAACTTCCTCCCCGTTTGTCCTTTATAGACACATTGCGCTATTTGCAGCAGTGTCGGAAGTGGGAAGCAAGGCCCTCCCAGAATTTGTCCCGGGCCCTTGAGAAATGAGTAGTTATCATTAATAAAAATTAAACTTCACTTGTTTCCAGTCAGCATTTTCCCTTCTGACACATATTTTCACACGTTCAAACGCTCTTTTAGCGATATTCTGTTCTCTACCCCCTCCTATCAGTAAAAAAAAAATTCGGGCCCTTTTCTTAGAAGTCGAGCCCTTTTCAAGGTTGGCCCCCCACACCCCCCAGCGAAAATAGTTCCGACGCCTTTGGCTATTTGCATAGTAACTTATAATTACCACGTTGCAGTGTGGAATGCACTTGGATACTGTTGGATTTAAAAAATAGTATTCCGAGAGTTATTGCATTATAAAAACAAACGCTGTGGTTTTCTCTACGAATTAAACTACATCACCCCTGACAGGAATCACACTGGCAGCAATCACCCCTGCCACACACCTTTATGGTGGCTTGCAGGGTATTATGTAGATATAGATGTACATGCCATAGATTACCTAATATCGAGCGAAAATATAACTTGTTCATTCTAAGAGGGGTTTGAAGCCGGGTCTATGCGTTGGCGAGCGTGCGTATGTAGCCCAGCCTCCCCTACCTCTCATTCAGACTCCAAGAATCGGTCATCAATCTACTGGCCTCCAATAAATAGCCACCGCTGAAATGACCACACCCTGCTCCTGACAGGGCGGGTTGATGCTTCGAATAGCAGCTATTCGGAGGTGGCGACTGACAGATCGTACGTTAAAATACCGATTGAATATCCTACAGTAATTCAAAACAGGCAGGTTCTTCGAGGATTTTATGATTATATCAAAAAAAACCAGCGTGCTATAGCAAGTTAGATCATGAAGATAAAATTAGAGATATAGATACTATAGTAAGACAGAGAAAAATTGAAAAGAACGTCCAACATCATCATCAGGTGATGATGACATTGGACGTCGAAACCCGGGTCATGTTTTAATAAATTCATGTGGATCGACAAAGTTAAGTTTTCTTTTCAGTAATGAATAGATTCCACAAAGTTACATCTGATACTAGTAATAAGAGAGAAAGGTTGAAAAATTAATTTTTTCCGCGCACAATTACGGGCGGTATTCAATTACAGCATGTCTATCATTTTCTTCGGAATTGTAAAGTAGTGCCTCTCAGTAGTGTGTGAACGGATTAGTATTTTATGCATGTAATCTTATTCTGATAACAGACAGATAAACATAACCCGGCATCGGCAGTAGCCGAATCGAATGAATGGCGCCAAGGGTACCACAGTTTAACGTACCATCCGACGGATGGAGTACTGCACTCCATGTGCTCTCCATGTAACATTCAAGTAGGGACCGGTGCTCTAAAGGAAAATCCCTGCCGCTGCCGGGACACGAGCCCTGACCCTCAGAATGGGAAACCTCTGGCTACCAGACTAACCCGATCCTTACATTCTTCGATTTTGTACGTATAGGATCGTGGGTTCGGGCCTCACACCTTGTCATGACAACACGGGGCGAAAGCGACAGCTACCATCGACTTGGTGAGAATAGTATATGAACGAGCTCATCAACAGCAAACTCCAAAGAGTGAAATTTTGTCGTTAAAATGATCCTTATAGAATCTCTAAGATGATGGAAGTTGAAATATTTAGCTATCACTTCAGCTTTCTACGAAATTGCTGGAATTGAAATTTTTAGTGACCAAAGCATGGGAAATGAACCCTATTCCTTGATTGTGATCATTAAGAGTCACATAATTTAATTAGTGCACACTTCCATCGAGAAATTTAAAAAATCCCTAAAAACATCATTCCTACAACTGATATTGGCTTCATTTCGTATAATTCATTTGGAAGATCTACTAAATTAATACAAATTTTAGCCAAGCAATAACTAGATTGAATAAAAGAGCATTTTATTTTTTTAATCGTGATGCAGTACCAAAATCCCTCCTAAAAATAATTTCCTCATTGTCCAACCTTTAGGTTCAATATTGCCAGAATGAAGAATGCCAGACGATTAGTGGTAAAGTGACGTGATGTAAAATCTGAACTCGTACTTAGCACCGTAGTGAAAGGTTCGTGACATCCAAGTTAAGTTATTTTACTGAGGAGCATGCAGATATATAGTTACAGTTTCCAGAAAATGAATCAAATTGTGTTTAGCTGGGAGAGTCCACAAGCGTTACCTGACTTTCGAAAAGTAATCAAAGTCAGTCGCCGACCTGGGCCACTGCGCTGATTATTAAGCGCTTGGAATCGAAAATCCCCTCACAGCCTAATATCTTCGATGTGACAAGAAAAGCTTTTATCAAATGTTTCTTTTCCAAAGGCTAAGGGTTAAAACCTAATGAGTTAATTATCACACTCTCAACACCATCCCTGATTTATCACCCTGCACATTCTTGAAGATAAATACTTATGTATTGATAAAAAACAACTAGGTTTCAAAACCAATTTGATCCACCCAAGTAGATACGGGTCCGCCTTCAAGGGGTACGGCGTTTCTTGATATGATGGAGATTGCAATGGAAAAGAATAAGTTACTCTAATAAAAAAGCGCCACAAGACAGAGAGCGGAACAAATTTGAAACCCAATACATTAGAATTTTCTTAGCATAAACGATAAAGCTTTCAGAATACTCACAATGACTGAACAAAGCATGGGCATACTATCTGACTTTCACAGTATAGTTATTCAAATTGCCCGGCCAGTATCGGTTAAAATTAAGTATTAATATTCATTTTAGTCAAAACGTGGGGTAATAAGAATTCATGATCCGCTTATGTATGTCAAGTAAAATATTAGTTTGGGACTAGAACTATTAACACTCAGCTCTTTCTATTTTTACGAACGAATTATTAGAATTTCAGCCGGATACGGATAAGCGGAGTATTGGTGTTCCACAACTCAGAGAAGGTTTACACGGACCTTTACTTTCCTTCACTCCTTCTGTGCATCTGTTTTTCTACAGTATTTTCTTCTTAAGTACACGCAAGACATCCCTTCATCCCATTCATATATTATATCCTTTTACTCCCTCTTGGTTGGTTATTTAGGAGAGGCGACCGACAGCTGAGGTCATTTGCGCCATTTAGGATAGGTGGGAAATTGGTTAATGGTAGGAGTTTTGAGGAAACGGAGGAAGGGTGGAGAGAAACCCGGCGTCGGCATTAGCCTACTCTTTACGAAAGGCGCCACGGGGGCCACGGGGACCACGACTTAACGTCCCATCCGACGGACGGAGTATTGAACTTGAAATACCCTCCACTAGGCACTCAAGTGGGGACCGGTTTTCCACTGAAAAATCCGCCACTGCCGGTAATCGAACGCGGGCCCTCGGGATGGGAGGCCAGTATTCTAGCCACCACACCAACCCGATCCCCTTCCTCCCTCTTCCTCAGCATTCTACTCTCTATAACAGGCCATCAGCAAACCATCACTACTGATTACTTGGTTCATCCACCTACGCTGCAGCTTAATTTCCCCTTTCAACATTTTCCCCCGACAGCTATGCCCAGCTCCTCCTAATTTGTAATCCTCTCCGTCCGTCGACCCTTGTCTATTCCCACTCTTCAAATGGTTCCAGTCTCTTTCCATTCTCTTTTCAAAAGGTCAGCGTTTAGCAGCAGCCATGAAACACTACGCTCTGGTCAAAATCCTTGCCAAACATTTATCCACATGGTCAAATATGGTCATTGTCATGATTCTGAACTCAAACGTGACGTGGGGGAAAAAACGTTTGGGAAATAATTGGTGTAGCTAACCGTATACTAGGATTCGTAAAAAGGCTTCTAAGTAAATGCGGTGAGAGTACGAGGAAGATACAACTTGTCACTTGTCAGGCCTTACTTATACCAATAATATACAAACGAGGATCAAGGAGTTAGAGCGTGTGCAAAGGAATTCAGCAAGAGTTTTTAAAAGGCCAGTCAAATTTGGTAGAATAACTGTAATGGAATTACTATCAGAATGCAGGTTAACATTTGACGAAATCTTTTAAGAAAATTTGAAGCTGATATGTTTCAGATGACGTTAAAAATATATCAAGAACGCCTGCTTATTACTCTAGATTTGATCAGGAAAGCAAGATTTAAAAAATGTTGTGCTTATAATGCCATCAAAATGTCACCTTCCTCGCGTACCATAAGAGGACATAATAGGCAAAATAGTAAAGGAATTAGTAGGTGAATTATTGTTTGTGTAGCCTGTAGTGCACGAAGCATGTATTAGCATTACTGACAAATGCATGAAAGGGAAATATGGGTTAGTGTAATTAAATATGTGCCTGAATAATCAAGACAATCTTCATAATAAAGACTTACTTCATCACTATGCAGATATGAAACATTTGGTTGCACTTGACTCTAATATATGTATTGTGTCTGCAATATTTCGGGATATGGTGACCCTATAATTGACTACGGAAGTGAGCTCGACTCTTCTTCTGCCATTAAAGTCCATCACTCCCATTAAGTAGCAAAGGGGCATGTACAAGATCAATTTTTTTTTAAATTGTTTACTTTGTTTCCTTCAACTACTTTATGGGAGGGCAGATACTCTGTTCCAAAAGTTCCTTACCTATCGAAAAAAACTTATCAGAGCGTGGTTACGATCCACGGACCTCTGGGTTATGGGCCCAGCACGCTTCCACTGAGCCACTCTGCTTCTGAAGGTATATTGTTATTATATATTATATGCTATTAGAAGCCCTCTAAGAAGCTGATATTTATCGATGCATACTAATTAGTGCAGATACCTTGCGATTTATAGTATTTCGGACCCACGTTGTCATTATAATTATAATCACTAGTTCTAAGATCATCTCAATTTTCATGCCATCTAACGAGTTCATGGGGATCGGGTTGGTGTGGTGGCTTGAGTACTGGCCTCCCATCCTGAGGGCCCGGGTTCGATTCCCGGCAGTGGCTGATTTTCAGTGGAAAACCGGTCCCCACTTGAGTGCCTAGTGGAGGGTATTTCAAGTTCAGTACTCCGTCCGTCGGATGGGACGTTAAGCCGTGGTCCCCTTGGCGCCTTTCGTTAAGAGTAGGCTAATGCCAACGCCGGGTTTCTCTCCACCCTCGTTCCCGGAAAACTCCAACCATTACCCAACTATCCACCTATCCTATATGGCGCAAATGACCTCAGCTGTCGGTCGCCTCCCCTAAATAACCAACCAACCAACGAGTTCATATAATCTTAATTTTTCCCTTTCACATGTTTCACCTCGTGCTCCATATTTATCATGCGGGACCTTCCTTTTCCATTATTCCCATCCCCTGACGATTGCCTTCATCAGACAATCATGTCTCAATATGTGGCCGATTGAGTTGTTTCATCTTCTCCTAAAGTATCATCTCATATTTTGATCCATAGCATCATTGGTGTAAATGATATTTATCGATGCATACTATAATTAGTGCAGAGATCTTGCGGTATATAGTATTTAGGACCCACGTTGTCATCATCATTATAATCACTAGTCTTAAGATTTCATTAGGGCATGAATAGCATTTTTGTAGCTCATCATTTTTAGATTAGTCGAAGAGTGGTACGACACACGCTAATATGAAGAAAGAAATATAGGAAAGGAGTAGCTGAAACAGCGCAAAGAAGAGCAATCACTTTCTCAAGATTTACTTGGTGGTATACCATCATAAGGGGGAGGAAAGGCAACTTTTACTGATACCACTAGATTTATTTAAAAAAGTCGATACGGGTTTTGATGTGGTTTCACATCGCATCTTATCACTTGCCTTTAAGGATGCTATTATATTCTGCTCTCCGTCACCCTACCATAATATGTAAATTCTATCGACTGAACGGTACAGAATACTTAAGTATTGCAAAGAGTTTTCATATCCAGGTTGAGTTTTTTTAAATAAATCTAGTGGTATCAGCAAAAGTTGCCTTTTCTTCCTCTGACGCAAAGAAGAGTGCAGATATTCTATCAGAACCTACCCTAACCCACAGGCGGAAAAAAATCGACACATTGCCGTTCCTAACGTGGCGTCTTTCCAGAAACGTTAGCCTTCCGCTTGGCGATACTTGCTGTATAGATCTCTTTAATATCCTTCCACGATCAGATACCATACTTTCCCTCGACAATGGTGCTTTCCTTGAGTTCATTTATATTCTGCATACTATCTCATTTCTAATCATTTCACTTCATCGCACAGGCTTCAAGAGTGATAATTAAAAAATGAGTTCCGCTTCAAAAATATAATTACTTCCATTTCTCAGGCATTTACAGAGGTACAAATTGCGAACTAGACGCCCTGATAGATACATTGGCAGAAAGCAGAGTCGTTAGTCCACGTATCGGTTATATGAAAACCCATTGCAAAACTAATGCCTTCTGCACCATTCAGTCGATATAATTTACATATTATAATCGGTCTACCGACACCAGAATAAAATAGCATACTTGAAGGCAAGTAATTAGATTATGTTTTTTTTATCTTTAACGTACGGAAGGAGTGTGGAGAGAAACTAGGCGTCGGCATTAGCGTATCCTTAACAAAAAGAGCCAAAAGATCCACGATTAACGTCCCATCTGACGGACGGAGCTCTGATCTTGAAGTGGACGGCATTTATGTAGGGTTTTGGATTCCAGCGATACATCTCCACCGTACGTGGGATTTGAGCCCGGATCTTTGTAAATGAAAAGCCATTCAGCATATTCTGGCTCTTCGCATAAAACTAATACAAATGTTTCGCAAACTTAAGGAAGAATTTCCTGTTTGCATACGTTACTACGGATGCTTCACGGCACTGCTCGATTCGTATTGATGGAGAATACTGTAGCGAGCATATTAACTTGGGCGGGATCACAGACCTTTCAGCCACATCGTTGCTATCGTTTTCAGTAACACAAACTCCTCTATAGGTCCAGTACTCTCAGAATTCATCCTCACTGACACAATCGTTTGAGAATAGTGACTTAAAGCTCCAGGTAAAAGTTGAGCATAGGCAATCACGCTGATTAAAAAATTCGATGTCGCGAACGCGCGCCTTATTGAGATGCGTGATCAATAATCTGATCTCCCAAATTGCCTTAAGGGATAAACTATATCATGCATGCAAATTATGTAAGGCTTACTCACCCCGTTGACCAGCGATGAGCGAGCGGGATTCGAACCGGGTGCCCAAACTCCACAGATCACCCACTGGGGGATACACCGACGAGTGGGGCGAAGATAAAGAGGTCCTTCAGCTCCCCATCTCTCACGGACCCGTGAGGGCCATGGCCCTCGCCAGGCGTCGATCTCCTCCGGGGGCCCTTGTCCTGCACAAGACGGAGACGCAAACGTCAGGGGCGGCGGTGACCCTCAGAAGGTCTGCGCAGACACCTCGGAGAACATATGGAAGTGTAGCGGTGGTCGCCTTGGAACGAAGTAGTCCTTTCACTTCCCCGTGCTCGAAGTACCAACAGGTGAAGAAGTTCCAGTGGATGAGGGGGTGGGCGATATTAGGTTTAGGGGGGGGCGGATTTTTGGTAGGAGGGTAGAATAATTTGAGAGACTCTTTCGTAAGGGGGAAGGAAAAGGGAAGGAGAGGTTGATGCACTTTTCCCCAGAAGACACAAAGAGCGTTAAATTCTTTTCCGGCGTCACCAAACGGTACGACGTTGGGGACGTCACTTTCGCCGGTTCACCTGGCGAAGCAAGGGTCCGAAAAGTTCGAAGTGTTCAAATAAAGGATACGGAAAGTGTGGAAGGTTCAACCACACTCGCGAAGGTTATGGCGTGATTCCTCTTCGGAAAATCTTCTAAAGGCGATTCCGACGCGAACACTCAGATCCTCCCATAAGCGATCCGAGACTTGGAGAGAGATTAAAGAATAAAAAAAGCAGAGGAGATCTTCGCGGATTGGGATTTCGCCGGAGGGGATATAATATCACCTTCTTCCCGACCAAGTAGCGTTGTTAACACCAGCAACCCACTTATTTCGCTCCTCGAAAGGATCCCCTTCGGTCCGATGTCTCCGAGTAAAGGAGATCTTCCCTCGCTCCGCATCGCCCTCCCCGAGGCTTCCTCCACTTCCCCGTCCTGCTCCCGCCTGCCACGAGTGAGAGGGAGAGACGGACAAGAGCCAATCCAAGAACCACTCCCCTTTGCGCGGGGACGAGCAGCCCAATGAGCAGTCGACGCGGATCTGACGGGCGCCGTGGAGGTGCCGCGGGGTCGACGAGAGTTGGGAGCCGGGGGGAGGATGAACGGGGGTTTGAGGGGAAGGTCGTAGGACGAGGGAGGGAGGAAGGGCGAAATAAGGGAGGGGAGGGTAGGAGGGAGCAGGAGGGTGGTTGGGGAAGCGAGAGTGAGGTAGGGAGGAAAAGGGTTCGACGCACCCCGCCCCCTTCCCTCGTCTTGCGAGTAGGGCACAAGCACGCGGGTAGGGCTAACCGAAAGTACCGGTATTGCGAAGAAACTGCTGCAATTTATCGAATAAAACTCGTTGATTATGATGACTCGATAACGATTTCACGACCAAGGTGAATCGATATTTCAATACATCTACCGATATATATGAAATACGATGTATCCACTTCAGCGCAGAGATCTCGAAGAATCGATTTCAATGTATCGAGTGGAATACGCGTGTTTAGGTGACACCATGGTGAAGCGATGATCTCGACTTCAATGTATCGACGGCGATCTATTTATATCGTTGTATCGAATGCAATGGATAGGACAAACCGAAACAGATGTTGCGATAACACTGCTACGATCTATCGAATAACATTTGTCGACATCGACTAGACTCCACTGCCTAGGTGAATTGATCTCATTGGCCGAGATACCACGATTGCGATGCATTTATTTCGTCGTGGCGGTCTGGATGAATCGATCTCAATGCATCGAGTGGAATGCGTCGATTTATATTAATGCATTGCGAAGCGATTATCTCCATTAATTACTTCAGTATATCAACGGCGATGCCTGGATATTGATGTATGGGATCTAATGTGTCGATATAGATATCGCGAAATTTTGATTACAACGCATTGAATGATATGTAAAGGATAAGAGATAACAACTACGTTGGCAACACTTACAATTAGATTCATTGACCGAAACGTTCAAAATGAATCACATTTGACAGATTCCATTATTGTTCTCCAATCCTATGGTCTGTAAAATACATCCATGCTTCCCAATGCATTGTTAGCTCAGTAACATGAGGGCACTTTTATTCTAAATTTTCCTTTATGCGGCCATTGTGCCTCTAACTTTATTTTCACTGTAGGGCCTTTCCTTGGATGCATGAGAAAAATTTCTTTGCCACGGTGTTCTTTTCGGGTGGCGAAGGAAGAGGGCGGAAAAGTGTTCGGCGCTCCCCGACTCCCTTCCCCTCTTTTGCCAAGCGAAGGGTAGGAGAGATTAGGCCAGAGGGCGAGGAAGAGTGGGAAGGGTTGGCGAAAGGACCACGTGCGATATTGCGATGCGTCCACTATGATGTATCGACTGCGATTCGTCGATTAAAATGGATTGACTACGATTCAGCGACCCCGGCGATATGACTGCAGTTTTTCTGTAGAGGTTCGTCGATCGCGATGCATCCTTTGGGAAACGACGATCATACATTAATTCGACTTCAGCAATTTATTCGATGTATAGAAAATGACATATCGAGTGCAATATGTCGACCGCAACGTTTTACATACGCATTTTATTTATTTTTACATACATTTACCGTAATGTATCAACTAAAACAAAAAGGTTAAAGATAGCAACGACCTACATTTATTAACTACGATGCCACGACGTAGATGTATCTACCGTGATACATCGAATAAAATGCATCGATTGCAGGGTAACGACGAAAACGCTTTCAAGTATAGCACAGCTGATAGCATAGTTCAATGGATAAGAGATAGAAATGTGTGCGTCACATTATTCGGTTCCGCATATAACTCATTATAATTATTCTAACTGGTGAAGCTAAGTAGAATCAAGTATTTATTATGAAACCTGTGCTTTACTGAAAAATGCATTATGAACACCTCGGACAATAACTATGACTGGACTGGTATTTGCGGCATCCGATTATCCTCTTGTTATGAGCGGAGGTAGGGCCAACGATAATTACTCCTACTTCCCCCGCGTAGACGGACATCAACAATATCATCCACGCGAAAGGGTACCTCAGCGTCTTTTCGTCTGTGAAGGGGATGGAAAAAGACGTCCCAGACCCATTGCCAAGGACTGCCATTTAAGAGTCAAGTGTCGCGCTACAGCTGAGGTAGGAAAGTTAATGGGAAGTCACTTCACTTATCATTCACACACGTGTTCAATGTGAACTGAGGAAGTATCCTCCTCTAGATCTACATCCCTGCCTCTGATCTGTTTATATGGTAGATCACACTACTACGTACTCCGATCTATGGAATATTCTTATCTCTAAATATATTATATTGCAGTTAGGATGATTCTCGTTTTTAAATTAATTTCATTCTTCGAGTTAATAATTTTTAACTTGAACTTTGAAATTGAAATCATGAATAACTAACAGGAATTGTCTACTATACTGAAAAAGACTAGTCTGCTCAATTATTTGAAACTACCAGTATCTCACTATAGTAGTATCGGTGTTCCGCTCCACTGAAGAAATTCCATTCTGAAAGCAACATCCAGAGATAAAAAATGAAAATAAAACGAACATTTTGAGAAAATTAAATAGAAACTTAGGGCCAGAAATTCCCAGGAAAATTAAGAAGCGAATGGGCTAGTAAGAATGCAATTGTAGTTGTACCTATATTAAAATGCATACTTATTTTTTTATTTAACATTGTATTATAAATATTTTTTTATTTAACATTGCAAGAATTTTATTTATTTCCAAGGATATATGTACACGCATTAAAAAAATAAGGAAATAATTTCACACAAAACTTTTTAAAATATAAACCTTTTAAGTTCTGAGCTGAAAATACTCGTCAGGAGGTACTTACATGCATGCGGTATATACACAAACACCTTGAATTAAAAAAACAGTTTGAATCCCGAATATTACCTTACATAGTAAATTGTTTTGCCTTATTATTATATGACCTTAATGTTTTCGACTAAGTAAAAATCTTTATTTTACGAAAAATGTACGAATACTACAAAAATAGTAATTAAAAAAATAGGTTCACAATAATTCTTTTTCGCTCCGAACTGGTTCTATCCTGCTTTTTCTAGTGCATGGGAACTTACTCGGGTCTCAAAGGCTGAATAGAACTTTAATTGGTAGTTCGGAGCAAACTTTATCGGAAAAAAGCACATAATCATAAAAAGTCTATGCTCTGATCGCTTTTGAATGATTTTCCTCCATTTTAGGGCGAAACAAACCAGTCTCGCTTAAGAAGCATAGAGTTACAAACAAAAAATGTATAACTCTTGTCCTGTCCAATACTGTATCATATTTTCTGTCATTTTCTCCAAATGTTCATAATCGTACCTTTGTTATATCATGACGCTCTAGTAAAATAAAAACTCATTCGAGATTCTATTATACAGGCTAATAATTAGGTATGGATCAATTCGACTATGCCATGTCTGACACCGTTATCCTCCTTGCTCGTATCGTCAAAGTTCTTCGATGTCCTGCGGACGACCAGCAGACCCCTTACACCTATTTATCCGTGAATAGAACGGACAACGCATCGATCTCTTTGCGGCATTCCATTTATATCGCCCTGCGATGCTCAAGCTAGCACTGGTCATTCGAGAAAGGTGACCCTCAGGTTAAGGCATTAGCGCCCTTTGAGTAAGCTGAGTATTAGGGCTTGGGAAGAACTTTATTTTTCGGAGTAATGATGCAGAGGCTGAGTTAGCTTGGAGTGCTTTTGCGAGTGAAAGAACCCTACTAGCATACATAATAACCGATTACAGGATTGGGGATTAGCTGAGAGTATCAAAAGCATTGCCCCATGCGAAAATTCAACAAATTTAATAAGCTATATTTTAAGGAAATTTTTAATTTCGAACCAATAAATAAATTACTATTGCCGTAGTATCTCTAAGATCGTAGAAGCAAAGTTCTCCTTAGGCAAGGGTGTTATAATGAAAATACTCCAGTAAGTAGTCCAATTACTGATGTACCTTGAAAATGACGCCTTAGACGTCAAAACCGCCGTTGGCTGGTTCAATGAAAGTGTGGAAGATACTAAGTTATTGTTATTTTCATCAAGAAAATCTTCCACTAAGTCTCGTCTGAAGGTATTTCTTCAACTTCTTCAACACTGGTATGCTATTTTGAAGAGTAATACCATTAAGAAAAATTACCATTTCAGCCCCAATAAACTCAAGTCAACCAGAAGAGATGGGGAGAAGCCTGGCGTCAATTACCCACTTTTGAAGTATGTCACCACTAGGGTCATTCTTAATAATCTATTGCATGAGAGATAGCACACTTCCGTACCATGGATTTTTTTATAATTGTCTTCCCTATTACTTTACAAAAACTGTTTTAGTTTAGATGAAGAAAGCTGACCATCGGTGGACAAAGTTGACAAAGTCCTGACATTGCTGAATGGCTCCTTCGGTATTCAAGGCAACACTTCGTTTGGCCATCAATATTTAACTATCTGAAAGTGAGATGTCGGTTCCTGGGCCACGTAAGCGTTGCGCATGTGGAAAAATCTAATTTTAGTCTGAACTCTGTCGGTAATAAGTGTCGGTATGAATCTGGAACGATGATTCCGATACTCGTCATGCCAAATAGAGATCTAACCGCGAATAAAATATGACTATCACTATACACAATGCGGTGACTTATACAATTGACACCCCCCGACACTATCGATATTTATCAACAATTTTAAGGCGCGTTTACACGTAGCAGTTGACTGCTATGATAATCAACTGCTAACAACTATTAAGCCCCACTCGCATGTGTAAATAGCAACTGTGATGAGAGTTCAGGTTGATACTGGACACATGTCGAACACTATCGATCCACGTTCGAGCTATTAGCAAAGTTGAAGCCCGTCTACTTTCCAGCGGAAATGTATCCAACAAAATCGCAACAATCGCCAACGGAAAGAAATACACGACGGAATTTGGATATAATAACAAGGATATCCCTCCCCAAAAGGGGAGATTCTACTCTTTAAAGAATGGGAACAAAAGATACTCGTCAATGGACTTTATTTCTTGATGAATTTAATGAAAATTTAAGCGAAATTCACTATTGAAATAAAACGCTTTTTGACCTGATGATGTTGCAGTGCCAACGAAACCCGGGTCGGAATAAAGTTTTTAAGCGGTAAATTGCAAATGTTGTCTTCTTTCTGTAAACGCTTTTTATTTGTTGTGGCAATGCCTAAATAGCGGCTTTAAGCTGCATAGAAGTTAACGCAGACGCATCATAGCAGTAGCGATATAGATAGATCGCGCATCTCGCGACTGTCATAGCGGTCATAGCAGTCAACTGCTACGTGTAAACGCTGCTTTATGGAGAACAAAAATACTTGAGACTATCGAGAGTATTCCACCACTATAACTGAGGAATATAGATTTGACTTTTTAAGTGTGAACAACTAAGCCGTCTTGTAGGGATAAGAGATGCCTTAGGACAAAAATCTCTCCCCACATAAGGATACGAACCCTAGACCTCAACTCAATGGGATGCCAACACTTTATTAAACACGCTCACTTGATACTCGATGCTAAAACAGGGGAATCGTTGAGTTCAGAGGGGAGATCGGAGGGTGGAGGGAAAGAGTGGGAAGAAGTGGGAAGTTGAGGAGAGGCAGAGGCTTCTCCTCACCCCGAACCTCCACTCACCCTTTTTCCTCTGACGTGAGGAAGGCAGGGGCGTGGGCGGAAGGGACCGAGAAGGGAGCAGGAAAGGAAGTGCCGGGGACACAAAGAGGATAAAGGGTGTAGGGGAGAGAGAGAGAGGAGAAGGGTTGCCTCCCCTAAGGGCACGATCGAATTCGATTAACGCGTCGCGACACAATAATTTACGTCGCATGAATGTCGCCGACATAACGACAACGGGATGCAAAATGGCCCGAATCGACTTTCGCGTCACCCTATCGCCCGGCCTTATCGTATCACATTCGTGTCACTTAAACGCGAGACATCGCCTGGTGCGTGATTTTTGAATAGCTTATGGTACCGCATTAGGTTGGGTTCGGTGATTCTGGGATGATCTGGTTGATGTGGTGGGACGGGGGATTTGTGCTTGAAACCATCGGGAATACTTCGAAAATGAGGAGGAGGACTCCAATAAGGAGTCACGCGGTACAAACACGAATTTTTCCCATATTTGGTATGATTGAATCACTCCTAACAATCTTATGAGCGTAATAAGCGATTCAAACACACCAAATGTGCACACCGTTTGTGTTGTAAGGACAATATGTGGAGAACCCTACGGCAAAGAATAACCAGATGGATGGAACATACCTTGAGGCACAATGAATTAGTAATAAATGCAATAGAAGGGAAGCTCCCGCGAAGAAGGCCAAGGGACAAGCATAAAGGACAAATATAGAGACGGATGTGAAAGAGAAAACCTATCAGGGCGAGAAGGAATTAACATTGAATAGGGCAAAATCATGGGTTGCATTAAACCAATTCTAGGATTGAAATACTGATTATTGTGTTTGTACCACGTGATTACCTGGTTATCCATTCGAGATAGCCCTGACGGTTTCTAACACACTTCCCAGGGTGAAGGATCAGGTTCACTTCACTGCAGTGTCATGGATTTTTTATTAGGGTATTCTTCTTCTACAGCTTTCCCCTTTATTCTAAGGGTCACCATTCCATACTTTTGTATACCCTTTTCTGTTACAAAAATGCTCCCATATAATAGGTACCTTCTCCCACAACTCTTCTGCCGCACAGTCACTCCATCCCCTTCATTAGTCTTCCTCTTACCCTTCTATGCTTCAATTACCTCTAGGATACCGACCACCTATAGAGTTCTATGTGGAGATCATCTCACGTTCAACACTCGATCTGTCAGTTGGGACGTTAAACCCATGGAACTCTTGGCGCCTTTCGTTAAGAGCAGGGTGATGCTGAAGTCAGTTATCCTTGCACCTTCCCTCCGTTTCCTGAACATATCCACCTCTACCCAATTGCCCACCTATCCTGACATGGACCAAATAATCCAAGTCGTTTCCCTCTTCTGCTACTTCTAATGCCCGGTCATGTTGTATTTATCGTAGGATTATGTAAAAGTTTAAGCTAGGTGATTCAATATTCAATTAAGACGTTCGAGTACCATTAACTGCTTGCATTCTAGGGGAATATTAACTAATAAATGAAATATAGACATTTTTGATTGATCCATAATTATTAAATTATTGAAAAACTTTAAATAGCATTACCCACACAATTTATTTGCATCACCGACTAACAATTTGGTAACATGCCAAATGAATACATATCGACCATTTATCAAAAAGCATTATACGTCTCAGTTACATGTAAGTAAAGCTTGCACGAACTAGTATTTCTGCATGCCTGCATAACGGTAAACATGAATTCAATTCCCTCTCATTTAAAATGCATGCTTAATGATGATTCACCCCTTTCCATACACCCTTACAGTAGGGTATTGAGTAGATTTAGATGAAACCTGATCATACGAATACAGTGATTGGCATTTTTCAAATAGAACCCCGGTCCCCTCTGGAGTGCTTTGGCGTGGGCACTTTAAGTTCAGTACTCCGTCCGTCGAATGAGCCGTTTAATTGAGGATTTCTTTTCTCCATCCATTAAAAGAAGGCTGAATCTGGCGCCACGTTTCCCTCCACTCATGCTTCCCAAAATTTACCTAAATCTAAGTACTTACTAAAATTTAATTGCGCAAACTCCATTGAAGAGAGTCGTTTTTCACATCCGGACCCCTGTGCGTATATTCGCCGGTCTCTACACCACTATAAGCAAGAGTGTGTGCTTGGTAATGTTATTTCTTGTTGTAACAGATCAAACATAGCTTTAATATTTATGAGAAAGGGGTTAGGTTTTGAATTGTGAACAAATATTAGGTGATAAATATAAATCACTGAGGGAGGTTCATCGCATTCTCAGGATCATCATCATCGGTCAACAATCCTAAGATTGGTTTGACGCAGCCCTCCACTCGATTCTTCCATCGGCCAACCTCTTCATATTGACGTAGCTCCTCTCTTTTAAATCCATCACAACTTGCTCCATATACCTCATACGTGGTTTGACGCAGCTTTCCACTCGATTCTTCTATCGGCCAACCTCTTCATTGTGACGTAATTCTTTTCTTTTACATCCTTCACAACCTGTTCTATGTATCTCATACGAGGCCTACCTTTTCCAATCTTCCCGTTCACTTTTCCCTCGACGATTGTCTTCATCAGGCCATCGTGTCTAAGGATGTGAACTATTAAGTTGCCCCGTATTCTTTTTAAGGTTTTCAGTAGACATCTCTTCTCTCCCACTCTTCTTAAGACTTCTTTGTTTGTCACTAGATCGATCCATTTAATCTTCAACATTCTTCGGTAGCACTACATTTCAAATGCTTCCAGCCTGGACTTCTCTGCTGCTATTATTGTCCATGCTTCGCTGTCATATAGTAGGATGCTCCAGATGTATGTTCTAATGAAATGTTTCCTCACTTCCACGCTTGTATTTTCAGCTGTAAGCAGAATCTTATTCTGGTAAAATGCCCTTTTTGCTTGGGCAATTCTACTGGCAATTTCTCTTTTTTTCCTCTTTTTTTCTTTTTCTTGTTTTCCTTTTTTCTATTTCTCTTTTTATTTTTTAAATTAGAGTGTTTTATTTGACTAATGAACGTCAAATTGATAGTGTTAGAGTGCGAAAATACTAGAGTGAGACATTGATTTTTTAGGATGCCGGAATCTACCTTTCCTAAGATCATAAAAGACTAAGATTCCATAAAATCGCAATGCTCTGAGGTACACAAAAATATTGAGGGGAAGCAAGCTATTGAGCTTTCTTACGTTTAAAAGTGCATTGTTTAAGGATTAATCAAGCCATTGCCACAGTTTAGATTATTGTTGGATTACTGTTTAAAGAAAGAGAGTGAGACTTCACCACAGAACTGCGAATTCATTACTTTACACCGAGTAATGATTTGTTATATGGTGTAAGAAAGCGACCAGCATAGCATGGTATAGCTAAAAAACTGAGGTACATATCTTTATAAATGAGGAAAAATTCTTAGTCCCTTGGATTCTCGATTATCAAGGTCCGAATGTGCATCATATTGCATAATATCGAAAATGCATAGCGATTTCCTATGACTCCATATGGAATCGATACCTTAAGCAAATACCTCGTATCGAAATCGATATTGCGTGCGTATCTTTAATCCGCCTCTCGTCCTTGGTCCTTGGAAAAATGGCAAAGAAGGATATCTTCACTTATTCTCGTGCCGGGATCCCTCAACCACTCGCTTCAAGTCGTTAGAGGAAGCCACTCTGATGGGGCACGAACGTGGGTGGAGCTGCGCGTAAGTGCTAGTCGGAGGAAAGGGTTGGCTGATTAGGGAGAAGTATCGAATGACCGAAATATATATATCGATGCGTGAGGGGCAGACGGGGTTGGATAAAAGGAAGGAGGAGGTAGATAGGACGGATGACGAGCGACGTCACTGAAAGGTTTGATGGAAAGGCAATCCCTCGCCTCATGGGACGACCCGGCCAATTATAACCGGTTGCAGATCCATGGACGATTTGTCTTCCGCGGTAAAGGTCTCGGAGAATCGCAAATCGTTATCACGTCTGCGTTCACGCATATATTTACGCGAGGGGGTTGGGCACCACCCTTCAAAGGATGGGCAGTAAAATTTTTATGCCGCTAGATATTGGAACGGGGATGGTTGAGCTCTACGGGCTCTGATATGTAAGGCAATGAATAGAGGAATATATTACTCCCGTAAACAATCGTAGAAATTGTGAAAGATTCCCATTTTATTAGGTTGAATGCATCAGGCCTGTAGTTGGTCGCTGGTGGGGATTTAACCTTTCCGTAAACCACCACAGGTAGGCAATCCGGGTCTATTTTAAATTTTCTTTTTCTTTGTGCCCGAACTTGTTACTGTGTGTGTGTGTGTGTGTGATTGAGCGCTTGTGAAGTTCGATTGATCTGAGATTTTCACTGGCGTGGAATAATATTCACGAAAATAATTTCAGAAAGAGTGAAAGTTCCCCATTCTTGGGTTGAGTTTATCGGTCTTGAGGTTGGTCACTAGCGAGGAATTAACCTTCACTTAAACCACTACAGGCCATCCGGGATTCATTTCATAATTTTCTTTTGTTTCTTGACTTTTCTTCTTCATGTGGTGCAAAACGTATTACGGTCATCGGAGCATTCATCGTCTTACGCTAGATATTGATTTATTCGAAGAATCTTATAAGTTCAAGTACCGTCTCAAGAAAGTGTAAAGGGCAGAATTTATGCATCACGAGAGTTTATTTGTTCACGCGTAGTCTCAAATTTTATAATGCTCTTGCTCCCTAGCACTTATCATTAGTTGTAAAGGTCTTATGGAAAGGACAACGGCCAGATATCAGCTGAAGATAAATAAGAAGACCAATGTAAGACATTGGTGTGCAGCAAGAAAGAAGAGGCCAAAACCAATGTCAAACTAGGAAAACAAAAACTTCATGAGGTGAAAGAGTTCTGTTACCTAGGAAGCCGAGTAACCAACGATGGACAAAGCAAGAAAGAAAATGTAGAATAGCCCAGCCAAAGAGGGCATTCTATCAAAAGAATAATCTACTTACAGCTGGAAATACAAGCGTAGAATTAAGGAAACAGTTTATCAGAACATACATCTGGAGCATGTTTCTTTAGACCCGGCTTCGCTGCTCTCATCGTCCATGGCTCACATGAACGATGAGAGCAGCGAAGAAGAAAAGGGTGGAAGCATTCGAAATGTGGTGCTACAGAAGATTGCTGAAGATTAAATGGATCGACCGAGTAAGTAACGAGGAAGTCCTAAGAAGATTAGGAGAAAAGAGAAGTCTGCTGAAAACTCTAAAAAGAAGAAGGGACAACTTTATCGGCCATATCTTGAGACATGATGGCCTGATGAAGACTATCGTCGAGGGAAAAGTGAACGGGAAGATTGGAAAAGGCAGGCCTCGTATAAGATACATGGAATAGGTTGTGAAGGATGTAAAAGAAAAGAATTACGCCACAATGAAGAGGTTGGCCGATAATCGAGTGGAAAGCTGCGTCAAACCAATCCTAGGATTGTTGACCAATGATGATGATGATGATGCAAAGGTTTTAACATTTTTATGTATAAAAACAACTGTTTCCCACCAGTGTCTAGATCAGATATGATACTTTGAACCGTCGTACCACCTGCATGTTGAGGTATCCACTTCTCTGTTTGGGCTGTCTGCCAAAATATTCCTACTTCCTTCCTCTGATTTGTAAGTACTCGACAAATTCAATATACAATAACACATCAATAGCGTTCAAATGCTAGCTTCAATCACAGTACTAACTCAACCGACTTCAGCGATTTCTCTTATTAAGCCTTGCCATTCTTCAATGGCCAAGTTTTGTGCGACACCATATTCCATCAAGCCTATGCCTCCATTCCAAACATTTTTTCGTGCAATCAACACCTGAACAGTGATCCCAGTTAGGCGAATATCTTAATGGTACGAAGCTGTTTTCATAAAATACATTGGACTGTATTTGACTCAACTTAAAGGATTTTTCCATATTCATTTAGGAAATATTATACTTACGAATCTTCCAAGGGTTTATTAGTTAGGTTTACACGTTCCGTCACACTTCATGTTCATTTGAATTATCCATTAATGTGAAGAGACGCGTTTAACTACCAACAAATGAGGAAAATATGTTTCCGAAATTAATACAACATAATGTTCCAATTTTAATAAAAACCCTACTTTTTTTAAACCGCAACAGCCGAATGGTACAACAATGGTCAGCAAGGACCACATGACCATTTTTCATTACCATACTGCTAAATAATCAAGGATTTATAGCACTCATCTTTTACTATATGTGATATCGGTGTTTTTTCTAGAAAATGTGAAATTACGGCCTCAAACGTTTTAGTTAGATTGCAGCCGAAAAGGTAGGAGGCGAAGGTAAATCTAAAAACCTCTAAGCCTGAGTAACTCAAAGATGAAAACAAGAATTTCATTCTGCACCACAACATCACTAAAAATCGCCCGGCAGAGTAAATTCATGAATTTGTGGAAAATTAATTCGGCGGGATGTGAACTTTCACAAGCGCTAGACTGAGATTGCTTTTTTAAACATTCATAGCGAGGAGAGTCCTATCTGCATTTAAATCAAATATTCGCTTCGGATTTCGGAAGACGAATTAGAAGAATGAATGCGGGGACCGATTTAAAATTTAGAGGAACCCTTTTTTTCACGTGAATGAGAAGCAAAAGTGGCAACTTGAGTGATTCCCACTGCGAATAAAATTCCTCAAAAATAAAGTTCCCACCCCACTTCGAAAATGTTCCAATCTGTTCACTACGCCTGTTGGCTTTAACTGTGGGTATTTTGAAAGGTGTAGGAGAAGAAAAAAACTATATTAAAATTTTTTTCATCGCATAAAATCTTTCATTTCCTATCCAAACGATAAAATGATTCTGAAATTGGATGGTTCCTATAACTAGAAATAATATGACCGTGTTAGGAATTGGATCATTCATTGCACACTGGGGCGTAAGTAACATGAATTTCGGGTTGGTGTGATTGTTTGAATTAAGGCTACAATCCTGAAGGTCCGGGTTCGAGTCTGGATTGGATTTGTTATTCAGGGGAGGCAGCCGAAAGCTGAGGTCATTTACGCCTTTTTAAAAAAAGGTGAGTAACTGGGTGATGGCAGGAGTTTTCAGGGAATGGAGAGAAACTCGGCGTCGGCATTAGCCTACTCTTAACGACAGGCGCTAAGGGGACCACTGCTTAACGTCCCATCCGACGGACTGGCTGAACCTGGTGTGGAATCACGGATCTATCTTTCGCGTTTTCGCAATCTTTATCGTTAACGCTTACCCCTAGAGTAGCGCAGGGTTAGCAATAATCGTCTATAAAATTCGCTCCACTGATTGTAATAAGCGATTTGAAGTTCTGTACAAAAAATGAAGAATGGATACCACGTTCTCTCTGAGATAAGTTTAATCAATAAATAACGATAACGCTAGCGCACGCGTTATGAAGATCCATGATCTAGGCCCTGAAATGCCCTCCACTTAGGCTCTCAAGTAGGGACCGGTTTGCCACTGAAAAATCTGCCACTGCCGGGAAATGAACCCGGGTCCTCGGGATGGGAGGCCAGTCGAGTTCCGAAAGTAACAGAGATTTTTCTGTGGGATACAAATCCCCACTTGAGTGCTGTGTGGACATCGGTGGTGGCATTAGACCTTGAACTCAACTATATTTTTCGTTAGGAGTAGTTTGATGCCAACGCTGTATTTATCGCCACCCTTTATCCATCGCCTGGGAAATTACTGGCTCCACCTTATTACTCACCTGTTCTGAATAGTGCATATGACCTTAGCTGTCGATACCCCCCGCATAACAACAACTACTAAGAGTTTCGTCAAAAGCAAACAGCTTACGTTATCTGAATAGGAAGGCTCAAGTGAAATAATATTGAAATGTGGAAGCGTGGATCCCACGAACCCTATGGCTCCTTTGAAAAAAAATCCCTTTGTTCCAGCCGAGAGGAACGTTCGAATTTCCCCCCAGGCGACGAACTCTCCTAAATAGAAAACGGGGCTGTCAGTCACAGACCATGCGGTGAAGAGTTGAGACAAAAGGAAGCCGGCGCACCAGATGCTGAAGCTTCAAGGCGATGTCGAAATTGGAACATTTTTCTCTCGTTCTTGATCTCAAAGAATCATATTAATAACACCGACATAGATTATGGAATAATGTATGCAGAACGCGATTTCAACTCTAATTTTATCTGTAAAATATGTTAGAGTATCTTCATTTATTTACTAAACAGGACTTCGTTTTAATAGACAAAAGTTCGTATGACAATGCTTCCCCAATTTAATACATCCCATTTCCCTTCCCTGTTTTGAATGTAAGTTCATAATAATGGTCATGGAAGATCAAATTTAACAGGACAGGAGATTTTAAATATCTAACGGCAAGGATTGTTGTCGCCGTACCTCGTTTACTGAAATTTATCCTCCAGCTTCAAAATAAAAACTTGCTTTCTCCAACAATTTGGGCTTGAATTTCAATAAAATACTGGATTATAATCCACAGAGAATCCAAGATGAAAAAAGAGCCTATTCTATCGCCATGGACGAAAAGACTTGTCATATCAGCCCCAATGGTAAAATAAACAGAAGAAAACTAATTCAAACAAAACTGATATTCCTTAAAACAATCAATAGATAGTCCAAAAAAACTAAAAAGGAAATTCCAGCAATTTAAGCAAACGTTAAGCTCTCAAAGCTAGCCATACACGGTGTTATATTAACAAGGGAGGGGAAATTCGTCAATGTAGGTGTTGATTTTAGGTTTCGGCTGAGTAACGTCAGGGAAGAAATAATGCCACGTGGCATAGAAATTGCCACCAGATCATGTTTCTAGCGACGTTGGTAATCATAATTCGCATGACAATCTCGGCGGATTTTTCTGACGTAGCACCAAAACACTATTACATCTTAAGGTACTGCAATCAACAAAAGAAATTCTAACCGGAGACAGTTGGATCACTTCTGCAGAGGCGAAGATTTGAAAAATTACGAGTGTGATTTACAGCAAGGTTGGAAAGTCAAAACGACAATTGATGAGTTATCTCACGGTGACATCTCTCTCCCTCTAAGAATGTTTGACAGTCAAAATTTCAATAATAGGACCAGAGAAGGAATTTGTGCTGATGGTATCAATTTCCCGTCACAAACTTTCTTTGCCCTGAATCTCTTTTTGCATTTGGTCCTCACACTTACTCTCGGGTTCTGGCTAAAGATATATTAATATAGATCCAGCGTCTCAGATTTCCCAAATTATCACAGGGTTTGGACTTCTGAAGAATTCTTGGGTTCAGAATACGGGGATAATTAATCCTCTCTCAATGACTCAGATTTGATATTTTTCTTCAAATATCGAGCAGAGAATTGACATTTTTAGCAGGCTAATTACAGTTTCATAAATTTAAACGAAATAATTTCGAAGGTCGCTGAAGGTAACTTGAACCTGCTTTCGACAGAATTTGACAAAATGTCAGTAGGCTTTGGTGTTGTGCTTAAATCATTACACAATTCCATATCGATAGCAAGAAAGGTGAATGATGAGCAGTTGAGTTTTACCTTTTCGTGATTTGTAAAAAATCTGTAGGATATTATGTAAATTTGTAATACTTTATGGTTTAGTGGAGGATTTGCGGGACAAAATACAATGACCGCAGCTATAGCGTAAATGTTCATACCGCAAGAGTATTACCTACGCACCTTAAGTACCGTTACAATGTTTAAACGGTCAAAATCCTTTTTCAACGTTGCTGTTGTTGTAATATGTTGTTTAAAAACTACCTTGAGACATAAGAGAGTAGAGTAATAATGGCTCAACGGTAACAGATTGGAAAAGGAAATTATCACCATCTTATTTATATTCGGTGTTCATCATATAATATGATTCATATTATATGATGGCTCCAATTATACAAACAGGGATGGATATCGAGGTAAGATCAAAAATGAAAATCAGCTATTCCTTACCAACATTACGGAATATAATTTATTCCATCTTCTTGGCTACATAAACAGATATACACTGGTCAATAATAACAACAACCACAGCATTTACACATTAATTTCGTCCTATTAATGTCCATAATATATAATGACCTTATGTACATAATATATAATGTCCTATTAATGTCCATAATATATAATGACCTTAGAACTCATTGAGTCATTCAGCATACAAATTTTAATCACAGTTTCGGGGTTGGTCTGGAATATCCTGTAATTACGCGAGTTTTAATTTAATCAAAATCCTAGATCATAGGGTTTAAACTCCAAAATCCAAGCTTATCCTTACCACAGTCACTTCTTTTAAATTGTATTTCTTGGGTTACAGAGGATGAAAGCCAAATCAATGATATCTTCAATTTTAGTGCATGATTTCTCCACCTCTACAGATACATTTTTTATTTTATTCAAAGGATTTTCAGAGACGTAATTAACCAAAGAGACAGGAAAGTGCTACCTCGGTGAATATTAAGCATTAGTTAAGCCTTATTATACTCAGTAAACAACTGGTTCCTTATTTTTTTTAAATGCCATCCTTAAGCGGAGCTAATTCCTGCCACATATCGTTTCGGAGGCTTACAGGGTATTATGTAAATGTAAATTTTATAAATACTTTATCAACTATTCGTATCCAAGAACTCTAATTGACATTTTCAATTATGACTGAAAGCGACAGATAGATGGATAGATAAATATTTTATTTTCTCTCGGAATAATTTCCTTTGGAACACGAGTACGAATACACAAAAGTCGAGACAGATCTTGTGGGATGTTCTTCTTCAAGACAATACATAGAAAAACAAAATATACACATACAGCAATATATCCACTTTCAAAATATTGACATTTTCATCAATTTTCATATTAAATACATGGGAAAGAAAAATACATCCACTTGCAAATTATTGACATCAACCTCAAATTTCATTTAAATAAAATAAAAACAAACTTTTTTTTTAAATTATCTACTGCCATGATGTCCTTCAAATGTTGAGGAATCGAATTCCATACATTACAGAATTTTACATTAAAGGAATTTTGATACATAGTGGTCCGGTGACAGGGTATAATTAATTTATTTTTGTTTCTAGTAGTCCTCTTTTTTTTGGCTAAATTATCCAAATAAGGCTGGAAAATATACGAAGGAGTTTCAGATTTTAAGAGTTTGTGCATAAATACACCCAATTGCCATTTTCTTCGCTATTCAATTTTTATAATTTTTCGAAATTCGAATTCGACAGACGGATAAGAGACTCACATTTTGTCAATGATCACCATGTACCAATTGAGACTGACTGTGGTCTTATGCAGGTGTATGTACGCTACGATATTTCGGCCGTGGCGTTGATTTTCTCAATTTGAATTTGTTACATTGTGAGGAAAAACTCTTGCTAATGATTTGCACATTACATTTTATTGTGTTAAAATTATATTGAGTGTCGGCATGTTGTCGGCAGTCATTTTTTGTCTGAGTTTTACCTAATTAAAGGAAGAATAATTATGATCATTCTAATGGTGACATATACATTAATTTTGTAGCGTGTCAGTCAGTCAGTCATTCTGCATCCGTTTTGTTTTGTTCTCTCCCGAGTTTTGAGCTAAAAGAGTGACGTTTGGTGCGTTGAAGGTGGATTCTCTGCCTGCATGATTTGGTAGTAGTTTTGGATTTTTATCAGTTTGTGGTGCGGAGAAAAATGCAAAAACGTGGTATTTGAGAGTTGGAGACAACATATAATGAAAACATGGCGTAGAAAAAATCACAAAAACAAATAGAATAATTAGATTGGGACACATTTCTCCGTTTATAAAATAGCCATTTCCTTCTCTCTGCTCACGAAATGCTTATGAAAAGTGCCTGCAAAGCAGACAGCAGGTCTTCTAGTCATGGCATTAAAACGCTCAATCACGAAAAACTTTAAACATACAATGAATGAGTAAAGCTATTATTATTTTGTTGCTTGAAAGATGGCCTTAAGAGAGTAAGTCACAAGCAATGAAATTAAGTGTGAACCTAGACTAAAAATAATGCTTCAACATTTACTGTGCCTTTAAAAAATGTTCTGCCTGTCAAAACGCAGGGCTCATGGAAATAAATCCGCGTTACATGTTACAAAACAATTCAATTCTGGTGTGAATTTAACCTAACTTTGAGTAAGTTACGAGGATGACTCTATGTTGTCACTAGGTTAGACCGATCAGCACTCTCATTGAATCACTTCATGAATCCATTATTACAACCGTGATTATTTTTTTTAACCGCCCAATAAATATTGGCATGAAATCTCCATTGCTCTTGTATTGGGTCAAAATTTATAGCCTGGTGTCCCACGTGTCAACAGGCAGTTCGTTGATTTAATTCAGATTCCATTTCACCGTAATGGGCGGACGGCTGACGCATTGCCCAGGAATGGAACGCGAGCGCATTCACTATTGTGAGCTGGGGCTAAATCCTTCCCTTGCACGCAGATGGGAATTTTCTGATTAATGCGATGCAAAGAGGGTGAAATACGCAGACAAAAGGCGATTCGGAACCGAGAGAAACGGTTACGACATAGACAAATGCTCGCAATCTGCACATAATATAATGCGAAATTAATTCGTAATGCGTAATGCGAAAAAATCGCATTACGCTAGGGATAAAATATGAAACAGCACGCGAAACTCTTACTTATTTTATTGGAGGAGTATGATAGGAGTTGTTAACATTGGGAACCAAAAATTAGAAGAGGAGACCGAGTATTGTTACCTAGGAAACGGAATAGTTAGCAATGGGCGAAACTAGAAGAAAAAAGGAGAATAGCCCAGGCAAATAGGGCATTCTGTCAAAGAAAGAATCTATTTACGGCACGAAATACAAGTGTGGAAGTAAGGATACAATATTTCAGAACATACATCTAGAGTACGGTTCTATAATAAAAATGAGGTATGGACGATAACAGCAAGAGAGAAGTCACAACAGTTAACATTCGGAACGCGGTACTACAGATGAATGATATAAACCAAATGGATCGACCGAGTGAGTAAATAAGAAGTTTCTCAGAGAGTTTGAGAAAATAAGTCTTCTAAAAACTTAAAGATGAAGATTGGACAACTTAATAGGCCATATCTGTACACAGGATCAGCGGCGTCGGACGTGGGGGGCAGGGGGGGCATTCGCCCCCCCCCCCATAATTTGCCCCGGGCCCTTAAGAAATGAGTCTTCATTAACAAAATTTAAATTTCACTTATTTCCAGCTTGCCTTTCCCCTTCGGACGCATATTCTACCACTTTCATATGCACTTTTAGCGGAATTCTAGTCTCTACTCCCTCCTATCCGCAAAAATATGCGGGCCCTTTTCAAGGTTGGCCCCTCCCGGCGAAAATAGTCCCGACGCCCCTGCACAGGAGATAATGGCCTAATGGAGACTATTGTCAAGGAACAAGGTAATTAAAAGAAGGGAAAATGGAGGTGTCGCACAAGATACATACCTATAAAATGTGAAAGAAGTAATGAAAGAGATGAATTATGTAAATATGAAGAGGTTACCTGATAAGAGAAACGATCGCCAAGCTACGAGTCGATTAACCTTAGAATTTTTGACCCATGGTGGTGATAATAGAATTCATACTATTTCTGTGCACACAGATGCCCTATTCCGAACCAAGAAGATAAAATTAGTTACCACTCCACGAGAGTAAACTTAGTTATATTTTCGAGAAGAATGAAGTGGACAGAAATACAAAAATGAAGTAAATATGTTAGACCTCAATCGGATTTGGCTTTGACGAATTACACCCTCTACGTGCATGACGGACGTATAATGGGCATTTTAGATGGAATGAAAATAGATAGAAAATATGTGTAGAATAAAAAGTAAACCCGGTTGCTCCAACAAAGCATGTTTTCTCGTATTCGCTCTATAACTATTTTCTTCCGCTTTCCTGGGCCGATTTTTGCACGCGTCGTGAATTTTCGATTGTGAAAGTGGAACCTCTATATATGGTAAATACAAGGTTTTGATATCCCTATGGCGTGATTAAATTTATCATGCGCCATCAAACAAAAAATGGCTAGTAAAAAGGGGCCAACAAAAATACTTTAATTCCTTAATAAATCATTGATTTGGTGTCATTTCAAAATTGTGAGAACAAGATTTTTTTTAATGGCTTCCAATATTTGTCCTGCGATAAATAACACCATTTTTGGATACTTATCAAAGGATCTTCGATGAAACGTCATGAGTATCCGCTAATGTTTTAATAGAGAAAAAGTCGAGGGTCACGTTGAATGAATATCGAAATGATAAAAAGCTTAGAATGAAAAATCAAGCGCTTAAGGATGATTTATTATAAGCCGTGAATCCAAATTTTTGAAAAAAAACACCGGCTGGTATTATTAAACTCATAAGGAGGCTAGATCGGAAATTAAAAGTCTCATGGTTCATTTCACATTTAATGTTAAAATTCCATCCATGCATTTTCACTCTTCCACAATTCCAACTTTCCGCATAAGTTTCTTTTCTCATTGAGATCTATAAATGTAAAAATATCAGGAGTTGGTACCATATATGAGGAACAAAAAAGTTTCTTAAGGTGTAGTAAGAAAGCATTTTTCGGATTTCTGATGAGTGATGAGTATTGTTCTTGGAGATGAAGTGGTAATAAATATGAAAATGCCCACCCAAATAATCCCTATAAACCATTCGCCGCTACTGACTGTCCCGTAGCATCCCATAACGTTCTCTTTTCGTTACCTTAATCTTGCGAAAGCCATTTTTTTGTTAATCCAACAGGTGTAACCCTAGCATCCTAAACTCCCTTAAAATTTCTCCATAACCGCTTCTCTTCACTCTAGTGGTTCTATGCAAAATTTTGCAATAGTTTTTTTTTTTACTGAGCCTCTTGAAAAATGGCATGCGTAATAAATAGTAAGCAGTACGTCTTGTTTTAATTGGGTTACAACTTGACTCATGAAACATATACTGCATTTTAAAGCTACGTGCGTTTTTATTTCCAATAAAATCTAAAGAATACAAGAGTAATATCTCTTACGATGTCCTGCAGGAGCAGTGAAAAATTTTACTTTAGATAAAGGCTCAGGAGACGACTGCCTTCGAGATAAAGTTCTCATATTCTCATGTCACCGAAGAATGGTAAAGATTAAATGGATCGATCGAGTGACAAACGAATAAGTCTTAAGAAGAGTGGTAGAGAAGAGATGTCTACTGAAAACCTTAAAAAAAGACGGAAAAACTTAATAGGCCACATCTTAAGAGACTATGGTCTGATGAAGACAATCGTCGAGGGGAAAGTGAACGGGAAGAATGTAAAAGGCAGGCCTCGTATGAGTTATATAGAACAGGTCGTGAAGGAAGTGAAAGAGAGGAACTACGTTAATATGAATAGGTTGACCGATAGAGAAATCGAGTGGAGGGCTGCGTCCAACCAATCCTAGGATTGTTGACCAATGATGTTGATTCTCGTCATATAAAAGCATCTCGTAGCAATTGTTCATTAAAAATCTGGCAACAAAACAGTTTGTTTATTATTTAATAATTCTAAAATTCAAAAAACTAATCGCTGTATTTTTCATTTAAAAATCAAGAAGTTTGAAGTTTGTGAAATGGTAATAAAACTGCCGCTATCTTTCGAATAAATGGGGGCTCACATTTAATGAATGCAAGAAGGGCGCAAGGAGTAATTAACTTTGTAATTTGTCCACAACGTTAACTTTGCAACCATGATTAGGGAAAATAAAATACAGAAATAAATTAAAAGGTAATCATTAATTTTGCCATATTTCTGCAAGTTGAGAAGTGCATTAGTCACTTGCTCAAGAAGAACATCTCCAAACCATGAATTGGGATCTAGAAAATTACAAATATATGCCCAGTACAGGGCAAATAATAAAAACGCAATATTTATTCCAAAACATATCAAACCGCTCCGTTGATTTGGGATTTTAACCATTTATAGGAAGCGCATCTAATCAAATCCTACATTTCGCAATACCCTTTAAGGTCAGTTTGAACAGTGCCCTATTTTTAAATACCGTCCACCCTTCATTACTTTGCTTTAAGCCAGATGATATCCGGTCCTGATTTCATGAGAACATTGGTTTACAACGGGAAATAATCGCGCGGATGCCATTAACTAACCAAACAAGATGAGCAAAAACAGATTCTGGGAATTTTCCGAAATAAACAATGGCCACTTGCCCAAATTAAACCATTTTATAGGCTAACGCAAACTTCGTAGCGTAAGAAAATTTCTCCCTTCTTGTTCATTATTAACACTTTCTCAGTTGACAGTAAATTGGCTTTTCAACTAGATTTATTCCTTCAAAACCCAAGGCTTAAGTGAGCGTTTGCCGTTACAAAAGGCAACTAACTCCCAAAGTTATAAACAACAAATAACCCTCTATTTTTTACTCGAATGACAGAGTACCGGATCGCTATTCTTTGCAGGCTTCCAATCTATTATATTCCTATAATATACTTTTTTCGTTAAAATTTTCGTAGATAATGGGAAAAATAAAAAATATAGATGGAATGAGTAACTTAATACTAATTAATACTGGTGCCTCAAAAATTTCGAATTACGGACAGCTTAGTTGAGTAAGGACGTAAAAAAACTGGTGAAAATCGTAACATGGAGCGTATGCATCTAATCCCACGTTAACCGGAAAAACACTAATAAATTATAAAAACTGGAGCCAACTTGAGTGCTATATACTGATCACTTCAAGTACAGTACCTACGTATATAGATTGATAGATTTGTGTGTTTTTGGAGTGCTTCGACGGCAGTGGTCATTTCGCACCTACTACATGCCCTGTTGAACATAAGTTAATAGAATGCTGAGTAGGTATGTTATTGTTTGCCGAATTTTTTTGCCTTAGATAGTACTTTGTAAATTTCATCAAGTCATTTTCATTCACAAGTTTAGTAAATTATTCATCGTTTCTAAACAGTTACCTAAAATGACAGGCAGTTCTCCTCGTATGTTACAGATTTCCCGGGTTTTCCGATATTTGTTCCACTCTGTCAGGAGGAGCTTTGCACTCAATCGTCGCAGAACGGGGGATTTTTTTCCTCTGTAAAAAGGAACGAGTGTGTCAGGGTGCAGTGCCCTATCCTTAAGCGTGCAATGGGGGCGTTTACTCGGAACCGAAATCGCAATTTTGTACACGAATTTGTTAGATGGAAACAAAAAACGAATTTTTGTGAAAAAATTAATCATCTAACCACAACCATTCCTAATAAATCACAAATTAAAATTAGTAAAAGGTGACGCCCACCGAAAAAGCTGCTTTGATAACATTGACGTCATTTTTCTCCCGTCCTTGACTGCTTTAGGGGAAGGGAAGGGAGTGGAGGGGGGTTCTCGGGTCTGATCACACAGATCCTGTCGCAATCGCTCCTATTGGCAGTCAGCTGTGTCCACCCTTTGCGACAAGGCGAAGTAGCTTCGCGGGCTCAGTTTTGATTGGACGAAGTCGAATACGCCAGAGGTTGCACCACGCCCACTTTTCCGAAAGGGTTAAAAACATCAGTTTTTCGCCGATTATAACTCGAGAAATAATTGACGGATCAAAAAACGGAAAAATACGGGTCTTTTTATTTTACAACCTCTATCAGATCCGGCAATAAAAAAATATGGTAAACGACTCCATTGCGACCTCCATAGTACCTACGTACCCCTTTCGTCGGATGGGATGCGAAACTGCGGACAAAAAAGGCGAGATAAGTGTGGGTGTGGAGGAGGATTAAGGAGGTAAGAAGGATAGATTGGAAGATGAACGTGGATGTGTTGGAGATGGTGGAGGAGAAAAGGAAGTTTACTGAGGGCATTAAAAGAAGGCAGAAGGATTGGATGCGGGAAGATTTGAGGAGTGAATGAGTTTTGAAAGACGTGATAGACGGAAGAATATTAAGTAATCGGGGTAGATATAGGAGGAGAACGGGTATTTTTTCATTAAATGATGATACGTAGGAATAATGAGGAACTAAAGAGTACCTCATATCAAAGATAAGTTGCGTGGGAAGAGTGTTATGTCCATATAAAAGTAATTCAGCCGGAATAACCCTAATGGTATTTATGTAATGCTTTGGGGAAAACAAACGCTATGCGAAAAGCACAAGGCCGTTCAGCTTTCGCACCTGATTGAGCGCCTGAGTTAGGTGCACATGCGATCATGCTGTACGCAGTTTTCTAAAATCACCGACGCGTATGCCCGGCAATGAATCGCGATAAGGGATTAGATTTTGTAGCCAATGGCCGCCGCGGCCGATCGATCGGGCATCAATCACGCAGCAAGGACGCCGATAGATAGATAGACGCCGTTTCGGTCATGTTGTCTCACCGCGAAGGCCGGTCGTTTTACGCAGCAGTGAACAGCGCGGTGTTCATCTGTTACATTTCATGACGTCAGCAATAAACCTTGACCAGAAGCAGAAAGAAATATATTAATAATTTATTATAAATATTATCAAAAACATATATATTAGTTCTAGAGGAGAAATCATCGAGTCCTAACTGATGTTACGGTGGCTATTACGCATCACACTCAGCTGTCGCATTGGGGTATATTGTAGAACTAGGTACTAGCCATAAAAATAAAATCGTGGAAAAATGACCATGCCACAATTCCGCAAAGTATTACCTTCCCAGCAGGAGTAAGTTCGTGAAACCTTTTCAAAAATCTTAAAATAATCGACATATCATCATTCAAAAAAAATATCACACTAATTTCTTGCCTGAAATGTAATACTAATCACGTAAAGGGGAGAAACGTCTCTATAAAAAAACGAACCCATTAGATACACATTACAGCTAAAATATAAGGTAATAATGTATTTTCGCATGAGGCAGTGAACTTTACCTTGCTGATTCCTTATACATAAATATTCATTTAAATAACAAAAGGAAAAATTCAAAGGTGGTCCTGATCTCTACTATTCAACGCCTTCATCAATGGCCATTGTTCCCAAGATTGGTTGGACGTAACCCTTCAGTCTCTTTTTCTATTTGCGAACTTCTTCATGCCAACTTAGGTTATTCTATTTTAAGTCCTTCACTTCAAAAATATCATTAAAAATTATTGTAATTTAATATAATCCACCTTTCTATCAGCTGCCTTCACAGACCATTTGTCTCTCAAGGTTGATCATAGAGGATTCTTTCCAGCTCGCTCCAAAATTTTCATATGGTTAAGAAATTCCTAATCTCTAATTAAGAAATTCCTAGTCTTCTTAGAAACACTTAGTCATACTCACCCTATCTACCAAAATTTTCTTTATTATTTCAATGCATCATCACATTTTGTAAAAGAATTCACCAGATTAATAACGGACATGAAATCTATAGTAGGACAAAACAAAAATTCCTAAATTTAACCACTCAACGGGAAAATCACCCAGGCTGACAATTTCAAACGGATAGATTCTTGTCGTACGATATAATTGTAAAATAAGAGATAAAATCATAAAAAAAACGTTTGATGCATGTCTATACATGCTATGTAACTATGAAATATTTCATTACGCTGAAATAAATATCGCAAAATGGGCTCATCAGGTCGATAGCTCTCGGTAAAGTTTATTTTCGTAGCCTAGAAAAAAATTGTTGGCAAAGGCGTTAAGCGTACGGCCATAAAATATGAACCTTTCCCTAATGTGCAAGCAGGCTCGGGAAATGGCAGGGATTCCCTGATATGGGTCATGTTTGTCGAGAGCGTCATTGTCGACAATGCCGCCTCTCTTTACTTGCCCAACAATCGCGAGACAGATTGGTAAATTCAGCAGAGATACAATGGTAAATTCAGGAGACGGATATTCCCAATGTCTCGCCGCGTTAACTTTGTACTTGTTACGTCAGCAACAAGGTTACCGCAGTCCCGCATTTTCTGGGTCTTTTCAAATGAATTTAAAACTAACATTAAATATCCTAATGAACTGGGATTTCTCAATCCTAATTATTTGCATATCATCATCATCGGTATTTCAATCCTAGGATTTGTTTACTGCAGCCCTCCATTCTGCTCTATTCAGTGTTAATTCCCTCCCGCCCTGGTATATTTCCTCTTCCACGTCCTTCTTTATTTGTCCTATATATTTTTCCCTTGGTCTTCCTCGCGAGACCTTCCCTTCAATCTTCCCTTCTATTATATTTCTAACTAATTCATTGTCTCAAGATATGTCCAATCCATCAGATTCTTCTTTGCCGTAGAGTTTTCCATACTGTCCTATCTTCATCTGCTCTTCTGTACACCTCTTATTTCTCTCACTTATTCTTCAACATTCTCCTCCAGCACCATGTTTCGAAGTTTTCAGTTCTTCGTTGGTCTGCCTTCCCGACGTTCCATGTCTCTGATCCATATAGCGACACGCTCCATACGGATGTTTTGATGAAGTGCTTCCTTGTTTGCAGCCGTAGGTTCTTTGAGCACAGTAGTTGTTTCTTCTTCATAAACGGTTCCTTAGCTTATGCTATTCTTCGCTTGATATCCGTTGAGCTTCTTCCATCCCAATATAGTTATAATCCATATAGCCATAAATTCTAATAAACCATAATTCTCAAACCGTATTCGTTCGTGCACACTAGTGACAGTGTGAATCACAGTTCATATGTTTCCTTAACCATCTCCCAAATGTCACGCCTGCCTCAAATAATTACGAACAGACACATTCTCAGTTCCTACTATAAAGTATTTAAATACGGGGTTAGGCCGGTGTAGCGATTAGAGTACTGGCCTCTCACTTCTATATATGGCAGTGGAAGATATTTTTCACTGGTACCACTTCACACTTGAGTTATTTGCGGAGAGCATTTTGGGGTCATTATCCGTCCGTCGGATGGGACGCTTAGTTGTGGTTCCCTTGACGCATTTCGGTACGAGTAGTCTACTGCCAAAGCTGTAGCCTGCCGAAGTTTCTCTGCAGCCTTCCTCTATAACCTTCCATTCCCATTCGTATACATTTCACCAGATCTGAACCGTCTATAATTGCGGGTACACACTTGAAAACACAGGTGATGAGTACTTTAATGAAAGTGATTACAAAACATCATCGAAAGGACGTGCGGGGTAGCAAAATTACACTATGGATTAAAAGTTAGAAAATTTAAAATCCCACGATTGTTAAAATCACTCACCCAAAGCATAAGTCATTTGTTAATATGATGACAATTGAAATGAATGCTACAAGGGCAATGATACTTTTGACGGAGGTATGCAAAATGATTTCTTCATAAACAACTGTTACCACCAAGCGGAGAGCCTTGAAATTTTACTTGAGCTCCTTTCGAAATAAATATACTTAATTATGGTGGTATCACAAAATTATTTACTATGCATTGCCACAGGTGATGAGCACTTAAATGACAGTGATTATAGAACTACAACGTGAGGCCGCGCGGGGTGGCCAAATCCCCTTAGGAATTGATGATAAGAGTTAAAAAATTTGAAATAAATGAGAGACCAGACACAAAACTTACGCTTTTTTCAGTTGAATTCTGGTGTTGTATGAGTTGAGCAATGTTGTGTCTTCCTTTTTCGTATACATTCTTTTATCAACAACTTTAACTCAGCGAAATCAGCTGTGTTGCAATCCTTGCTTTATCACGTAACAGATACATCAACCATCAAGGCTAAAATAATCAAAGCCACGCAAGCAAACGCACAAATGTGAACAGATACCAGCCAATGGCAATAAATATATGTCCTACAGGTCGGAGCATTAAAAAGTAATTGAAACGGTGTCTTTAGATAGTGAAACAATGATGTCGCAAACCTCACCTCAGAGAAGTGAAGATTAGGCACTTTAGAATATTTGAGTGACCCCTTAATCAATGCATTAACATAAGCATCTAGAGTTTGGGTGTATGTACAAATTAAGTATGAAATGATGCCGGAAAATCAATGAAAAATTCATAGTTTGAGAATGTAAGGTAAAAACTAATTTTTTACTCAAGGATCAAATGAGTTCGCAGGAGGATTTGCTAAAGGAATTATTTCTTGATGTAGGTACACTGAAAGGAGACTAATTGCACTGACACATATATCGTTTAAGAATCCTTTCACGGCTATACATACGATGATAGACAGTGGTAAAACATTAAAGTTCCATTTTAAACTTAGCCTCTAATTTCCGACATCCTTTTTTCTTCTAAATCATCACTTGAAAATCAAGACTGCTATCAGAAAATGTGTCATGTTCTCTTGCCCTGCCGTGGTTTCTACAGCCCCAGAATTTATAGAATTTATCTCATTGTCAGAGAGAAAGAAATTAAAAAAAAAAAACGGCTTTACCTGGTGAGAAGCGTATTTCACCCCAGAAACTCACCGGGAAACAAAGGTGTGAGTCGTAAATTACGGAATGACCAGATGAATGTCACTTTCCGTACTCCTGAGGAACTGATGGACGGGATTTATATCCAGGAGAGAGTGAACGCGTGAAGAATTTACGACTGAGAGACTCATTAACAAGAACAGGATACGAGAAAATAATTAAAAGGCTGAGGACGAATTAATTGAAATTTAAAGTTTTGGAAAGAACAGAAATAGAAATTATTATACGAGACTTTTACAGCGGAAAAGTCGTCATTTTTTTGGGGCAGAAATGTTTTTCTACAGCCATGCCCTCACATTTCTCAACATACACGATGAAAGATTCCTTAAAATAAAAGTTACAACCGTCCTCAGGTCAAAGCGATTTCCAGGAGGCACATACGATTCTAAATTACAAGTGTTTCAGCACTTTAAATGCTCTCTTTGGCACGAACCTATGTAGAAAAGCTACTAAGAGAGGCTTGAACTTATTTTACATTTTGTATTAATTTTTTTCATTGGCATGCTTGGTTTAAATGTTTGTTGTCTTGTTTTAAATATGTTAGTCTAATTTTAATTTTTTATTTTATGGAACACTTGAAGGTAATATCATCTGTGGACTCAAACGTCCCACGCTTAAAAACGCTTCAGACCAGGAGGGAAAATATAAGATTCGGAACGGAAGGGTAAGGAGAAACGGTGAAGAGAAACCCGGCGGTGGTATTATCTTTCTGTTAAAGAAAGGCGCCAAGTGGACAACGGCTTAGCGTCCATCCGACGGACGGAGCACTGATCTGAAATCCTCTCCGGTTTACCGGTAAAAAATACCTACCGCCAATCTATTTTGATACCTTTCAAGTTGATAGGGTCCGACCAACAATGTTCTGGAATGGACGAAATGCGGAACTGTTTCGTATTCATCGCTCTCTGGTGCTCATGAAGTCGGTATTCGAGAGATCTTGAGCTAGAGAGAATGTGAACCCGATGCTCGCCTATATAACCCGAACAGTATTCTCTTAAAACACTTCGTCCTGAAGATTCCAGCTGGAATGAAGCCGAAATCGTAGTCACCAAACCAAACCGCCTTCATTGAACAAAATCGTAGGAACACAGAGGAAATGCACCTTTATTCATTGCAACATATTAATAACTTTGCAGAAAAGTTACATCCGTTGCATATAAGTGGTTATATCGAATTTGCCAAAAAGAAAGACTTTAGTCGATGAATTTTTCACACCTTCAAGTCGAGGTTGACATGCCTTTGACAGTGATGCCAGATTGGGCGGGTTCCCGCCAATTGGGCGGGTTGAGGGGCTCTGCTGGCGGGTTCGTTTCGTTTATTCGTTTCAAGATGTTTATTGACCAGACATAGAATATATACAAAACTTAACAAAAAACACAGCAAAATAAATAATAACGGGTAAAAATTTCATTTGGCGGGTTCTCGCCAACTTGGGCTGGTTGGGCCATTCTCCCCGGAAATTGGGCGGGTACCTAAAAATATCCCTAACTTCCCTTTTTTATGCCGATAGATACCGTAGAACTCACGAAAATGTTAGAATAAAAAGTAGTTCGACCGTTAACAACAGTAGCTACGACCGTTTCCCCCTGCCAAACACCCTTGAGATGGCTCGCAGGGTATTATATAGATTTTAAGTGAGGATGAAGTGCAAGCAAACAGGCTATTATTCCTTAACTAATTGGGTGGTAGTCTGAATGCAATTGGTTCCACGGTCGGCAGATTTTCGCCTAAAATATCGCTTGTAGGTAGGCTGGAGTTGCAGAGAGCTTTCAATAAATCAAAAATAAATGAGTGTCAACGAGTTCTACTAGTATTTCATACATTATTTAAAGAAGGAAAAGAAGAAAGTAAAGATAACGAGAATACTGGGGGCACCACATTTGAAGAGATAGATTGTTCCAAGCTTCACACACTCCATTTCAAATTTTGAACTACTCGAAAAATGTTTTCTGTTTCTTTGGAATGATTATTAATACTGTCAATGGGCTTGATACACCAACAGCAAAGTATCAGTGACTAGAGTCCTGACGCGAGAAGCTACCAAAATGATCGAGCAGTTAACAATATTTGTAATTGGTTGAGAATTGAAAAAATAAATTATTAAAGCACTTCTAAAATAAGTTTAGTATTAATAGAATGCTCTTCATTTCCTGTACAAAAAGCAACAATTTTCAATTTTTAAAAAATATTTTTCTGATGGAGTATTGCAACATTAGAACTTACAATGAACTTATTCCTCATTTAAAAAGGAAAATTTAATGAGGTCAAAATCGGTATTCAAATAAAGTATTTGACCATAAGCATGTTGCAGGTTTAGAAATCATTAAAAATACGAATAACTTTGCACAATTTTGCTCTTAATGCTTCATAAATGTTACCTTATTACTATTTGTTCCTTTGTTCCGACAAAATAAATACGAATTGAAAATTTTACCATATTATATATTTATTTTCATATCGAAATTGAACCACCTGGTCGTAATACATTAAATTTTATTTAAATCTTGGCGTGCGGCGAGAAAAGAGAGAGATTGGGCGGGTTGAGGGCGATCTGTTGGCGGGTTGAGGGTCGAAAAATCTGGCAACGCTGGCCTTTGAATTCATTAAAGCGTAATGATTAAGACAAGCAAATCGGCTTAAGATGAAAATTCTAGAAGAAAACGGCTCAAAAGCCATTTAATTGAAAAGAAAAAAGGATATTAGTGTTACCTTTATTCATTATCACCGCAGCAATACGGTCAAATAACAGCATGAATATTCACGATAACATATGAAAAACTTAATCTACTAATGAGACACATAGTTTACATAAATTTACGGACATTGGGAAGTTTATCTAATTTCCCACTAGACCAATAATCTGTAGCAATGATTCCTAACCTTTTAAAGTTGGCGACACTCTTCAGACTGAGGTTACAATCTTGGAGCAGCCATCTTAGATATAATTATTTATCCATTTGGGCTTCCCTCTCCATTATGAATGATAATTGGCGTATTATAAAAATTACTCCTTAGACTAGTAGAAGATCATCAGTTTTTTCGCCATCTGTCGAGCGTGTGGGTAACCAATGATAATTCGGTCCTGCCACACGTTTATCGTTTACCCCCAATGATCTCGCGGCACCTCTAGTTGTTTTCCCAGCACCTTGAAGTGCCGAGGCACAACGGTTGGGAACCACTGGGCTGGTATGGTGCTCAAGTACTAACCTCCCAATATAAGGGCCAGGGCTCAAGTCCCGGCAGTGGCAGATATTTTTCATTGGTTTACGATTATATACCCCTAATTGAATCCTAAGTGGAGAGCACCTCAAGTTCACTACTCCGTCCGTCGGATGGGACGTTAGGCCATGGACCTCTTGGCGTATTTTGTTTATAGCAAGCTAATGCCGTCGTCCGTTTTCTCTCTGTCCTGCTATCGTTCCCTGAAAATGTAAACCCAATTCAATCAATCCATTCATCCCAAATGGCGTATTGGCTGTTTTCCGCAAATAATTACTACCAATTTGCGGAACATAAAATTCCATTCTCCCGATCATACGTATACTAATCCCTTTATCCCCCATCATGCCCCATAATCCCTCAAACCCTCGCGTAAGGGCGAACGATGATGGACATGCAGCACGGAATCGCGCCCTGTCGAAAATGATGGCGTTCTTCGCGTGGGCACCATGCGTGATCTCGCGTGAATCACGCGAATCGCGAGAACGGACTCGCGGTTAGATCGTTGATGCACGAGTGATCGGAGGAACGGCCGAGGAGCGAGCGAAATAATGGAAATGGAATGGGTGAAGAGATAATGGAACGATGCGGAGCGTGTCGGAGAGCCTTCGCATGAGGTTTTAGGTCGTGGAAGAGGGCGGAAAGGGGTGGAGACGAGGGGGAGCCGTCCGTAGGGCAAACAACTGACGAGCGGTCGAGCGAAATGATGGAATATTGTTGCCAGACGGATGTGTTTGGGGGGAAGGGTCGCGCTTTATGACGCGAGTTTGCGAACGTGTTTGTGTGTGTGTGTGTTTGAGTAATCTTGAAATGGCGGAGAGCACTTTCGAGGAACGCACTTCCACCTCGCCGTTCCGAGAATTATAAATCTTTCGCGAATGTAAACGGATGTAAGAAAGTAACGCAAATGGGATAGGGATAGCGAATGTATTTATAACTGGAAATAAAGCAGATATCAATAGTGGTTTTCCGAGAAACGACCGACAGCTGACACCATTAGCATTATTAAGGGCAAGAAGGCATAAAGGGATTTAAGGAGGTGTGGAAATAAACCGAGGGTCAACATTAGCCAGCTCTCAACGAAAGACACAGGAACTGGCAGCTAAAAGGGTAGGTTACGCTTCATAAGATACTCCTACTGTGGAGGCTGCATCACTTCAAATAACTTAAGCTAAATCCCATGCTAGCAAGGTTTCTGATAGAAGAAGTCCCCCTCTGGCTTACATGTCAGAGGGAGAAGTCGAACCAAAGGCCTTTCTGTTTCAAGGCAATTGTTTAACCAACCAAGCAACCGCTACCGCCGGCTATAAATTGTTTCGCGTCTCATTCGAATGACCGCCATAGAAGTACTCAACGCATGGTACTAAAGGTAGTTCCTTGAGTTTAAATTCTCTTATACATCCTAAACCACCAGTTCCGTATTACTCATCCGAGTACTATACAATAAGATTAGTACAACAGTTTACTAGAGAATCGAGTGGAAAGGATTGCTGGCTGATGATGGTGATGATGTAGTTATTCGGTGAAGACGATCGAATGCCTTAGGTTGTTTACTCCATTTAAGATGGGTTAGTAATTGAATGTGGGTAGGAACATATGAACGAACGGAGGAGGACTGCAGCGTCGGCACAATTAACGAGGGGCCCCAAAGAATCTTAAGGTTGTGAGAGCCAACCGATAGCCGGAGTATTGAACTCGAAGTGCTTTTCAAACAGCACCCTAAGCGGGGACCCGTATGCTGGTGTAGAAACTCTGTCTAAGGGCCGGTTTATCCACCTCTGGGTAGGCCGGTTTTACCCGGCGGTTAGCTTACCCGGCAGTCAAATCTCAGAAATGCGTTTATCCACCATCGGTTAAGCATTACCCGTCGGATAGATTTGCCTAGAGCTCCTTCCAGCACGTAAATTCTTACCCGTCAGATAAACTACCATTAGCGCATCCAAGCGGCGGTTAGGACAACTTATATTGCGTACTTACCTTACGTTTGCCAGTAAATTAGTAAGTCTTATCGTTTTCTCAATGCTTATATGTTGCATATTTATTATTATATATGTAGATAAGAAATATCACGAGTCACTGACAAGCATCGTTAAACAAAAATGTTTGATTTTGTGGCCGTAGTCAATATTATCAATAGTCTATCTGAGTTGTTGCTTATTGCCGAAGTTTCATCGCAGTGAACACCAACATCTTATCATTAGTTATCTAGGTATAGTTATTAATCATTAGATATCATTATATAGTATTTTTTATTCCATCTTTTTTAAGCTTTTTATAGTGAGCAACGGCAGTTCGTATTAGTACATATTACGTGCACCGCACCTAATATTCAAGTAGCAAAACCTATTCCACCGGTTAACTCCGTTGTCAGCAGGATGGAAAATAATTATGTCTTACAACATATACTGGACGATGATAGTTATGACAAGGTTGAGTTCTTCAACATCGAGAGAAGGCCATATTTGGTGAGAGATAGAGTCAAGCACTTCCTTTTGTGGGACGAAGTGGATTTTTAATCGAGATTTCGCCTCAACAAAAGGACTGTGCAAGACATTCATGACATTATAGAGCCGGAGATGTCACATCCAACAAATAGGTATATTTTACTGCGTTGTTTTGCCATTGAACGTGTCTCTGACCAACTGTAGTAAAGTAAATTCGATATTAACGCAAGTTAAAATCTTTCCGATTACTTAAAATATCGCTGCCTATATTTCTTTAGAAATAATTCTGTGTCGGCCATGGATCAAATCCTACTGACGTTGCGATGATATGCCACTGGAACAATGCTGATCGCCGCAGGGGACTTTATTGGTGCCAGTAAACCCTCTCCTTGCCTCATTATCAAAAGAATGACCTGTGCAATTCAGGCACCAGGTCAGTGAATATCTTCAGGTGTATTCATACCTTACTTTAACTCTCAATAGGAACATGAGTTCGCTCACAAATATATCAAAGGAGAGGTGCCCATCTTTCTTTAAAACTTTCTGATATTATAATATTGTTATCCGTTTATGAGTAAGACTGGCTTGGCCGTTACAGGAGGCCCTCCAACCGTCAGAAAGAGTGCCTTCTTCTCATGAGCCGCATCTTTCCGTATATTCTTCTTTATCGTTTCGTATTTTCCCCTTAAACTTTTGGCATCTCGGGACTTTAAAAAAATATTGAATAGCATTTTATTACAAAAAAAACCTTGCGAATCGCATTAGCTATTACCGTTCCATTAACATAAAATGATTAGAAATAAATAACGTATGCTTGCCCGGTGGTGCAGTATTCCCTGGAAATATGATCCCACGTTTCATCTTTCTCCCTCCATGTTACAGCATTCGTGGTTTTATTCTCTAAAATGCTCTTGTATTTTAGAGCTACCTCCAGCAGCAACTGTGTTTCTCTACTAGTGAAGTTATTTCCACGATTTTTTAATTTCTTGTCCATCGCTGGAAAACAATAACGGTGAAACGAAACAGAAGGAATAAAATTGGTGCGAAGGTTTCCGCGGCGTTGTTCAGATGTTCTCTGCATCTCGGGTTCTGCGTCCGCGTTTTGTTGACTGGGGGTGACAACAGTTTCGCTAGCCGTCCTGCTAGCTTCTTCAGGTCGAAGCTGCTAGCGTCTTCAGGACTCCTTCGACCTGAAGACGCTAGCACCCCCAGTCACTGTTGTCTGTTGTCACCCCCAGTCAACAAAACGCGGACGCAGAACCCGAGATGCAGAGAACATCAGAAGGAATAAAATTTTACCTTCCGATCAACTGGTCGCATGAATTCCACAAAATAAGCTGGAACAGAATATTGATGTTATCTTGTTTTCTTATTATAGCCTTAGCCAATCGCAGCATAGACTTTGAAATTCGCGGTCGCTTCAGGCCCGCAATCAGCCTTTCAAAACCATGTTGCCAGGTCTGTCCTTCGGGTAGCTACCCGGCAGTTGCGAGTGGATTGGATAAACGGTACGCAAGAGTTACCCGGCGGTTAGCGCTATCCTCCGGGTTGCTACCTGGAAATATACCCAGACATTGATAAACCGGCCCTCAGTCGAGAATCGAACCAAGGTTGGAATTGGAAGCCAGTACTCTATAAGCCACCACATCAATCCAATTTACAGTAAGGTAATAGCAGCCTTTCAATTACAGCTTGTACTATCTAATACTCTCTTTAAATTTAAGCGCTCTTTAGGATAGGAGACTACGTAGGTGGTGAATCAAGCAAGCCTCGTATATCTTTAAGTCTTACTTGGAAATACGCCTTGAGAGTTTAATATTATATGGCCTCAAAAATGAAATATAAAAACGTGATTATTGCATTTAAAGCACTGTCATTTTTTTCTCCTTTTTTGTTACGATTTGATTAAATGTCTATATTATTGTAGAAGTAGAAGTGATTTGAGATGTTCCAACGGCTCAGATTATTTGCATCGTCTAACCTAAGTTCTCAAACCTAAAAACAAAACTCAACATTCATGTCCGAGGCCGCATTCTAACCCGTGACCCTTGGGTTGCTAGGCCAGCACGTTACAGCGGCTAACTACAGCGGTTGCCATCCATATTTTTTCCGGGAAATAACGACACGAAAGAAATTTTGCTGAATAGATCCCATTCACGATTGATTGGAATCGATTTGCAGGAGGTAATCAAAATGTTCTCCTATTCCTCTAATATGAAACCCAGGCCCGATGATCTATGAATTTCGAATGGAATACTGACGCTTTTTGAAACAATTAACAGCTAATAAATTTTTGGAATACTCGATTCGGTGATTGGATTTGTGAGATTCAACTCGTAACGAATCATTTCTTCGAAGCGTTTACCTGAACACCGTAGATACTCTGTGATTCCCGGAGATGTCATCGGATGTGCTTGGTTTTAATGTTGAAGTTGCAGTTATTCACAGCTATGGAGACTAATATGCCAGTTCCGCTCTCGGTGTGACGTGAAAGGTCACTTCCGATGAAGTGATTACAGCCGCCTACCTATTTCCATTTTGTGAACTTATTTCGCCCATCCCATTCACTACGAACGCTGCAGAGTGGCGTGTCGGTAATGATGTTCATTTAACGGATAACCAAAGAGTCAACACGCGCATAACACAGTGCTTTTTCGGACCCCATTAGTGACCCATTCCACACATGAACACCTCCTCCCTAACCTCTAGCTATTTTTGAACCACCTATCTCGGAGGCTTCGTCGCACCACTTAAATTCTCGCCCGATGATGGAATTAACAATCTGTGCCACCCACTGATGGACTTTTAAGAGTAACAAGGTGAATAACAAACTTCGCTTACATAGGACTACACAAGTAATTATTCTAGCCAGGTGGCTGCCAGCTAAGGTCTTTAGCGCCATTTAGGATAGGTGAGTATTTAGAAAGAGGAAGGATTTTCGGGAATAGAGAGAAACTCGACGTCGGATTTAGCCCCTGCTTTAAATGAAAGTCGCCAAGGGGTTCAAGCATTTAATTGATGAACTCAACCTACTCTTAACGCAGAACTAGAGAAAGAACCGAATTGGGAAGGGAAAAGGGAAACCTAGCGGAGACATTACCTTGGTATTAAGGAAATGCGCCATAGATTCACAGCATTACTTCAAATTGCCCTCAGTACAGCAGAGTAGAAAGTCAACACCGCTGTTATCGCTAATGCCGTCCACACCTCACTCATGTAAGGCCAAACATTTGGTCGAAAATAACTCTGACACCAACGAGATTCGAACCCGGGAACCTGGAACAGAGAGACAGTGCGCCACGCGCCACACAAAACTTTGCAATGCTCCCCCCTGGCATCCCAGAGGGATTTAAATGCAATTTCACCATATTACGAACCCGGGCGCTCAGAGTGAGTGATCAATACTATTGCTACCCATTCTTAGCCCTTAGTAGTACTAGTAATAATAGAAGAAGTTATTAGAGGGAGGTTAGCGACAGCCAAGATTTTTACGCCTTTTAGATTAGGTTTGTGTAGAGTGAAACCCGGCGTCGGTTTTAGCCAGCTCTAAACAAAAGACGCCAAGGGGTAATATGGTTTAACGTCCCATCCGATGGACGGAGTACCTACTGAACTCGAAATGCTCTCCACGCAGCGCTCAAGTTAGGACCTGTACACCAATGAATAACCTCTACCATAGCCGGAGCTCGAACCCGGTCCTTGGGAATGGGCAGCCGGTTCGCTACCCACCATGCAAGCCCAATCCTCACTTGGCACCACAAGTTATGGCCAATCATAAGAATAAACTTCGATATTTTAATCCTGACAGTGTATGTGCGATGAAGGGATGGGAAAAACCAAGGAAGTGCTGAGCATGCAAAATGAAGGAAAGAAGTGTGATTTTGGGTGAAATATAGATGGTTCAGTGTAGGTGGATGGGATGAACATTTATGGAGGATGAAGTACTGTACTCTATAACTCAAGGAAGTAGGGTAGTGGGGAAGAGATGAGAAGACAAAATAGCTGTATCTCTTTGAGGTTGGGTGACTATCACTTCGTAGGTTGAAGTTCCTATTTCCTAGGAACTCCGGTTTTTCTTTATAAATAACTGTATTGACTGTAACTTTTAACTGTATTTTATGTGTAACGTTATGGCTGAAGCTGTCTTTAAGCAAAAGAAACGCGTTGTACCAATAAGTTATCTGAGGAAAAGCATGATTGTTAAATTTAAATATGAATATTCCAAATCCCATCAATTGAAGCCTGAAAATATGGAGTATATCTCGTTAAGATGATCATTTAACACAGCCAATAGGATGATAGTCCTTTTTAACGTGTATGTATGAGACTAAATACAAATTATTTAATTATCTCACCTGATCGGAATGCAACTGTAATCATTCGAAATTGACTTCTGCAGTTTTTATCTCACACAGTGATAGTTTGTTATCAGTAGCTGTATTGTAAATAGAGTTACTTTTTCCCATGGGTAAATTTAATTTATTATAACTAAAGAGTATAAGAGATAATAGAGTACTAAGAATGAATTATTTTCTCGACACCGTGGTCATTACCTTCCAAACTAACTCATTTGGTGACTCGCAGTGTATTACAAACATGAAGAAGAGAATGGATGTGATGAAGGGTGTTGTTAGCGTACGCTGAAGTAAAGCCAGAAATGGTGCAAAAGAAGAGAAATTCGAAGGTACGAAAGACGTGAAGCAATGAAAGCATGAACGTTAGAAAGCCATACAGCACCAAAGAAAAAATTTGTTTCCTTATTTAGATTGGTGCAATCGAAAATAATTTCCATTGAAATAGGTCTCCTTTATAGTATCCCAATAAAAACACATAAATTCACCCTTTATCATGCCACACCATGCTAGTGATAACATTTTTATCGGCATGGATGAAACTTAATCGCTATTACCCTGTCCTGTCAAAGACTCTGCCAGGGTAGTGCTCTCTACGGGAACTACTGACTAATAATATTGAATTTCTTCAAGGCATAAAAAAACCATGAAAAATAAAATTAATTATGAAGAGAGTGGCGGCATATTCAGCTGAAAAATCACTTTTTTAAGTTGCAACGCCTGCCAGAAAAGTTCACTTTTTTTATTGAACTTTTAATTTTAGTTTATCACGGGAAAGGACGTAAAATCATTTCAGGCATTCCCATATTGTGAAAAAATCTTTACAGCAGAACTTTAACTCGTGGATAGAGCAGAAATTTAACTAGTGGCATGGCCATGAAAAAAATAATTCACTCACGGGTCGCACCGATACAGAAATCATCGAAAAATCTGTTCTCGTGGAGGGAAATGCTATTCATCACCCACATTGGTACCGTCATTTACATGAGTGATTGTTAACATGCAAGAGTTTCATTTCCTCGCAGAGGCATATCATGTCACCAAATATCCTTTTTACGAAATGGATCTCCACGACCTTCATATTTCACATTCTGCAAATTTATTCCAAGTTCCACATCACTTAATTTCGTTTACGTTAAATTTTCATTGATTGTCGCTTCGTTCCCTCAAGGTTATATATCTTGTTGCTCTATCCCTCCATAGTCCCAATTCATTCTAATTGATTCGTGCTATTTAATTTCTCATGGTCCCATTTTCTGAGCCTTAAATAATCTTCTTCACTTCCAATTTTGTAACTTCATTCCCTCATTAGTCGTATCATGTGAGTTCAGGCTTATCACTCTATCATAGTTTTTCAATATTGAACTGGTGAACTACAAGGCTCTATTCTTTCCATGTCATTGCTAGCCTAGCTAACGTCCTGGTACTTCTTCTCTCTTAAATTCTTCTTTATTGGACCCATTGTACATATAGCTTGATTTTCCTTTTGGGGTATTTCATCCTATTTTTCCTTCAGTTGCGTTCTTGATAGATCCATTTCGTCACATGTTGTGTCCAATTCATTTGGTTCTTCTCTGTCGCACTCAACTCCATACAGATCTTTCTTGCTCGACTCTTCCGTATACTTATTCATTTATCAAGCCTACAACAGAAGCTAATTTCGTCAAAAAGCCTCGTATTCACGTTTAACTTGCTAAATTTATCCCTTTCGCTTCTTCCAAGACTCGTAATACTGGAATTGATTATATAAAACAGCTACACTTATTCTGGTGGCCCATATCAATAGAAGTGATTGGAATGTATCTTCCTTGCTTGGACTATGGAAAATCCTTTTTTCGCATTTATATTTTGTAAACTTTTTTTTCCCCTAAATGAAGGCTTGTTCGCCTTGAATTCGGCTGCTCTTTGGTCCCTCGTATTTCTTGTTAAATATAGCAACGCCATCCATAACTTTAACTTACTTCTTCCGTAAGCTAGTTTTCCTCTACCTTGTTCACAGGCTTTTTGATTCATGCATTCATATATTAATATAATAGAATAACTATATCTTTTCGTGAGTTTCTAAGGAAATCATAAGTATATGATCAATTATTAGCCAGTCAATCCTAAGATTTGTTTGACGCAGCTCTGCAACAGACTCTCCTATCAGATAACCTTGTCATATTTACATAGTTCTTCTCTTACACATCCCTTATGACTCACTCCATACATCTCATACGAAGCCTTCCTTTGTCATCCTCCCTTTAACTACTCACAACGACAGACATCTTTTTTCCCACTCTTCTTTTAACTTATTCATTTGATATTCGATCAATTCTTCCGATCTTCACCATAATTATTTATAGTATCTCTTTATATTTTCATAACAATTCGATAACAAGCCCTGTATCATTAAGTATTGAGGCACTGATCAAATGAGCGAGAGTTTAAAAATGGCAAGCAAATATGTCTAACAGTGTAATGAAATCGACAAATTTCGGGAGGCGCTTTAATTGGCAAGATATATTGAAGCCTCGGTTTTAAAAGGTTTTGTATCAAGCCAATTCCCTAGATAAAAGTCTAAAACTCTCCGGTCATCAGTTGTTATCATTATTAAATGAATGATCATCCATATAACATAATATCAAACAGAAACGCAAACACGCCTGGAATTAAAGGCGTCCAAAGTTTGGGATGACGTCAATGAGAGTTGTTAACTAGCATTCTGAATAAGTACTTATTCGAGACGCGGATGTCCGTCCTCCGAGGTTATAAATGGTTCGTACATGATACGTGGGATGGATAGATTCGCATATGATAGGGAGCGCCTAGTGGGTAGATCGCTCGGCCACTAATCGAAGGGCCCCTGATTCAAATGCTTCGGGCGCCCCCGAAAAAAAAATCCTCGGTGTGAGAGGTGGCCCAGGGAAAGGAATTGGCCCCCCTACTCTGAATGTGTGAAATTCACACGCCTGTGGCTTAGTCCGGGGTGAGCTCTACTTTCACCTATCAAAACCAACCTTCGGGTTGAATCACTGAGTGAGTGAGACTCATATGATACGTTTACCGCACCTCGCATGCCTTGTGCAAAAATCAATAAAATTACAAATGACTCATTTGGTTGAGTTGAAAACAAGAATTTCATTAGTTCATTCTCCGAAAGGGACAAGTCTGGTTTCTAAATGAGTTCGAGGAATCATTATATTTGAAAGTCGGTTGGAAGTTAATGAATCTCTTGTCGCCCATTTCTCCGCTGTTCCCTTTTCAAAGTGGAAGGAGTGTCATGAGCATGACTGCACCACCAAAAATTAGAGGAGGGACGAGGCAATATGAGCTAACTAACGCAAATTAAAAAAGAATAAATTATTTGAGTTCGTCGCTAAGCAGAGATTTGTGAAATTTAAAATCGAGCTGTAAAAATAAAAAAAATCCTTTCTAGAATGAAACAACGCACCACAAAACTATATTATCTTACTTTATGGGAAGTAACACTTACGCAGTATTTAAAGTGCATTACAAAAAATTCTTCATTTCAATGATTGTACACTTATACGCTTTTTTTCAAAATTGGTAATTTTATATTTAATTCAGATCGAAAATAACTCTCTATAGGAATTTAGCGCTACGTTATGTCAGGTTACAACATATGGTATACAAACAAGTGGTATACAATGGTGGTTTAGGATGTATAAGAGACGAATTATGCAAATATGAAGAGGTTATTAGACAAGAGAATCGAGTGGGAAGCTACACCAAAGCACTCTAAGTATTGCTGGCTGATGGTGGTGATGATGTAGTTATTCGGGGAAGACGATCGAATGCCTTAGGTTGTTTACTCCATTTAAGATGGGTTGGTAACTGAATATGGGTAGGAATATATGAAGGAACGGAGGAGGAGTGCAGCGTCGGCACTATTTGGACAATTAACGATCGTTAATTGTCCAAATAGTGCCGACGAAGGATCTCTGTAAAAAGTAGATCTGATTATAAGGTACAAAAGCGATCTGAATTTCAGATGCAACAATTTTAAGACAGGGTATGTTGAAATTCAGCAGTAATATCTTGTCTAAAAATAAGGCAGGTGAACGACTGAAAATCAGACCATCCTGAATACTGCTTCCTCTGCTTCCTGCTTAACTGCTCGTGTACCAACCATCCATGTTCCTGCCTCTTCCGCACCTTAAATCCGTGTTCCTGCCTTACAACCAGACAGCGCTTAAATTCAGATCGCACTGAAAATCAGATCAACTTTTTACAGTGGAGGGGCCCCAAAGAATCTTAAGGTTGTGAGAGCCAACCGATCGAAGTAGCCTCGCGGGCTCAGTTGTGATTCGACGAAATCGATTACGTCAGAGGTTGCACCACGCCCACTTTTTCGAAAGGGTTTAAAACATCAGTTTTTCGACGCTTACAACTCGAGAAATAATTGACGGATCAAAAAACGGAAAAAATAGCCGGAGTATTGAACTCGAAGTGTTTTCCAAACAGCACCCCAAGCGGGGACCCGTATGCTGGTGTAGAAACTCTGTCTCAGTCGAGCATCAAACCAAGGTTGGAATTGGAAGGCAGTACTCTATAAGCCACCACATCAATCCAATTTACAGTAAGGTAATAGCAGCCTTTCAATTACAGCTTCTGCGGCTGTTAGCAAATTAACGGTTGCTTGCGTTGTCGAAGCGGGTATAATGTTTGTGAGACGGGAAGCATAAAACTAACGGTGTTTTGACTGTCCAACTAACCTTAAAACTATTTACTAGTCCGTGCGTGCAATACCCAAATGCAACTGAGGTGTGGGAATTGCTGGATAGGTATTCATGAGACTTTTATAAAATAAAAAACTTAATAAAATTAAAAAAATTAAATTAAAATTTCTTCATTGATTCCCTTATCTTTGAAGTCTTTATTCATTTGCGAATTTAGGACTGTCTACTAGACAGTGTCTAGTCCTCTCTTACAATTAAGTGACTATACAATCATGCCCTATGCAAAACATCCGTGCCCCGGACAGTAAAAAATCCTACCCGGGCGGGACTCGAACCCGCGACCCTGCGAACGACAGGCGCCGGATTTACCCCGCCGCCACCGGGGCCGGTAATTTTCCGTATATAAAAATAAATGCGATAATTATTGATTAGTCAGGAATTTCTATACGTACGTAAATTAATTGATTTAATTTTTCCAAAACATGCAGGAGTAATGTAAAAAATGAATATTTAAAAAAATCAACTCAAGCTTCTCTTCATCAAAATCACAATGCCAATTCTAATTTCCCTACACTATACTATTCTATTTCCCTGTACTGCACTTTATTACTGTCCTTAATCGTGTGTGGAAAAATACTTTTGCACTTCTGTCTCAGTAGGTATATACCTCTGTAAGTATATTTTTCATGGTCTTTTGGGTAGATTGGGAATACTGCCAAATCCATTTACCGAAAATTCTTTCTTCTCCATCACGCGTAACTTAGTGTAAGTCCATTCAAAGATATTAATGAACATTTCTACTTTTCAATTCAGATTTTTTATAATAAAACGAACGAAGGTTTCAACGCTTTTGCGTCATTCTGTGGGACCCTTGATAACGACTCAAAAGCGTTGAAACCTTGGTTGGGTTTATTAATTAAAAATATGTGTAGAGAATTACAACTGTTTCGATAACATTCCATAAAGATTATTATTTTTACACAGTTGAACAAAACTGTATTTTAATCTGGCGCCCACGCTCGGGTTAGTGTTTTGTTTCTAGTATATTTTTGACCGCAAGAGGACGCTGGTGCAAGACCAGCTGGGTCGAGCAGTTCGCGTTCGACCTCCGGGCAGCGAAGGTGCTTTAGGATGGCTGGAGACATATCTTTCTTTGTTTTACGCAAGTTTTACGTAGGATTTTGTGAAGTAAAGCTGGTTTGAATTGGATCAAGTCGCATTCTCTTTTCGTTGCTCCGATGGGTAAATTGAAAAAAATCTGCGTGAGAATGCCGACAACATTTTGGAAGCGTGGTTCCTGTCTTAGACTGCGGTAAGATAGCATTGGCTTTTGCAATTTTCAGACTCCAGAATATTAATTTTGTGCCTTTATTAATCGTCGCTTTCAGGGCAACGAGGATACTATTCGTCACCTCACTCGTCAAATTGCCCCATTCCCTGCTTGAGGTTCAGAGTCACCGTTCTGTGGTCGGCTCTAGGAGTTACCTTGCAAATGAGCTGTTCTGTTCTGCCGAACGAGTCATCATGCCAGGATCGTCTCTTCGACTCATCTTGCTAGTGAGCTGTTCCTTCCTGCTGATGCAGTCAGCGTGCTGTACCAGGCTCTCTGGGTCATTCTGCACGTGAGCTGTTCGTTTCACGCCGTCTCTTCGAGCAGTCCCCCCCAGGTAACCAGTTCAGCGTTACATCATTTATTAATTAGATAAGTACACACAGTAATTATTTTGTCATTTATCAGTATTTTATATGGTTGATCTTATAGAGCTTTCGATATATAATCTTATAGAGATTTCGTTTCATGGAAAATTCTAAGACTTGATTGAAAAATTGAACTTGACTTTATGGCAAGCAAGGCTTCAGGTATTATATAACTATTGGTTGAACTTTTCTAAGCGTCATATCGAGTTTCATCTCACGAGAAAAAATGTGCTTCTAATGTGTACTCTCATGATAACTAGTATTTAGGCGTGGAAAAAGCCTATATTTACGCTAAATGCTATATTATGGATGAGATACAAAACAGAAGTGGAGTTTTTTCCGAAGGAAATTCTCTCGCTAATAATTTGCCTGTGGGATCTAGTACTCGTATTTCAATAACTTAAGTGTTCCATGCTCCTAAGTTAACTATACCTAAGTTTAACGGAAAACAGCAGGAAATGGAGTCATTTAAAGAGTTATTTTGTTCAGTCATCAAACATAATCCTTCCTTATCCTCAGCTGTAAAACTTTAATAAAAGCTTAGAACTTTAGAAGCTGCTAAACGATTAAAGGAAATAAAGATTAGTGTGAGTAATTTAGATGTTTCATGGGAGAAATCATGCCATCGATACGACAACCCTCGAGTTCATCTTTCTGCTTTTCTAGAGGCTTTAATTTCTGTTATGACATCCTAACGTAAGAACGTCTCAGGACTTAATCGTTTGCTTGATATAGCCGAGGAGACATTCCAAGGGTTGCGCGACCTGAACTACTCTGTTCTACTGTACTGAACTACTAGCTGGGATTCCGGATCTTTCCTCCTGGGATCAAGGAAATCGGATCCTGAAACCAGAAACTATTGGGAAATATAACGTGAAACATCAGATGATTTCCCTTTCTTCAAGCAGCTGATTAACCTCTGGAAGATCGGCCCGCCGGGCTCGATACTTTAGCTGAATTAGGAAAAGCTACATGTGGATAACTCCCCCTCAGGATTCCCTAACTGTCATCCAGTATTTTCTTTCTTTTGCTAACCAAAGGCGAAATACAATGGCGTTCACGTTTAATTAATCGTTTATCGAACCCTGATTTAGTATCTATATTTCCTAGTAGTGTGTGTGGTAAGGGAAAATGAGACGGCGTGGTCTGTCCACAAGTACCTATAGGCAGTGGCACACCCAGAAATTTTTTATGGGGGGGGGGGGAGGCGCTATCTGCCCGATCTTTTGCAAAGTGTAACCAAAATGTTCTTTTAATCAGTATATTTTGAATGTTATAGTAGGCCATATTAGTTTTTACTTGCTTGTATCCTATAAGTACCCACATCAGATTTACAGACAAAAATAGTCATAAACTTTAAGGCCTATGCTAATTTGGTTATATGTCACATCACAAATAAAAGAGTTTCTATTATATATCTTTAGTATAGTCATACTCGAGTAAAATGATGCAACGAGTTTTTCCTATTTTTACAATTGCTGCTACCATGTGACTGTGTCTTGTTAATTTGGGTTTTATAGAGAGCAAAGGGGGGAGGCCAGAGCCCCTTTACACCTCCCCGTGGATGCGCCACTGCCTATAGGTACTACATATTTCACAGCCACTATGACTCATTTTTTCCTTGCTCTGCGTACTATTGAAGGAATGTAGTAAAGTTAATATAATATTTCATTCCATTATTATCTTTGTTCCATACGTGAATAAGTTTTTAAAATCAGTTGTTTATTGTAGCATTGTATTATGCATCCCTCATTATAAGTAGAAGTGGTTGTTGAGAACGCTAATACGTCGTAACTTCCATTCATTGGGCGTAGAAAGGGGTAATGAAACGGCGAGAATACGTTCTGTCATAATTTGGCCTCTTGTTCAGAATTTTTGGATTGTAACTTGATTTCACGTTCATGAACACAGTTGATTACTACTCTAACCTACTCAAAGATTTTCAAAGGACCGAGAAATTGTGTGCTGTTTTTAGATATGTCGCTAAATTTTGATACACCTAAGTGAAGGTTTTCGTGGATTATAACGTATTTCTTCACTATAAATAATATACTTCTTTTGAGGACCTTAAAGGAATTATAAAATTAAAATGTCTTTTTCCTCAAAGCAAGACTTGCAACGATGCCGAACTGTTCAGCGTATGGGTGCAGTAACAAGTCAGCAGAAGGGAAACTACTGAAGACTTTCCCTAAATACCCTCCCAGGAGGAGGGCGTAGGAAGCTAAGGTGAACCGGGAAAATGGGCGAACCTCGTACACTTCCTATCCCTGTGAAGTAAGTGCAATAGTAATTATGTATGTAGCACAGTGTGCATTATTAAGTATCTGTGGTTTCAAAGGTACAAATACATATCAAGTGGTGCTGAAAAGGGTTTCATGTAGCGTATATAATCAATGTCTGTTAAGGACAAGGACTACTTTACTTCACTATCATGTAACATTATAGAGCATTTACTAGTTACATCAATAATGGAACAGCTTGATAGTCAAGATTTATTAACGAAAAGCTAGAATGGGTTCAGAAATGGTAGGTCTAGCAAAACACAACTCGGTATCGAGTTGTCTTTAGTGCATGATTCATACTTAAGCGTCACTAACGCATGCATGATAGGGAAATGCTGGTTAGAAAAACATTTAGGAAAATGTTTTTCTAACCAGTAATCAGTTCACTAATATGTTTCTAATTAGTAGCACTACATCACATAGTTGAATGTAAGTAGTGCATGGTTGGTGTTCTTCACCCCCTGCCACACACTCGCGGTGGCTCGCACGGCATGTAGACATACATTTTTAACTACTATCACTACCTTTTCCTCACTTTTCAAAGTACATAACTATTCATGTGAATGTTTTAATTTAACAGCATTTCCTTTTTTTCAGGATCACTGCAGACCAATGGGAGAAGACTCGTGGGCATGGCACGAAGATGCTTAAGCTTTCTGCGGTGCCAACATTGATTTCTCGCCGACAAGGTTCTGTTTCCCGACGTGCTCCGCAGTCCTTCTGTCAGCCCGAATAAAAGCATACCAGTCGGTTATGGAGTACTTCATGACCACTTATACGCTAAGGACTTGGTGGCAGAAAGTTCTTCCACGACAGTGGTTAATAATAAATAACCTTGCACCAAGGTATGTCATGCAATGGCCTTAGAGATTTCCCGCCTCAGGGTGCTGGTGGCATTCGCGCGAAAAAACTGCGGATGTTGACAAAAATACGGAAGAACTGCCGAGACCGCAACAGGCACCTTAACAAAAAGTTTTCTCCTACATTTCAGGCTAAGAAGGGTTCCTCCGGTGGCAAGAATGTAGCCATGAACTCAGATGAAAATACAACAGAGAAGTGGGAGGACCAGACATTGACGAAGGCTTTCCAACCCCATTTTTGCTTGTGACAGCGAAGGATACGATGAAATATTAAATTCTCTCCTTTGCCTTCTCAAAAGACATTGAGGAGGAGGTTTGAGAATCTGAGCCTTCAGCCAGGTGTTTTGGTAGATGTCCTAGATGGTTTTGTTGGAGAGAGAGTGCATCTTGGTGTTTGATGAGATGTCCATTTCTCCCACATTGAGCTTGGACATGACCACCCAGTCATTGATTGGAAATGCCACTCTTCTGGTCACTGTGGCTTCGTACCGAAATGAAACTTTTCATGCATGCTGGTGTAACAACCAGATGGAAGCAAGCTGTGGGGTATCACTTCACTGGGGATAAAGTGGATGGGGCCATTTTCACCCCACTTGTTAGCACTCTCCTTCGGGAGGCAATAGTCCTTAGGGTTTTCACAATTACCTGTGGCATGGGGCCCTCTAATCAGGCTGTGTGGAAGTCATTTGGAGTGGTAGTTGGAAACTACTCTCAGATTGGAAAACAGCTGACCACATCCCTGCGATGCCTCAAGGAGGCTGTTCTTCATGCTTGATGTTCCTCATTATTATAAGAGCACCCGTTCCTCTTTACTAAGCAATGGCCTCCTTACCATTGCTGAGGAAGTACAGTAGAGCTAGGTCTCCCTACGGGCGAAATATGTGCTGAACATTTAGATTCTCTTTCTAAGCATCAGAGCAGCTGCCAGATTAAACTGGCCCATAAGTTATATGAAGCAGATATCAAGATTGGCAATTTCGATCAAATTAAAGTGGGAAAAGCAATAAATCTGCTAAGCCACAGTATGAGTGAAGGCCTGAATTACCTGGTGGACATTTTAGGTCAGGATGCAGGAATGAAGACTACAGCTTGGTTTATTGGCCTGGTGGACAATTGGTTCAAGCTGATGACTTCAATAAGTCCAGTGTTAGATCTTAGTTTGGAAAATTTTGATGCATGTAATGATGCAATAAACTTCTTGCAGGAATTCATCATTGTCTTTGAGGTGATTAAGCTTGGCAGGAAGGGGTCATGGAAGCCTTGCCAAAGTGTTTTGGCAACTAAGAAAATGCTGAGACTGCAGCGTTTGTACTTGCACGACAAGTCTGTGGCATTCCTCCTCACTTCTCGCTTCTCAGAGGACTGCCTTGAAAACTTCTTCTCGCACCTGCAAAGGCTCCATGTTCTACTCTCTGCTGCTCAAGTAAAGGCTGAAATTAAGGTAGCCACTGTCAGCCTTTACTTGAAGCACAGCAGCAGTCGAGCTATGATGAAGATGAGAGGAAGACACTGACTGGATTAGGGGATCTATATAGGAAGAGGAAGTCAGGGAGAGGAAATGGATATTCCTAAGACATTCTGGGAGAGTGCTCGATGGGGTCATCAAATCTTTCGGAGGCTGAAGTCAGTGCTGTCTACTATGTCAGTGGCTACCTCTTGTCAAGGATAAAGGAAAACGATAAGGTCTGTGATTCGTATGCGCACTGCATTGTTGCAAGCACCTGACTGCAATTTCAGCTACCCTTATCATTATTTAATAAAACTGCATTCATTCACAGAAGGGGCTTTGACATTTGTGTCAGAATCATGATTTGGCCTACTCTTTAAGTTCGAGGTGTTCTTTCGTCAGCTGGCAGTAACTGGGGCCATTGCTAAAGTCAATACAGCCTCACTGACGAACAAACTCATGGCCATCCCTGGAAAGATAGGGACAGGCGCAGCTACTTGCCACAACATTGTGTCAAAGCGTCTTCGGAGATTTCCCCGTTTTCGCCGGAGGCTATGGGGGACTTAAAAATAGTCATAATAAGTGGCAGGGAGGGGGCTAGACAGGGGCTGCAAAAGTGTAGCAATGAGAATAGAGATAGCACGTATAAGGTAGGTTGATAAGTAACATTTTATGAGCATATGAGATTCATTTTTGTTGAATCTATGATTTTAGGTTCAAAATATTTAATTATGGCATATTGTTTTATATTTCAGTTGGCATGTTGGGGAGGAATAAATAAATAAATTTAATTGCTTCCAAAGTAATAAAAGCTTCCAAAGGATGCGTTTGATGATGATGATTTTATGCTTTTAATGATATTTGCACGTACCATTCCATTCGTCGCTATATTGCTAAGTAAATGTAAGAGAGGAATAGCAATATAAATTTGAAGTATTTTGGAACTGCATTCACTCATATTATGTCTCTATTTCATTTCAGGTGATCTCTGTGGAAGTGTCTTCCTTCGTTTATTATTGTTGCATATAATGCCTTGTTCTGTGATGCTGTCCATGACTGCTGGCCCCATACATTATGTCCCTGCTTTGTGGGAGCACTTAATTGGAGAGTCAATGTGAAAGACAAATAATAAAATAAGTTTGAAGTATTTTGAAGTGCATTTACTCATTTAATGTCTCTACTTCATTTCAGGTGATCACTGTGGAAGTTTGTTTTCCTTTGTTTATTATTGTTGCATATAATGCCTTGTTCTGTGACGCTGTCCATGACTGTCGCCCTCATACAGTATATCCCTGCTTTGCTGCAGCACTTAATGGGGACGTTTACCATAATTTTTTTATTGCCGAATATGATAGAGTTTGTAAAATAAAAAGACCCGTATTTTTGCGTTTTTTGATCCGTCAATTATTTCGCGAGTTATAAGCGGCGAAAAACTGATGTTTTTAACCCTTTCGGAAAAGTGGGTGTGGTGCAACCTCTGACGTATATCGACTTCGTCCAATCACAACTGAGCCCGCGAAGCTACTTCGCCTTATCGCAAAGGGGGCGACACAGCTGACTCGGCCAATGGGAGCGTTTTTGACAGCATCTGTGCGAGCAGACCTTCCGAGAATTCCCCCCCTCTCCCTTCCCTCCCCTTAAGAGTAGTCAAGGACGGGAGGAAAATGACGTCAGTGTTATCACAGCAGCTCTTTAGGTGGGCGTCACCTTTTGATTATTTTGATTTTTGATTTATGAGTGAATGGTTGTGGTTAGAAGATTAATTTTTTCACTAAAATTCTTTTTTCGTTTCCATCTAACAATTTCGTGCAAAAAATTGCTATTTCGGTTCCGAGTGAACGCCCCCATTGGTAGGTATTGTAAAGGCTCTGATGTATTAGTTGTGCCTGTGAGACATTAAAGTTCACAGTTCGGCGTTGCCCTATCTAATTTAGATTATTTTGAAGGAAATGTATAGCCACTGATCCCAGTTTTCGATTTTGTTCGTGCTGCTCCTAGCGACTAAGCGGCAATTTTTTATTATTACAGGCATGCAAGGATTTCTTTAGGGTCAATTTGTTGCCACGATATTAACTGTTGGCAAGTTTCCAATTTCTTAATAAGTGCGTAATATCTTCATAGCTTTTCATGTGTGGGATATTTTGTGGATTCTGTATAGGGATCGGTTCATTTTGGAGATACAGTGCTTTTTTCATGTTTTGCAGATCCCCTGTAAGTTTGATAGATAACTTTCACATGAACTGTAATTGCAAGGCTTTACGCGTTCATTTTGAAAATTTAGGCAGCATTTATTCAATAAGTTGTCAGATTTATATTAAAGCAAAACTTCTTGTTCTAACCGCAGCTAGCTATAAAAGTATCAATGAATAGGACTGAGCTACCAACGCGCCTTGCATATCAAGGTCTTGTTGAGGTCGCCGTGCTGATCGGGCAACGTCCACTTCTGCTTTTCCTTTCCTGTGCGGTATTGGCCATAGCGTTTTCGAAATAATTGTCATTTTTGGCCGAGTTAATGGAAAATGGTTTTGTAGTTTAAGTTAAAACATCGAACAAATGTCTATAATTGTGTTACATGCCATTTAAGTGAGCTGAAAAATAGATAATTGGATGATAATGACGCCGTTACTCCGCACACCCATAAGCGGCCATGTATTAGCATTTAGCAACGCTCCGAACAGCGAAAAAAAGGCTCCTGCCTTTCACATGGCCAATATCTCCCATTACAGTGCCTCTACCCAGCTGGGTCGAGCACTGCGCGACAGTGAGTTCGCGTTCGACCTCTGGGCAGCGAAGTTGGTTCCGGACGACTGGATACATATCTTTCTTTGTTTTACACAAGTTTTACGAACAAGTCTGTGGAGTAAAGCTGTTTTGAAGTGGATCCAGTCGCAGTCTATATTCGTTGCTCCGGCGGCTAAATTGAAAAGATCAGCGTGATAATGCCGTCAAAAAATTTGATTAAATGAAGTAGTTAATTTTAATTTAAGAAGCTTGTGTCTAACTAAATGTTGACGATACATTTCAGGTTAATGAGAACAAATAAACCATTAATTCTGTCCCATGAGAATGAAGAAATCATTCATGCTGTCCCATGAGAATGAAGAACCCTCAAAGCAAAGATATTATTACACATATGTAATGTAAGTCGGCCGATATATCTGGCAGTTTTCGCACAGCCAGAGAGGGCCGATAAATTAGTAGTAAAAGTAAAAGGGATTTCTGCGGAAGATTTATTCTCATTTTAACCAACAATCATTTGTTATATAAATAGATTGCATATTTTTAGGTGTTTGACCCCGTTTTCAATTCACTTCGTAACCTTTGTCCTCTCCGCGGCATCCCACATCTTCCCTCAGCTTCACAATCTCGCCTCCCCAGAGGCAGGAAGGCCTCACCCGGCTCGCTACTACTCTCTCTCGGCTGCCCGTCCACCTCCACCACGGCTCCATTTAATGTCAATCAATCCACTTCTTCCCTCGGACTTCTTCCATTCAGTCGGAAGTTTCCACTGACCCGCTCACAGCTAACGCCCACCAGATGCGCTAACCAATCCGATCCGCCCATCCAATATGCATTAATCGAACGAGATAACACAGAGACATTTGACGTGGTGACAGACAACTTCACGTCAAATAATTTGTGGAAAAGTGACTTTTGAAGCAAGAAAAATTGGAAATTTCCCGCAAGAAGTTTGAATAGAGAGAAACATATTGCAATGTTACTCCTTAACGATACCCCAAATTTTCTTGCGCAGTAAAATCGTTATTTTTTCCACACAACACTCTTATTTGCCCCATTACCAAAAGTTAGGTTTCTCTATTAAATTTTTGGGTTCATTTTCGAGAAAAACTGGTACTATAATCCAATCATTAGGAGGTATTGATGAACTCTTCTCGGGCTCTATACCGGGTGAGTGAATGTAATGTTGCAACATTACATTCACTCACCCGGTGTAGAGCCCGAGAAGAGTTCATCAATGCAATTCGCCGGGAAAACGTGAAATCTTACTTCATTAGGAGGTATTATTTGGTAAGAGTGGTGATCTCTTACAACACGTCTGGTTGCCGTTACCAGGTCAATAACGGGTAGGGCAGGAAACCAAAAGGTCGCGGGTTCGAATTCCGACACGGGTAGTGATGTCGTATCCATTATTTAAAGTATACTGAGTGGTAGAAAACACTTAGGTGTTTCAGTACTTATTAAAAAATTGCACTTCTTCAATTAATGCGGGAAGTAGTCATGAAACACTAAGTGTGGAAAATTAGTTCAATTATGAACTGTGGTAGGGAATAAGCATAGTATCATAACAAAAACTAAGATAAGAAAGATCAGGTGAGAGTAAAGGAATCAGAGCTGTGATTTCCGCGATGGGAAATAGAAAGTTAGTCGAGGGGAAGACGAAGTAAAAGAATGAGCTCTCCCTATGGTTAGGGGGAAAATAATTTTGTAAGCTTGTAGCAAGCTTTGTGGCTGCAGTGGGTGGTGTTATGAAAGAACAGGGCGACCGAAATGGGTAGATAGTTAATATGGGTAGATAGTTAATGGGTAGATAGAAGAATATAATGCGAGCTGAGAAGGGAAAACGAGAAATAGAGAGAAAAGAGGCCCAACCGAATAAATTTTAATCCATTAAGACCTGCCTTTGAATGGAAGTTCTTTGAAGACGAAGCATAATAAAGATAATGGAAATAAACAAATGAAGTAATGACAATAATGATAGAAATAATAACAAATGGTGGTGTTCTGCGAGTCAAGGTAAGCATTCATGCACCAAGTTTTTCTCTTGCTCGACAGCCGCTGTAGATAGATCGGGAACCTGCCGGCTTTGTAATCCTAAGGTCTCGGTTTCGAATTCCGCTCAGAAAATGAATATTGTAGTTCTTAAGACCGTTTACGCGGTCAATGAAACTTTGCAAGTGGATATCACATGTGTTTGAGCAATCGTCCGTGAAAATCCGTGACATGTTAAATGTCGAGAACGATTGCATGGCAGCTTTACACGGTGAAATCGTCGGCGCAATATTTCGGAGACAATATATCATCAAGTAGCGGTAGTACCGTCCGTTTATAGTATACTATACAGATCTATGGAGTAACCAGTTAATGGACGTGATCAAAGCAACTATTACCACCGAAATAAAATGTGTTTCTATACCTCATTGTAAGCAAATTAGTGGACCTATTGTTCCGTACACAAATAGCCATATACCCGTGGGCATATATCCCTACTATGCCCACATCTCGAACTGCTTACGCATGGCTTTGGGCCGAGTTTACGAGAATAGGACCTCTTTCTTACGTGGGTAATTGAAAATTACAGATGATTGATCCCCCAGATCTTGATTATTGCAATAAAATCAAAGTTCGAAGCATTGACATGTTGGAAGGTTGTCATGATGTCTATTAATTAGTACTCTTAGTCACTTCCACAGAATTTTATTTCACGATTGGGAAAAAAATTCTGTGGAAGTGACTAAGAGTACTCATTAACAGACAAATTGATTGTTGCACTTCACCGAACAATATTAGTGCAAACAAAAACTCCTATCTCAGTTATCAACAACATATTTAATCATTAATAATGGCTTCCGGGCGTCCTCCGCGTTATGGTGTCTTTTATCTACAAGTTTCTCCAGCCATACTGCTGGCGTTTTCAGTTCTGAAGTGACGATGCATCGATTCTTGGCCGTCTTGTGTATGTAAAGGGAATTGAGAGGGCGGAATCGGCCGTATGGGCCAGTTAATGAGAGGTTAATGTATATTGAAGGCCGTGAAAGAGTGTAAAAAGTTGTAGGTAGAAGATCGATGTAAAGGAAAGGCTTTGTGGAATATAATAAGGAAGACACGACGCCCAGAAGAGGAGAAAGAAAGTCAAAAAAGTGGTGATAGATTGAGAGTAAAGTAGTTGTAGCCTTGGATTTTTATGTGGTCCTACGCCTAAGATTATATTACACCGTTTAGCCTAATTACCTGAAGACTGTTTACACGGTCATCGATACTGCGCAGGCTTATGCGACAAAAAAATTGCGACGTACCTATAAAGCGACGACTCGCGATGAAATATTTTGCAAACACGTGAACGCTTGCTATTGAATTACATGAATCGATTCTTGGCCGCCATATATATGTATGTCTTATCGACCCCTAATTCCAACCCTGAAGACCATAGACAACTCGTTCAATGAAAAGTTGGCAGAAATATAGTGTGACCCGGTGGAGTACCCGAATACCCTTCACCAAGTACCCTTCACCAACACCGTACGCCGGGAAGCATCCAAACTTTCTTTAACAAAATTCTTCACTACCCTTTCATCCACATATTCATCAAGAGGCCATCAGTTATATCTAATCAGTAAACCAGGCCACCAACACCATTCTCCTAATGATAGCAATGATACTTATTTTTAACTATTTTATGGTTTTTATATATCCTTATCCATCCCACCTACATACAAACGGATACATTCATGATCTACCTGCTGGAAACCTCATCCAGAGTGCAGGCATTTTTTTAAGCTTTGCATTAAGTTAGGATAAATCACGCGATGCAACCTTAGCAGTTGGAGCTCGTTATAACACAATAAGACTACTACCATTAAATTCAGTACACAATGAATATTAAGGATTGAAAACCTTTTCTTAAGGGGTTTCCAAACTTCAACCGTATCTTAAATCTACGCTTATGGAGATCCGGCATCTATTCCCGATGAAGGTAAATTATTGTTTCCCTGTAAAAATTCTGCTATCAAGATAATATGCTTCATTTTGTTCTCAAATGAGGAAACAATATCATGAGACCGATTGCTTTATAATAAGGGGCCACGGACAATTGAACAGCCTGACTGAAATGGAAGTATTTAGTCTGATGTAACTGTCATCTACATCTACATAATACCCTGCAAGCCACCATAAAGGTGTGTGGCAGCAGTTGAATTCACACGAAAAATGCATTATGTATCATGCATAAAAATAATTCGTAATTATAGTCTACTCTGAACTTAGACATTAAAAAAATTGCAAATCAACCATGAAAAAACATGCTGTTAGTTGGGTTAGGTTAAACTCCTTGTACCAACGTGCAACTACCTATGCTATCTTTTGATACAATTGTATTTAAAATATTGGGTATATTTACAGCCATTCCTACCCCTAATTTTGCGAGGAAAGAAGGACATTTGAATTTGTGAGTTCGGCAATCTATTTCTCAAACTTTATGATGGCGTGCGTAGGAACTATCGTTCCTAGCCACGCCGGTGACGGCATCTTTTTGTTTCGTGTGCTCTTTCGCCTCCTGCAGGGGCCATTGTTTCTAATTTCTCCGTCGTCCTTTTCGCGGCTGGCGCCACCGACGTTTTGCAGTTCAGCCCCGTCAACCCCACAGCGACCGCTGGGAAAGAGTGCAAAATTGGAAAAGTTGTGGGGCCGCCCGGGAACATCGGCGGAAAATCCGAGAGTGCGTTGAGAACTCTTGATCGGCAGTCTAGGAGAAATCGATAAGAAATATACGCTTCAGTGACAATAGAAGCGGTAGTAGTTATTCTGGGTAGAATACCAACAGCTGAGTTCATTAGCGTGATTAAGGATTGGTGGGTAATAGGATGCAGTTAGGGATTGCTCAAGGAAAGGGAGGAGAGTGGAGTTAGCCGGAGTTAACATCGGCATCAGCCTGACTTAACGAAAGGCGCCATGGGATCCTCTGTTTAACGTCCCATCCGACGGACGGAGTACTGAACTGGAAGTGCTCATCCCCCAGCACTAAAGAAAGGATCGGTGTATGTGAGGAAAAACCTATTCCACTGCCGGGATTCAAACCCGGGCCCTCAGATCGAGGGTCGATTATCTATCAACACCATCTGCCCAACCCTTATAAGGAGCAATAATAAATATTGTTTATGTTTTGATATATCCATAATTTACGTAACTCTAAAGGGGGGTGAGTGAGTCGTGTCGGCTGTTCATTGCACTGTCAACTGCGTTCCGTCATCTTGGGATTTAGATATATTTTAAATTCATTTCTTGGTAAAGAAATAATCATGAAACATATAGGTAATAGTGTGTAATGAATTATCATTCGCTAGAAGAGTGGTTTCATTGAAAGCGTTACGCAACTTAGGGGGAGGAGATGTTACGGATCATTTTTGGGACAGAGAGGAGAAGTGAAAAAACTGTAAAATCAGCGTTACGCAATACATGGAAGATGCCTATTTTAAATAGCTTAATGATCCCATGCGTAGGTTGCCTCCTCTCCTAATTAACTATTCCCACGAAATCCACGCGCTTCAAGGCCGAAATGATCCCTTTACGTGCTACGGAACAATAGGGGGGGAAAGAGGAAAGGGAGAAAGAGGAAGATAGTGGTGGGAGAGGTAAGGGGCTGACGTAGTGGTTGATAAAAGCAATCCGCATCTCCCCGGACGATTACGGAGGTTCCTGCCTCCTCCTTTTTCTTCCCATTGGAAGGCCATTCAGGGCACGAAGCCTCACGCTTTTATTTGTTTGCCGCGCGCGGCGACCACCCGAACAACGCACCCTAATGTGTACCGCGCTAATTTGATTAGAGACGCCGTAGAAATGAAGCCCAAAGGTCGGGGCAATAACGGAAACCCGCGCCGTGCACGCCCCGCAGCGGGGACGTTGCGAATTTAATTGCTCCGCGTCTCTCGCTCGGGAGAACGCCTTGAAAACCTGAAAATTATTGCGCTCCATACTCCAGAGAATGAAATGAAGCTTTATCTCCAACCGGCGTGCAAGTCCTGTCTTCCGCTTCCACAATTAGGGACACCTATATATGGCTATAATGTATTTTTTTAGTATGAACCTGAGTTTAAAAAGATTCCGTCAAAATCAATTAATACACATAGATTCCTTTACCCATGATGGAGTTAGCATACGTATTTGAGACAAATATATAACAAAATTAATATTGTGATTTTTTAGGATCGGGTTGGTGAGGAGGCTTCCGGTCCTGAGGTTCCTCGTTCGAGTTCAGGTGTTTTCAGAGAAATCCTTCGATAACTTTTTCATTGTGATTTATTAATTGAAGGATTGTAAATATAATTATGATTCCCTACCTCAATAATTTACGAGCACGAGAGTCACATGCCATGATGAAATCTTCCCCACTTTTATGAATGAATCTTCTCTGTTATAATGGAAGGAATTTAACGTTAACTTGAATCTTTTTCAAATCGATATCTTTCCTCCCATTCATCATCACTTGTTTTAAATCCTAAGATTAGTCAGACATAGCTTTCCACTCGATTATTCTGATGGCTATCGACTTTGCCTTCTCTTCTCAATCCCATTTCCCTCGACAAGTGATTTCATCACATCTAAAGATGTGTCACGTCACGTAATCACGTCTAAAGATGTTTCCCATAGGCCTGTCACGCGCCCTTTTAGGAATTGACTTCCGAAGTTTCTTTTGTCCTACTCTTCTAAGGAATTCTTCGTTTGTTAATCGATCTTTCCACGTTCCCTTCGACATTCTTCTTTCACGCAAGATTTTAAAGGTTTTCAGTCTTGTGTTTTCGGCGGCTGTTACTTTCCATACCACAAAACCGTGGATTTTATAATGAAACTTGTCTTTCTAGTAGCTCGTGGTTTCTTCTTTACGGAGAACGTCCTCATCTCCAAGGTTATTTTATTGTTGTTAAGCGAAGGAAATGACCAACAGCTGAGGCCAATTGTGCTATTTAGGATAGTCGGGTCATTGGGTAGAGATAGGAACTTTTCTGGGAACGGAGGGAGGGTAGGGAGAAACCCGGCATCGGTATTAGCATCCTATTAACAAAAGACACCAAGAGGTTCGCGATTTAACATCCCATCTGACGGACGGAGTACTACAAGAGTAGTGAAATAATAGTTAATGTTTTGGTAAGAGTAAAAATATAAAAAGAAGGAAAAGGACAAGACTTATGCGGTGAAAAATCATTATTATATTTTTAAATAGCAAAATGCCAAGAACAAGTAATAAATAACGAAAATATATATGTGTGAAAAAATAAGCAATCTTTTACCAAAGACGTGTTTGCGATATCATAAAGGCAAATAGAAAATACGCAAATATAAAGGGAGAAATAATACTGGGAATGTTTTTCCAAAAATCCTTTACGAAAAATATAAGGGTGAGTAGGGATACCCCATTAAAATCTACCCTAATTAGTAGAAATCTATGAATCAACATATAGGCAGTAGGTACATGTTCTTCTGTTTGCCATTGTTGCTATTGGGGAAGATGATGGACATCTAAGGTCGTATGCGCCATTTAGGATAGGTATTTTGGAATAGGTGGAGATATCGAAAGAGGAGTAGTGAGAGTAGAGAGGAACAGTGCCACCATCAGCCTGCTCATAACAAAGGGAAATGCGACGGAGAGCAGACCTTGATCTGCTTCCCACTAAGCATTCAACTTGGGAACGGGATTTCAGTAAAAGAAAAGCCCGCTGGAATCCAAACTCTTGCCTTCGGGCTGAGGATCCACTATACTGAAGCCACGATCCTAGGCCATTGTCCAACCACCTTCCTTCTGGAAGCTACTAGTCCCGGAAAATTGGCCGATGCTCTTTAACGTGTCTCAACATTATTAGCATTTTTTTCTTGTACACATGCGGTGATATTATGGCCGGTTTTATTCGAATGGGATTTTTGTGAGTTCTGTCCCTAAATTAACAAAGTAGTCAAATCTCTGCACTCGCGAAAGGCAACTTATAGACATTCTGCAATACGCATCCCACGATTGAAAATAAGAATCAACTTTATAATTGTCCACACGTTTTTAATAGCCAACCGGTTTCAACACTCACGTGTCATCATCAGGAAATGAGATGACACTCACTTGGTTATTAAACATCATCATTGGTCAAGAATCCTAGGATTGGTTTGACGCAGTTTTCCACTCGATTCTTCTATCGGCCAACCTTTTCATTGTGACGTAATTCTTCTCTTTTACATTCTTCACAACCTGTTCCATGTACCTCATACGAGGCCTGCCTTTTCCAATATTCCCGTTCACTTTTCCCTCGACGATAGTCTTCATCAGGCCATCGTGTCTCAAGATATGGCCGATTAAGTTTTTCCTTCTTCTTTTTAGAGTTGTCAGCAGACTTCTATTTTCTCCTACTCTTCTTAGCACTTCCTCATTACTTACTCTGTAGATCCATTCAATCTTCAGCATTCTTCTGTAGCACCACATTTCAAATGCTTCTACCCTTTTTTTCTCCGCTGCTGTCATCGTCCATGATTCACTGCCGTAAAGAAGCATGCTCCAGATGTATGTTCTGATGAACTGTTTCCTTACTTCAACGCTTGTATTTCCAGCTGTAAGTAGATTCTTCTTTTGATAGAATGCCCTCTTTGCCTGGGCTATTCTACTCACCATTTCTTTCTTGCTTCGTCCGCCGTTGGTTACTCTGCTTCCCAGGTAACAGAACTCTGTCACCTCTTCCAGTTTCTCATTTCCTAGTTTAACGTTGGTTTTCGCCTCTTCTTTCTTGCTGCACACCAATATCTTAGTCTTCTTCTTATTTATCTTCAGCTGATATCTGGCCATAGTCCTTTCCATGGTTGTTAGCATCTTATTCAGCTCCTTCTCTGTCTCTGCTATGAGAGCTATGTCATCAGCGAATCGTAGCATACTGATTGTTTCTCCGTGGACGTTCACTCCAGAATACTATTATTGAATGATTGTTTATTAAAAACATGTGGAAAATTACAAAGTTGATTCTTATTTTCAATCATGGAAAAATTCCACCATGCGACGGCCGAAGATGTTTCATTGACGCATCCCACGGTTTCGTCAGAGCGAAAAATCGAGGTTTCAGTCCTGTATTTAATTTCAATCGGCTTCATCCTCGGGTAAGTTTGACCCTTTACTTTATTGATTACTACTCTTGAAATGAATTTTAAATGAAAGCTAATCTCCGTATCGTAGGCAACCAGGTCAATAGTGGTTGAAGGTATTGCGTCGGCAGAAGTCCGATTTCCACATGTCTTGGAGGGTTGAAATTTCTTGGGCTGAAAGGATTTCAGCTTTGCACCCCAGTCACTGTGTCCACCTATAAAGTGCTCAGTGTGTTTGCTGCTCGAACCTAGTTTGGTAGGGAGAATGACCAGATTAAAATTAGAAAGTAGAGTAGGAGTATAAAATATGTAATTAATGAGAGTTATATACTCAAGGTAATTATTGAAGGTAGAATTATGAGTAAAGAGGAAGGGGAAGAATAGGTAAAGTTATTTCGGAGAGTACAAAGAGAGTCAGGAAATACGTAAATCTTAAAAGGAAAATAGCGTGTGGAGACAGCTATCAAGGAAAAGGAATGTAAGTAATAGTATTAATAATCCATCAAAGCCAACCACAACTGGCAGAAAACTATTCATCCGAATCCGATAAATACATCGTTATGTTCGTTCTCTTTAGAATTTCAGTAACCTGCTATTTCCCAATGTTCCTTATTTTAAGCTCTCATGCTGAGTTTAAGTCAGTAATACTGAGCCTGGGGTAAATAACCTTGTTGTGGGACTAAAAGTAACCTAATCTCATGCAAATGTACTCACTTTAGTATCTGAAATTTGTCAAAATACCAAGGGCTTATGAAAAAATGCCATAGATGTTTTCCAAGTAAGGTATTTTGGATATCATAGTAAGGAAATAAGTAGGTAATAAGAGTATAAATAGGATATATGCTGATATAAAGAGTGAAATTGCGTATTGAGTGAGCAGTTTGGACAAAGCAATACAAAGAAGGATAGGGATACACCATAAAAACATTCGCAAACTGGTAGAAATCTATTAGAAAATATCAATAGTATATGCATCACTGTGCTTGTATACAGTGCTTAGATTGGTGGGATGGAAATTAATACGAACAAGCAGCTGTTTTCTGTCGGCCAAGGTAGTCAGAAAAGCTATGCAAGGACTGCGAACTGCGAATCCCTGTCGAGGTGGAATTTTTCCTGGTGAAAATTCACCTGTAGTCAGGATAGTTGAGCAGTGATCTGACAACCCAAACGTCTGATTCCAGCACAGGGTTTGGGATTGTTCCTGTCTAAGGATTTAGGCTAAGGAATAAGGTTAGACGGTGCGATGTAACCTCAACTGTAGGAGCATCTAAAAAACCTAATACTACTACTGTTTGCCATTTCCCGCTGCTCCTATTTTAAAATTTTACGCTAAGTTTTTAGAAAGTTTGTTACACCGGGTCTTGGATCTGGGATCATCGTCTTGGGCAGTGGTTCCCAATCTGGGGCTCGCTTACCCCAAGGGGTTCGCTAATAAATTCAACAATGGTGGAAGTGAAGGTTAGAAAATTCGTTCGACTGAAGTTTTGCATTCAGCTTTGTGCGAACAGCCAGTAATACATTAGCAACCAGTATAGGATAAAATTTTTAGTGACTACACTATCGATTAGCTGTAAACGATCAGCAAATTTATAAGTTACAAGCAATCTTATCTGAAGGATCGCTCATTGATGAGGGTTACAGATTAGGGATTACCGAGGTGTGCGCCAGGGAAAAATGGTAGGGAACCGCTTGTATATGGCAAAAAGTAAACTGCTCTCTGTTACCTTCAGGGTACTTGGGTGAACTCTGAACAGTTCACCATACTTACTTTCATTATTTAAGGAAATATAATAGTGGCTTCGATTTCCTTCCACACTGCAGATTTACAGCCAATGAACTTAATTTGATTATGCCAGTAAATATTCCATCCAAATCTATTTTGAGTCACTCTTTTGCACTATGCTCATACATATACCACTGCTCCCTCTAATGGGAAGTTTCTTTTTACCTTTTCTGCCATTTATACTCTTGTTTCCATCTATCTACAAAGAGCTATGATCTCCTCTGATGCCAAAGACCAATAATCTCTCCTCTGCCTTTTGTGGTGATTCCTTGCACCAACTACTACCCACGCATCCACCTTCCGTGGAGGCCATTGACTCTTGATAGTGGGGGTTTCCTTATCCCGGAAACTCGGTCGCCAGAGCCTCTGAAGGTAACAGAGTTTCACCCAGCACTCTGAGTAACAGTGTTTCACTATAACCTACCTTACTCCGTAACTATTCCCTTTGGCGGAGACGCACGACACAAACTTTCGCTTTTGAAACTTGCCCGCGTCGGCACTCCATCCGGTGGCCTCCTCCTTGATGAGTACTTTCAAGCAGAGACATTGCAAAACCCCTGTGGAAGTTTGAAGTTTGAACCCTATTGACTGGGTGTTACGGAAAGGAGACAGAGGGGCTGTCACCCGTCTAAAAAGGGTCTACCCAGCGAGGAGGTGGTCTTCGGTGAGGGTACTGGGGGTCGTGATTAATGGCGCCATTGCGACGACTAAAAAAAAACGGCTTTCTCTTCGGTGTCAGCTCCAGAAGCTTAGATCATGCGCGGCAAAAGAGCTTATCCCCTCCACGAGAAAAAAATCTGCCAATTTTATTCCCGAAGGAAAATCATAAACAACGGGCATTTTCCGAACGAAGCCGTCAGATGCATTCCGGAAGGGATATATTTATGCGTAGGGTCATCAAAAAAACATATCTCGTGGAAAATCAATTTTCGCCCTTTCGAATTGGGGTGGTTATAAAAGGTTAAGGAAAAATAGTAATATCGAGAATCGCGTGAATACGAATGGTGGCCATTTGGAACTCACCGGACGTAATTTAGTCTCTCGCACTCAGGAATGGTAGGAATTCATCTCCGGGTAAAACCTTTGGGGATAGTTGAAATTACCTAGTTAGAGAATCCAGAACAATATGCACCCAATTTTAGGACTACCCTTAAGTAGGCGCACCTCAATTTGTGACGTAAGTGGGCGCGTGGGGTCTTTAAATACCCCATGCGGAATTGTGTATATCTTCGCCAAATTTGTTTATTTTACATTGCTATTTTTTACATTAGATATTCAAAGCATGAAAATTCAACATACGTACTTTAATTTTTTCCTATTTGTTGAAATATGAGTTTTCATAGCATTGAAAGTGATTTATGAGATAAAATATTTCGTTTGCCAAACCCTTGGGGTCTTAAAAGAACCCACGCGCCTACTTAAGGGAAGTGTTAGAAAATGAATTAAAAATATAATGCATTTGTTTAACGCTCTTTTTTTAAGAATTATTTCATTTATTGCCCTTTACATACATCTATATACATCTACAAAATACTCTACAAGCCTCCGCAAGGGTATTGTTGTAAAGGGTAAACTATCACTATTCATACGTTAATGTCAATAATGTCAATACAAAATATACATATAGACGTTTCTGTGGCATGAGATCTAGAGTCAACGTGGTTTTACATCATAAATGATCACGGAAGAAAACTGACAGCCTTATTGCCTTATTAACACGGCAAGAATTTTTTTTGCTCCGATTCCAATCCTAATGAATACTGGAACATACATAAGCACCTTCTTATGTTTATGACCATCGAACTTTTAAACGGTAAATATTAATACCCAAAAAGAATGGTGGTTATATCTTCATCATATTGGGGGGATTTAAAATTATTTTATTTGACGAACTTCAATATTTTAATAGTTGTTAAAATATGGAATATTTTAATTGTTGTTAAAATATAGAATCATTGTGATTATGGAGTATCTACCTAATATTCAGAGGTAATTTTCCATACATAGATACGACCCTTTCACCCCCCCATGTTCCTCAATTAGGATGGAAAGTTACAGCATGTGGTTAATTCGCTAAAGCTTCCCTTGAGATACCTTTGAGGCCACGACGCTCAACTTTGATAGGCCTTCCAGTGAAATTGACCACTGTTCATACCGAAGTTCCGCCCAAAATTCCTGGCGTATGTGACAAAAGCAGGAAATGGCAACGTTCCAGGAAAATTTCCTATGCGATGCTGAGAATTTTTAGAGCACGAGAGTATTTTGGTGTATTAATATCGAACGCGGTTAAATGAAAGAACATTAACTTTCAATCTCTAATAAACAGTTTCTTTTAAAAAGAGTATCATCTTATTTGATTTTTGACGTACTAGTGACGCAGAAGACGTCTTACATTTAATACCGTCTGTAGGTTTCTGGATCAGAAAAATCAAACTTTATTTTTTTATATAGCGTTTGAAATTGCAATATTATCTAAAAGACAAAACTTGTACTTTCATTCGATATACTATTTGACGAAAAAGGGAAAATGTATAAATTGCACAACATGAGCGCATTTGCATTAAACAGCGCTGAGAATGAGGGGGGGGGGAAGAAATAAGCATATTTTTGGCACCGCTACCGATCTAAAATTGGTAAATATCAGAACTCCGAGTGAACGAAAATTTGAAAGAAGCATCATTAAAATGATCTCAGCGAGTACTATCTATGTAGCGTATGTACAAAAGTAGAAATAAAATCCATATAAGAATAGAATAATGGTAATTAAATTTGTGAAAATTGTGTGTTTAGACTAAATGCCGTGGTATATGGATGCCAAATATCTTCAAAAGTATCGTAAATACACATGGCGTAGTGAAGAAAATCATACCATATACATAAAATAAATTTGTATTTCTTCAAATTTTTTCATAAAACAAAATCATACATTTTTCATAGCACATTAGCAACCGTAGAATACACGTGACGTTTTTACACTCTAAATTCATGGCCGTGACTCCGACAAAGCCTTTGCCGATTTTTCGTAAACAATAACTTCTCACGCCTTGAATTGATCCATTGTTGTAAAATCAGGCCTAAAGATTAAAGACGAATTACAAATTTTAGGTTTTTTCCGTACACGTTATTTGTAAGGCACACCAAAGATTTTAACCAACCTGGAAACCATATCTAATATCCTACTCCTCTCCATCAACAGTTGAAATCATTAACAATAGTAAAATATCTTGCAGGGAGCATCACGTGCATTGGTGAAGAAATCAATGGCCTCAGGATAAAAACTTTTCTGAGACAATCAGTGAGATCTCTCGATCCCCTCAAGACCGCATACGAGAAAAGCCTATCTAAAAATACATTAAACGTTATTATTTCTTTGGAAGTTATTGATGATAAAACACTCCATCAAATTTAAAATTTTATGGTCAATAGAAACCATGCTGCTACGTCATAGGTTTTTTCCCATAGAAATTTTAAGGAAGTCTTTAATGAGACTCTCCAAAAGCACACAGATTTCAGTTGAAAACTTAATAAAATTGGTGTTTATCAAAATACGACCAAACAACTCCGTATAAACACATTTCTACATAAATAAAGTGGTCAATAAGAATACTTCAATATAAAAAATTAATCAAGTATCACATATCATCAAATTTCAATGACGACCTTAAATCTGACATTAATCTACACCACGATCAACTATACTTATTTAAAATTATGAAATGCATTTGTTTCGGCTCGAAAAAGTTCGCTGTCGTTTCTGATGCTACCTTCGTTTGATTATTGATACGTAATTGACCTTTCATTTCAGAACGGGATACTATTTTTGAATAGCGTTAAAATCAATACGATGAGCAAAATTTTGAATGAATGATATACATGAAGAGGATTTATTTTACAGTGATTTTACCACAATCAACACGCAAATCAAGCCCCAGCATTGTGAGACTACGACAGTTTATTTTAAATTGAAACTTTTACTGGATACTATCATTAATTAAAAAAATAAATGGTGTGTTTTGCTCTGAAATGTATGTGTAAGCATCTCAGACGTGAGTGACACTGACTAACAGTAGATTCCAGAATTAACTCCTCCCGTCCTCTTACCATCTAATGCCACGCCAAAACAAGCATTTTATCCGCACGAGAGGGACGAATTGAGCGTGCTAAAGGAATAAACAGTACTTACGTGAGATAGGTATTTACATTTCTCTCGCGAGGCGTATTTGCTCATTCTAATGGACGTTTACAATTTTAGCTACAACCTAAACAAACGTTGCATTACATTTGAATCATCAAGATGAAACACGCAATTACACACACCACTTCATTGGCTTCAAAATTATTGATTTTTGACAAAACATGAAAAAACCTTGGAATTTCAAAGAGCAACTAATATTTTTTTGTTTTTATTGTGCTTGATGTTTTTTGTCGCATTCGAACGATTGAGTATAGCTTGATTTAGAAGGTAGTGATCGCATCTCAAAAGTAGTGGAGAGAAAGTTTTCCCAAATACTAAGATGCAGGGTATATGTGTTTAACAATTGTCTGTCGAAGTGGTGAGGCTGATTTCGACACACAACATATATGATGTTGTTACACGTTGACTTTCCTCGATAAGTATTTCGGGATAATGCATTTGCGCGTTAAATGCCTCATCATGTCCCCCAAAACTATATTGGCAGATATAAATAGTGTAAAAATATTGTAAGTCCATAATTTTGTTGACAATGAGGAGGATAAATAAAAAATACAATAGTAAGCAATAAAAGAGGATATAAGAGGAATGAAAATTACTGAAAACATCAATAAGAAAAAAGCATCCTGGCTATTTTATAATATAATGTATAATATTTTCCTCCGAGAAGCGTTTCCCCACATAATTATATCCTTTAATTCACAATATATTCTACCGAATTAATTCTGCAGCCAATTACACGTAAGCTGAACAACTCGTATGGTAAATATCTTTCCCCGTGACCCTTAGAATAATGCGTATAAAATAATATAGGCGCATTATAACTCCGAACAAAATCCATTTGCTTACACAAGAACATCAAAAAAAACCGAGAATCAACCTAAGAAACCAAAGATACGAATGAAAGTATGACAACTGACTATGACATTCCATCACAAAAGATTTTATTTCATGTATAAGCACATGATTTACATAAAAGCAGCGAAAACCATTGATACGTTCTTCTGCCCTGAAGACTCCTTATGCAATTCCGGCGAAACTCTCAACACGAATAACGTGGCGAAACCCGTCATGATTCAAAATCTAGTATACTTAACTCTGTAACTTTGAGATCACCAAAAGCGGTAAGTGAATCTTTGACTTATTAAGCAGCACTACAAAAAATTTAACTATCTATATTTCACTTCAAACAAAGCTATTGGATAAACTTCAAAACCTAATTGAGTGCCAGGTTTGATGAACATTTCAGGTACAGATAAAAAATTATTACTTGCTGGACAAACTTGAACTCGTTCGTCATTTCCCCTTCTGCCATCTAGAAAGTTAATTAACGTCAACCAGAGAGCGGGAGAAGCATTATAATCATGATGATAATTCAGTAATATTTTTAAAAAATAAGTACATGATAAATGTTTAAAACACTGAAAAAGGATTTAAGGTATCTGTCGAAATTATTGCAGGCCGAATTTTAGTTCTGAAATAGATGAATCATAAAATAAATTGTGACGTCACGCAGCCATTACACAAATGCACGTGACTCAAAGTAAACTTCCACGAATCAGCCTCATCATGGTTCTCAAGCATCAGTCTACAGTCGAGCTGTCATCGCGGTGAGAGGAAAATAACTACCTATTATTTGTGGATTACGAATTTTCATGCTGCCCAATTTATCCTACTTTACTGCCTAATTTATCCTATCCATTATATTAATTTGAGAAGTAATTTCTTGTCTCGCAGTTCTTCCTAGTTGGAAACATTGTTTTAATCATTTATTGGTCAAAAGTGATTTTCATTTCTCTTCACAATCAACTTAAGTGCCCCTAACTTTGACGCCAGTGGTCCCCCGGATCCCAGATATTCTTCAACAAATTTCGGAAATGCACCTTCTCCATAAATAAAATCAGTAAGTGTAGCTATACGTGTCCTGCAATTCTGAACACTTTTTCTGTCTCTGTAATGCTATCCAACTCTTCCCTGACTACCCTATAAGCTACCTTAATGGTGTGCAGGAGCCAAGGGTAGTTTTTAGAGTTGGTACATTCTATTTCTCCACGCTGGGTATCAGTTCTTCGCTCCCAGAAATTTTTTAATAAACATTCATTCAAGCGCTCGAAAACCCTTGGGGAATTAGGACTTCGATTCTCCCTTCTAACTATCTCGGCGCTAAAATCATGGTACTCCTCCCTCATAGCAAAGAAACATGTATACTCGCTATGCTAGCGCTAAATAAATAGGACATATTTTTCACAGCTTACATGAAATCAATTTATTTTTTCAGCATCAAGTGTTGATTTGGCCGTGGAATATTTTTGGTGAAAGTTATAACTTCGCAAGTGCAACGTATTATTCGTAAAAACTAGCTTGGAGTTCCTCGGAAGCAGCGTCGGCCGTTAACTACGGTAAGTTGATTTTCATTATCCCACTCCAACCAATTTTAGTGTGATGCATTACGAATGTATCATGAAGTTTGCCAGTTGAGCGTGAAATGTCTTCCTTGAGCTGCCCTGAGGCGATAACAGTTAAGAAGTGCTACGGGATATAGGGGTGAGGTAGCAAGTGTGCTCCTGATGTACGCATGCACATGATACTTAGGGATTAGTGAATTGAATGTCATAGATGACCGATTCGTTGAAATATAAACGATTCTCTTAACAAAAGAACCAATTTACAGTTGGTTGGTACAAAAAAACAAGCATTTTAACTGTCGGCCAACGTTCCAGAAGCTTCCTTCAGGTTGGTCAGTTCTCTTCTCATCATCATCATATTATTATTAGTATTCTACCAGTGAAGGTAGGTTTAAATGGACAATAATTCTTCCCACCCCCTAAATTTCACACGATGTCCCTCTTCAGCCCCTCATACCTCCTGCCACCCATCATTCCATCCAAGCTACCCGTTCTTCTCCTCCCTCTTCCCCGCTTACCCAACGCTCTTCCCTCAATCACCTCCTTCAAAACGCCATCCCCTTTTATTACCTTTTCCATCCACACATTCTGCCTTCTCCTAATTTCATCTAACAAATTTCTTCTCTCTCCTACTAATTCTAGCACTTCATCGTTCGTCTTCCTTTCAACCCACTTTACTTTCTCCATCCTTCTCCACACCCACATCTCAAAATCCCTAAGTCTCTTTTCATCTTCTTTTCGCAAAGCCCACATTTCCTCCCCATATAGTGTAACTCTCCATATTAAACTTTTCGCTAGTCTTTTCTTCACTTCCCTAATCAACGCCTCTGTCATTTGTTCACGCCTACGAGTAAAAGCTTCTTTTCTCAACATATATGTATTCGTATTGTTTCAAATTCTAAGGGTGGATTGCAAGAACGAGGCTCAAACCGTGGTTTAGACGGCGTCTTCATAAGCCGCGGCCTGGACGCGATCTTCCTTCCGCTTGCATAAACAAGGTTTCGTCGCGGTCTATGAAAACCGCGGCCTGTCGTTGTTGATTATGTGGCAACGCTGACTACTGTCATTTGTTTCCCGAAAAGCAATTGTAAGCTCCTTAGCGACGTAAATAAACACCGTGAACTTCAGTTTGGATGCGTGTATCTAGTGAAAATGTGCAGTGGACGAAACGAAAACTTTTCGCTGGAAGAGAAGCTGCTCCTGATCTCTATTATATCAGAGTATGTAATACTAGAGAGTAAGGCGTATTACGCGACCACGTTGGATAGGGAAAAGGAGGAATTGAAAGATATTTGTGGAAAGTATAATGCCAACAACCCAAAAGTGTAATGCATTTCAATGAACTGGACTTTTATGCAAGGAAAGAAAACTTTTTAAAAGAAGCGAAGAATTTGTTTGTGAAGTGACTTAATTATCAAGGCAGTTAAGTTATTATTTTTGTGGCTGTAACCAGTTTATTCCTCATTTTTGTAGTTATATTTTTTGATTGTACGTCCTGTGATTATGTATGTGTCGAGTGAACATTAAACGCCAAAAAAATAAATAAATAACCCTATTTTCAACCTATTATTTGTACGCAGATTGAATAATATCCCTTTATATTGACGTATGTCTGGGCACGCAATTTTAATATGCGTGTAGTCTAGAGAATCAATGTCAGGGATGTTGTTCCTAATACAATTATGTATCTAATAAATCGATTAGTTCTGTGTTAACTCCATACATTTTCCGAAAAGCACTAGCGAAAATATTTAGAGGTTTTTCCCATAGGTTAACAGCTAAGAATGGGTAATTTCACTAAATTTGGAGCACGATTTTTAATCATCAATCAACTGTACAAGCGCAACCTATTTATCGTTATTTTTTCTTAACTTTACTTCACATTTAAAATGTAATTCATGCCCACCCTGATAAGAGAGAACATCCAGCTATCACATCATGTAATTCTGCGGCAATTAAGGGGAATTTGGTAATATTTAGGTCCAATGAGCACAATGAGCTTCGCGTACATTCATTAAGCACCTAAAAGCCGTTGATTCATGAACACCAATCTGATCCCCTAAAGCCTTAAAACAAAACTTGCAGTGGCGAAAGACCTTAATTACATAAGCAATTGAATAATTCGTGGCACTTGGAATCCCCAGCGGTCCGTCGAAAGTCTAATATGATAGTTCGTTTCTCCCAATAGCTGATGAGTTACTTCTTTATTAAATCTTTACCTCTGTTCAAACCCTGAATCGATGTATGATAAAAATAGATCACTTCGGTCCCTAATTAATCTGTTTATCCTTATTGGTGTAACGTCAGCATCCTCAATATCTGTAATTTCTTCTATTTCCTCCGCCTCGCGAACGTCAAAAAGTGCCGGCCGGCCATGTTTGGTGTCTCTCGCGAACGCAGACCGCGGCTTAAACCTACCCAGCAGGAGGTTCGGGAATTGGCGGCTTTTGAACCGCGGTTTAGACGGCGTCTGACGTAAAACTCGTTCATGCAAGCAAAAAACCGCGGTTTCGGCCATTTTCCCTAACCACCGTCTAAACCGCGGTTTAAACCTCGTTCTTGCAATCCACCCTAAGCGTCTTAATCACCTCAATTTACAGCTATCTAGAAAGAGAAATTTTCTGGAGTTCTCAGATTCTAATTTGAGTTATTTCACTTAGAGTGGAAACTCTTGCACTAACGTAGATATTTTTTATTTAATTTTCTCATTATTTTCACTAAATCATTTGTACCCGTTTGTTATAAACTCCCAGCCCAAAATATTTTTACTCTGACCATTTATTGTTACGTATTAAACTAGTTGCTTCTCAGACCGTATGTGAAATTGGCATTAGCTACTTTTATACCCCATCTAGCTACCCCACCAAAAGTGTGTGATTTCTGTATGACCAATCAAGTTTCTGTTGCTTATAAGTCATTTTCACTGAAATACTGTGTATTTCGTGCAAAGTTGTCTGCAGTTTCATAATATTTTGGTAATGACTTAGTTATTTTTCCCTGATGCTTCGCTGCAAACAAACTCAGTTTCCGACTGCTATTACTGACGTAGGTACACTGCGCTAACTCATGATCACACTTCACACATACTGATTTAAATGGGCCGTGATTATCCCTTGCTATCTAATAATCATACATTTATAAATTATGGTACACTATGCACTGTTAATAATTATGCAGCTCTAAGTAAAGGCAGTATTTTAATATACTAACGTAAAATTCACTTTTCGTAGCTATGATTAGCGTTTTTACTCCGACACGTTCTCTAATAGGGTAGTTTCCTATTATTTTTATTGCCTTGATCAAAGGTTTATTGCCTCTGGATTATAACTTCATGCAGTTTGATTTAACATGATAAATATAACGGCATTGAAGAAAATGCAATGATAAAGTGAACATTTTCAGCGGTGCGAAAACGCGGCGGCAAACTATTGCATGCTGGTCACTTGCGTGTGACGTCAAAGGTACGCACACTCTTTCCTCTCCCTGCCGCTAGGTACTGCTGCGGACGCTTCTAAGCAGAAGGTGCACTCCGTGAAAGCTAATTAGCAAAAGTACCTGAGGAATATTTAATCAGTTTATTTATTATGGTTTACTTTTATTCACATAATTTAATACTATTTGTTCAATTTAATACTATTTGTTCAATTTATTCATTTAAAACCAGTTTTTATTAATTTTACTAAGCTGAAGTGACACATTTGTCACTCACTCGTGCCGATCATGCTTCATGGTACCAAAAGACTACGAGCAGGAAGCATAGGAGTCTGAATGGGGGAGGGAGCTTCAGACCACATATCCCTATCCCTTCTATCCCTTCCATCCCTATCCTTATACCTTTCCTCCCGGTCTGAAGCGCCTATTAGTGCGGAAACAGACTTGAAAACACCATGAGAATAGGAGCCTATAAAAACAGCTATTAATACCATGTTTAACGAAAGAGACATTACGAGCTTCGATAATTTTCATATTTGATTATTAATACATGTTTACTAGCGCTTAAGGACCATAAATACGATGTTAAATTCAGGAGACGAATATTCCCATTGTCTCACAGCGTTAACCTTGTACATGTTGCGTCAACAACAAGGTTACCGCAGTCCCGTCATTTCTGGGTCTTTTCAAATGAACTTAAAATTAACATTAAATTTTCTAATGAACTCGGATTTCTCAATCCTAATTATTCGCATATATTGAATCCATTTATGATTGGGCACGAATCGCAATTAATGAATTATGTTATATTCAAAGGAGAAAACTACTCTATTCTCTCTTATCATTATTTAATTAGCGTTTTTATTCGTGCGAATGTTTAGCAAGCATAGTTTTCTCATCAATTATACTTACGCTTTTATGTCTTTTAGGGGGATTTGGAACAAATTTTATAGGGTCTGAGAAATAGTCATTCAGTAAATAAATAATTTGAAAGCAAATAGTGCATTGTTGCATAAGCGCCGAAACGTTATCGCCACGTCGTCGTCACCAATAATGGGATGAAAGCCGTTATTGAAATGTTACTTTCCAATGTACTTGCAGTAGTTATTTGGGGGAAATGACTGACAGGGTAAGTCATTTGAAGCATTGATTTGAGGTGGGTTGTTGGGTAAAGGTAGGAATATTTCAGGGAATGGCGGAGGAAAACCTGGTATCAGCAAGCGCCAAGGGTTTAATGAGCGGTGTAATATCCTGAACTACATGTGCCTTCCACAAATCACTCAAACAAGGTCTGTCTGTCGAAACTTAAACCTGTGCTCTCAGAATAGTATTCGAGCCACCTCACCCAACCTATCCTCTTAACTCATACGAAAATCCGTTACCGCAGTTTAGTTTAAATACTTGTGACCACCGTAACTGGACAAAAGTGGCTATAACCGAGTAACTAAAATTACTGAAATATAAATATAACAAACTGAGATATGAAGTATTAAAATTTATTTCCCGGCTTGGAGTGCAGTAAATTTTCGTTTTTTAGTACAATTAAATGCATATTAAAAATGTAAATTAAAAATAAAATATGAATGGAAGCAAATTTTCTTGATAAATGTTTACAACCAGCTTTATTGTACTCCTTTTTCACGAAATATTATAAAATACGGTGAAGTTTTTATATTAAGTTATCATCATCATCATTGGTCAACAATCCTAGGATTGGTTTGACGCAGCTTTCCACTCGATTCTTCTATCGGCCAACCTTTTCATTGTGACGTAATTCTTCTCTTTTACACTCTTCACAACTTGTTCCATATATCTCATACGAGGCCTGCCTTTTCCAATCTTCCCGTTCACTTTTCCCTCGACGATAGTCTTCATCAGGCCGTCGTGTCTCAAGATATGGCCGATTAAGTTGTCCCTTCTTCTTTTTAGAGTTGTCAGCAGACTTCTCTTTTCTCCTACTCTTCTTAGCACTTCCTCGTTACTTACTCGGTCGATCCATTTAATCTTCAGCATTCTTCTGTAACACCACATTTCAAATGCTTCTACCCTTTTCTTCTCCGCTGCTATCATCGTCCATGATTCACTGCCGTAAAGAAAAATGCTCCAGATGTATTTTCTAATGATTATGTTAATTAATTCTAATTAATTCAATATTAAGTTAATTAATTCTAATATATTTAAGGATTTACATAAATACTAGTATATAGGCATTCGTTCGTCGATGTAACCTAATCGGTACTAAATTTGCAATGTAATATGTATCAGTCGTCAAAATCCCGGTGCTATTTTAAGTACCACCTATGCCACCCCGTAGAGACGGGAAGTGAGCTCAAGTGAGCCTTCGGCCGAAACGATCTCGCCACGTCGTCTCCGCTGACCTTAGACGCATGAATCCTCGTCCGGTGCCAGCGGTTCAACGCCTTCAGCGAGCGAGGAGAGAAAGGCGAGAAGGTTCGAGGAAGATGTCTCCCAAGACGCCCGTCTGCGCCCTGGCTGCTGATTTGTGGAATGAGTCGCCTCGGTTGCCATCGCGAAAGGCACTTAATTAACGCCCTCTGCGGAATCGCTCCACATTTGCATAGCGAGAGGAGCGAGGCCCCGAAATCCCACGCCTGCCTGCTCCTCCGCATTTACATCTCCGAGTGAGTGCACTCCACGCGAGCCATCCGATGTGGCAAGGGTACGGATATGGACATTAACCGAATAGGATAAGGGGGTTCGTGAGGTTTCGTTTTTTTTTAAGTTCTCAGATAATTCCAATCGAGTGCAAGAGAAAGCAATTCATACATTTTCACTTTCCGTGGAATTTCCCTAATTTTACGCGCGCGCACGGAAAATATGTTTTATGCTACGCGAGGAAATTGCATTTGCTAAGTTTTTGCTAAACTTAGAAGTCCATTAGTCTGATAAAACGTCTTTTGCGACTGCAGCAAGTTCTGTCGATGCACTATTATAGTCGACTTATCAATATAAGGGGGTCTTCGTGGCCTAGCGCTGGGCTACTGACCGGAGGGTCCCGGGTTCAAATCCCGGGCAAGAACTTTTCTAAATCCCCCACCTAAATTCTAGCTATTCGATTTTCTGCTCGTCAGAGCTTCGTAGGATATCGCATGTGGCCCAGGGAAAGGAACCAGCCCCCCTACCCTGAATGTGTGAATTTCAGACGCAAATGGCCTAGTAAGGGGTGAGCTCTACCCTCACCTATCAAAAACCAACCTTCGGGTTGAACACAACTTTTTTTCATCAATATAAGTCTAGTACCTACATGTTTAATGTAATATGGCTAGAATACTTGCCTCCCACTTCGAGGGCCATGGTTTGAATCCCGGAAGTGGCAGATATTTCTCATTGAAAAATCGGATCATACTCGAGTGATTTGAGGAGAGCATTTGAGTTCATTACTCCGTCCGTCGGATGGGACGTTAATTACGATGGGATGGGCCCAGGTCTCGTTTGAATCCTTCGCTAAGAGTATTCTAATGCCTACGCCGGGTATTTCTCAACCTTTCCTCCTCCTTACCTCTCTATTTTCATCCCTCTACCTTTCTTCCCTATCTGAAGCACCTTTAAGTGCGGGTAGAGTCTTAAAACCACATATTAGATGACAAAAAATAATTTTGTGGAACTACCGATCAAATCATTGTCAAATCATGTTATTTCGAAAAGGGGCCTCTTATAAAATTGCATGGGTTTCCTCATGGTGACAACAGTTGTTAATAAAGAAATCATACTCCATGCCTCCCCGAAAGCATCACTTGCTTTTGCTGCAATCCATTCGATTGCCATCATATTGTAATCTTAGTCGGAGTTCATATTGACACGGACCTATTTATACAATCAAGTATGCAACACGATTTAAAAGGACAGATATTCAACACACAAATTCAAATTATATAATATACTCTCCCATCCATGCAACAACATATAGCTACAAATCAATACATGTTCCGATGGCGGAAACATAGCAAAATATCTTCAATACCTCCAAAACTATCCACGTCACTTTATCAACCCAAATACCATATGCTCCGCCACAGCTCCGATCGGTCCATACAGTTCCACACTTCGCCTTCCCACTCCTGCCAGTCAATGCACTTCTCACTTGGTACTCCCACCTCCAAAACTTCTCCTTCCCCCAATAAAACAGCCAAAATTCCAACACCAATCTCCGCCTCACTCGTGCGACGTGCCGCTCTCGCTCCTCTTCCTCGACTCCCCGTTGTTGATTCTCCCCTAGCGACCGCGAACTACTATGGCGGCCTTGCGTTATGTTACATTTGCCCCGTCGAAAGAAATTTAGAAAACATTGAGAAATTCTCTTTCGAAACCTCTAAAATGATCTATGAAAGGTGGCCCCGACACCTCTAATTTTGACTTAGGCTAAATTTCATAGATAAATTAAACCTCCTTATGGTCCGTGACTGTGCATCTTACAAACATGTATACACTAATAACATCAAATAATTATATATATACACTGATAACATCAAATAATAAGCAACGTAAATCCTTACTTTCTAATTTTTACAAACACCAAATAAACACTTCCATTTTATCATCATCACATATCATTACTTTCACAAATTTCAGTGGTCACCAAGGTAACCTTTTGTCCTGCTCTATTCATTCATGTCCACTGTACAGCTGATCATTTGACATACCTCACTTTTATCACCACAGTTCACCAATCTCCTTCATTTCACCTCAACCTCAGTTACATGTTCATACACCCATACAAGCCTCAGAGGTAAGCCAGGACAATGTATACATTCTAAGACATGTCTCAACCCTTACAACATCAACTCCTATCTGTGCCAAAATGAACTCCTTATCTTAAAACATATCTCGAAAGGCATTTCTAATTACCTTGTAACTATTTCTTCCGCTACATATTCGCTGCCTAAGTCCTGCCCCTCTTACTATCTTCTTTCTCTTTCTATATTCTTTCTTTCTCTATCGTCTTTCCCCTTCCTATATCGTGACGTATTCACGCGAATAGCTAGTATTCAAAATGCATTGGGTGTTGTGTGGTATGTGCGATTGAACTCCCCGCGATACGGCTTTAGATTAGATACATGGAAAACACCTCGGTCTGCTCCAGTCTCCGGATGTCGCAACATAAATGAAAATTTTCCCCGTGTGTCTTTTATCTCATATGGTCCTTCATACAATGGTAAGAAACCGTGGTAGATTTTATTTTCTTTGTGTGATACTGGGCAAGTACGGACCACTACTCTGTCCCCTACTTTTAAGTTTATTATCCCTCTTCGTTGTTTTCTTTCATTCCTCATTCTTCTTTTTTCTCCTTTTGCTGTGATACGGTCTATGCGGGTCAGGGTGATGCAATATCACTGATCTGCAGAATTCCCTTTTTAGTTCATCGAATATTCGTTGGTGGTCCCCATTCCATTCCCACTTTCGGTCCTTCTTGGTGAGATCATTCAGCATCGCAGTCATCTGTGCATGATCCATGTGGAATTTTGCGTAGTAGTTTATTAGTCCTAGAAATGACTTAACTTGTTTCCTGCTCCTAGGGCGTGGGAAATTTCGGATCGGCGCAAACTTCTCCTCCGCAATCGTTATTCCTTCTGTAGTAATCTCATGCCCAAGAAATTCTATCTTCTGTCTACAGAACTTTACTTCGTTAAAATTCATTGTAATTCCCGAAGCTTCAAGCTTATCCAAGACAATTTCCAAATGCCTTAAGTGTTCTGTAAAATTCCGGGAAATTATTAATAAATCATCAACGAAGTTTAAACAGAAATTGTTGACTTCATCCCCGAAAACATGATCAAGAGCTCTCACCAATGCACTGCTACTAATGGCACATCCAAAAGGTACTCTGGTGAATTGATAGATTTTTCCCTCAAATGAAAAAGCACAGTATTTGCGTGAATTTTGATCCAATGGGATTTGATAAAAACTTTGCGTGAGGTCCAATGAGGTCATGACTTTAGCATTCGCACATTCTTGAAATAATTCTTTCGGTGTCCTGGAGGTAGCATAGTCTGGCCTGATTATCTTATTAACAGCTCTGGCATCCATACACAATCTTATTGAATTATCCTTCTTAATAATGCAAACTAATGGCGAGATATAACACGACGTGCTCCTTTCAATTATTTCTTCGACTAGCAGCTCCTTAATGGCTTCCCTTGCCTTCGTACGTAGATTTAGCGGTATGTTATAATATTTATTATTAAATTCTCGTTTCTCCCTTATCTCTAACTTGTACGAATACCCTTTTATTTTCCCAGGCGTACTCGAAAATATTTCCTTCCTCTCCTTTACTATTTCCGCTAATAATCTTCTTTCTTCCCTGGACAATTCCGGTATTTGTTCAATGCTGCTCTCTATTTCCTCCTTCGAAATGCTCGCTTTCTCTCGCTTCGTATGGTTCTCCTTCATCCTTATTTCTTCAATGTGCATCACCAGCTGTTGTGAATATATTTTTGGATCTTTGAATGGACATACTACCTTCTCCTTCCCGTTCCGTAAAATTACTTCATGATTTTCCTTTCTATTCTCTTCTCGCAGTTCCCTCACTTCCGTGCGAATCTGACTCTGCCCCTCTTCTACTCTTGCTATGTAAGCGTAGACATTTTCGTTCCTTTCGGCTTTCGCTTCCTTTATTCTTTCCTCAAAATGAGCTGCTAGCCCTTTTTCTATTCTCTCTCCCAATTGTTCGGATTGTTCGACGAACATGGCTCTTAGCTCCTCTCTTCTTTTCTCTTCTCGCTCCATCCTTTCCTTCTTTCTCTCCTCTTCCCTCACTCTTTCTTTTTCTTCTAACCATGCAATAATGTTAGATCCGACTGCGGGAAACTCCATTATTTTAAATTGATGAGTATCGATATTTATTCCCTTCTCCTCAAATGCCGATCGTAATCTGTTAATTAATTCTTTCTTAATCCCCACGGTATCTAAACCCAGTTGTTTTAATTCCTCGACAATTTCTGTCTTCTTTAATTCACCCAAATATTTAACAACCGTGGCCATTTTGCCCAAAACGAACGCCTCGACGAGAGAATTTACTTTAATTGTTGTGAATGCAATTTTTTGTTGACTGGACGCGCACGAACCTAAGCGTCCTTATTGACAAATTGTCCCGATATTGTTGACTCGCCTAATGGTTGCTAAACTCCCGTATTAAAACGCTTCCATAAATTCCGCTTTCTCAGGTCTTCCGCGTGGTATATACTACTAACGTTTCCCTTATTAATTTTCCTCGCAAACGTTAATTTAATAAATCGTGCCCCCGTTGAGCGCCAAAATGTAATCTTAGTCGGAGTTCATATTGACACGGACCTATTTATACAATCAAGTATGCAACACGATTTAAAAGGACAGATATTCAACACACAAATTCAAATTATATAATATACTCTCCCATCCATGCAACAACATATAGCTACAAATCAATACATGTTCCGATGGCGGAAACATAGCAAAATATCTTCAATACCTCCAAAACTATCCACGTCACTTTATCAACCCAAATACCATATGCTCCGCCACAGCTCCGATCGGTCCATACAGTTCCACACTTCGCCTTCCCACTCCTGCCAGTCAATGCACTTCTCACTTGGTACTCCCACCTCCAAAACTTCTCCTTCCCCCAATAAAACAGCCAAAATTCCAACACCAATCTCCGCCTCACTCGTGCGACGTGCCGCTCTCGCTCCTCTTCCTCGACTCCCCGTTGTTGATTCTCCCCTAGCGACCGCGAACTACTATGGCGGCCTTGCGTTATGTTACAATATTAACAAAAGAGTTCTGTTGTTTTAGCATTGGGTGAGTGATCTTAGGTTAGGTTCGATGGTGGGTTATAACCTTAACAATTGGAGCATCATAATCTAATTTAACTGCTAATATTCGAATTACGTCTAGATATGGACATTTTGTGTCTTCTAGATGTATGATAATGATAAACGATGCGCTATAGCTGAAGTAGTAGGAGCACCTGAAATTCGAATTTTTCAACCTTCTCATCGTAAAGTTCTCTTCATGTAAAAGCTTGCAATTTGAAAATCAGCACCTTTTTACAACCTTTCATGGAAATGTCAAACTTTAATCGAATTAATAAAATGCCTATGGCCCATACAATTGCTTAGTATTTTCTTAGCAAATACTTTCTGGGAAACAAACGCACTTAACGAAAGAATTTTTTTCAGATATTTCCCAACTATATCTGAAACTATCAACTATTTTCTTCCCTACTCATGCCTTTAAACTTATTGGAAGAAATTTAGAAGCCTTTATTGGTGTGCGAAGATACGTTTTCTTATGCTCTATTGCAAAAACTGGCATATTTAGAATATAATTGAAAGAATTGTATTAATCATCACTGGAATCGTAGAGATTGGTAATTTTTAATGTGAAAAAGCATTGGATAAAAAATATATTTAGGGGACAAATCCATCCTATTTCTCACAATAAACAGCAAAAAATGGCGCAAAAATTGGTTTAAACCATCATTATAAATACGTAAAATTTAAAAATGAAGTAATAATTACATTTTTGATTCCTTATAGTGTAGTTCCTACAATTTTTCATATTTCTCTATGCTCACCCTGTTTTTAAATAACAATATGTCATAATAGCTCTAAGAAAAATTATAATATTTTTACACCTTCTCTTCCCACATTTTGTTCTCTCTTCATACTTTGGTACAACATTTTTATGCTACCTAAAGTATTACCTTTAACTTAAAATTATCGTCGAGGTTAAAATAACACTATGGAGTCCTTAGAGACCAGAAGGCACTGAGGGTTTATATTAAGGATATATCGAATCACAGGGAATGGCAAGCGGTTAGTGGCACTAAATATATTCTATTGAGAAAAATGAAAACGCAAACAAGTTCCATTAGTTCAATAATTATCAAGTTAAGGTTTACTGTAGAATGCCTTATTTAAGACTCATTGGAAAATTAATTAATCATTGGAAAATTTATGATCTCGACGAATTTTTCCAAAGACGAGAGCGTACTCCTGGCTGATGTGGAGAGCCTAATCCGCCAGAGAGCCTAATGAAGACCCATGAATGATTCTCATAAGATACACTAGGAAAGCACCAGCACTTTTTTCTGAGTTCGCGTTAGTAAACGAACGTGACTATAATTTTTCCGGTCAAAACGAATGCGAATCGTGAGAACTTATAACTGTCACGCCGGGATTCACATAACAAATGTGAAAATGTGGAAATAACTGACCTCCACGTTTTAACTTCTCATCTGTTTCCCTAATTGACCTTCAAAATTCGAGACGTGACTTACCGGATACAAGTTTTCAGCAAATGCTTTTCCCAGGGAATAAGCAAGCAGGCTCTAGAAGAGTCTTGCACTACCCATTCATCAATCATTTGGTCCTGACCCACGCTTTTCGAATAGAAAATGGGTCAAGTGGCAAATTGCCATTTCTCTCCGGGTTACAGATCGACGAAGGAATGACTTGGTAGTACTAGAGGAAAAGATGGAAATGTGTACACGTCACTGATCGAATTTCGAGTGCGACATCGAAATTAGCAATCCTATCTGCGAATTTCAACGATTTAAAATTATTAATATCATGCCGCCGCTGTCCAAAATAATTCATGCAGGAATATTTTTGCTAATTAAAACTAAGGACTGACAAGAAATATACTTTGAGGTGAGTGAAGTTAGGATACGAAGAAGAAGACACGAAGTGAGGATAATTGTTACTTAATTTCCTTCAATTTTATTAAAATTATTTTGTAATATCTCTCTCTAAAACTCTGGGTCACCATAGGGACATTGGTTTGCTTATATTTTTGTATTCTTTGGTTTATCTGCAAATTAAAACCAAAAACATTGTAAACTAATAAACCTAATAGTATTTTTAATCAACATTTACTGAGTCTCCAACAATCCACCACCAGAGCGAGTGGCAGGGGATGATTTAAATCCACACTGTACCAAGTACTTAACGGAACATATACTACACGTCATTATATAGACGGATTCCAGAGTTAAGCATCCACCTGGAATAACTAAATAGTTAGTATCAAGGAATTAACCAATTATCCAAGAATAAGTAGTATTATCTTAGAGAGGACAGATAAGCCCATTTGAACATTTTAGACATTGCTGTTTTCCCTCTAAAATAGTTTAGAGTTTTTGTCAATGCCTTGCTGCAGTTTAATAAGTACTCGTTAATCTATTTAATCCTTACTAAAATCTCCAAAATTCACACCTTGATAATATTTACAGCATTATAAAGATATCACGGATTAGTACAGAAAAACCAAACTGTTATTAAGAAACACGAATAATGTGCACATCTCATTTAATTAAGTATTAATTTGCGTTTGAATAAAATTGATCGCCATTTACAAATGTTTTAATTGAGATTGGGAATTTTGGCGAGGCATTCTTGGAATAATTCCGTAAGCGGGAAGGCTTTTCCTAAAATCAAATTCCGGGGGCGATAATTTATGTCTAATTCGACGTATCGCGGATATGACACTTCATAAGTATTTTACAGTTCCCATGAGTAAGTTTAAGTAACAAGTACTCCCATTGGGCATGATAGAATGCAGTCAACATAAATTTGCAGCCTTAAAAGGGTCTTTCACGTACATTACAGACTAATCTTTCAATAGCTTAAGGGAAATTGTTAAACATTCATCCATATGTCTCCCTTAATAAAATTCACGATCGTGGAAACATAAAACAGAATAAAAATCTACTCAAATTTATCGCAATACTACTGAACTATCCCATATTTTCAGGATATATTTCCTTTACCATGTTTCCCTAAATACTAGAGTACTCAGTCACTGTAATAAACCGCATTTCCCCGTAAAATTCAAGTAAATCTAGCATTGAGTATGAATAAAACCTGTCTCGAGACGGACAAAATCAAAACAATGGACGTGGGGAGACACTTCTTAAAGGAAGGCATTTCTTTGCGAAAACTATCTGACGATGATAGCAACGTATTCCATCCCATTTATATTCTTCCCGCTTTCCCCAAGGGAGTAGTAGGTAAGAGGATGAGTTCCTTACTCAGCCATTCGACTCACTTATCCTAATATCCGCCTCCCTACTCCTCCCTTCCCCAACTCCCATATCCTTTGCTACTTTCACGATTTCCTTCTCCCCATTTCTCCATATCTTGTATACCGATTCCACTACCATTCTCTCTCTATTTCTCCTCTCCATTTCCTTTGCCGAGTGGAACGCCCACACGCGGAAAAACGTTTCTCAGGAATACTTATTCCTCGAAACTCATCAAATAAACACATCGGGCAGTCGGCTGGACGAACGCGAGGCGACAGCAAACGAAGGCGATTTACTCAGTCATCTGATGGAGATGACTCCCGGTCATCCGACACGCCATTCTGCTATCGTTCTTCTCGAATTGTCGATCAATTTTCGCCTGTTCTGAGAACCTTTGAATTGAAAAAAAAGGTTACGCGACTGAGTCCAATGGCCTTTCAACGTTTTCCTCATCTTGTAGAAGTGGTAGTAAATTCTGGGGAGGCGACCAATACCTAGGCTCATTTGCGCTATTTAGGGAAGTTGGGTAATTGCCTATAGGTAGTAATTTTCAGGAAACAGTGGAGAAAAACCCGGAATCGGTTTTTTAGCCGTCTCTTAACGAAAGTCACCAAGAGGTCCATTGTCTAACGTCCCATCAGACGGACGGAGCGCTGTACATGAAGTGCTCTCAAGTAGTGGCCGATATACCATTGAAAAATCTCTGCCCCTTCCTCTCCGAACCCAGTTAAGCGGGATAAGAAGCTGGTACTTCATCACACAAATCCTCTTCCCTTGTTCTCATCTTCTACGAATGTTATTTATGCAGCAAGGTAGCTTTTTTGCCATGCCTTGTCCTCAAAATGATATCCTGCATTCAATTCAAATAGTAAAACAATCAGCAAATGAAATTTTAAATTCTGTGGCTGATCTGATATGTGAAAAACAAAAATAATAAGGCTCTCAGCGGATAGGACGTTTAGCATAATCATCAAAATTAGTAGGCATGAGTCAGAACGGATGGAAGCATTCGCGACTCTGGGTAGCGTTTAAGATGAAACCTGACTTACAAACTGGGACTTAAGAAAATGAAACTCAGAGAGAAAGAAGTGTTTGCAATGATATAAGGGAATGAGTGATATGGACCCTCGATAAGAATGTGTTGAAATGATTAGTACGGACTTGAGTAATAGTAAGGATATTGAGGGTGACATTATAAATGCAGCACTTGTTCTTTTAGGTAGGAGGACCCATAGAAGCTCTCCAGATATGTATAGAACAGAGTGGAGGAGGCAACAGAAAAAAGGGAAAAAATGCAAAAGCGTAGGAAGGATATTGGAATTGGATGATATTAAATTGAAGTCGAGTTTCGGAATTTTCCATCTTTTCAAAAGGAGTAGTGTAAAAAGCAATAACTTGGCGATACGATTTGGAGAATAAGATAATGCCGGACAAATTTGTGAAACAAATTCTTCCGCGGGGTGTGTGGGCGTTCCTGAGTGTTCTGCTACTTCATTCATTTCCGAGGAATCCCGAGGCGAGCGTTGAAGGAAAACCCGCTACAATCACTACCCAATGCCTCACCCAAAGGCATTGAAGGCCCAATGGGCGAAAGGGGAAAAAGAAATGAGAATTAAGGATAGAAAGTCTTGGAATGTATTGAAGTGAATGTTTTTCTGGAAACATCGTATTCGAAATTCTTTAAGCTTTGAATTTTCCGCGACTGTTGTCGTCCATGCCTCGAAGGCAATAAAGAGGATGTTGCATATATTCTTTCTAATTGTTTTCTTGGCATAATAAACTTGTCCTATCCAGTATTTTTACACTAATTCCACGTGGGTGAATTAATTCCTTTTTTAAGCATGATATGTAGTGCATGTTTGGTGAGAATTCACCCCCTGCCACACACCTTTATGGTGGCTTGCAGGGTATTATGTAGGTGTAGATGTAATGGAAAAATTAGTTCAATTTCTGATATATCCAGGGGCACATCTCAGAAACATAAACAGAAGAAGTTATTTTATGCAGTGAAAATGATTTGGGCAGATACGTTATAAATCCTACCCGTAGCGTAAGTTTTTCATTGTTCAGAAGCACATTGTTTAACGAAAGAAAATGAGTATTGATCAGATGAGCGAAGTTGTAGAAAAACAAAGACGGCAAACTGGAGAAAGAGACTGGCGAAGGAAAAAGGGTTGAATATGGTAGGTGATAAAAAAGGGTCAGGCAGAGGAATCTCTAAGGAGGCAGAAAGTGAACGTAATGTAAACTGCGAAATGTTAAATAGGGTGAGAGAGAAGAGAGTGCAGAGTAATATATACGAAACAATACGAATTTTAGACTGCATTAAGTTTAAAAAAAACTCAATGTAAAGCTTATAAGAGACAAAATTTCGGGGGCACAGATATTTTTTGCGAAGGGTTATAGACGACCCTGAGATTGGGGTGGATCGAAGGCATGAACAGTCACAAGACCGACTAGTATCGACGGAATACCAAAGGAGATGAAAATCTCTACCCTTCCCCTGCAAACTTCACCCCTGACGCAAACCCCGCAGGGAAGGATCAGTTGGGGAGGACTTTTCGGAATGTCTCCGGGATACCAAACGTCCAGAGACGGAGGAATTGAGTAAAACCAAATATCCCACGGACATGATTTTCTTGTTTGTGACTCTGAGGCACGCGGAAAATTCAAGGAAAACTTTTGTCTTTCGAACAGAGACTCTTACTATCATCCCTCCAATCCCCAATATCGAGAACATGCCTTCCAGGGAGTAAACTGCGAGAACTCCGCCGTCTCATAAGATTGATGCCGTTTCAATCCTAAGATTGGTAAACTGAACACCTCTATCATTACCTATCCATCGCTAGCTCAGTTACATCCTGACATTTCTTCCCCAATACATTTGATCAACGCACTTATTCCTGGTTTTTTTTAATAATTTAATTTTGCTCTTATTTGATCTCCCTCGTGGGGCCTTAATTTCCATTTTTCACACGATTATGCTCCAGGCTGAAACAAGAATTAGGAAAAGAGTGAGACAAATCTGTGCACTGTCTAACGTGATTTATAATGGGTACATTAGAAAATAATTAAGGAAATTAAAGAGAAGGCTTCAGGGCTTCCTCGGGGGGAAAATTAGCATACATCGATTCGCCGATGGCATAGCAGTCATGGCCGGGACAGAAAGAGATTGAAAGAAGACGCTAGTTAACACAAAAATGGCTTTGACTTGATATCACCGAAGACAAATAAGAATAAACATAGGTAATTGTATGAAGTAGAAGAGAGGAGATCAAGACCAATGGTAAGCTGTGAAAACAAAAACTTCGGAGGGTGAAAGAGTATTGTTGTCTCGGAAGCCGAGCAACCAGTGGTGGACGAAGAAAGAAAGATATACTCAATAGAATAGCTTGGGTTAAAAAGGAAGTTAACCAAAAGAAGATTCTTTTTACAGCTGGAAATACAAATGTGGAAGTAAGGAAATAATTCATCAGAACTTACATCTGGAGCATGCTTCTTTATCACAGTGAGGCCTGGACCATAACAGCAGCAGAGAAGTCAAGGCTGAAGCCATTAGCCATATGGTGTAACTGCAAAGGATGAAGAAAAATGGATCACCCTAGTGACAAATGAAGATGTCCTAAGAAGAATTAGATAAAATAGAAATCTGCTGAAAATCTTGAAAAGAAGACGGGAAAACTTAATCAGCTATATCTTAAGTCATGATAGTCTGATGAAGACAATCGTCGATGGACAAGTGAATAAGAAGGATGTCAAATGAATACAACACATGTCATGTATAGAACAAGTTGTGACGGATATGAAAAGAGAAGAATTACCTAAATATTACCTACATCTTAGCTGAGGGGAGCGAAATAAGGAGATCAAATCGACTACATCTAACCAATATAAGGGTTGTTTGATGATATTTCCTCCATGTGACAAGTTTGCTGTGACGGTGACGCGGAGGTATTACCAGATCGGGAAGCAATGAGTATACCGATGCGCCAGATTCTTCGTTGAAATTATTTAATTGATACTTTATATTTCGTTATGCTTGGTGCAGTGAGTATTCCCGGAGCAGCTACTCATAAAAAAATAGCAGAGCGTGGTTTTGATTCACGGACCTCTGGGTTATGGGCCCAGCACGCTTCCACTGCGAAACTCTGCTCAATGGTATTCTATATCCACATAATACCCTGCAAGCCACCATAAAGGTGTGTGGCAGGAGGTGAATTCTCACCAAACATGCACTACATATCATTAAAAAGGATTAGTATTTATATACTCTTCTAAACTTCACTATCAAAAAAAAGATAAAAATAGCAAAGCAAATATGCAAAAATATGCTGTTGGTTGCGTTAGCTTCAAGTCCTTATACCAACATGCAGCTTCCAATGTTGTCCATTGCTACCCTCGTATTATATATTGTAACGGTCCGAGTCCGTTACAGGGCTCCCAGTCCTACCCTTCCCGCACTCGCCACCCCAAACCCCCTACCCCACTATCCCCGGCTCCTGCCCCGGCCTTTTGGCCAGGAATGTGGTTGAGTGTAAATGGTTTGCTTTTGGAGTGGCTTGCTCCCGCGGGTGCGTGAGTGTGTGGCCTGGGAGGGGCTATTCGACCCCGCTCCAGGTTGGAGGGAGTGAGTGTTAAAGTGGACTACCCCCAAGTGACGTGATGCACCCGTCCCCCCAGTCACGTGACCCCCATCCCACCCCGAGGATTCGGGAATATAAGCGCGGGCGGAGCGCCGCTCGCGGTCTCTTGTCGCGGTCTCTTGTCCAGGTCTCTTGTCTGGAAGTCTCTTGACCAGGTCTCTTGTCTGGGTCTCTTGTCTGGTCTTCTTCATTGTGAGCGACCGAAGTCTTCTTGCTATTCTTCGTGGATGAGAGACCAGAACATCATTGGAGAGATAGAGAGAGAGGACAGCCGAGGGAGTCTATTGTAAAGACTTGGGGAACGGACGCAAGGAAGGAGCACGGACCAAAGGCTGCAGAGGAATGACGGCGGCGTGAACGTGGAGTCGATTGGCTACTCTTCGCGATTACTCTGTCGCGAAAGCTCGGGACAGCGCCTGGACGACGCAAGTGACTTCACCATCGTTTCACGCCTCATCCTCAAAAACCAGCCTGCACCGGCCGTTGCGTAAGCCACTGTCGCCCCCCCCCCATCTTCGCCCATTGTTCTCCCTATTTCTCTCCCAGAACTGTCAGTTTGATTCACGATCGGCGAGCCCGACGTGCATCCATGAGCGTTGCGGGACCTTGGAGGCAGCGCTCATTCCCATCGCCATATCACGAACCATGTAATGTAACTGTGATAGTCGGCCACGGAGCCGTCATTAATTTCTCATGTCAACCAGTGTCTAAAGGTTGTTTTTTGTCGATTTTGCTTGCTCGGTCAGTAAATCCGGCCGGAGCCTATTGTTAAGGCTACATTTTTTTCTGTTTGCATCCATTATCATTTTCATTTCATCATTTTCATTCCCATCCATTTCACTGTGTTTCATCCCTCATTAGTGTCATGGTATAGTGCTCATTTAATGTATTCTGGAGGGAGTTCGTGTCACCCATTTAAGCACTAAAGTATTTAATTGCACCCAAAGCCACGTGCGTGTATGTGTTTTCTTTCTGTGCCTAATTGGCCATGCTCCCACCCCCTCACTCCCAACCTAACCCCCTTTCACGATCCATTTTATTCTAAATTTTTTCATTTGTGGGTCCCCGTCTTCCCCACATCGGCTGGGCACGTTGGGGTCCCCCTCGCGAGGGCCTTGCCCCCCCCGTTTTCGGGAGACGGTATGCCCACGTATGTGGACGTTTGTCCCGGCCCTACGACCGCGGCCACCGGCCGAGGGTGCGGACCGTCACATCATGGCGCAGTCGGTAGGATCTAAGGGGAACCTTTGGTTTGGGAGGAGATAACAAATGCCATTATTGGTTCAATTCAAATTTAGATTTTTTGTTGCCCTTAATCTGTTCTTTTTTCCCTTTTTCTATTCGTGTTGGCGATATTATTTTTGTCGCCCTGTGGGCAGGTTTTTTTTTGTCCTTTCTCACAGTTTCGTGCGTGGAAGTTCTGGTGTAACATTTGGTTGAGATTTGTGTTTTTTTTTAGTAAGTGTTGGTATAAGGCGTCGGTACTCGCGGGGCGGCCGCGTTGAGCGCGTGCGAGCGTCACCATTTATTCCGCGTAGGGAGGTTTCTTTTCGCTTGTGCCGAAGGTATTAGGGTCGCCCCCTGTCAACCATGCCCAAGGGAGAGGGGAAGCCGGACCCGTACATGGAGTATCGGGAGCTAACGGGGGTAATCACCCTTGACGATTCGTCGAGTGGTGTGATTGAGGACGTCGAATCTTCCCGGCCAGAGGGAGGACGGCCAGAGTCAAGCAGTCCCCAGAAAGACCCGATGAATGCGATAATAGTATGGATGGAGAAGGAGAAGGAGGCGAGGGAGAAAAGGGAGGAGGAGAGACGGCGTGAGGAGAGGGAGGAGAAGGAGGCGAAGGAGAAAGGGGAGGAGGAGAGACGGCGTGAGGAGAGGGAGGAGAAGGAGGCGAAGGAGAAAATGGAGGAGGAAAGACGGCGTAAGGAGAAGGAGGAGAATGAGAATAGGCATAGAGAATGGATGGCGGTCTTGACGCAGAAGTTGGGAGCCTTAGACGGTCGCATCGGCCCATGTGAAGAGCGTCTCACGGCGCTCGAATGTTCCACGGCCGGGCGGCTCGAGGGGGTGGAGGAACGTATTTCGGGAACCCAGCAATCGCTTGCGCAGGTGAAGGAGCAGACGCGCATCGCGGTAGAAAGGCTGGGCGGTAAAGTGGGGAGATTGGAAGAGCTCGCCTGCCGAGCGGATCGGGGGAGCTCATGGGAAGCAGGGTATGTTTCGCCCGCCCCAGTCAACCCACCTACCTTTTCCGGGAACGAAACTGTCACTCCCCCGGCTTTTCTGAGAGAAGTAGAAAGGTATTTTCGAATTAGTGCCATTCCCGAGGGTTACAAAGTGGCTTCTTTCAGGAGTATGTTAAAAGGCAGAGCCAACATCTGGGCGGAAGCATCCCGGAGATCCTTTGAGTCTCTCGACTTCGAGGCGTTGAAGAGTAGGTTCCTGGGTATGTTTTGGGACGCGAGGACCAGGGACATTTATAGGGAGAAGGTGTGCGCGGGAACTTATTCCGAGGGAGGCACGAGCGGCATGCTCGATTATGCTCTGAGAAAGGTAGCTGCCGCGGAAAATTGTGACCCACCTATTGAAGGGGGGCAATTAGTGCGTCTTATAATACGACAGCTACCAATCATGACGCAAACCCATCTCCTCTCGGCGGGGGAGTTGACATTGGACCAGTTGTGCGAATTATTAAAAGCGTATGACCAGATGAATGAACAGAGCCGTAGGCGGGACGGAGACAGGGATCGTTTCTCTCGCGGAAATTCGGCCCCCGGAGAAGCAAGAGGAAACAAATCCCCGCCGCATGAGGACAGGCAGGCGAAGCCGCGAGACAGGGGGGCGATTCCAAGACAAGGCCCGCCACGAGTCGGGTGCGCGAGCGTAGAAAGAGGAGGCACACGTGAAAGGGAAATGGGGACTCTCCCAGGGCGGGCGCATAAGTCCAACGATCACTCGGGGCAGCCGGCGGACGCTTCTCGTCCGTTTTGGCCGAATGCAGGGCAGGCGCGCCACGGGGAGGAGGACCCTCAGGTGAGAAACCCAGCAGACGAGAGAGAAGACTGCCTCCTGGGAAACTTCACGCTTCCGAGTCGGACGGGTCCCGCGACTCGGAAGTGAGAGAGTCAGTATGCGCCCCAATTATTGCCGCATATTACCTTGAAGGGAACCCGGTTGGAGATCTTATGCACGAACAGGAGGGTGTGGACCCAGGTAGACGCTTGTGCCCAGAAATCGAGATGGCGTGTGGCGGAATTAACTTTCGAGCCTTGATCGATACGGGGAGTGAGGCGTCTGCCATTAGCGAGGAATCGCTCGCACAGATAATGGATCGCGGGACCGATATACCGTTGCTACCCATGAGAAAGACGCACTTAATCTGCGCGAACAAAAGGAAGTCACAACCGATAACCAAGCAGGCGTTAATTCCTTTCACCGCGTTCGGTCAGGAAATGGATGTAACGTGCCTGGTCGTGCGTAACCTCGTGAGGGACATAATCCTGGGTGCAGATTGGCTACGCAAGAGCGACGCCGTAATAGATTTTAAGAAAGGGGAAATAAGTTTCCAAATAGGCCAGAATGAGGGTCTCGAGCGGAGAAATTATCGTATGGGCGCGGCCTTGGTGGAGAGCGAGGACGTAGAGGATTCCCTAGCCTCGGCTGAGAATGAAGCGGTCGCGGAATCCACTCATTTGAGTCCCACGGACAAGGCCGCCCTTGTAGAAACTCTGAAGGAGTATCGACGGGTTTTCTCCACGAAACCCGGCTTGGCGAAAAATTTTATACACCATATGAGACTCAGCGACTACACCCCATTTCGACAAAGGTCGTACCCCATCCCCGGGCGGGAAGATAAGCCTCGAGATGAGGTTATTCATCTTTGCCTGCAAAGGCTGGAAAGTGAAGGGCGCAAACGCAGGAAAAATCAGAAAGGAAACATAATTGGGATTCAAGTTGGTAACCGCGTGCTTTTGAGGACGCCGCGCGTGTCCGACGCGCGCCTTAATCTGTTTCACAAATTCTTCCATCTGTGCACTGGACCCTTCACCATTTCCAAATTATCAGGCCCTAATGCTTGCTATCTGGAGGATGCTAGCAACAGAGAGATTGGGATTTATAATTTCGGCAATTTGAAGCTATATCACGAACCAATATTGGTGTAGGTTTCGCGGTATTGGGTTTTGTTTAATTTTTTTTTGTCATTTACGCGAGTCGCGTTCACTGTTTTTTCTTTTAGGGGTTTCGTGTTTTTTTTGTAGTGCCTTATTTTGGCATTAATAAACTGTGAAGCCGTCTCTCCTTTCGAGACCGCCTCCACAGTTTAGGGAGGGGCTATGTAACGGTCCGAGTCCGTTACAGGGCTCCCAGTCCTACCCTTCCCGCACTCGCCACCCCAAACCCCCTACCCCACTATCCCCGGCTCCTGCCCCGGCCTTTTGGCCAGGAATGTGGTTGAGTGTAAATGGTTTGCTTTTGGAGTGGCTTGCTCCCGCGGGTGCGTGAGTGTGTGGCCTGGGAGGGGCTATTCGACCCCGCTCCAGGTTGGAGGGAGTGAGTGTTAAAGTGGACTACCCCCAAGTGACGTGATGCACCCGTCCCCCCAGTCACGTGACCCCCATCCCACCCCGAGGATTCGGGAATATAAGCGCGGGCGGAGCGCCGCTCGCGGTCTCTTGTCGCGGTCTCTTGTCCAGGTCTCTTGTCTGGAAGTCTCTTGACCAGGTCTCTTGTCTGGGTCTCTTGTCTGGTCTTCTTCATTGTGAGCGACCGAAGTCTTCTTGCTATTCTTCGTGGATGAGAGACCAGAACATCATTGGAGAGATAGAGAGAGAGGACAGCCGAGGGAGTCTATTGTAAAGACTTGGGGAACGGACGCAAGGAAGGAGCACGGACCAAAGGCTGCAGAGGAATGACGGCGGCGTGAACGTGGAGTCGATTGGCTACTCTTCGCGATTACTCTGTCGCGAAAGCTCGGGACAGCGCCTGGACGACGCAAGTGACTTCACCATCGTTTCACGCCTCATCCTCAAAAACCAGCCTGCACCGGCCGTTGCGTAAGCCACTGTCGCCCCCCCCCCATCTTCGCCCATTGTTCTCCCTATTTCTCTCCCAGAACTGTCAGTTTGATTCACGATCGGCGAGCCCGACGTGCATCCATGAGCGTTGCGGGACCTTGGAGGCAGCGCTCATTCCCATCGCCATATCACGAACCATGTAATGTAACTGTGATAGTCGGCCACGGAGCCGTCATTAATTTCTCATGTCAACCAGTGTCTAAAGGTTGTTTTTTGTCGATTTTGCTTGCTCGGTCAGTAAATCCGGCCGGAGCCTATTGTTAAGGCTACATTTTTTTCTGTTTGCATCCATTATCATTTTCATTTCATCATTTTCATTCCCATCCATTTCACTGTGTTTCATCCCTCATTAGTGTCATGGTATAGTGCTCATTTAATGTATTCTGGAGGGAGTTCGTGTCACCCATTTAAGCACTAAAGTATTTAATTGCACCCAAAGCCACGTGCGTGTATGTGTTTTCTTTCTGTGCCTAATTGGCCATGCTCCCACCCCCTCACTCCCAACCTAACCCCCTTTCACGATCCATTTTATTCTAAATTTTTTCATTTGTGGGTCCCCGTCTTCCCCACATCGGCTGGGCACGTTGGGGTCCCCCTCGCGAGGGCCTTGCCCCCCCCGTTTTCGGGAGACGGTATGCCCACGTATGTGGACGTTTGTCCCGGCCCTACGACCGCGGCCACCGGCCGAGGGTGCGGACCGTCACAATATATTTACCGTTATTCATATCCCTAATTGTACGAGGAAAAAAGGACATCTTGAATCTGTCAGTTTGGCAATCAATTTCTCTAATTTTGTGAATATGGTCCAGTCTACCATAGTAAGTTGAGGTTCGCAAAATATTTTTAAAATCATCACTGAAAATATGGTCTTGGAATTTGTTTAAGAGATTAAGTCTAAATTTCAACCTGCGATCTGGCAATGATTCCCAATTTAATTCATTTAATAGTCTGGTTACGCTAATAAAGTTATCGTACCGTCCCTTTACAAATCTTGCCGATCTTCGAAATTCGTATTAACTGATGTGATTATTTAGACATTTAAAAAAATATTGAAAATAATGATTGAAGTCTTTAATTTGGAGGCACGGATATTCAGCGCCACTCTGCTTGTGACGACAGAAAGGCGAATACACAAGTAGTCGTAGGATTGGCTTAACTTTGAAATAACGAACGATAGAAGCTTCTGGAGACTGTTTATCTGATAGGAGAATGGAGTGGAGAGCTGCCTCAAACAATCTGAGTATTGCTGGCCCATGATGATGAAGCTTAACACAGATCCATTATATCCCATAATGTGCCTAAATCCGTCTTTGTCGTTTTGTAATTCACATGGACCTTTCTGCATAGCTCTTTATTTTTCCTTTATTCCGTCCTTTTAATGTACAGGAAATTGTTTTATAAGGCATTAATTATTCATAATTTATAAATGTATTCAGTTCCATGCTCAACAGTGCATGGAGCACAATGCAACTGTGACCTAAAACAAATATGACCGAGACAAATATCATAAAATTTAAGCTGAAAAAAGAAAGACCACTAAGCACAGTGAAGCAAAATAAAATTAAGAAATCGATATGTGATTTGTTAATTTTTTAAGCTTTCCTGCATTTTTTCACTGCGGGAAAATTATTACACCAATACACATACGATGGAATTAACTCGTTTCAAAAGCGTTAATTAAAATATAATTGTTCTCGTCGAAAACTAACCCTACAAGAGTGTTGTTAAGCGCACCAATTTATAATGTCTGATTGTCGATATAAAAGCTTTATATATAAAACCTACTGTTGAGGAAAATGCAGTCTGTTTTTTTTATAAATAAGCTAAATAATCATGAGTAAAAATGAAGGGTAAGGCAGCTCTGAGGGTGGATATGGTGTGATTTAGGGATTCGATGTTTGAGAGAAGAATATGAATGAATTTTGGAAGGAAGAGCTTTGCAAAAAGATAGCGAAAAAATAAGTTCAGTGGAGAGAAATATAAACGGAGAAGAGTTCGGAGTGCTACAAGTAGAAGGAATATTGAATGTGAAATTCGAAAAAAATCTTCAACATCAATTTCCTGGAAGAGTTATCAAGAAGCAGGAAGCAAAAAGCCATGATAAAAAGGAGGCTAAGCGTAGGAGTGACAGAAGAGAATCGGTATTTTAGCCAGCTAGAGAGAGGGTAGATAACATTTAAAACCGAGATTTTGAGGTTGTGAGGAATATTATGGAGAAATTAGAGCTTATTACGGGCTGCATTTGCAGCTAGTTCTGGGTTAAATTCTTACTACAACCAGCCCACTGAAAATTGATATAAAACCTCATATTATAATAACTTTAAGTGAAAGTTTATCGCGCAAGGAATTTTTGTGTGAACATTTATCTTACCTATAAATTCAAAGGTTTATGAATTTGGTTTGAGACGGCAAAATTAAAAAAAAAAAGTGTAGGAAATGAGACTGCTGTGAGACATTGAAAGAAATTACTTCTGAATAAGAGAAGGAGAGACGTCTTGAAATATTGAGGGATGCTGAAGAAAATGACGGAGGGAAGAAAGTAAGGATATCGCGTAAAACTAGGATAAAATGAAGCTCTTAAATTGAGATCGGGGAGTTGTATAATTTGAAATGCATATGAAGAGCGAACGAATTGTTCTGAGGGGGATAGGCTAATGATGGTATCAAAAAATAGGAAACTGTCGATAGATAAACCTGTTAAAGGCAGGCACTGTAAAAAAAACTCTAAAATTTCTTTAACTTTCACATTTCACTTAACATTTCACTATTAAATTGATCCTGCATTGCGCTAAATCTTGCCTTCTCCCACTTCATTTTAAACTGCTTAATGCCTGATGCTCCGTGATCCACAATGCTGAGTAAATCTGTCTCCGATCTCACCTCGACCTTATATTTAATACAACTTCCGCCTCCCTAATGATTAAAAATACCAGTAACTAATTAATAAATTTGAAATGTCACAAGTCGAGGAAAACTCAATTTTAAATTAGAATATCCATAAATGCAGGTGCGCATTCATTATTCAATTTACTACTCATTACCATAGAATATAAAGTTGTATTTCACGCATTTCTGTTCAAGTGAAAGAAAGCAGGTTTCAAAACGTTCCATTCACATGGACAACAATGTAAATTCAAAAGTATTTAATGACATATCTTTTAAAAATTAGAAATTGAAAGTAATAAGTGGCATTTACTGCTTTGGGTCTTTTGCTCAATACTACGTTTGTACAAATTCACCTGACGGTCAACGAACATCTTTCCCAAACGAAGATTCTCTTAGCAAGTTATAATCAAAAGTTCAATGGGAGTTTAATATTACAATTAAATTACGTTTTGCATCATTCTATGAAGTGGTTAGAGTGGGTCAGGGCACAATTACCCTTAATATTAATTGTCACATTGTCTTTCGCCTTATCACAATATTAATTGTAATTAATACTAATAAAGCTATCACACAAAAGATACAATTGACTAAGTTGCTCTCCCTGCTTAACATACCTTATTGTCATCGAAATTTGGTTAAAAATGAACAAGTGCCCAAAACAATAAAAATATAAATACCATGAATATACTGTCAAATGTGCAATAACTTTTTTAACATTCAAATTTTGCAGCGTTTCAATTTCTCGTCAACGGACTTGGGGTTTTCATTTTCCTATCAATGCCGAGTTCTGCCGAGTTTGGTCCAAATCGGACACCCTAAGGGTAATTCTCGCCGATTTTCTGGTCGACATGACGTGGAATACTTTTTGTTAATGAACTCCCACGGTGATAAGGCTCAGTAGCCTGGAAGTGAAAAATAGAAGCTTGGGTTTTGGGACATACTGGGAAACCTAGTTCAAATTCGGCTGATTTCTCTCCAAACTGGGCACGTAGCCAGGGGCTTCTGGGGCTTCGGCCCCCCACGAAATTTTTACCCTATACTTTTGTTGTTGTGAATTTAACTGGGAATGATAATCCAGATTACACTGCGTATAATTCAAGTGTTAAGGGTCTTAAAACGTGATCACTAGTTTGATGCATGTGTGTGGTTAATAAATACTCTTTTCAATCTAATATGCATGACGCGTTGAGCTTCTCTTCTGGGGCCGGTCAAATTAACTGCTTCCTGACAAGGTAAGCAGTGAGCTTTGCTAGTCAGGACGATAGGAATAGGCACTCTAATAGTAAATACCAAGTACTTAAAAATTAAGGGAAGAGATTTATAACATGTCAGCACCGAATGGGCAAAGCTGATATGTTGCAGGTTACGCTACACTAGACTTTTCTCCTCCCCCGAAGCAAATTTCTGGCTACGTGCCTGATCCAAACCCGTCCAGTTAATATGCCAGGGAAATGATAACCTGGTCGCTTGACCTTCCCGTTATTTGGGGTGGCAGTTTATTTGGGACAAATCACGAAGGTCAGAATCTGATCGAATACTGCTCGAGTTTCCTCGAATGAACTGGAGCAGGATGCTATTTACTTAGCACAATTCACTAAAGTATGTACGTGCGGGCCCTACTCAGGAACGTTTTGTTCCTTCAGACCAGGAAACAGTTTTGGGAACTCTCTCTTTCTTTTATCTCCCCTTTGCGTACCTAATATTCTCTGTCTCTATGTAAGCATGGCATTTCTTCAATCAGTGGAAGCAGGTTTCATAGGATTATGGTATTAGATTACATTAGTTAAGTCTTAAAATTCTCGAAGAATATATATTTGGAAAAAACCAAGCGCTGCGAGTTTAAAGCTTACTTAGTCGAAGATTTCAACCGTACGTTTATACATATTTAAGCAATATTTAGCATTCATTGGAAAAAATCGCATGAGTCGTAATACGTTCGAATCACTAACCGGAGTTCACAGCACTGAAAAATTATAAGCAAACGTAATCTACAAATAACGAGTAGGTACAAAATTGAGCGCAAGTAGCGGATGTCCTTAAAACATTGCTTTATGAAAACCAATCTGTTTCAAATTCACTCAAAAAATAATAGGACTGCATTTAAATATATATTCTAGTTACAATTCTACACCTAGCACTGGTACTAACATCCAAAATTGTGATCCCATTAGTTAAAAATGCTATCATCCATTTATTATTTAAAAACTGAGACGAATTCAATTCCACACATTTACACGCCATTATCTTGCAGATTCAAAATCTATCGCATACTCTTTCAATACTAAGATTGCGAAAGTAGTAGGATTTTCCTAGAAAATTATATCTATGATGCGAATAAAAATAGGCAGATGAAACTGTTTTCTTAGTTGGGCTGTATCTTTTGTAGGCTTAAGTTGGTATAGTACTAAAGATAGGCTTAGAATTGGATCATTTCATCATCACAACAGATGTTTACCAACGCATGGGATTTTACGAGCGGAAGTCAAGGCAAAGATGCCAAGTGACGATCACCAAAGAGATTGAAATGTAGCGGGGTGTTCTAAGACGTGGACCCTCGGGAAAGAGGGCGAAAGAGGACGCTAATAAATAAAGCGTGGCTTTGCAGAGTGGTGGCGGGAGCGCGCGAAAGGAAGACTTCCATCAGAAACAGTCGCACAGAGGAAGTCGTCATCAGACGGTTGAAAATCGGCCATTGTGCCCTGACCCACTCTAACCTGTTCACAGAAGGGCTCGGCTCAGCTTTCTCCTCCGATTGACAAATCTGACTGTCCTAATAGTAAACACATCCTGACGGACTGCGACAAATAACATGTTGAGCCAACATTTTAAGTATTAGGTAAAAACGAGGACAAATTATTAGTAAAACTACTTGCTGAATAATCCTTATCATATCGTTTCTAAAAGAAACTGAATTTTTTTAATAAAGTCATGTAATTTTTACGAACAATACAATTTAAAATAATTAATACTTTTTGTTTAGCGTAAAATTGAGCGTGCATGGGGTGAAATGACCTCTGATTCTCAACTGACAGAAAGAAAGAATGACGAGAAAGTTCTTTATTTGGTGGGGAAGAAGGTAAGCAGCAGTTCAAAAGTTAGATGGGGCTTAGTATATGGATGAAGAAGGTAAATAAAAAGCAGTTTAGAATGAAAATAAATGGAGAGTATGTTAAATTGCAGAGAAAACTACTCATAGAAGGAACCATTCAAGTAAAGGGTTGGAAAAGAAGTAAAGTGAAGTGTAAATGTTTCATTAAAAACTACCTCAAATGATTTTATGCCGAATACATTATTTTATGTCGCCAATTGCAAGGATCAATTAATTGCACAATTTTATGCAACGTATATTGCATGGATGGATGCGTGGAAATAGAAAAGGGCCTGTTTTCCGCACAGCCGTGTATGTATTTGGGAGGTTTCTCGTGCAGCTCGTTGCTTTGCACGATGATGTTTTTACTACACATCTCTTTATGCATTAAACTGCGCAGTGGCGAGTGTAAAACAGTAATAAAACAGTATTTCCGTCCTCGCTTAGCCTTTAAAAAAATCCCTCCATATTGGTAATCACCCTCGATGAAGAAAACTTGCTCGTAAATGCTTGGGAGAAAGTATTCCCAATTAACTTTAAAGCAACTTAGCTTGGAGTGGGGTGTGTGTTTCGTGACGATTAGAATTTTCATTGCCCTCTCTCATTAATCTTTCCTATCGATTTCTTCCGGGCTGGACCGCAGAGTTTTCCGATCAATCTCGCCCGTCGTAAGGAGTCCGAGTTTGTTATTTTGCGAATCGGATGCCAGCACATTGGGCTCCGGACGGGAGGAGAATCATGTTGATCCGAGGGACCCAAGTGTCCCCATCGGGCGACAATGCGGCTCAATTGGCAGGGACGAAAGAATTGAGATTGGAAGGGGGATGAGGAGAGCATGGAGGGGAGGATTATTTGAGGGGTGGAAGAGAGAGGAAAAAAGGAGTGAGTGAGTGAGAGTAGGGTTTGGGGATGGGATTTGTTTATTTTTTTCTCGGAGGGGATGGTTTTAGTAGGGGTGCGTGAAACGATTGCGCCGAAGGGAGCCAGGAGGATTTTACGGCGCGGGAAGTGAAGTGGTTAATGCCAGAGCAAATGGATTGGACGGAAGGAGGTCGGCGGATGGAACCGAGTAGGCCAGGGATTGTGGGTGTGTCCGTGTGCGTTTGTGTGCGTGTGGAGCATAGGGGAGGGGAGAGGATGAGAATACAGACGGTCACGCCCTTCCATCACAGCCTCCGGGTTTGAAACAGGACTCCTATGTGGTGATTCGGTTTAGAAAATTATTAGGGCTAAAAATACATACATTATACGCCAACCTCCATGATTTACAATACAAGAACCGATATATATTTTAATGAACAGCACGTTTGGTTACAGATTCACATCTACATCTTCATCATCAGTATTTCAATCCTAGGTTTGGTTTACTGCAGCCCTCCATTCTGCCCTATTCAGTGTTAATTCCCTCACACCCTGGTATGTTTTCTCTTTCACGTCCTTCTTTAATTTCCCTATATATTTGTCCCTTGGTCTTCCTCGCGGGACCTTCCCTTCTATTATATTTCTAACTAATTCATTGCGCCTCAAGGTATGTCCAATCCATCTGGTTCTTCTTTGCCGAAGGGTTTTCCATATTGTCCTTTCCTCATCTGCTTTTCAGTACACCTCTTATTTCTCTCACTTATTCTTCAACATTCTCCTCCAGCACCATGTTTCGAAGGCTTCAATTCTTCGCTGGTCTGCTTTCCCGATATTCCATGTCTCTGATCCATAGAGTGCCACGCTCCATACGAATTTTTGGATGAAGTGCTTCCTTGTTTGCAGCCGTAGGCTCTTGGAGCACAGTAGTTGTCTCTTCTTCATAAACATCTCCGTAGCTTGTGCTGTTCTTTGCTTGATGTCTGTCGAACGTCTTCCTTCCCAAGTTATAGTGCTGCCGAGGTAGGTGAAGTTCTCCAATTGTTCCAATTTCACTCCTCGAATTGTGACATCTGCCATCAGCTTCTCTCTTTTGCACACTAGGATTTTAGTTTTCTTCTTATTGATGCTCATATTATATTCTTGAAGTACTTAGTCTATTGTGGTCAGGGAGGTTTGCAAGCCCTCTCAACTTTCTGCTAACTGCGATGTCATCAGTAAACCGGAGTACCTATGTTAATTTCTTCGCCTAGGAACTACATTCTAGGCTCTAGAAATTGGCGCATGAATTCCCCACAGGGTGATTTCTGGCGGGGAATTTTTGATGTATTCACTTAATCTAAAATTCACAATATGGAACTAATTCCCTGCAGGGAAAAATCCATCATGAGCATTACCACAGGGAAATCCCCTACTGGGATTAAGCACGTTTCCTACAGGGAATTTCCTAATGTCTATTTTAGATTTTCCTCTACCAATAGGCCCTGTTCTGCATTATTTATCCTAGAGTGGCATGCCCTTTGTCGCTTTAATGATTTCCTAACCTCTGCGCTATTTCACCATGGCTCTGCATTATCATTTGTCAAATTACTTATTGTGTACATGTTAGCTAAGTCACAGGCCTAGTTGCATGTCAACAGAGCATGTTTGGTGATCTTCACCCCCTGACACACTTTCGCGGGGGCTTGCAGGATATTACGTAGATGTAGATCCTCATAACACCCTGCAAGCCACCGTAAGGTTGTGTGGGAGGGGTGATCCATCACCAGGCATGTCTTTTAAATAACAGAGAATAAAATGTAAAGTATAGTATACTTAATATCATGTAGGAATGAAAAAATACATATCCGTATGTACACTAATTACTTGAAATTGAGACGTATAATGCTAATATTTTGCGGAAAATGTTAAATACGCACTCACGACACGAGACAACTAACTGTAACTAAATTTTTAGTCTTCAAAGTAATGTGATATTTAACAAAACGAATGGTTTCAGGGGTAATTTTGTGAGAGTTTGCCAAGCTGGAAAAAAACAAACTCTGCGAATTCTACTGATATGATTTAATCACGACCCGGGTTTCGACAATTTATGCCATCTTCAGGTCCACCATTTCTCACCTGAAGATGGTAAAAAATGTCAAAACCCGGGTCGTGATTAAATTATATCAGTGAAATTCGCAATTTTTTTTCCATGGTGTAATATTTATTAATTCTATGGTATATAGTGCATTCATCAGTTAGCATAAACTCCTTCTGTAGTATATAGCCAATTATGAGCAGCTGTGTTTTGTTGAAAGGCCATTGCTCAGGTACAATCTTACTTACGTAATATAAAGCATTAGCTGGGAGGAGAAACTTGCTCTAGTTAGAGTTAACAGCCTACTTCAGCTTAAAAAAAGAGTTAAAAACCTTTTCAGCCTATTTCATCGGTGTAGAGAGTGGTGCCTACTTGCGTCAACAATAAAAAGCGCGTGCCATTTTCTCGTATTCCACTTCGTGGAAAACCCTTTATTTGTGATTCAATAAAGAAGAACGATGGGATGAAAACAGTTTTGAAAAAATCTCTAAACTCTACCAGTTTTACATTCTTTGCGTTCTTTCCATGTTCGCCCTAGTTCTGTTTCTCTAATTGATACTCGCAATGCATTACGTTATATTAATCAACAGTTCTTTTCATATACACTTAAGCCTGAATCACACGATCAATTTTTACGTCCCTTTTCAGGGATAGCTTAAATGATAGCTCAAATGATAGCTTAAAAATGATCGTCTGACTTGATCACTTCACGGATAGCGGCAATGATAGGGATCGCTATCCCTTTTTTCGTCATTTGAGCACGTCCTTTTTTCCGTCCCTCGGGCATGTCATTTAGCCAATCAGAGCGCACGTTCTGAAAGAAACGTTTGGCTGCAGCCAAAAGTTGTCGAGGACGATGTAAATAATCCATAGTTACGAAGTTGTTTACCGTATCTCTTGAACAGAAATGATACGAGAAGGGACGGTAAAAATGGTCGTGTGAGCGGCGAAATGATAGCTTGAGCTATCATTTTTGCGGTCCCTGAAAGTTATAGCTTAAATTATCCCTTTAAAGGGACGAGAAAAATGATCGTGTGATTCGGGCTTTAGTTATATCTCTTAAGATTCACTTAATTTCAGCCTTAGTAATCGTGCAACGTAATGCCCATGACCGTGCCTACCGTGAATTTGTTCAAATGCATGCTCAAGTCTCAAGTGTACGGGAAAAGGAATAGAGCAGCTTCAGAATTTTCTGCTATCAATGGTTCGTGAATATCAGTCACCATTAAATAGAAAACAAATGGCAATAACTCGTTGGAATGGCAGTCATTCAATCTTAAAATCTAGTTATTATAAATAGAGATATACCGCATAACTCGACCGCTATATTGCGTGTGCTGTCCTTATTCAACTCGCAAACCTCCTATCTTCCATCATCCTACCCAGCATTCTTTCCTCTTTAGCGTCCTACAAAACAACCTCGCTCCTTATTATCAGCCCCATTCAATCCTTCTGCCTTCTAATTTCCTCAATCAATTTCCTCTCCTCCCCTCCATATCCAACACTTTCCCGTTCATTTCTAATCTTCCTCATTTTTCCCCATGTCAACTTCTCAAAAGATCTAAGCCTATTTTTATCCTATTTTTCCCTAAGTCCATGTTTTGATACCATACAATGCCACGCTGCAAATTAAACTTTTATCCAGGCTTTCCACACCACCCAAACTAAACGACCGAGAAATTAGTTCTCTCCAATGAATTAACACCTATTTCACCAACGTGATCGCCTTGCAAACTTCACTGATACTATACCAAGCTTCAATTGAACAAAAAAAATAACATTTGCTATTCACGAATCGTAGATTAGAATGTATTCTTCTGTAAAAAAAAAAGTGTCGGAATGACTTTATTGATTTGATTGTTCTCAGAACTCACTCAGGGTACTCGGAATATGTAAGAGATGTTTGATACGAACGCGGGCCTTTTAGAGAAGGATTTAGATTTACAAATTAAAACAAAAAACAGCAGAGCGTGGAATCGAACCACGGACCTCTGAGTTATGAATCCAGCGCGCTGCCACTGCGCCACTCTGCTACAGTGTCGACATTACATAGCAAAAGATATTGGCAGTGACTTCAGGCCTTACTATGTGGAACCTCTTCATGATGAAATTGAGAATAAAAAAATATTACACTTCGTTGCGATTCCCTCTCACATGGTTGTTATGACCACCTCGAAAAAAGTCCTTCCTTATGACATAAGCCATCATCAATAGCATGGACTTGATAATCACCTAAACATTGTGCATCAAAGTTCGCAGAAAGTATGACTTTGTATTCCCTGCTTACCCTTCCCCTCCTTCTGCTACTCCCTCCCCGCTTCCCTTCTTTACCCATTCTCGCTGTTCTGTCCCCACCCCCCTTTCCCCCTCTGCTTCCTCCCACCCATAGCATCACACTATCCAGTCCCTTCCCCTTCCCACTAGCTTCCTCTTTTACCCCTTTAACGCCTGTATTTGTATATATACGGTTGTAAATACGACTATTGCACCTGAAGATGCGTACCTAAGTGTACGAAACCCAGGTCGTAACAATAAACCTTTATAGTGGACCATTACAAGGTGTAATACTTTTATTCTCAAGTCCATTTAGGAAAATTATTCTTTTTATTATTATTAATGGTCTATAGGTTGTACAGGTTTAGATGATCATCATACTCCATTATCCCAGCCTTCTTCCCTCTATCACGTCCTACAAAACACCCTCACCCCTTATTACCAGCTCCATTCAGTCCTTCGGCCTTCTAATTTCCTCAATCAACTTCCCCTCTTCCCGACCATCTCCAACAATTTCCCGTTCATCCCTAATCTTCCTCATTTTTCTCCATATCCACTTCTCAAAAGATCTAATCCTATTTTTATCTTTTGGTTCCTTCAAGTCCATTTCTCGATACCATTCAATGCCACGCAGCAAATTGAACTTTTCACCAGCCTTTTCTTTCCACCCAAACTAAACGACCTAGAAATTGGTTCTCTCCTAAGGATACACACCTCTTTCACCTATTTCGTCGTCTTATGAACTTTGCTGATACTATACTTATCTTCCATTGAACTATTAACATACTATTTCTTATTCATGAATCATTGATTACAATGTAATGTTATGTAAAAAAATAAAGGGTCGGAATGACTTCATTGTTCTGTGATAACCCGCCTTCCACCACAACTCCTCGAGTTGGCTGAAAGGGAACTCAGGAGATGTAAGAGATCTTTGTTAAGAAGGCAGACCTCTCGGGGAAAGATTTAAAATCACAAATGAAAAAAACAGCAGAGCGTGGAATCGAACCACGGACCTCTGAGTTATGAATCCAGCGCGCTGCCACTGCGCCACTCTGCTATATCAAATCAAGAGTAAGAGATTTATTATTATTATTTTCAACGATCTACCGCTCGTGCAGGTTGCGATGGGGATACTATTCTTCTCTCTCCCGACCCTTAACTTTCAAATGACGTCCTTCTCCACCTCGGCATACCTCCTACTTTCCACCACTCTATTCCAAACTTCCCGTTCTTCTCCTCCCTCTACCACGCCTCCTAACATTATTCCCTTTATCACGTCCTTCAAACACCCTCGTCCCTTATTACGTGCTCTATCTAGACCTTCTGCCTTTTAATTACCCCAATCAAATTTATTTTATCTCCCACCATGAGTAGAAATTCATCATTCATCCTTCTTTCCACCCACCTGGCTTTCTCCATCCTTCTCCATGACCACATCTCAAAAGCCATACATCTATATCCATCCTTTGTCCTTAAGGCCCATATTTCGGTGCAGTGAAATACCTTAGTCCATATTGAACTTTTCACAGTCTCTTCTTCGGCACCATTATGTTCATTAACTTAAAAAGTGTGCATCTCAACCTAAACTCACTATTTTATGGAGTAGTTCAAGCTCTACTATTTTGAGAGTGTAAATAAAAAGAGGCTGAAAGAGGATGACAACTACTTTTTATGAGTAATTGTATTGTAGCCACTACATTTTTTTCGATTTGTAGCTGATTGAGAAGCTGCGGTAGTAGCTAGTAGAAGCTGAAGTAGGTGGGCAATGGTAGGCGGCGACTACTATTCGCTATGCAGTGGGATCCGGTTAGAATGTAGAGGAGGCGACATCGCGGCTGATTTGAGAAGCCAGCGGCCATCTTGGTAAGTATGGGCATACGGGCTTGCTACTCGCGGTATTCGTAGGGATGAACTTGAATTCGCACACGGTAAAACAGTAAAAGTGTCCTTTAATTATCAGATAACCTGAGTGAGTAACGTTATAAAAATACTAAGAGCAAAAATATTAGTCTCTCAAACCTAATCTGAAAAGTAATTGCCTGGCTGTTTACAGGTGTTCAGGGGTTAAAGGGTCATAGGACTAGGACTAAAACAGCAGGATTTTGTTTTAACGAGTGTGAATTTGATACACCTGATTGCTATACACCTTATACTACTGTGACTAGAGAACAGTCATTAGACATTTTCCTCTGTACTCCAGGTACATAATTAATTGTTTTAATTTAATGAGATTCAAGGCACCACAAAAATGAATAAGCCTTGGGTTAGGACCAAATTGTTCGGCAGTAAATAGGGTAGTACTATAGTGTATTTCTCTCTTTCTCAATGGAACTGGATGTTATCAGCACGAAGTTAGGATTAAGTTTGAAAGAAGGTATGATTTGGCTATTTGGTACCTCAACTGCTTAGGTTATGTCGACCCGTAGAAATGTGCCTGGAAGTTAAGAAAAACATGACCTCCATGCCGAGGTGATATTTAAACCCGCGGGTTTTGGGTTGCCACGCCGCGGTGCGGCAATCCGACGCGCCGCTGCGATATCAACCTAGTTCAACTCAGGTTAGACAGTGCGATATAAAGCAGGTAATTGAAGTACTTCAAAATTGTATTCCACTGCATAATAACACCGTCTTCAGATACTCTATTAAGATATATTAGAAAGCGATTTTGAGAAATAATTCTACAGCTGTTTTTGGTGGTAAAGGAATGGGAGAAATTTTAGTCGTATCGTCGTAATATCGTACTTTATCTGGTAGACTACTCATGAATCAATCTCCGAAAAGTTCTGAATTAATTTCAATGCCATTTAATCGTCTTTTATGACAAAAGAGTATTGTAAATGTATGTTTTCAATAATAATAATATTCTATATTTCCCTGTCGGTTATAGAAGTATACAACATAGGAAATAGTCAGAATATATAAAATACAGTCTACAAAAAATTGTCATTCACTCATCAATACTCAAAAACTCATCAATACCATAGTAAATTTTATGGATTAGAAGTTCCTTTAATTTAGATTTTTAGACATTTTGCTGGCTACATTTTTAATTGACATTGGAATGTTATTAAAAATTATTGAGGCTGAGTGATGAGGACCTCTTTTGGATATGCATAATGGCTGATTTTCCAAATCTACATTTTCTCCACCACGAGTCTCATGGCTATGTAATGCAGAATTGGGCATAAACAAGTATCGTTTATTTCTGACAAACATTGAGCAATTTAGGATGTAAATACCTGGTAGAGTGATTATCATTAATTTCCTAAACAATGGTCTTCCTGGAGTTCTTATTGAAACCCTTAACATCGATTTGAGAGCCCTCTTTTGCATAGAAAAGATTTCCTTGGTAGCTGCACTAGCATTTCCCCAGAAGACAATTCCGTAGGCTAAGTAGGAATGGATCTTAGCATAGTATATAAGACCCAGAGTCTGTGTTGAGGTACTTGGGGAAATTTCCCTATCATGTAAATCTCGGTAGTTATTTAATTGACTACTCCATTAGTATACCAACTTACTTGATATTCCATTCATTAATAAATTCCGTGGAATATATTAATGAAATGTATTGCATTAATATACTTAATGAAAAGTTTTCTACCAGTATGGAGTTGATGACCTTACTCTCGATATTTATATTTTTCTGATATAAAGGGGGCAAACGTGGGAAGTGTTTATCTTTGAATCAGTTTCTTATATTCAATATTAAATATCAAAAGCCTTTCGTGCAGATAAAATGTATTTTTTTCCCTGAAGAAAGCTCTGATGGAGCTCCTGTGCGTGATTGTCATTTCTTTTCCGTTGCAGCAGCTGCCGCTTCGCTCCTTGCCAATCCGTCGGGGGTCATTAGGGCGTGAAACAAGTGGAGGCGTAGAGGTAAGTGCCTGTCAGCCCTTATCTGCTTCGCACACGGTTGAATCACCGCTGCAGCCTTTGCCGAAATTAGACCGCAGGAGTTGCATCCGTAGAAACTTCTTCCTTGCGTCGGAAACTTGAACGGACGTCCCGTTCAAATCGGGATTGAAGTTTAGCTCGGGTATTTTATGATGGGGAAACAAGACAGCTTACGTGATTTTTTTTAAACCTTCTCCGATGATGGATAGCAAAAAAAAACACCCATTCGATCGCATAGTAGACATTCTTAGGGATTGAATCTTTGATTTTATTAATGATAGTAGTACGTCTTTATTGGGGCGAGATTGAGACAAAACTGTACCTTCTGCGATCCCTCACCTCGTCAAAATATTAACGCATAAATTTTAACTGTTATGGCTCGCACAGATAACACTTGAAGCAGAAAACCAAAAAAATTTAAGAAAATAAAAAAAAACATGAATTGAAAAAAATACAGTAGGTATATCAAAATTAAATATCATGGTGCTATAGATTCCATGGCGTGGTAAAGTACTTGGTGACCTCTGAATAATGTTGCAATGCAGTAAGGGGCGCAGGCAACATGCAAATGCACATACTCATTCTAAAATGTAAAGTAAGTAGCGTATTGTAAGATTTCCAGTAGATCAATGGTAAAAAATCATCCCACCAATTCTCCACTATTCACTTAATACTGTAAAAAAAAAACTTGCCCGGCGATGTAGACGCTCAACGAGACATCCTATTCACATCAGCTCACAAAGCTCGTATGACAGGCCCAGTGGGCAATGGTCACGTGGTTTTGTGCTGAGCCTGCAATGAACTGGTAAGCCCTGTTACGGTTGAATGGTTGATCGCCTGGTACGCTTGGCTGACGAATCGAAAGCGAGGTTCATCGGTAAGCGGTAACAGTTGACTGGAGAACCGGATGAGTTGAAATATAATCTAATCTACTGTCCAACGCCTTTTCAAATCATGTAATTTGACCATTAAGGTCCCACCTTGAGTATGTAGCCAGTGTATGGGATCCGAATGAATTAGATTTTAATCAGAGAACTAGACAGTGTGCAGCGTAGAGCAGCTAGGTTCGTTAACGGGTTTTACGATAGTTTTAGTAGTGTTTCAGAATTAATACAAGAATTAGGGTGGGAATCATTTTCAGAGCGTAGGTTAAAGTACAGATTAAATCTGTTACAGAAATTTAAATCGGATAGTTTTACTGAAGAAGTTAGGCATATATTAAAAACCTCAGCGTATCATGCTAGATTCTACCATATAAGATTAGAGAGATAGATTGTCCTACTGATAGATTCAAAATGTCATTTTTCCCCCGCACTATAATAGAACAGAATAGGCAGCATAGTAAAGGGATAGGTATGGGAAATATTTTAGAGTAGTCGGTAGTGCATGATGCATGTTTTAACACCCAATCCCTTAATTACTATGTAGATATTAACAATCTAGTTGCCTGAGGCCATATATTAGCATAAGATCTAGTATTTTCCCGGCGAATGCTTTGAAGAAATCCCTTCATCCTATAGTAGCATTTTTGCATGTCTGTAGTGCATGCTTGGTGATCTTAACCCCCTGCCACACACCTTCGCGGTGACTTGCAGGGTATCGCGTAGATGTGGATAAGGTAAACCACGCTTCCCCTTTTTGACCCCTAACCGTGAAAATCTAGGCTCGAATCCCGGAAGTGGAAACTAATTTTGATCGGTTAATCAGTTCCTACGTGAGTCCTTTGTGGAGAGAATTTCAGCTTAAGTCTCAGTCTCCTTCAGTCAGATGGGACGTAAAGTTGCCCTTGGGACCTTTCATTAAGGGCAGACTAACGCCGACACCGGGTTTCTCTTCACTCTTCATCCTTATCCTTCCATTCCCACCGTCGTACATATCGCTCTAGGTCGGAAGTGCCTATCATTGGGAGTACATATTTGATAGAAAGGATTTGATGAAGGGAACTCTCGATAGTTGGGGAATAATTTCACTTCGTGATGTTCCACGAAAAGTTTTGTCTTCCGACCCAGGGTTTCGACACGGATACTGTTCTCATTATAAACTCTAAAATAAATCAATTTCGCCGAAAAAAATTAAGCATTTATTTATTTAACACCAAAAACAGCAAGTAGTGGTTGTTATTTAGCAATCGAAAACAGGATATTTGCGCCATTTAGCATAGGTGGGTAATTTATTTTATTTTATTTAATAATTTTTTTGTTCACCCAACATGAAAATTTAATAATAGGTTAAACTAATTTAAATCATTATTACAATCCTACTACAAAAACATAATTATATACAATTATAATACAATGAATTACAAAACAGTCAAGGCCGGCTTAATGTTACATACAAATTCTGGACCAATTTACAATGCCACTAACATATATGATATATCTTTGCGAAAAATTTCCTTTGATAAGTTTATATTTAATTCTTCCGAAAGTGTATTGAATGAAATACATATTCTATTTAGCGACGCATTCGTACAATAAATAGTATTCACATTTCTTACATAGACAGTCGTTTTTAGCCTCCCTTTTATTGTTGAGACTAAAAAGTTTAATTTCCCAACTAATTCTAAGCAATTACCTTTATTAATTATATCGTGCAGGAAGAGGAAATCGTTCATGATTCTTATTTCACTCAATGTTCGCAATTTGAATTCTTCCAACTTAACTTTGTGTTCTACATAATTCTCAAACATAGGATAGATATTGTGGCGTACATAATGCATTAGTCTCAAAAATCTTTTTTGGACTCTCTCGATCATCACATCGGGAAAGAGTAAGGGTATTTTTTTAGGGAACGGAAGAAAAGTGTCGGCATTAGCCTGCTCTTTTACGTAAGTCACCAAGTGGTTCAGAGTTTAACGTCCCATCCGACAGACGGAGCACTGGACTCGAATTGCTCTCCACAATATACTCCACTTGGGACTAGTATATCAGTGAAAATTCTAGCCCCATCAGGATCCCAACCAGGGCCCTCGGGATGGGAGGCAAGTAATTAAGGACTTACACATGCAATACACCTGCTGGAAAAAATCCAATACGGGGACGGAAACCGTTCATGCATAATTACAAGACATTTCTTCACATACATAGATAAAAATGGTATGGTTTACAAATATTCTCATTCAGGCTTTCAATAAAACGAATAAAAATTTGTCTTACCAATATCATTTTTCCCGAAATTTTCTGGAGCTATGGAAATAAAAAAATCAACAGCCCTGTCCGAAACGTGTGCTTCTAGCGCTAAGCATACTACAATGCTTGCTTGCAAGTGGAGGGGGGTACCGTCGGAAACACCCGAAGTACGTCCGAACGCGAAGCACTCTGTGGGAAGCATGATACGAAGCCAAAGCACAGAAGCACGCTTCCATTTTGGCTTCGAAGCATTGTTGACTAGAATAACAAAATATGGCGGAGCCGTTGGCTACTTATAAATGTGTGTAGCATATATTTTGTTACTTCGTATATTACATTTGCATTATTATTAACATACATATCAATGAAAAGGTTAATATACATATAATCGCTCTTTTTCTTCCGATCTAAACATTTGATAGATGTTGCCCTCTATCGTGTTGCACTATACCTAGTGTTTTTTTATGTTGCCACTACTGCTTAACGTCGCTCTTTACCGTAGACTGTCCGAATATGAAGTATTCTTTCCCAAGCATGCTTTATTGTACGTCAGCAATACGTCATCACCAAGAATGCTTTGCCGAAGCATGCTTGGTTTTCGGATACGGCTAATGATTCGATATCGTCCATATGGAATCCATGAATGATAGGACGCGAATCACTTTCGTACGCCTCCGCTAGGACGAGCTCGATTCCGATCACGTACCAACGTCGTAATGTAGATACATCGACCAATTTTTTTCGATGTTCGAAAATGAACGTAAACACTCTCTTTCCTTAAAGAAGGCGGTGAAGGAGAAGTCCGCCTGATCGGAATACGAGGAAGAGTTTGGGAAGGGTGGGGGGATAAAGGTCGACGGGGGTGGGGAGAGAATGAGGACCGGTCGTTGCCATGGTTACCGCGGATACGACTCCGCTTCTCTCCGTGGGGGCGAGAAACCAATAAGTCTATCTCACGACCTCGGATGAGAATCCAATGCTCCTGCTGCGAAATGGACAGCCATTGCCATCTATTCCATCCCACAAAATGTCGGGGTGCGGAGTGAAATATGGCTGGATACGTGACGAGGGTGGACCTTCTCCGGCGGTAAATCGGCGACGTATCACCACTCCGCCAGAGCTGTTCTCCGTATTTTCCACCATTTGTGTTTTTTTTTCTTTCTATCGGCTAGATATGTTGCGTATTTAAAAAAAAGGGGGGTAGTTAAACTAAATCCAATAACGGCAACAACGCCTATGTTGATTGATGGTCTTCTACTGCTTAGGGTGTTTTTCTGGATCGGTATTTATTCATTAAATATAGCTCTTTTACGGGATATGGAATCGCGGAGTCATAGTGGAACCTCCTTAAATGTTCGCAAGCCTCGGGTGGCGGCATGAAGTCTGGCGCAAGACATCGGACCAGTCGGTAGGGCCGTATTGAAAGTCACGATTGGAGGAAAATAGCAAAAGTTTACTTACCTTTGAGACCACTTCCGATACACTAAATAGATTGGCCATGGAGTTCGCGGTTAAACATCCCATCCGACGGACGGAGTACTGCACTTCAAGTACTCTCGACTAAGCACACAAAAGAGGGGACCGGTATTCTACCCAAATATCTCTGCTAGCGCCGAGACTTGAACCCGGACTCTCGAGATGGAAGACCATTGCTGTACATCACCATCTACATCTACATAATACCCTGCAAGCCACCATAAAGGTGTGTGGCAGAGGGTGAACTCTCACCAAACATGCACTACATATCATGCATAAAAAAGGATTAGACCTCATATAGGTAGGTACTGTTCAAAACTACGCTATTTAAAAAAAGATAAAAATAGCAAAGCATACATGCAAAAACCGGTATTCTACTGAAATATCTCTGCTAGCGCCGAGACTTGAACCCGGACTCTCGAGATGGAAGACCATTGCTGGGTTAGTTGGGTTAACTTTAAGTCCTTATACCAACATGCAGCTACCAATGTTATCCATTGCTAAACTCGTACTGGATATATTTACCGTTATTCATATCCCTAATAGTACGAGGAAAAAAGGACATTTTGAATCTGTCAGTTCGGCAATCAATTTCTCTAATATTGTGATTATGGTCCAGTCTACCATAGTAAGTTGGGGTCCGCAATTATTTTTAACATCATCATTGAAAATATGTTCTTGGAATTTGTTTAAGAGATTAAGTCTAAATTTCAATCTGCGATCTGACAATGATTCCCAATTTAATTCATTTAATAGACTGGTTACTCTAATAAGGTTACCTTACCCTCCCTTTACAAATCTTGCCGATCTTCGCTGCACACGTTCAAGTTCATTATTTAGACCGATTTTTACATTGGCAGCATATTCTAAATGAGGTCTTACAAGCGAAAAGTAGCTGATTTCTCGTACATGATCGTCACATTTATCCAGTACTCTTTTGACGAATCCCAGTTTACGATTCGCTTGACCCATTATTTCACGTCTGTGTTTGCCCCAGAAACACTGTAGTCACTACACCAACCCGATCACAGATGTAAACTGTGTGATGCGACCCGTGGTGGGATTCAGCACCTCGCACCGGTTTGGCCGGACCGACGCCTAACTTTGCGTTGAATTTGATTAACTGGTTGTTGCCAGTTGTTTAGCACTTATCTCATACATTCATCAATTTATTATAAATCTTTCTGATATCATAATTAGTTTGGAGTACCTGTTTAATCACTTATTTAAGCAATATATTCATGAAGTAGTTTAGTACTTTTCGGTCATCATCATCATGGGTCAACAATCCTTAGACTGGTTTGACGCAGTTCTTTACTTGGTTCTTTTATCGGCTAATTTCTTCACATATACCTTTATCTTCTCTTTCACATACTTAAAAACTGGGGCTATGTGCCATGAGATGTGCCTTTTCTATTATTTTCGTTCACTTTACCTTCAACGACTGTCTGCATCAGACCATCATGTCTCAAATTGTCCCGTCTTCTTTTTTTTTAAAGGTTCTCAGAAGACCTCTCTTCTTCCGCTCTTCAAAGGACTCCTTTTTCAATTCCTCGTTCGATTTATCACCTCCAAGCTTGTATTTCCAGCGTTAATAAGCATTCAACATTTCCAGCAAATATTATATTATATTAAATATGATATTTCTTCTGGGAAATTGAACACATTTTATATTTGTAAGGCGTCTCGCAAATCCTGCATATCATTCCTAAGTAAATTCAAAATTCACTACTTCAATCCGGGTCAGCACATCGCAATATCACCAATAAAACCAATCAATTAGTAGAAAGTTGCTTTATCGCTCGTTTGTCTCCAGGAGTGGAATTTTCCCGAGATAAAGGGACATGATTTCAAGGTCAAGGTCTCTTTTCCTTCTCCCTTGGTCTCATGCAAGTCAAATTTAACCCCTATATCGACCCAAAAGTATCTCTCACCAAACTTCCTCTTTCTCGGGGCAGTTTCCTGCAAAAAATAGCAACGCTGATCTTCGCCATTTTTCGCCGCATGTGCCGTATACATTTTCCTTCACCTGACGACCCCAACCTCTTTTCTTCCTGGAAATAAGTCATTTTCGCAGTTCCTTTCCGACCAGCGTCTTGCCGAATCCATACAGTTTTAGAGAGCGACATGGCCCTATGGATCGAATGGAATAGCTCTTGACCGGCTTTTTCAGCCAGGAGGCCAATCCACAAAAATCTCTCTGAAGTCAGTTGTCATGGGATATGTACATTTCACCTAGCTCTCCTTTGTCGTACTGCGCTCCACATAAACTTTTTTTCCTCTTTTCGTCAGTATTCTTCTTCATTTTTCAATTTAACCTTGATTAAGCTTATAAGAAGAGACTCGGAGCGCTGGATATTCATATCTGTAGACTTCTATTTTTAGATGCACCAACCTCACACGCCATATGGGAGCATCTTACCTAATTGTAAACCTGAGACTAACATAATTAAGCCCGAGACGGGATTCGAAACTGAGGCATATAGTTTTCCAGGCCCAAACTGGATACCGAGGCTGGCTATGACAATTCAATAATATTCATAGCCTCGTGGTAATAGTTTTAAGAATTAAAGAACGATCGTATTTTTCTAAAAAAAATGTTTTGGTGCTGAGAGTTTTAGTGTGCCACAATATCTTTACAACGAAAAGCAATGGTCAAAAATATTTTCGGGGGAAAGAAACAATTGCCCCTCCATATTCAAGAGAATATTCGGTACTTTAACAAATGGAAACCTGAATTAATAAAGTTTATATAAAAATGACAATAGTAAGCACTGTAAAAAGCATGTCTCTTCCTAAACTACTCTTATTTATTACTTTATTGAACGACCCGGATTCTGCCTTTTCAATGTCATCCTCAATTGTTGACGCATCCGAACCTGGGACAAGTTAAATTTTAAAAAATTGATCTTTATTTGAAGTGAATAGTTCTTTGCGGCACTATTGGGCAGCAACGAGCATAGAGGAAGCCAACGTCAATAACTCAGGAAACAAAAGCTTGAAGAGGTGAAAAAGTTTTGTTATCTGGGACGCATAGTAACCAACAAGCTACATCTATGTAATACCCTGAAAGCCACAGCGAGGGTGTGTAGCAGTGGGTAAAGATCACCAAACATGTACTACTAACATGAACTAGGCTACTAAGTGGAAATATGTTAGATATTAGAATCACATGCCTCGGCAATCGACGAAGCAAGAAAAGAACAATAAGTATAATAGTCCAGGCGAAGAGAACATTCAACCATGGAAAGAATCAACTTATAGCTTGATGTGCAACTATGTCCACCTGAACGGGCAACTGTGCATCTGGAGTGCATCTGATTCTTAATAACGGTGAAGAATAGGATAAGAGGAGAAGAAAAGCATGATCAAACCTCTAGAAGAAGACGAGACATCTCAATTGGCCAGTTATTGAGAAATTAATTGTCTGATAAGAACACTTAAGTGTGCAATTAAGTTATGTAATTAGCTATCCTTAAAATGGCAACTGGTTTCTTATTCAAATGTTTAATTTATTGTTATATTTTGTAAATAATGCTGTCCTTTACAATTATGTAAAATTTCATATGAGTCATTATGTATTACTCTTTTGCTTTTATATAGGGGTTTTGTACACAAAGCATTGAAATAAACCTAGATTTGAGTGTTTAAAAAAAACAGTTGACGAGGGGTAAATAAATGGGAAGAAGGAAACGGAAGGCCGCGTATGAGATATGTTAAATACGTAAGGATTGAAAAAGCATACTAATGCAATATGAAGATGTTAACCGAAGGGCGAATCAGTGGAAAGCTTCCTTATAAACCAAATGTGTTGTGGAAACGTTGCACTGCAACTAAATTGGAGTTGCTGCAACGAATTGACAACGTCGCAAAATCAGCCATAAGTCCTCTCTACCACGTTCCTGCAACGTAATGGCAACGTAACTGCAACCTCTTGTGAAACATATTTGCAACACTTATACAACTCATGCAAAGTACTTGCAACATTTATGCAACCATTTAAAATAACACTCGAGATATGCCTTTGCAGAAAAATATTTATTCATTATTCCAGACAGGTGTGGGTCAATGCTAACGAGAGAGTACCTATACAGTTTCCAATGATCACAATCCAAACGAGACGGGTCAAAAACAAATGAGAGGCAATAAAACAGTATGACTTCCAAAAATCGATATCCAAACAGGTAGGGGTCAAATAATTGTAGAATATCCTACGAGATTCCCTGAGAACACAAAACCACACCGAAAAAGGCAAGCGCTAGACAGAGAGTAAACAGATGGGATTGACGGGATAGCATAGCGTTCGATGTATCGAATATGTATATCGATCTCGTGCATCTACCCTTTCGCTATCTCATATGCAATTTTTCTAAGTGCTAAAAATTTCCTCACAACCGAAAAAAAATATTTCACTGGAAAGAGCTAATTTGCTTCAGAAGATGAAAAAACTCTATAAAAACCCCATATTTGAATATGTGTTTGGGGTAAACTGTGTCTAAATAATACTTCGCAAAGCGACCTGTAACATGTCGCAACCTTTCTGCAACCTAGTGAATATTCCACTCCCATATATTATACAATCAGTGTCTCATTTAGAAGAAGAATGGAATTTTAATAAATGTATCCTCTGGCTCATATATATTGTAATTAAATTTTTCTGACCAAACAAGTGCATCAGCGACGTAATTATGACGTTGTAGAAATGTTGCCAAACGACGTGGCATCCTGCAACCTCGTGCAACCTTTCTGCGACGTTTCCGCAACACATTGTGTTTACTGGGTTCGTCAACCCAATCTCAGGATTGTGACGATTATGATGACGGCAACAGAGATTCTTAATGTTGCAAATAATAAGATTGATACCTATATCTACATTAATTAAAATACAGCGCTGAATATCCGCGCCTTCAAATTAAGGACTTCAATCCTTATTTCAATCTTTTCTGAATGTATGTGTAACTAATCAAATCATTGTAGACCCACGGAGCAGAGTGGCGCAGTGGAAGCGTGCTGGGCCCATAACCCAGAGGTCCGTGGATCGAAACCACGCTCTGCTATTTTTTTTATTATGAATCTTTGGAAGAGTATTCCGAAACATTTTCTGAAAAAATAAGTGAAGTATAGAACTATCAAAAACCAACCTTCGGGTTGAACACAGCTTAGAACAATCTAACATTGTTTCCAACATACCTAACTCCCCCTGCTCCTTAATGTCAGCGATGCACGGACGATAACAGCAGTAGAAAAGTCAAGAGTGAAAGCATTCAGAATGAGGTGATACTAAAGGAATAATATAGATAAAATTAACACGCTTAGTAAAAAGCAAAGACGTTCAAATGTGAATGGGGGAAAAGAGGAGCCCCATGGCACTGTTAAAAAGATGATAATATTATTTAATACATCTGGACACATGGCGGCCTGATGAAGACTTCAACGGATAAGTGAACTGAAAGAATTGCAAAGAAAGACCCCGAACGGAATAAATAAAACGCGTAGTGAAGGCTATAAATAAGAAAAATTATGTACATATGAAAATGTTAGGTAACAGAGGAATCGAGATCAAACTATTTTAAGACAAGTGATGATGATGATGACGGAATTTCACAAGGTTAAGGCAGATACTGCTAATTTTGTCAACAGCGAATAGTGGAAGATAAGACTAATACAAGTAAAGTGACAGTTAAAAAATGTGATTTTCCGTCGATCATTTAAGATTCACCTCAAACTCGTCCCCGGTGATATTAAACGGGGGGTGTGAATATTGCCAAGGTAGGTTTTCGCCAGGAGTGGAATCGTTGGATTCGCAATGTCACGTTTAGAGAAGGATATTGAGCTCCTTCTGTGTTCGTCCGCACTTGTGGGGCAGAAGGTGGGGAAATGCATAAAGTCGCCTGGCGAGAACTGGCGAAGCGCACAATGGGGCCTTATAAAAGCCCCAGGGTTCGTGCCGAAGCAGGCGGACGGGTCGGAGAATCGTCAGAGACGGAGTTCAGCAGCCGTTTTATGTTGCGCTCTCGCCGCGTTTTATGACACTGCGGCATCTGCAGAGCGCGATTCCTTCGGGCTATCCTCCGTCGCCGACGCCGATTACAGATTGCATTCCGGGGCGGAAAAATCCCAGTCCCACACGCACACTTTTATTTTGTCCACGGCTCACTCACGCCAAGGTCACCCTCCAGTCGATGCCGACTGAGAGAAAGCAACATCTGCGATCACTTCTCCAAGTTGAATAAAATAGTAAACGTTCTTGTATCCAGTTGTTGTTGCTATTTTGGGGAGGCCATTTGGGTGGATATTTGGGTAAAGGTGGGAGTTTTCAGGGAACGGATGAAGGGTGGAGAGAAACCCGGCGTCGGCATTAGCCTGCTGTTAACGAAATGCGCCAAGAAGACCACGGCTTAAAGTCCCTTCCGCCAGAGTAAACATTATTGGCCGGAATAAAAAAATGCAGGTCTCCGCTTTACGTCAGGACGTCGTTTTCCGTCGTTTCGCTGATACGTCACACGGAATATGATTCCAGTGCTCCGTCATCTGGAACTGCTTTTCCGACACATTGAACCGTTACAGCTTTTATATTTATTTTATAAAATATATATTAAATTAGATTGGTATTAAATCATGCTTATTTTTATATTTTTTGTCATTGAAGGATATCGCAATATTTAATACTTAGGTCAAAATAATCCTATAATCGATCAACGAATAATCTTGATGGAAGCATGTCCTTCAGCTACCTTATAATGAGCATAAAATTTGAATTTTCAGAATTTAATGCGATAACTGACGCCAACGCAGGTACTTGATATTAAAAATTTTACGAGAAGAAATTTATGCATACATTCCTTAGAAAATCTTTGATGAAAGGGCAAGAAACATAGCAAATCTAAGAGGAGCTTAAAATTGCGCCAATACAGCAAAAACCTTCATTCTATTTTGAAAAAGAAAGGCTAAAATAATAAAAAACAAATGAAGAACTGACTTAGCGCTACACCAAATACCCCTCCAATTGTTATAGTGTGACGAAACCAGACCATGACAAACCTTTGGTGGGACTGCATTCATTTACATGTCATAATATACACTTACGATATTTAGGGTTACATAAAGAACGTGTATGTCTTTAAAGATAAATTTTATCACCACATGCACACACCCTCAAGTAAGTAACCACACATACGCAGTTCCGCCTTACGAAACTCCGGGCCAGTTACTTGAATGCGATCACATCAAACAAAGGTTCCTTTTTTCCTTTCAAGTCTGACCTAACTCAGGTGAAAAAAGCGTCACCTTAGGGGGCATAAACTTCCCCTTATTCAATCAAGTTCGTGTCACGTGCAGCCTGTGCCTCCACGTTGACTTTCAAAACCATCGTCCTTGGAAATCCTTTACACGCTTGGGAACCTCAAATTTCCGCTATGGACAGGTGACGTCCCTTTTCGTTACAAGTGAAGAAGTCAATGGTATGGCGGCAAAAATCTTGAGAATTAAAAACAAATTACCTAATTACGAAGCAAAACCATTAGCGGGCGATTGGATTAGTGGCACACGTTTGAAAATGAGAATAATAGAATCTTAATATATATAAACATATATAAATATGTGAACCAAAGTAAACAACTCATTTTCGTGGTTACCAAGACTCAATAGAATAAAATCCGAAAAGCGTCGATTTGCAGGAAGGGAAGCTATATTTATCTCAAAGTGTAAATAAAATACCTAATTACGAAGCTAAACCATTAGCGGGCGATTGAATTTGTGGCGAACGTATGAAAATGAGAATAATAGAATCTTAATATACAGAAATATGTGAACAAAAGTAAACAACTCACTGCCGTGGTTACCAACACTCAATAGAATAAAACTCGAAAACCGTCGATTTGCAGGAGGGGAAGCTATATTTATATCAAAGTGTTAGTTAATCCATACATTTACAGTGTTCTGATTTTAACACGGTTTTTTTGGTACATAAATTGCATAAAATACAATAAAATTGCATCAAGACATTCACCGCCAAGGAGTGAAAAGAGAATAGTAGAATCACTATTATTCTCTACTCACTCTCCACTCCTCTCCACTCACTACTACTCACAATACAAGTGAGTAGAGCAAGGAGATCTATTTCATTTGGTCACAACGACAAAAGATCAAAAAATCGTAGTTTTATAAACGAATTTACGACACCATTACCGAACTCTCCATTATTTTTCATATCTTAAAGGAAATATCCACTCGGATGTGGGTTTCACCGGAACATAAAAAGAAGAAGGAACGATTGGTCATCTTGATGGGCTAAGGGCATCGCGTATAATGCTAAATTCGCTGAGAAAATCGCCCATTTCTCCCGAAAGTGAGGGTGAAGGAGGGGGGGGGAGTCAACTTTAGAGTCTACACTTTCGCTTTAAGGCACGCGAACTCACGACCTTGACCGTTTCCAAATTCATCCTCAACTCGGCCACAAGAGCTGGGGAAACCGAGCACCGAGCAATGGGTCCACTTTAATGTTCAATAAAAGGATAAATAAAAGAATTAATGTATACATTTAATGTGCCTGCCCAAACCCAATGCGGATTATGGCCGCCACCTACCGATATTTAATCGTACGAGTGAGTAGACGAATGGCTGCAAGGGGGAATGAATGGGATAGCTGACATCGCAACGGGAGGCGTGGTCACCGCTGCGAGAAGGTCGGGAGCCGAGAGGGATATTTCATTTCGTGGCCACCATTTCCTAAGAATTTCAATAAACAAGAGGGCATCTCGTCGCTTGATGGATACTCTTAGCGCCCCCGCTGTCTTTTTCATTGTCCCTCTTCCCTCTCCGTTCCAGTTAACCCTCCTACCCCTTCAACTCCTTCGTATCCGCCGGCGTCATTTCTCCTCTCCGACAAAGAGAGCGGTGTTGATCCGTAGCGATGGAAACCACGGAAGACGGTCCCAATATCGACGACGCCTTATACGAATTCTTACGCACTGCGCATCGTAAATCCGAAGCGTGTTTTTTTTTACTTTTACTGCTGCCGTGACGTACGTGCGAGACAATTTGAACTTCGTGATGGTTCGCAAATTCCGAGCGAGTCACGTGGATGAAGACGGGCAGCCAATTAGTGCTGAATACAAATATCGGGTACCCAAATTCTCAATCCAAAAGGAAGGAGACATCTTAATAAATTTCCTCTGTAAATTGCTAAATGTATTTTTTTTCGTACTTTTGGTTCCTCAAAAGAAGCATGTGCTCATATATATGTCAATAGAAGTACACCGCTCCGTTAGACTTCTTCTGGAAAAATATAGTTGAAAGCACTTGAATGTGATCTAGTCTAATCGAATCTAAGGAATTACTAAAAATTTTGACGCAAGGATAAATTATCCTTTTGGCAAAAGCTAACATAAAACGCGAGTTTTTTCCTATAAATAAAATCTTCATAAAATGCACCATTCCATTTTTTTTATAGAGATACAAAGAGAATGACATTAATAAATTCTCCTTCGTTCAGAGTCTCATGAACGGAATTCTAGGGTTCTAGGGATAGCTGGGAAGGGATGCGTATGTAATAATAATAAATAATAATAATATTTATTTACTGTTCTTGGACTGGTCCATTAAGAACAAAATTGAGTTATACAATACAATAGAGCTCATAACAGACAAATAACAAAAATTTATATGGGGAAAATATGGGGATGGGCGGATACATTATAGTGAAAATAACATGAGAATATAAGAGAGAAGAAATAACAACAGAAGTTATACACTTTCGAGGGTTTGTATACAGCGAAAAAATCTTTGCTTAAAAACAGGCAAAGAGATAGAATCCTTCACATTCTTTGGAACACTGTTCCATAATCGTGCTCCGACCACAGAGAAAGATGTTTCATAAGTCGTCGTTCTATGTTGGGTGGTGATGAGAAAATCAGGGGCCATTCTAGTCAAAATGTTGGACTAATTATTTCTGACAGAAAAAAATTGCTTCAGGTAACTAGGTTGTTCATTTTTGAAAAGACAGTAGAGGTATGCACCAAGCAAGTATTTTCTCTTGCTTTTTGCCTTTAACCATGCAAGACGGGTAAAATAAGGGGAAATATGTTCATCCTTACTTATGCTGAAAATAAACCTAACAAACATATTTAATAGGCGTTGAAGCTTAGCATTGAGCTCTTCAGTTAGATCCTGGTAAACCAGGCAGCAATAATCGATTCGAGGGAAAATGAGCGTAGATACTAGATGCTTGCGAGTGTGAGGTGGCAGAAGGCCTTTTTGGGCTTTAAGCTGGTAGAGGATCATATTAACCTTATTACACACGTCTTGCACATGATTCTGCCAAGACAAGTTACACATCATCGTGACACCCAGGTTTTTAACACAATTTGAGTATAATATTTCGGTGTCACCAACTGTAATTTTTGGTATAGCATTTACATCCACATTTTTGAGTAAATTTGAGGTACCAAGTACAATTGATTTAGTTTTGTTGCGGTTAAGAACAAAATTGTTACCAATAGCCCATGAGCTGATGGCTTTAACATCATGATTTACTTTCGTGATTGCATCAATCAACTCAGTCTTATGACAATGATAGTAAATTTGCAAATCGTCAGCATATAGCATGTATTTACAGTGCTCAATACAGTTTGGGAGGTCAAGGATATAGAGAGAAAATAAAAGAGGGCCAAGAACTGAGCCCTGAGGTACTCCACAGTGAATATTAGCCCAATTAGATGTATTACCAATAGGGTCCTTGATTGCTTGTTTTCGCCCGTTTAAGTATGAATAGAACCAATTTATGTAGGGTTCGCAATGAAAACATAAGACGGAAGATGAGAATTTAAGGCTTAATAACGTGGGAATAGAAAGGAAAGAGCTTACCTGGCATGCACACCGTACTAAATACAAACCAAGAAAGGTTTCCAAAACCTGGAAAAACGGAATCAAATCCACGATAGCGAAGAAAGTAAGGGTGCAAGAATAACTGGATGGAAGGAATTAGGGAAGCTATGAGCCTAAGTAAAATGGAAGATGATGAACGGTGAAATCGAAATGAATGGGATATAAACAACAATGGGCAACGTCCAAGTATGTAGTAAACCGATTTACATAACGTCAGCGGATTCTTGAAACCTACCATGTGACCAAAATGCCAAAATTGAGTTTTTGGTATCAAAATGTTCGCCTCGTCAAGGCGCATTTACCTTTGGAACCTACAATGCGATATAATTGTGTTAAAATGTAAAATAAAATATATTATATTTATATAATTAATATAAAAATATTATTTTAGCACTTCGAAACAGTTTTTTGTGTCTCCCGTATTTTATATTTTGCACATAGTAGGTTTCAAGAATCCGCCGACGATAAGTAATCACAAGTGAACATGTCGACTGGCCGCTGATTAACGACTAATTAATTAATTGCGGATCTCAATAACGTGAACGATCACGTTATCAATCAATTTTTTAAATTGCACTAAGGGAATTGAAAATGAGACGCCAATCCCTCAAATGTTGCCCGGCGCTTCTAATCGTCAATCTCAATTGGTATCTCAAGTTATTTGTTATTCGGAGCATCGTGCTTCTAGGTGAGTCCGCTCATTGAAAAATATACCGATTACGCGAAAACAGGATCCGGAATTTTATTGATTATTTTTAATTTGTTTGAAAATGAACGTTATTAAAATAGATAACGATTGAAGGGAAACATAATAAAAGATCGATTCACATTGCATCAAAATGGCCTTCGCTACGAAAAACTTGACATAACGAAGAATCGCAATTTCGATACTGCAAAACAAAAAAGGACCAAACACGCGCACGTACGTCAGGCGCTCTTCAACTCTGAGCTTCGGAAGTAACTCGGGCGTCAATAGTGATAGGGAGGAGGCTCGGGATGACGAGTTTTGACCCGAATTCAAGGAAGAAGAAAATAGTGCTCGCGTGTTTCTACCATGTCAGGCGTCACGTCGTGGCGGGCGAAAGGCATCCTCGTACGATGACACGCGTCATCACTTCACGCAAGAACCGCGTGATTCAGCATCGCAAACTTAAAGTGACGTCGATACAGGTGCCATGCATGAAAACTCCACACTTATGGTTTAAAATTAATACCTGGTGATGGTTCACCTCTTGCCACACACCCTTGTTGAGGCTATATATGGCAGGGTATATTCTACATAATACCCTGTAAGCCAAGGTTTAGAATAACTCATATATATCTTAATAAAATGTTAAAACTTTCGAAGATCATGACAGTTTCTTCCATCATACTATTATGGATCTGAATATTTGTGAATATAGTTAATAAATAATACCTATATACACTATTGTATTAATTGGAAGAAAGGAGAAGCCTTCTGAATACCCTAAGAGAAAGACGGGACAACTTAATCGGCCACATCATGAGATATGATGGCCTGATGAAGACAATCGTTGAAGGACAAATTGACGGGAAGAACAGCAAAGGAAGGCCTCTTGTTAGATTTATGGAACAAGTGATGAAGGACGTGAAAGTGTAGAAATACGTAAATATGAAGAGATTAGCCAAAAGATGAATCAGTGGATAGCTACGTCAAACTAATCCCAGGATTGTTGAATAATAATTATGAGTGTGTTGTAGATAGCTTAGGTAGTTGCATGTGGGTATAAAGACTTTTAAGTAACCCGACTAATAACACTTTATGCGTACTTGCTTCACTCTTTAAATATTCTTAAAATTGTTATAGTTCCACTATAATATAGCGACTAATCATCTTTAATCCAGATAGATTTAGTGCATGCTTGGTGAAGATTCACCCTCTGCCACACACCTTGCAGGGTAATATGTAGATGTAGATATAAATAACACTTTCGGCCTTTTTTCCGCATCAGGTTAATCATGATGATTACGTTTCCCCTCCGATGCTGAAGGCCTCTTCGGAGAGAAATGATGCATCCCTTTCGGGAGGGAGGATGACCCTTTACGTATTCCTGCGGAGGCGTGAACGTAGGGAAGAGAATGGGAGGGGGTAGGGTAGTAAGGATGCTTCTGAAAATTATTGGGTTCCCTGCCTCGCTGAGCCTCTGTCCTTGGTCCCGGTTAAAGGCATTCGGGTGTTTGCGTATCCCTATGGCCTCTCTCTAATTAGTCGAGTTTTAAATAGCCTGTCTTTGGCCAGGATGGTAATATTCTCCGTGTCAATGACTTGTCCCTCGGTGGCGGCGTGTTCTGGCCGAGTGTTCTAGATGGCCCAGTCGCAGCGGCGTCGGAAATAGGGGGCAGGGGGGCATTCGCCCCCCCCCCCCAGAATTTGCCCCGGGCCCTTGAGAAATGAGTCTTCATTAATAAAAATTAAATTTCACTTGTTTCCAGCTTGCCTTTTCCCTTCTGACGCATATTCTACCTCCTTAATATGCACTTTTAGCGGAATTCTAGTCTCTACCTCCTCCTATCCACAAAATAATGCGGGCCCTTTTCATAGGAGCCGGGCCCTTTTCAAGGTTGGCCCCTCCCAGCGAAAATAGTTGACGTTGGTGTTGTAGCTAGAGTATTGGGCTCTCCATGGTAGGCCCGGGCTCGAATACGGGCGGCGGAAAATAGTATTAATTGGTAAACCGGCCCCTATTTGAATGTTTTGTGAAGGAGATTCGAGAACAGTCCGTCGGATGGAACGTTGAGCCGTGGTTCCCTTGGCGCCTTTTCGTTAAGAAGAGTTTAATGGCGACGCTGGCTTTCTCTCCACCCTTCCTCTTTTCCCTTCCATTCCCATCCTTGTACCTTTCTTCCCGGTCCAAAGCGCCTATTTAGTGCGGAAACAAACTTAAAAACACAGATGAATCTCCGATCCTTGTTTTGACCTTTCCCTTATTTTCCACGATGCGACATCGAAGGCAAGCTCAACAAGAGAACCCAAACACACCTTTACTCTATTTGGCGCACCTTAGCAAGTCCCTTATTTGCACGAGTCCGAGTTTAAAGACTCACCACAATCTGTTGTATTTGTAGAGGACTCGTGGGATTCTATCCGTGATGCCTTTGATGAACGGCAATACTAGTACTAGTTCTTTTTTTTCTTTTTTCTTCCTCATATTCATTTTGGGGCAAATTTCTTCTTCTGCACCATTCCATAGTATCATCATTTGTTTCCTAATTTCATTATCAATAACCCTCCTTTTGTATCCATTGTTCCACAGGGCTGTCCATAAATAGTAGGGATACATAGAGTACATAAAGTATGTACATCATGGTTTGGGTGTTGCCATTGATTTGCCCTAGGTTGTGATGAGACCTGGCGGACCTGGCGTGAAGGTATTTTTCTGAGTTGGTTGGTTTCCTGTACATGGTGTATCCGTTGAGGGGCGAGTGAGTTTTTTCGTTGGTGGATATTTGCTCCAATCCTCACGTTTTTTCCACTCATGTGAATCTTTTACATTAAATTTTTATTTTCTTTTATTAAAATTTAAATTGACATTAAACGTGTAAAGCGTATTTTTAATAGGTACTGTAAGTCGTTAATTGCAATTATGACATTTATTATATTTTGTTTCATGACATGGATGCATATGTTTATATGTTAGATTGACGATGGGTTAGGTGGAAGAGGAAACTTTACAATCACAATCTCGCCCGAATAAAGACACTTTATTATTTTTATCCCTACGAGCCATCGTCTCTCTTGGTGATCAGCAAGTCCAGGAGTACGAGTTTGCCATCCTTCTCCACTTCCATTGTAACTCTGATGTTTTCGGTTATTCCTTTTAAGTGCCTCCAAATTTCTGCGAGATTCTCGTGTCTGTGTATACAAATGACAAAAGTGCTGTCTACGTATCATAGTCATAATTTCAGTCTCCAAAAGGCACTGCTAATAGCTGTCATCTGAAATCATTCGATTTATAAATTAGCAATGGCAGATGATGCGAGGTAGCCATTGCCACCCCCTTTGTCCGTTCATAAAATATTCCCTTACACTTGAAAGAGGCTGTCGTGAGGAAAATCTCCGCAAATTCTGGACCAAGGATAGAGGCTTAGCGAGGCCTGGAACCCCATAATTTTCAGAAGAATCTTAACTACCATATCTCCTCCAATTTCCTCCCTCCCCCCGTTCGTGCCTCCATATGAATGTAAAGGACAATCTCCCCTAGAGATGAATGCATCATTTTACTCTGAGGAGGCCTCCAGTATTGGAGGGAAACGTTTACATTTTAATTACCATGACTTGAAAAATAGCCCGAAATCATTTCCTGCTCCCAAAACCCGACCTACAACTTATTTACAACCTGCCCGTCCCTTCGCCCCGCATTCCGGACTTCCCCAAGCGGCAGCCTCAAGCAGCCCCCCAGCCACCCCCAGAAGCCGACCGCGAGTTCGTGAACCTCTCTTCACACACCCAGGATGACAATGAATGCTCGGTTTTAAGAAAAGGCCTCACCCTCTCCCCCACTCTACATGTCAACCACGTGAAGATCGTCACCGACTTCTTGAAATTTTGCCGAGCACTCAGGTGGCGTGCATTCTGGAATTCCCACCCCAGTCCCCCAAATAGACCGACCAATGTCCAATCTCCTACCAAATTTATCCCACCTTCTCAACGTGAGTCAAAGCCACTCCCTTCCAGCCATCCGGTTGAGATTTTCATCGTACTCTTCCTCAAGTAATTTCTGATCCTTCATTCCTTCAACCCATTAAACCTCCAAAAAATCTTACGCACCATGAATAACTCACGCTCAAAAAACTTTCTTCTAATCAGGACATCGTAATCACTAAAGTAGATAAGGACTCTACCATCGTCATAATGGACAAAGTCGAGTACATCTCAGAAGCCATGCGGCAACTCAGCGATCACTCCTTCTATGCTCTCCTCTCAGAAGACCCTAACCCACAGTTCCAAATTGAAATTTCTTCCTTTCTCAAGGACCCACCGAAGGGCTTTCTCCCTCTGAAATTGCCATTCTGTCTCCCTCCCCCAACTCCCCAACCAATTCTCCCACCGAGCGCATCTCCGCCCTCGTCGACCATTACCTGCAACCCATTGTCACTTCCCTTCCCTCTTTCATCAAAGACTCCTACCACTTTCTTGACCTACTCCACTCCGTCCCTATCACAAGCACCAATCTTATTATGGCCACGATTGATGTTAATTTACTTTACACATCTATTCCACATAATAAAGGCCTAGAATCACTCCGTTACTACCTCTTACAACGACAGACACCACATTATCCCTCCACTCAATTCATTTTCTGCCTCGCCGAAATGGTACTCACAAAAAACTCCTCTTTTAATGGCCAATTTTTCCTTCAAACCAAAGGCGCCGCTATGGGTACCCGCATGGCACCGTCCTACGCCAACCTATCATGGGCCACCTCGAAAGTACTTTTCTATGTAAACAAACACCAGAGTAAACAAACCCTTCAGTCTCTCTTCTGGTCTCGCTTTATTGTCGATATTTTTCTCCTCTGGCACTACGGACATGAATCCCTTCTTTCTTTCATAACTTCCCTAAACACTTCTTTCTCAGTTTCCTTCACCTAGGGCTGTGCGATACCACGATATATCGTCGACGATACTCGATATGCACTTGATATCGGGAGTCGATATTTCTAAATGCGATACCTCGATATCCGATATCCCGGTATGTCGATATCCCGAATTGTCGATATCCCGATATGTCGATATCCCGAATTGTCGATATCCCGATATGGCGATACCCCGATATGATGATATTCCGATATGACGATATCCCGATATGGCGACATCCCGATATGACGATATCCTGATCTCGGTGTTTTTTTCTGTCACCCTTAATAATGTCTCTATTTAGCGCAATTTCTCGGTATCGGTTGATCGGATTGAAGTGCTATAAACGGTCTCTTCCTCATAAAATATTACACTTCCTCAATCGTAGGGAATGGAATGGCCATGGTGCGATTTCATCACTGAAAACTCGAATTCAACAAGAAAAGTTCAAATTTGTTTATAAATTGTTTTTAACCCATAATTCGGTATTTAAAAAAATTTCACCGTTCTTCGACCAAGGAAAAATGGTTATATTTCAGCTCATATGGACCGTATCAAAAAATTGAAAATAACCTCTATGATCTAAAATGATATGCTCTTTCGCCTTAAGTTATTATATGATAAGTTGATATCCGATATCCCTATATGTCGATATCACGATATTTCCTATTCATTTCGCGAAACCGATATGTCGGCAAATCCGCGATATCAGAATGATATCGTCGTGCGATATTCAAAACAGCATATCGCACAGCCCTACCTTTACCTCACCCATCTCCGAATCCTCAATCACCTTTTTAGATATCAATATCCTCTTGAAAAATCAAAAACTCTCCCTTCTCCATTCTCCGTTTCTCTCCATTCTCCGTTCTCCCTCTCCACCCGAGGACACCGTGTATGCAACAACGCCTCTTCTGCTCCAAAAATATACGGACAGCCTCCATCACTCCCTCAGTAAACGCGGGTACCCCGAAAAACTACTCCGTAACAAAATCCTCCCACCAACCGCCAAATTCGCCCGTTAGGGGATAGAATGGGGGCGTTCACTCGGAACCGAAATCGCAATTTTTTGCAAGAAATTGTTAGATGGAAACGAAAAAAGAATTTTCGTGAAAAAATTAATCTTCTAACCACAACCATTCACTCATAAATCGAAAATCAAAATAAGCAAAAGGTGACGCCCACCTAAAGAGCTGCTGTGATAACATTGACGTCATTTTCCTCCCGTCCTTGACTGCTTTCAGGGGAGGGGGAAGGAAGAGGAGGGGAATTCTCGGAAGGTCTGCTCGCACAGATGCTGTCGAAATCGCTTCCATTGGGAGAGCCAGCTGTGTCCCCCCCTTTGCGATAAGGCGAAGTAGCTTCGCGGGCTCAGTTGTGATTGGACGAAGTCGATATACGTCAGAGGTTGCACCACACCCACTTTTCCGAAAGGGTTAAAAACATCAGTTTTTCGCCGCTTATAACTCGCGAAATAATTGACGGATCAAAAAACGGAAAAATATGGGTCTTTTTATTTTACAAACTCTATCATATTCGGCAATAAAAAAATTATGGTAAACGTCCCCATTTTCTTCCTGAGGAGAGGCTCTGGGTACCCACGCTACTGGAGGGCGTGATGGAGGTTATCTATGGCTTGGTGTAGAGATGGGGCATTGTTGAGAGATGGTGAGCCAGGACGGAGAGAGAGTATTATATAGAGAGAGAGAGAGAGGGTAGAAAGAAAATTATCCTCTGACTGATCTGATGGCCATTCAAACGTCAATTCACGATAAAAAGATTCCACGGCCATCAATTTTGACTCCATATCATAATATGAACCAGATGATAATGAGATTTTCGAGAACAGAGAGTGACAGACTAAATTTAAAAGTAGGAGGAAACGAGCTGGAGAGGGTGAAACAATTTATTCGGATAGCGTGTGAGAGGAAAAGGTCATAGCCCCTTCAGAGTTCGAAGAAGGCTCCCCCGGGCGTTCAGTCTTGAGAAAGAACGAAAGGCGTTGGCGCTGTGTGGGGACGTTAAAAAAGAAACACTGGTGATGATCCTCTGTCACCAGAAGGCACAATACGGAATACGGAATTTAGCACTGAATCTTGAACTTCGTAACTGGGATAAAGATAACACTGTCGACCAGGGATATTATATAAATAGGATTCCCGAGTCCCACGGCGCCATTGGTAGCAGTCCAGTCGCGTAAAATAGGTTCCACAAAAGTGGCGCTGGTAACCTGAGGTGTCTGGGAAATGCGAATATTAGCCTGCCGTGAATACGTTTCGAGAAGAGTATGTTCGTTCGAAACAAGTAATGACGGACTGTAAAGTAGAATTAAGAGTATTGACAAATCCCAGGTGCTATGCTCATGTAAAATACAGGTAAAACGCGCTAAATGATACGTAAAAAAGAATAAATCGGATGATAGCGTAATTTAAATCTTACATTAGTAAAACCCTCAACCAGCTGATATAAACTGGGAAATGCCAAAGAATGACTTAAATAACTAACAATGAAAAAGAACGCATTTTGTAAGCAGTATGTTATTCCAAAAAAAATACTGCAAAGAGCAGCAAACACAAGCAAGTTAATAGCTGGATGCATTTATTGATAAGTGCACAAGGTTAAAATGAAGAAATATTTGTGCATATATATGAACAACCAACTCCAAATATTAAAACAACATGAACACAGTCTTAAAATAACTAGCATGTCTCACCAGGTGCCAACATTTGGAAGACAAAAACAACCTCCAGAGACTTATATGCCAGGAAAAAGAATTAGAAGAAATCAAAAACAATACTAACAACAGTGCAGACATTATGAATAAGAAAATAAAAATTATAACATCTAAGTACTTTATGGATTCAACGCTATCTATTATGGCTTCACTGCTGTTATATGGATTGCTCTAGTGATCATTCCAGTTATCCCTCTTACAAAAATTTATAGCTACACACTGTTAGGTTTAGTTCAAACTGGCATTCATCCCATCAATCTTGGATTCCTACACTGAGTGATTCATTATCTTCTTCATTTACTATTTCCCTGTGAATTACCGCGCCGTCCACTACAGAGGCATCCCCATAGTTCCCTAAGAGCCGAAACTACAGCTGGCTGATGTTGAGTATGCTAGAATGTGGGTCATGGGAGATATGGGAGGAAGACGAAGTGATATAAGTAAAGCAACATGAAAATAAGAACATGCTTTAGTATTAATATATCTCCCTCTATTAGTTTTGCCGTGAATATTGTGACGGAGCAAACACTTCAACAAAGTCGTTTATTAGTGTCTTTCCTCACCATTTTCTTACTCTAAAAGGAATTTTGGGACCTCTAACATTGATGACCTCTAACATTGATGACCTCTAACATTGATGACCTCTAACATTGATTAGAAGTGGTGTTATTAACATAAACATTGATGGCATAGTTAAACAGGGATGATGAAGATGAAATGGATAAATCGAGTTACTATAGTGACTCGTTATAACAAGTAAGTCCTTAGAAGGGTGAGAGGGGAGAGGAGCAAGATGATAATTTAAGAAAAAGTATAAGACAACAATATCGATTACATCTTGAGACATGATGGCCTGATGAACACAGTCATCATGGGGATCGTGAATGGGAAGGCCAAGTGAATGGCAAAGGAAGGCCTTGCGTGAAATGTATGGAGCAAGTAAATACGGATGGAAAAGAGACTAACTATGAAGAGGCTAGCCTAGTGGTGAGATGCGTCGACCGAATCTTAGGATTGTTAGTGATGATAATGATGACAAATTTGCTAAATGCTGCAAATGACAAGATTGATATTTGTTTTCTATTGATGCAGGTCTTTACTAGGTTTCACACAAATAAGTTTTTGGCTTGATGACAACGGTTTCGCTGACTATCTTGTCAGCTAAACCGTAGTCATCAAGCCAAATAACGCTGAAAAAAACCGGAACCGCAGAGAGCATCAAATTAACGCCGCGTAAACTTTTGATCTAACGCCGCACAAATAAGTCTTCGCAGTTCTGCTAATTCCTAATCAGAGTGGCGCAGTGGAAGAGTGCTGGGCCCATAACCCAGAGGTCCGTGGATTGAAACCACGCTCTGACAATTATTTGCCTGGTTATGAATTTCTGGAAAAGAGTAACTTCCCCCGAAACGTTAAAGACTGCAAGGAGTGCTGCCATCAAGTGTACGCGTGATCCGCAATTTCACTCATTCGTGAGGTGAAACAAGTCGGGAATTCAACTTGATCCACGACCTACGAAATTGCTTTAAGGAAAGTAAACTATAAAACGAAGGCACAATCAATCATGCTGAAATGTATCATGCTAGTATATCCTTTATAATAGGTAACGTCTCATTTTCCGGACGGAAACGTCCCCTGGCATCAGCATCATAGGAGAAATGCGATGAGGAAAACATATCCGAAAACATATTGCGCATTTGAAAAAAAAACTTGGCTCTATTAGGTCATCTAAAATGCACCCTTGCATACCAAATGGGGAACAAAATCTTTTAATGCATCCTAGTGAATGCTATGACCGTCATTAAAACTACTTTGTTTCTGTATCTACTAATCATTTATATGTACGTGTCTGGGGAATTCACAACTATTTCTACTGTTAAGTAATGTTGTATCTATTAATGCGTGTACGTATTTTCTGTTTAATGGTTGTTCCCCTTCCCCCTCGCTCGAAATGACGTCTATCTGGGCAAACACTAGACAAAGACGATTCACTTTCTAATTCATTGTTGCGTTGAAAAACTTCAGATACTGAGGGGCGACGTGCTATGGTTCACATGGACGTTCCGTCGTGCAGACCTTAACGCTACGGTCTAATTTCCACAAGTGACCAAGGATCATTACTAGAGGCCTCCCTGGCCCTCGTAGTAACCGTCACGGGCCATTCTTTCACGTAGGTGGGCGCCTATGTCATACGAGAGGAAAGGGTTACGTTTTCCTCAATGGATTTTTTTTTCCTTTAATGGAACCACTCCCTCCCTAAGGATGTACTCAGGGTTTTGCGAGGGTGCGGTTGGGATGGAAGAGATAGAGAAATAAAAGTTAATCCCTACCGCTCCCCCAGGGTCGTTGGGAAAGGACTGCCACGGAGTCTCCCCTCACGGCGTCGTCCCCTCATTGATCGGCCCCGACGTCCCCGGCCCTGAACGCGTGGCATTTCTCGCCCCTGCCCTTCAAAGACGCGTCCGCCCACGAGTCGTTCCCCCACCGCTTCAAGGACGAAGACACTGGCGGGTTGGAAAAGCCGCAACGTGGCACGTGAGAGAGCGGGGAATGCTGGGACGGTTACTTCACCGGAACCGGGAGTTTTTGCATGCACGTCAGACACGATTTTCGATATAATTTTCGGAGAAAATTGCACTTTCCCACAAGAATTTTTGTTTATATACGTGCGTAATACACGTTTCAACGATGATGGATTAGGAATCCGATTCACGCAGTAGGAAAAATAAAATTTTTATGGAAAAGTTGAATTTTCTTCACAGTGATAGGACAACTACTCATTATTACGTTCATAAATTCATTTTTTCCGCGCGCATTTAGGAACTGATAGATTAGAGCGAACCAGTGAAATAAATAGAATAGGTATCGTATATGTTCGCCTGATTTTTGCATACCTGTATGAGACTGTGCAAAACAATTAATTTTTTACGTAACTGCTAAGGAATGTCTAATATGTCCAAACATTTTCAATACGGTGATAGTTTTATATTAGTAATTGTATTTTACATGAAAATACTTTATTGATTTCTTCGGTGAATTTGATTTATTTTAGAATTTTATACTAACGAGATAACCCGCAATGTGCTTTTCTCGAATGAATAAAAGTCCAAAAAGCCAATTAAATGGAAGAAAATTAAACTCGGATACCGGCATTTTGATCAACCAGGTGGCAATCTACGGGGAAGGAAATAGATTCTGTTCGGAGCTTAGCGCTCCGCTGACTCACACATAGCCTTACAATTCTCCTCCCTGGAGATGGTCACGTAGTTGATGGAAATACCGGTATTGGAGTTTGATCTTCTTCCATTTGATTGGCTCTTTGGGCTTTTATTCCTTTGAGAAAATTTAGCTTCAACCAATTTGCTCGCCTGCAGAATGCCTCAATGTAATTTGTAACTAAAATAAGTTTATATCTCGATATCAATTCCTATCTAGGGTTGCGAAATACTTTGCAAGACACCCTTGCGGTGTCTTTCAAGGTATTCCGCAGATGTAGGGGAGATTGCTACTCGGCATTCTATCTTTTTAGAAGAGATTTTGACTAAGCACTCCACTCATTTTTGTTTACTTTCACGCATTTCCCTTGATCACTTCCCTCCATAGTCCTTTTCTATTTGGTACTTCAACCTCTTAGCATCCATATTAAAACCAACAAGATACCAGTATTCCACAGTTTATCATGCGTACGAGGTGTTTCAGTCACTGGGCCATCATCAGGTATATTTACCTGATGTATAGATGTACCTGATGATGGCCTAGCGACTGAAACGCGTCGTACGGATAATAAACGAGGGAATAGTGCTACTTTGTCGGTTTTAATCATGATGAAATTCCACTACATCTTACCGGAATCAGTTACCCTTAGCATCCATCCTAAAATACGAGTTTGCTTTCTCGTTTGCCTAGCATTTTTCATCCAAAACAGACTTTCTAAAGAGAAATGGATTTGTTTGGTGGCTAGGCTACCAGCTTCCCACGCTGAGAGCATGGATTCGAATCCCGGCTCTGGAGGGATTTTTCATTGGTACACCAGTCCCTACTTGTATGTTGAGAGGAGTGCACTTCAATTTCAATATTCGGTCAGCGGGGATATGACGCTAAACCACCCTTCCTCCGTACCTAGGGATTTCTACCTCTGCCCAATCTCCTACCTTCGCCAAATGGGGCGAATAACCTTAGCTGTCAGTCACTACCTCCGAATAACTACCATTGGAACCTTTCAGAAACCCATCGCCCTGAATTACTCAATTCATCCACCTCCTTCGCCACAAAATTTCCCCAAAGCAACGTCCTCTCTAACCCCCACCATCCTCAGAAACATTTACCTTTTTTTCTATCCATCCACCTTCAAATCCACACTTCAAAAGCAGACAATCTTTATCCGTCCCATTTCCCCAGGGCCCAAGTTACGGAAACAAATAGCACCACGCTCCATTTCAATATCCCGGGTAACCTTTTCCCGACTTCTTTACTTAAGGTGGCTCCGCCGAATTATGAAGTAGATGTTATTTTTGTGAAAATTTCAGGACAAATCATTTTTGGGCCCTTCTATCGATTGTCAATAAAATAATGAGGCCTTTCCATCATATTTTCTAAGAAAAAAAAGATGTGAAAATCAGATATTTTACACGTGGTTGTACGGCAGAGCATGGCTCCTGCAGTAAAATTTGCAGATTAATAATGTAAAGAGAAATGTCGTTTTGACGAAAAACTAATACAAGATGCGCAATTTTATGTAGAATTTAGCATAGTAAAAAGTGCTCGCCTTACCACATTTGTTTAATTGATATATATAAATTTTTGCTCGAAAAAAAGCAGAAAAGCCTTGGTTACATAAAAGTGGCGCTACTGTATGTTGTTATCACTGGCAACGGTACTTGTGACGGAACGTGCTTACAAGCCTATTTACTAACTTAATTTAGAAATATAGCTCAGGCCATTCTCAGTTTAAGCAAATATGGCATTGAGAATCGATGTCGGATGAATTATTGTTCATCAGCTTCCTGATCCGTGGTGCACTCGAAGAAAGCAGTCTTTCAGTATCTCCTAGTCCTTACTCCACTTAATAAAATGCGTAATTTGTACCCCGAATTCATCAAAATGTAATAGATGGAGGCTCTTGTCAATATTTGTGTCTTGAAAATCTCCATAGCGGAGTGGATGCAGCTACAATCCATTCCACACACTCGCCGCCCCGTTGCAGGCGGGTTGGACCAGACTCGACCGCGCGATCGAAAAACTAATGTGAAATTCGGCGTCGCAAACGGTCGCAGCATAACTCATCGGATTCGCACGAAAGAAGCTTTGTAGAGTTTCCCCATATCAGTTACTCCGTGATGCTCGGCGATGCAATTTACTTTTTCTCTACATATATTAAAAAAATGACCAAAAATGAAGGTCCACCATTTTGTTTAATATCTTTGGTAAATAATAACAAAAATGTAAGTAACAATAAAAGTAGTAATTAAAACAAAGATAAAAAGCTGTTTCATCTAATTACATTGCCTTTTATTCCAAATAATCACCCATAAAGGTTCAGCAAGGGCTTCATTTTGAAGATTTCGTGAGAAAATTGAGGGTAGACAGTTTTTGCGAAATTTGTGCATTTTTGACCTCATGCAAATTGTTAACTGTTGAGTACTAAGGAAATTGCCTTAGATTATCGGATGCACAGGTCTTTTGAGAATATTTATGCAAAGTTTCAGCTTCCTGGCTTGAAAAAATCACTTTTTGACTTTTGGCCAGATATTTTCGATTTCCGACCACTGTGCGGCGGGGTGAGAAGCTAATATTTTAGCCACCTCAACAACCTCATATATCATTTTAAAAAACAGCAGTACAAAGTATCAAATTTTTTCACCGTAAAACAACGTCCAAAGCGTGAAACGTATTGGCCACTCCCAACTTTGAATAGTTCTGCATTATTTACATCTCCCTAAGTTCAGGAAGTGCTGATGCATGGTTTCAATTGATCTCAATTGCTCTCACATCATTCTTACTTCCCCTGGCTATCAAGAAAATGGGGTAAATGACCTCCGAAATCGATTTCCAGCTTCGTTCTCGGTGGGGACGGAGTACTCACATTTTCAATGGGATCTACTCCAATTATCATTTAACAAATTACTGAAATGGCACTAGGAACTGGATGGAACATCACCACTTTCGCGAAGGATAATTGAGGACTGAATTTGAGACGCCGGAGAAGGAAAGCGTGGCGCATAATCACAAGGGGCCGGCCGAGAATAGATAACCTTCGGCCGCGTACCAATGAATCTTATGTTTGTTTCTCAAAAACTAAATCCGCTCAGTATACTGTTTTCCATGCCTTGCTTCGTGGATAGTGATTTCAACACACCACCATCGTCGAGTAATGATTAAAATCGAATGATATCATATTTTTTTCCGTTATGTCAGAGTTTGGTAGGTAAGTAGCCACATTTTGCGCCATGAAAACAACTGATATTGAATCGAAAAAATCATTTCATGCATAAACAATATTAATATTGGTCCAGTGTTCGGTATCTAAATGTAAAACATATAAATTGTGTGATTAATATTTAGATAACACGTGTTTATTGAAATTCACCCCTTGCCACACCCCTTTATGGTGGCTCGCAGGGTATCATACAGATGTAAATGTAGATGTAGATTGAGTTAAATAATCTAAAGTAAAAACGAGTAAATATTTAAGCTTCTCCTAGTATATGTTTCCATGCACCGGGATGATGGAAAAGTAAATGTGCACGAAATAAATATGATCTCCATGTGAGAGGTTTCAATGGAATAACTGCCGGATAACACTATAATATGTCATCATTTAAGGATCTCAGATACTTTTTCACCGAAGTTGAAGTTTTAATAATTTGAAACGGTCGAAAGGTAAGTAACATAGTTAAATAACTTTATCCACAACTTAATATTGGTGGAGTAATTTAAGCCTGCTACGAAACTTACTGATTACACTTTTGAATATTTCCTTATCAAAACGACTACTTATTAACTGGACATTTTCTTTGAGGGCATATTAGAGACACTTTCTCAATAAATGCAAGTGCGCGGTGCTCTCTGATTGATACAAATCGGGGAATTTTCGTATGAATTTTTCTCATTTAAAGAAGAAGAATAAAATGCTATTGTTTGCACTTTGCATTTTTATTATTTGTACAAATATATTTATCGCTCTCGGATAAATTTAAAAACCGTTACGAGACAGAGGTTTGGCTCATTTGCCTAAACAGTTCGCCGATATGGTTTGAGTGTATCACACGACACGGGTGCCCACCCTGTCATATTTTGGCTTTTATCTTAAGTAGTAATTGAAATTTTCCTCTGAGCCTCAGGATCCCCATTATTTAACTCATTTAAAAGCTAAATAACCACTGACAAGTTTACTATTATTTTTTATAGGTAAACTAATTGGCGTCAAAGTATAGGTGCTCAGAGGGTACACCCGGGTACTCGGGTTTCCACTGCCTGAAAAATAAATTTTCTACCGGGAAATTATTTATTAACATCATTAAATGAGTTTTTGAGGGGCTGCTTAAATAAAAGATTGTAACAAATTTTATGGAACATTTGTTAGTATGAACTAGCGCTTATTATAAGCCTCCATTCGCGGCTTGCACGGCATTATTTCCATCATCATCATCATCATCATTGGTCAACAATCCTAGGATTGGTTTGACGCAGCTTTCCACTCGATTCTTCTATCGGCCAACCTTTTCATTGTGGCATTATTTCCGTCTCTCTAAATGGAAACTGTAGAAGGCAAGGGGACCTCAAAGTTCTTACATACTTTCTATTAATGTTTCTTTAGTTACGTATATTGATTTGAAATCATTCTGCTCACATGCTGAGACAGAAATAAAGAAAAACTAGAGGTGGGCACCCTGAGTGTGTTACAACGTGGTAAAAGTTGGGTGTGCACATAACCGTTAAACTCGAAGGATTCTCGCGAGCGGAGTGATCCGGCCATTGCTTTCCTTTCTTCCCCGCCTGATACCGTTCCCATAATCCATCGCCGCGCGATGACGCAGATTGGCTTTCTAGCCGACCGCAAGACGACCACAGTACCCTGGAAATGACAAGCCATTCCGACTGCGTCCTCCCGAGCGGCTAATTCCCTGGAGGTGGAGCATTAACGGGAGGGAGAAACGGCGGGCGGACTCGTTCTTCTCATGGGTTGGGGGGCGAACCCCCGCGGCGATGCCCGCGCCACCACTTATCAAACGGCCGCCCTCGAACGACACGAGTCTCTCTCTTCCGATTGGCCAGCGCGGCACACGCGAGATATAACGTCGCCGGAAATACATCGAATATCGACGATTCATCGGAGATTATTTTTACTACTCTACCGTTCGATCGATGCATCTTGGACAAAACATAAACGGCCGATGTATCGGGAAAAGAACGATTCCTGAAAAGTAGGGAATCTCGCCTAAATTTTAGCCGAAGAGGAAATCTGTTTTTTAACCACCCTGCCGAAAAGCTCCTTTGAAGTTCCTTAAAAGAATTACTTAAGCCGTTCTGTAGTAATTTCTTAAATTATTGAAGAACTTTTTTCAGATATTCCTTACAACGTTCCGTAGAGTTCTTTAGAGCTCTGTAGAGATTCTTTAAACCATCTGTATAACTTTCTTACGCTCTGTATGGATTCCTGACAAGAGTTCTGTAGAAATTCCCTTGTGTTCAATTCAGATTCCCTATTGCATTCAGTAGAATTTCCCTATCATTTTGTACAGATTCCTTAAAGCATTCTGTAGAAATTTCGTACAGCGTTCTATAGAAATTCCTTAAAGCGATCTATAAATATTCCACGACGTTTTCCATGGATTCCTGTAAGTTCTTTGGCAATTGTTTACACTAATCGCACTTTAAGTTTGCATTTTGTAAGTCGCACTTTGCAAAGACTAACAAAAGTATGGAGTGTAAGGTATTAAGGTTCTCCTTTGAATTTTCAGGACAGAAAATTCAAATCATGTTAAATAAAAGTTAACCTTTGATTCGAATAACAAGAGGGCAGGCATTCAACTTGAATTAAATTTGTCTACGCTTGATCTCTTGGGTTTTTCTTCTTTAATTGGAAGCCATTGGAGATCAGGTCGGTGTAGCGGCTCACTAAATGGCCTCCTTATCTGAAGATCCAGGTTCGAATCCCGGTATGGCACATATTCTTATCATAATATCGGTCCCTAATTGTGTGCTGTGAGGAGAGCACATTGTGTTCAGCACTCGGTCCGCCCCGATGATCGGGACGTTAAACTGTGAACCCTCAAGCATCTTTCATTAAGGGAAGGGCGACATCGACGACTGATTTCTCTCCATCCTTCCTCTCACTCCTCTATCCTAGATGGCGCAAAACATTTTAGCTGTCTTTCGCCTTCCCCAAATAACTGGTAATACTACTCGGAACCCATAGACCCCGAAATCGAGAAGATATAAAGCGTTTAAAACATGTAAAAACAAAGCCTTATGTCACAAACAAACACGGAATAGCATTTAAACCACTTCCCCCTCCTTTTTCCCTACCCCCTCACAGTTCTTTCCAACCCTCCCCCCTCCCAACTTGAGAGTGTATAAAAGGCCGAGACGATTGAAGTACTGTGCCCAGAGATATATACTTCCTTAGAGGATAGAGATCCTGGTCCCCGATTCCCTTCCATTCCTATCCTTATACCTTTACTCCCGGTCGGAAGCGCCTTTTAGTGCGGAAACAGACTTGAAAACACCCATGAACTGTGCCCAGACGACGATGGCATAATGTGCCGAAATCATGGTCGGAGGTGTGGAATGGGTTAAAGTGTGTAAATTATACCAGTGGTCTTTTTATTTAACATGGTTATCAATCGTTTCCACAAAGTAAATGCCGATACGCTCTCATATATAGCGAATAGCTGTCAATCCTTGGTTTTAGTGTGAGCAGTGAGCTTGCATGTACACACTAAGAATTTCTGTTTGTCCGGTTTGCAACTAGTCGTTTTATTCCAGGCTCGACAACATATTGGTATTAGTTAATGAATTCATAAAAGTTTTAATTAAAATTACATGATGCATCGTCTGAAGTGAGGACGCATCATGTATTGTAACGTCACTTCAGACCTGATGATGCCAGCAGTATGGCTGGAGAAACTGCTGTCACTAAAGAACGCCATAACGCGGAGGAACGCCCGAAAGCTATTATTAACCATTATCATTAACTAATGTCAATATATGCTTGCATAAATGAAACTATGATAGTTTTATTTTCATTTTCAATTGCACTTCAGAGCCACAGTAAGGATTGCCAGTCATTCGTATTCAGGCAGAGCATATCGGTATTCATATTATATGATCCTTTTGGAAGTAAAAATGTTAGATGAAATTTAAATAAAACGCTTAAGCGAACGCCTGCGTAAAATAATTTAGAAGTTATATTTACTGATAACGGCACTTGAAATTAAATTACACTTGCCACATTTAATAGTATAAACTAAATTATATACTTACATTAAAATTACTAATTTTTCATTCCATTTCTAAAAAGATTGTGGATGCTGTAGGGATGCCACATCGGCTAAAAAACATCGAGTGGTCAATGTTTCGATGTTTATAAAAGTACTCACCACTCACTCATTATTCATCGAGAAAAAACATCGATGTTTCGATGTATCGAGTTTTTATGCCTTCATATCCGAGGTTAGGTATTATCATAGAGGTATTACGTATTATGCATCAGAAATTTTGCATCTTCTTAAAAACTTGCAATTTTTAAAATTATTCGGAAATCGGACCTTATTTAGTAAAATATTGATATATAATGCGCAAATATTTTTCCGTTGAATTTATTTTTAAACATAGAAAACATATCAATGTTTCATAATGAAATAAAGATAAATAAACATAATACAGCAAAAAACAAATAACACAATAAAGTAGGTGTACCTGTTCCCTAAAAATATTCTAAGCTTGGTAGTATAAAAAAAATCAAATTGAAAAACAGTGGGTTTAAAACGTTTAAACCTCCCAGTATCGGTAAGGAACACTCTTTGCTTAATATGCAGCGACCCCAACCTACTCCTGTTATCTTGTACCTCCAAGTTAAGAGCTGATACAATCCTCTCAGAAGGTACTAATGTAGACATGGCGGATCATGTTCTTGGAAGGCAACACTGGGATGAAAACATGAACGATTTTTTACCTTCAGTTGTTTCCCTACACGCGAACGATATATGGCGTAATTAGGAAAGGTTCGTTTGTATTCTTAAAAGGCTTATGATAATCAGAAAAATGAATTATTGGTCAACCAAAAACATTTATTATATTATTTAACGTCGGCAGTTATGGAACAGCTTACCCGATGGAAGACCCGAATAGAATTCACCACATTTATTATACCGCTCGTTTCCTAAAACATCGCTGCGATGTTGAGTGTTTTGAAAACATCGAGTCGATGTTCCATCGACTCGACACTCTTACCACTCGATGTTTTCGATGTATCGGCAAAAAAACATCGAGTAGTCCGATACATCGATGTCGATGTGACATCCCTAGGATGCTGAAAGAAGTGGAATTATGATATCAAGTTGATGGACTCTGGCGTGACTTCGTGAAAATACTCGAAAGATCGGAAATAAACTTAGTTACTTCCACAATCTGTATTCTACAGAGGCACTATTAGTTTAGCCTTAGCTGCAAACTAATAAGGCTAGCGTCTAGTAAGTACTAGCGACAATCTAGTAGTACCTCTCCATTATACAAATTGTGGAAGTAACCAAGTCTATTCTTGATAGTGATGAAGTGGAATTATGGTTTAAATCTGTAATGACTCCATAAAAACGTGGCACCACATGCATGTAGGTACGTACCTACCCAAAGAGCTGCATGTGGTCCACGAGCCGCAGTTTGTCTACCCCTGACGAATAAATCTCGAGCGGCATTACACACCCAGACCATTCATCTCACTCACAAAACGTTCAATGTCAGCGCATCGGAGATCTCGCGGCAGGTGATTCGATTGCGAAACTCCATTCAGGACAAGTGACCACCGAATGGGAACGAAAGGAACATGGTGCCTAAGGGCCAGCGCAGGGTCAAGTGTCACTCACGTGAATGAGGCGCGGTGTAACCATCCATCACGCCTCGGCCCCTCTCCAGGGACTCCGGTGAAAGGTAACATGTGTCGTGAGGCATTACCTGGAGAGGGAGAGTCCGAGAAATTTGACTTGATTCCAGAGATCGCCGAGTGAAAGTAACGCGCAATAAATAAGGATCATGCCGAGATCCATGCAAATCCATACATTACCTAATAAGGGCCATGCGTCATCATCACTTGCCATAAATACTAAGATTGGTTAGACACAGCTAACTAAGTAACTAACCAACGATGGACGAAGCAAGAAAGAAATAGTTAGTAGAATAGCCCAGGCAAAGAGGGTATTCTATCAAAAGAAGAATCTACTTACAATCGTAGAAGTAAGGAAACAGTTTATCAGAACATACATCTGGAGCATGTTTCTTTACGGCAGTGAGGCATGGACGAATACAGCAGCGAAGAAGAAAAGGGAAAAAGGATTCGAAATGTGGTGGTATAGAAGAATGCTGAAGATTAAATGGACCGACCGAGTAAGTAACGAGGAAGTCCTAAGAAGAGTAGGAGAAAAGAGAAGTCTGCTGACAACTCTAAAAAGAAGATGGGACAACTTAATCGGCCATATCTTGAGACATGATGGCCTGATGAAGACTATCATTGAGGGAAAAGTGAATGGGAAGATTGGAAAAGGCAGGCCACGTATGAGATATGTGGAACAGGTTGTGAAGGATGTAAAAAAGAAGATTACGTCACAATGAAAAGGTTGGCAGATAGAAGAATCGAGTGGAGAGCTGCATCAAACCAATCCTAGTATTGTTGACCAGTGATAATGATGAGACACAGCTATCCATTCGATTCTTTTACTTCATACTTTCAGCTTTGAAAAAGTGGTTTATCACGCTCGATTCCATCAGGAGAACAAAATTTTTAAGATACACTGTCGTACGTATTCGTTTGATTGACCTCTCTTTCCAATGGCAATGATAGATCACAAAAAGCAGTGCCTACCCATAACCGGCGGGGTAGATGTAAGGGACCTGTTATGATTTTTTTCCACTTTTTCAAACCCCTACGCGCTCCGTAAAATTATCTATTCCTATTGGTTCCACATCAACCCGTACCTAACCGACAATTCTGTAAATTCTGGGTCAATTCTGTAAATTTCATAGGCGTCATAACCATTGCTATCGTGACGGTCGGCGAAAAGGAGCTTTTCTGTAGATGTCATAGACGCCATAACTTTGTCGACGCCGTCATAGTGTTTGACGGTCGAAATTTTCCGTCATAGCATGGTCATAGCCGTCATAAAATCTCAGAATAGGTCTCACCTATGATTTCCTTAATGTTACATGTACTACCTAACGTTTTTATTTATCCCAAAACATTCAAATTATGAAGTTAGTTTACTATTAGGAACTTTTCGTATGCCATTTTATGAATCTAAGAATATCGCTTCGTTATATGAATAATCTAATAATATCTCAACCTTAGTACTGTTTTCACTGAAGACTAATAAAATACTGTGTACGTCTCTGATAGAAAAAACATTCGTATGTTTAACATTTATCCTCAGACTTCAAATAGTTCAGTACCCCGCGTCTTAACATTCATCTATATCTTCCAGGGGGTGAAGGTCACCAAGCATGCACTATTGACATTCAACTAGCCCTTTTACTGCCAGCCCCTTTAAAGTAGACTGTGCGAAAAATGCCAAGCCCATTATGCCCAGCCAATGGGCAAGCTCATTAAGATATACCTATTATAAGCACTAAATATTAATATATGAATTTTTTTTTTTAATTTCGATCATATATTTTCACTTTTTAAGAGGATGAAAAAATTATTCATGCTGTCTCTGATTTGAATGAATTGAAACCATTACAAATACATGATGATGTAATGTAGGTAGGCCGATATATCGGCCCCTTGGCAGTTTTCGCACAACCATAGAGGGCCGATATATCGGCCCACTGGCAGTAAAAGGGCTAGGCTACTGCATGGAAACATGTTAGATAATTAAGTCACGTGCCGCTAGATGTTTAGTATCTACATACCTAGCTATAAAGGAATTATTGGTTATAACGGCATTTATCTACATACATTTATCTATATTTCCTATCATTCATGCTTTAGCAGCACTGAATTTTTCTTTACACCACTTAATTTCTTCTTTAGCTCTACCCAGTTTTTTTTTCCTTTTTGTCTGCTGAATATCCTTATTCATCATAATCAAATTATTTTATTTTTGCAGACCCAATTCTGTCTCACCTTTTACCCCCCATCTCGTATTTCCCCAAAACCATCCATTTCACCCGCTATCCAAACTCCATTTCTAATTACACAATCACAACCCATTTTTCTTGCTCTATAACCATTAATGTTTTTGCTTTAGCATAATAATAATCCCCTTACCAACAGATTTTTTTTCTTTAGCACCACCATTTTTTCTTAATTATCTTCCTATTTGATTGTGTTCTCACTATTTAAATATTTCACTTTACTACCATCCCTTACAAAAATAAATAGTCCCTTTTGTGTCCTTTTCTTTGTCAACAGGTGATAGGAGTTGGGTGGGACTCCAATGGGATGGGTCCCATGGCCACAGGCTTCCCCACATCAGTCCCATTGGGTGCAGACTCCCATGGACCAGTACTACCATTTATGACCCACTACTACCATCCCTTACAAAAATAAATAGTCCCTTTTGTGTCCTTTTCTTTGTCAACAGGTGATAGGAGTTGGGTGGGACTCCTATGGGATGGGTCCCATGGCCACAGGCTTCCCCACATCAGTCCCATTGGGTGCAGACTCCCATGGACCAGTACTACCATTTATGACCCACTGCTAACTTACTGTTGTCTCCCCAGTCTTCAAGAGGTGATCTGTAATTTCCCAAACTTTGAACCCTCCCGGTACCAGGCCCCACCAGTGCCACATAAATTATCACCATACTTTCGAACTGTTCTGGATCAGTCCATTGTGGGAATACGTAGTTTATTTAAAAATTCAGACTTGAATGCTTATGAGTAATAGAAAAACTTCTGCAATACATAAGAAACACTATAAGTAAAACGTATACGTACACATTTACATTTGTCACAGGTGTTAGTACAATTACATTTTATATAATAACAAGCTGACCCGGCCACGCGTTGCTGTGGCTCAATCTGGTTAAATGGAAAGCGCACAATTATAGTTGGTTTAATTTCACAATTCTTATGGGTATACAATATATCTCAGGTGATCGATTGTTTTGCAGCTGGACACGCATATTTGTATATAATTTTAACGTCTTTACATGTCATCACAAAGTAGAATATTTCAGGCAAGCATTTATTTCATCCGCTAGTGTCAATCGAGGAATTACAGGTAATGTGTGCCTGAAATGTCGTACAAGCAATATTAATGCTTTTCAAATGGTCTCAGGATTCAACAAAAATCTTGCAATGATCGATCCAGAGCCTCGAGCGATGCTTTGTGCACCATTGTGCATTCACCCCAAGCAATAAGTTGGCATTTCTGAAATATTTGTCCCATGCCGGATGATTTGAATATGTTGCACGTGAGTGTTTCAATGAATTGCAAGTTCAATGGGATGCACATCCCGTCTCCAGTGTCGATATTGTATTCTCGATATTGTACAAACCTTCATGGAGTGAACAAAACAACTAACCAAAGCTTCATGGAAATTGGATGAATGTTGTGGTAATTCATGAAGTTATCAAAATTGTATCGATACAGTATCGATATTGTAATGATACTTTATAAAACTTTGATAAAAAACACCTAAATAAATTCACCTCAATTTTGTATCAACAATGTATCGATGTATCCATATTTTATCGATATTATATCGATACAGTATCGACATTGAATTATCGATTTTGTAGAAACCTTCGCGGAGTGTACTCAATAACTTCCCAAAGTTTCATGGCGATCCGATGAATGGTGTAGTAATGCATAAAGGACATACACACATACACACACACACACACACACACATACATTCATTTTTATATATATATAGAAGATTGCTGGGCATGTTTTAATTATTCTATTTTAATTTTGTTTTATGAGATTTAAATTTGTATTCCCAATGTTTCCCCATTATACCATACCTATGTAAGTGCTCGATAAAGCCTTATCATATTTTCATCTTCATTAGTAATAGATTCTATTTTTCATTTAAAAATTGTCACCTTTCTTATTTCTGTATCAATTTTTTGTATGCATTTGAAAGTTAAAAGTATTGTTGATCTCTATTTATAGGTAGTTGTTTTAGGTGATTTGCTCCAGTTTTGGGCATTTAGAATTAACTGTCTTTTTTGTGCCAATTTGTGATAAATTATGATTATTTCAGTTTCTTTTCCAAAAGAAATTTAGCTAACAAGACGGTTTGAATTCTTTAGTATTTTAAATTAGCTTAATGTCATATTCCTACTCTTAAATTTTCCAAAATTCAGTGCTAGTGATGCTATATTCACCTAATGAATAATATTGTCATTAACATTCATTGACACAAAATCATCAGCATATAGTATTAATTCCAGGCATCAATAGCATCAAGTAAATAATTTATATCTATCATACACAAGCTGACCCGGCCACGCGTTGCTGTGGCTCAATCTGATGAAATGGAAAGCGCACGTTTATAGTATGTTTAATTTCACAATTCTTATGGGTATACAATATCTTTTGTTGTTCCATTGTCTGTGCAGATATAGACATTGTTTGGTTTGCCGACTCTAGAACACGCAACATACACGTAGAGCACGCAACACACACGCAACAAAATACACGTACATGTGAGAAGCAATCCGTGTCTAGATCTAAACCGCATAGTTCTAAAGATTGGCCCTCAGCTTTGTTGATGGTGAATGCAAATACCAATCGAATTGGGAATAAAATCACTTAAATTGAAATGGCATATCTGTTGGATACATAGGAATGCGAGGAATGAGGACATCTTCGCCTTTGAAAGTTCCTGTCCAGATTGTGGATTCTACGACGTTGCTCATTAATTTATTTACTGAAAGCCGCGTGCCGTTGCAAAGCTTTGGCTGGTTGATATTTAGCAACATGATAATTGGCACGCCATTTTCAATTTCAGTACGTGCGGTGGCATCCCTGGCAGATCGAATAAATTCAAAAATTCCGTTCGATAACCAATTGAATCATCTGCTTCCACAACATCGTCGACGGTCTTGTACATATGTGCCTGCGTCGTTTAAAGTGTTAGACTGAATAATATTGTTTAGTTCGCAGAAGTCTTTGTTCTTGGCCGCAAGAATAGCTCGTTCACTTAGCCAATTGTGATCCTTATAATTGATTTGAATATTGGGAAATACTTTTTCAACCATCTCTTCTTTTGACGTTACTAAATTGCAAAATTTATGAGGCAATGAATTTTACCTGAGGTCAGATCAACCGGCACCTTTCCGTTCCCAATTTCCAGCAATTTATGTGAGTATATCTCAGCTGATCGATTGTTTTGCAGCTGGACACGCATATTTGTAATAATTTTAACGCCTTTACATGTCGTCACAAAGTATAATATTTCAGGCAAGCATTTATTTCATCCGCTAGTGTCAATCGAGGAAATACAGGTAATGTTTGCCTGAAATGTCGTGCAAGCAATATTAATGCGTTCTCAAATGGTCTCAGGATTCCACGGAAATCTTGCAATGATCGATCTAGAGCCTCGAGCGATGCTTTGTGCACCATTGTGCATTCAATCCCAAGCAATAAGTTGGCATTTCTGAAATATTTGTCCCATGCCGGATGATTTGAATATGTTGCACGTGAGTGTTTCAATGAATTGCAAGTTCAATGGGATGCACATCCCGTCTCCAGTGTCGATATTGTATTCTCGATATTGTACAAACCTTCATGGAGTGAACAAAACAACTAACCAAAGCTTCATGGAAATTGGATGAATGTTGTGGTAATGCATGAATTTATCAATATTGTATCAATACAGTATCGATATTGTAATGATACTTTATAAAACTTTGAAAAAAACACCTAAATAATTTCACCTCAATTTTGTATCAATAATGTATCGATGTATCCATATTTATCGATATTGAATTATCAATTTTATAGAAACCTTCTCGGAGCGTACTCAACAACTTTCCAAAGTTTCATGGCGATCCGATGAATGGTGTAGTAATGCATAAAGAACAAACACATTATATACATTCGATACAATATCGATATTGCAACGATACATTCCTTTTAAAAAACTAAATAATTTCACCTCCATTTTGTATCAATAATGTATCGATTTATCGATACTTAAGCGATATTGTATCGATAAGGTATCGATATTGAAATATCGATTCCGTAGTCCTCTTTTCGGGAATGTAGTCAACAACTTCCCAAAGTTTCATGGCGATCCGATGAATGGTGTAGTAATGCATAAAGGACACACACACACATTCATTTATATATATATAGATAATATTGGGCCCAATATGGATCCCTTTGGCATACCGATATTGGTAGTACACATATCGCTTTTATATTATGATTCATGCTACCCCTTATTCATCTTTGTTTAATAATTTCAGAACCAATCCATATGGAGGGAATGAATTCCAAGATGTAACTTAACAAGCCCATTATCTGAGCTAACCATATCAATTGTTTTGTAATAGTCTAGTATTGTGTATTGTGGATATTTTTATTTCTATCAAGGTTATTATAAGTAAGTTGTGATAGTACTTTACTACTTGTTTTGTTCCCTTATTCTTTTGAAAACCATATTGATGATTTAATACTTAATATGTATCATATTTTTTTAGATACATTCAAGCCCACTTATATCAAACCCGTATATAACGGGGGATCGGGTTGGTGTGGTGGGTAGAGTACTGGCCTCCCATCCCGAGGGCCCAGGTTTGATTCCCGACAGTGGTGAATTTTTCAGTGAAAAACCAGTCCCCTCTTGGAGTGCCTAGTGGAGGGCATTTCAAGTTCAGTACTCTGTCCGTCAGATGGGATTTGAGCTGTGGTTCCCTTGGCACCTTTCGTTAAGAGTAGGCTAATGCCAACGCTGGGTTTCTCTCCACCCTTCCTCCGTTTCCTGAAAACTCCTACGATTTACCCAATTTCCCACCTATCCTAAATGGCGCAAATGACCTCAGCTGTCAGTCGCCTCCCCTGAATAACCAATCGTTTATAACGAAGTTCCAGTTATAATGAAGTGAAGGCTATTCCCCGACAAAGAGAGGCTCTGAAAAACTGGTCCACATATAAAGAAGTTCGGTTATTAAAAAGTAAATATTTGGCCCCATAAACTTTGTTATGAATGGGCTTGACTGTATTTCATTAAAATCAAACTCTGATATGCCTCTCCATTATTTTTGTAATTAAGGGCAAGAAGATGAGTAGTTTTTCATGGATATATGGACTAGATATATGGACTCATGGATATAACATAGAAGGTATATGAGATATGGATATTGAATTTTTTTTTATTTCATATTGAAGCAGAGATGGTGAAATACAGCTCATTTACTGAGAAAAATTTGAAACGTATTTATTGTTGTTCTTAGCTTTTGGGACTAGCTTGGACCAGTCCTAGAATCAATCTAGTTCCTGTCTGAGATTAGTACCATGATTATTTCTGGACTCCGGTGGGACCCCTACCTCATCAGTTGAGAACCCATTTTAGACCAGTATTATTCACAGTTCGCTGGAGCTAGTACCCAGTAGGGTTTAAAATGACACATATTGATACTCAAAAGGTACTGGTTCCCGTATGCATATCATTCAGAGCAGGAACTTGCAATGGAACTGATTGGGGACTAATTCCTTGGGACTCAAAAAGGACTAATAATTTTTGTAAGGGATACTATTCTTCTTCATCTATCATACCATATCTCTCATGGCTCCAAAACCACATCTTTCTTGCTCTTTTACAACCCATTTGAATGGGTCAAGCAGATCTGTCCTTTCTCCATTACCACCTGTTTTCCTAGCTTCATCACCATCAATATTTCTGCTTTAGCTCTTATCAATTCATTCTACAGCGCTGCACATTTTTTCTTTAGCAGCACCCAATTTTTTTCCTTTATCATGATCCGAATTTTCTACTGTATTACATCATTAAATTATTTTGCTTTGGCACAACAAAATACTTCTTGATCCATCTCTCTAAGCTACAACTTTCCCATTTTCTCACTCTATCAGCACACAATCATTAATTCCTTCAATACCATCCATTTTCCTTTCTTTATCTCCTTCGGTAATTCTTCTTTAGTGTCGGATCATTGTTTGCTTATACACTACTTAATTTGTTCTTTAGCACCACCCAATATTTTTTCATCTCTTTGCATTCTGTCTGCATTCTCACTCAAAATATTTCACTTTGCCACCACCAAATCCTCCTCAACCTATCATCCCTATCTCTCATTGTCCCAAAATCCTTCATTCCTATCTCTTTCACAACCCAGTCTCCATTCTTTTCATCACCACATCTTTTTTTTTTCTTTATCAGTATTAACCCTTTTGCTGCTACTCACTGTATGGAAACCTACTCGTCACATGTGGTGGAAAAGTGAAAGCACTACCGGGAGAACGAAAAGGTACGTTCACGGCAGCCTACCATGTGATCATACTAGATACGTTCACAGTAGCAAAAGGTTTAATGACCCTGCAGGAATACACTTGGTTTTTTCTTTAGCACTGTGCAGTTTGTACTTTAGAGCAGACTAATTTTTTTTTATTTCTTATTTTCTGCTTAGCCAAAAAATATTTTGCTTTGCCACCACCAATATCTTGTTGGCCTATCACTACATATCCCTCATCTTTCCATTTCAAAGGCTTTCAATAAGGTGGACTGGAGACTCCTGTGTCAAGCAATGTGCAGAACTGGTTTTGGCACTGCGCTGAACTCACACTGATAACTTATTGTTTCTATATTATTTTATTCTGCTAGGCATTTTTCATTTCATGTTCCAATTGAGCATGCACATAACTCAGTTCCTTTGTGATAAAATTCAAAAAAAAAATTCCATCATTGCCTAATAATTCAATTTTTTTTTGGCTAAGCCTCAGTAATTTTCATTGGCTCTATCATTGAAAAATAACTAAAAATACATTTTATTCATCAAAAGATCAAGTAAGTAGTTTACAAACTAATTACAGTTCATATAATACACTTCAAGCTACCAATATAATATTAGATTTACTTGTGTAAGCCGCAACCTTGTGTATCCCATTAACCCATTCGCATCCATAAGGGTACTGGTACGCGATCTGGATCTGGTCATAATCATCAGAAGCGTAGTGGTATGCATAACGCATTTTGTTACTTGTAGGTTGATGCTGCTGCCATTTTACATCTTTTTTTAAACTTTTTGGTCAGTCATAATTAAATACCTTAAAAGTCGGTGGTGTTTGTGGTCACTTTAAATCTCAGAGAGAGAATGCGAATGGGTTAATTAATGAATGCATGGCCTTCACTGCCTGCGACTATTCTGCTACTATTCCTTTTGGACATATCTTTCTTGACATTTCTGAAGCTTCATGTTTGGTGGTTTCACTCTTTCTTACTACCATGTCTCACATCTGTATTTAGTACCTACACTCCATTCAAAACTTTTCAAAAAAATTTTCTTAGTCTCAATATTATTGTTATTTACCAAGAGACTTTTCTTTGTTTGGAATGGTTTCTTTGCTAAAATTATTCTTCTCTTGACCTCTGAGGAGTAGTGGCTATTGTTTTGTAACATACTGCCTAAAGCAGAACTCCTTTACTTCCTCAATCCTCACTCCCCTAATACATATGTTTGTCTTTCTCCCACTTTCCTTCTTTTCTACTGCCATGATTTTTGTTTTCTTGTTGTTTATTTCAAGCTTAAGTTTTAATACACTGTTATTCAGGATTTGAATCATTTGACTTACCACGTTCTTTTTCTGAATCTGATAATAGAGCTACCTATATCTAAAAATCGAACACAATACATTTGCTGGCCATTTATAGAAATTCCTCTTGTCTTTTCTTTCATTCCAGATACAGCTTCTTCTGTGTATAGGCTAAACAAGTAAGGTGATATGTATTGGGCAACCTTGTTGCACACCTCGTCATATTTTTTCTTCTTTTTTGGTGCATTAACTTCTATTTCAATACATTGGCTTTTGTAGAGGTATAAAATTAATTTTTTATCTCTCCGATCCAAACCAGTTCTGCGCATTGCTTGAGACAGGAGTCTCCAGTCCACATTATTGAATGCCTTTTCCAAATTGACAAAGGCTATGTAATTTTCCCTGTTAATCTCCATGGCCTCCTTTCTAAAATTTGGTGTAACACTAATATTGTCTCTCCGGTGCCTTTTCCTGATTTAAAGTCATATTGATCATTATCTAATTTCATGTCAATTTTCTTTTTTATTCTATCTTTTACTATCATCAATAAAATCTTTGAGTCATGGGGCAAGAGTGCTATTGTTCTGTATCTCATACAATCTTGTGCATTGGCTTTAGGACTGATATTGTCCCTACGTTATTGCTGGTGACCAACACCAACCACAGTGAGGCACGCCAATGTATTTGTGCACCACTTCATGAAGCATGCACCAGACTCACTCTTTCACTCTTACCTTCTACTTCTGTTTACCGTAATGTTCATCCATATGGTCAGTACCGACCAAACATCTGGTTATAAACATCTGGTATCATAAAGCCAATTAGAAATTTACCAAGTATTAAGTTCAGGGACATGTGAAATTCATGAATTCAGTATGAAGCAGCAACTTCTTCCTTCATGCTGCCAATGGCTTGAAAGTAGAATGTGGTGCACAGAAAATCACTCAGCCTGAGTTTAGTTTTAGTTGGATATGTCCAAAGGCCAATTCAAAATTTTTACCTGATAAGCAGTAGATTTACATCAGATAAGCAACTCAACATTCTACCTGATGGTTACCATACCATTGCATGAAATCATTTTTTTTTTAATTCCTAGAACACTGCTTCTTTGTTAATATTTTTCTAGGTACCCTTAGCTTTACTATTCAACAGAATCACAATCTATTATCTATGAACAAATGGTGCACACTACAGTCTATTCAAATTCTTTGAAAAAAATTAACTGTGCACTAATATTTATCTGTAATCAGGTTAGTGTGGTGTGCATAAAGATAAGTTGAATTTAGTGTTTGAGGAAATCAATTTTACGAATACATTTAAAGGAGTTGTAGTTGAGTACGTAGAAGAATTAATTATCATAATGAAACCAATGCCCACTCTCTTAGAATACCTTCAGAGCCAGAAAACTGGTATTATGGAAAACTATTACCTACACAAATGTCTCTGTGTGGAGGTAGCAAAGTTTGATAAAAAATAATATGCAACTTACCACTGGAATTGCAAACGAATTAGTGAAGAGCATGCATAATAGATTTGAATTATTTTTATTTATCTTCTGAAGTGAATGAGGTAATTATGGCTTCTTGTTTTCACCCAAGTTTCATATTTCAGTGGCTTTCAAACCTTAATTCAGACACTAATCACAAATGTGGTATCTTAAACCTCTGTATTAATTCAATTAACTCATACAATGCGGAACTCATACAATACAAACATGGGATGATAATTGTGGCATGTTCTATGTGTGGCAAGTGCAGATGTCAAGTTCTTTTGATAACTGGTAAAAGAAAGACAAAATCCCAAATAAGTTGGGGATCGGGTTGGTGTGGTGGCTTGCTTCCCATCCCAGTGGATTTTTCAGTGGAAAACCAGTCCCTACTTGAGTGCCTAGTGGAGGGCATTTAGGTTTCAGTACTCCGTCCATTGGATGGGACATTAAGCCATGGTCTCCTTGGTGCCTGTCATTAAGAGTAGGCTAATGCCAACGCCAGGTTTCTCTCCACCTTTCCTCCATCACCTGAAAACTCCTACCATTACCCAGTTACCCACCACAATGCATAAGATAGACAATGCACAATGCATAGAGATAACAACACTTGATAAGTTTTATAACTAAGAATGGAGCAAATGACCTTAGCTGTCGGCCGCCTCCCTTGAACAACCAACCAACCAACCAAATTGAGTTGGAGGTAATCAGCTAATTTAGTGAAAGAGAAACATCTGTATCAGGTTCGCAAAATATCATATTATTAAAAAAATATTTACTATATTTAACACTAGCCAATTGTCATCATCAGACAGACATACCCACACAAGAGAATGAAATTGTCCGAAGACTGGGAAATCCAAATGCCAAATTAATGATGGAAAAGGATGACTCCGAAACCAGTTTTTCGATTGTCTAGGCAATCATCAACGGGGAGAGCAAGGTAAAACAGGTCAGCACCTGTCGAAAGCCAAGCGAGAACTCCTCGACAGGTGCTGACCTGTTTTACCTTGCTCTCCCCGTTGATGATTGCCTAGACAATCGAAAAACTGGTTTCGGAGTCATCCTTTTCCATCATTAATTTGGCATTTGGATTTCCCAGTCTTCGGACAATTTCATTCTAGCCAAATTAAAAGCTCGCATTATTTCACACAAGAGAATGAATAAAGCATCAAATGAAAATTTTTACTCTACTGGTGAAGATGATCATAGGCTAGTGTTGAATCTCTATACTAACAATTCATTCAGAGATAACAGCACTTGATAAGTTTTATAACAAAGAATTCCAGAAAATTAGTTTATATTTACTCCTAATTTTCTCATGCATTTGGATGCATGCACGATGACAAATGCAGAGGCTGCATCATTGGATGGTGAAGGTGATAGTACCTCCGCAGTTAACATCATTCTGATTCTTTGTTCTGAAGTTCCATATTCTGATTGTTAAAGTTGTCCTCTAATCTAATTTCTTCTTCACCACTACTGTTGCTGTAGTCCCTTTTCCACGCAAGGGTGTTGTTAGATGATGACCACTTGGGGTTAACTATGGGCACCATAGTTGTCACGATTCAAATCTCTATTCTCTACATCTCCATTCTCTAATTATGTTCACGGGAAAGTATGTACAATTGAGGTGGTTCCCATTTCATACTTCAATAGACCATTGGTCATATCTGGCATGGGTAGCCCCAAAATAAGAAAATTTTCCTTGTTTGTAGTTTTAGTATTCGAGCAGGTAAGTAGGATTTGATTTCTGGGTGCATCAACAGTGAAAGTCCTATTGTATCAAACACATTTCAGTCTTACTGCAACATCTAATACTGTTTGTAATTAAATTAGAACACGTAATTTTTAGTATTGTGCAGAATTAGTAGTATTTTGGGGAGGAAAAAGTCAACTGAGATCATTTGTGCCAGAGAGGATAGGTGCTTTTATGTACGTTAAAGGAGGAGTTCTCAGGGAACGGAGGAAGGGAGGATAGAACCCTTGCATCGGCATTGGCCTACTCTTAACGAAAGTTGGCTAGGGGATTAGGGCCTAACGTCCCATCAGATAGCAGAGTAGGTACTGGTACTGAAGTGCTCTTCACGAGGCATCCAAGTAGGGAGCAGTATGCCAATGAAAAATCAGCCGATGTCGGGTCGAACCCGGTCCCTCGGGATGGAAGGCTAGGACTCTAGCCACAACACCAACCTCATTTCATAGCTTTCGCCAGTGTATTTCCAGGGGTCCTACGCAAACCCTTTCCTTCTATGGCCAGTCCTTAATGAAGAGTGACATCCTCGACTAATGATTAGGAGTGAATTCATTCGTGAGACACTAAAAAAGAACGAGATAATTTGCTTGTTAATTTTCTACAGCTTGAAATTGACTTTGTGTTTTATTTCTATTGTATATTGTTTTATTACTAGAAAGAGATAGAAAAGAGTTAATTAATAAAATGGGAGGTGCGCGAGAAGTTGCTGAAAACAACCCTGGTTTTATTGGCGTAGAGTGAAATTTATATTTCTCCCTCTCAACTTTCCCTGGCATATGTGGGCGAGAAATCTATTTTCAATACCATGTAAAACGTCTGCCGGCCTCGGTGCGATTTTATTCAGGGTAGTCAAACGCAAACGCGCCTCTCGTTTCCTCTTGCAAGGATATGAGTGTGGGGGGAGACCTTGTGCTCGGATTGAAAGAGCGAAGAATTCTTTCTCCGATTCTTTTTCTTTCCCCACTTTTCTCCCTTCATTCTCACTTCCCCTCCAACCACTCAAGCCCCAGCAAAGTATTCCACCCCCTCCAGTGACGTCACGAGCGATTGCTTTCTCGCTTCGCCTCTCAGTTCAGCTGAGTCTCTCACGTTCCTGACTCCCGAGGTGGTGGACGCTAGACAGGCTCGACTCTTGAGATGGTTCTTCGGTGCTCTACCAACTTCAATGAGGCTACAGCAACGGACAGTCTCGAGTGAGGGCTGTATTCCAATGCTAGTCACGTAAGCTGGTGAAATATTGTTTGTTTGATTTGTCCGCGTTATATCGTGATCAATCCTTGGAATTTTTGTAGCTTTCGAAAATCTTGACGTAAGCGTGACCATGTGCATAACTTTTCAGGTCGCTATGGCGTCTACAATTATCCGAAAAGAAGTTTTATTTTATTAAGGAGGGGTTATTTGAGAATTATCGTATGCGCCGAAAATTTACAATGATCAGGGTCGATGATTTTCTGATGTCTATTCACTTTCTTGAGCAACTAATTTTCAGTATATGTTTAACAAATTTGGGAGATTGACTGAATTTTTACTTGCGTGTTCATTTTCTATTTTGCTGATATTGAATGCTGGAAGTTTCCATGCGACGGCGCGTTGCATGGAAACTTGTTTAAAGAGTGCGTGATTAATCTGCGAGAATCGGCGTCAGCTGTTTAATGGGGGAACCCGTGAAAGTAATGATAGAAATAGATCACAAGTAATGTTGCTAAGCCCTATTTATACGTTAACATCTTATGCGGATTTAATCACGGCGGCTGACCAAGGAAATCGGACTTAATTCTCTCGTGATTTGATTGTAAACCAAAAACATAAACCTCGAGCTTCAAATTCTTTTATAATTTAAGAGTTTTGGAATGTAGGCTCTTCATTCTACCCCGTAGTTATTGATTATGAAATATTTCGCATCCGATCTAATTTATTTGGTAAAAAGGTTTGTCTAATGGTAGTTGGTGCTTTGAATGACCTTTTAGAATCATTTTTTTTAGAGCCCTACGTGCCTTTTTTGCCCTTCGCTGTGAAGCATTACTCGCTAAATAGCTGCAACGCAAATATTTTGATATATTCTCGTATTATTCCGTACTTTGGTTCAAAGTTTCTTCGTTTTATGCAACTTCTCCACTTACGTCGCATCGCGGCGAAACGTCATTCCATCAGACTATTTGTAATGGGGTCGGGTGTTCGGAGTGCAGCAAGTAGTACCATTTGACATTTGCTGTATGGTAGCTTGAAGTAATTTTTAAGTAAGGGAGAACGAGTAATGAATATTTGACTTGGAATGTCGTTTACGTGGTGTTAGGGTCTCACGACTCTCTTTTCCGATTTTTTTGGCCACTTATTTTAGGCGAGTAGTTTTCAATTCCGCTCATTTATAATTTATCAGTCAGGTCGGAGATTATAATTGCATGCCGAATTATACCAGAGCATGTGTGTATTGGAGTCGGCATCCGCTGTGAGAGGTCCCCAATTTAATTAATAATGGCTTGTTAATATTTTAGGGTTGTGGATTCATTTATGATAATTATAGTACATGCGAATCTTCCTTGCTGTCATTTAGTGATTTTTTTTTATTTCACTTGAGTTCTGTTTGGATTTTCAGGTACAATGATTGATCAAATGAGATGATTAAGAGAATTTCGTCGATGTTGTCATGGAAAACGTCGGCCGATTCCTAGGAGTGCTGCAGTGGCGGACTTCTCTTCGTTAGAGGACTCGCTGCCGTCGCATGGAGATCCCGTCACTCGATAACCAGTCTGTGGAGAACCTGTAGATAGAACGACCGTCGCTGGAGACCCCAACGATGGAGTACTCGATGCTGGAGAATTCTTCGCTGGAATTTCGCTGTACAATAAAAACTTCGCTGTCCAGCACTGAAGCCATCGTTGGAATCCTCGAAGCAGTATCACCAAATATGGAACAATATCGTCTGGAATCTGCAGGAATCGGCCACTTCGATGATAGAACTCAGGAGAGCCAAGATTTCCAACAAGGAGCTAGCACGAACTCAGAAATGGTATGTTTTGCGTGTCTCAATCCACGCTTTTTGTTCGCGATTTTTGTTCTTTGGCTTTGTTCTTCCTTGTTTTGAAAATTAGCATCTGAGTTACCTTATAAGTTACCCTCAGGGCAGTTTTTTTTACGACAGATCAGCTGAGCTAGTGTGTTCAGTGTTCAATAGCTTTTGACGTTATTCACATCTGATATACCCAATTGGAGAAGCACCCAATTATTCCTACTCTGTATTAATTTCAGTAGATTTAGATAGCTTGATATTTTTTCCGATTGCACAATAATAAAAGAATGAATTATTAATAATAATTAAGCCTCTGGGTACGATGTAAAAGCAATTCAGATGAGATGCTTGTCATCTGTAGTCAAATTTGAAATATTCTTGGAATGATTTTTTTTTATATATTCTCTCCTTTATGCATACTATTCAGGACTAATTGCCATTAGTATTGAGGGAATAAATTGTTGTGTCTCACTTAGGATTATTTTCGGAGATAACACATTTGGGGATAGCTAAGCAAGCCGTAGCCGTAATTGTAAAAATAGCAATTGGCGGATAAATACATTATTATAATTTTGGAATGGTGGTAATTTCTATTTTGAAACTTCAGTCAGTTGCAATTAAAATTATGCTCGGTTAACACCAGTCTTGCGTCAGGCACGTAGCCAGAGGAGGTAACACATTCGGGGAGGGGGGCCTTCTGGTGCTTCAGCCCACCCTCCTCCGAAATTTTTCCCAATAATACTGTTGTTGTGTTTATAGCGGCGAACTTGACCACTGAGAAGAGATAAGTATGGGCACTGTAAAAGTAAATACCAAGCACTGAAAATTAAGGGAAGAGATTTGTAACATGTCGGCACCGGATGGGCAAGGCTGATTTGTTTCAAGTTACGCAAGACTTAGCCCCCCACCGAAGCAAATTTCTGGCTACGTGCCTGCCTTGCGTATTTTGTTTTATAATGAAATGCATTTTGTTTCTTATGACGAAGCATGTACAGACTTGGGGTATCATATTAGTAATTTCATAAATATCCATGAATATTTACCATCATAAAATAAATTGCGATGTCAGTACTTGTGCTCACAGTTATCTAAATATTTCCTTGTGTATAAATGTCAGAATCGTGCATATTGACGACTCGATCACCCTTGAATTGATTCGCAGAGTACTCGGCACATTTAGTTAGCATTATCCTCTCTCCTGTAATCCTAACATCACCGTAGTATATCGGTAAATTGTGGGGCTTTTGAGTCAATTTATGCGCCTTTCAGCGTCTTGTGCTAAAACAGAACGGAACCTTAGTGGTGGTGGTTCTTCAGATTTTTCATTATCGAATACATGTTTTGGATTTCATTTAATTCAACATTTTAAACTAGTTAGTTTTTTATGGTCTTGTCCAATCCCTTATTCAATGCACTTTTAGACGTGCGATGAAAAGCTGATTCATCTTACGAATGAAATCAGTGATATTCAATGAATACGGATTATACGCGACAAGCCTTAACGTCATAAATCCTTGAAGGTGAATAGCTGTTTCCCTCTGTAAATCTTGCTATGCATAGTAACCATAGTCGTGGACTTCAATTTGATAGCATATTTAAGACCAGAGGGTTCCCACTGTAAATAACGAAAGGCGCTTTGTGTTAGTTTAATCAACATTTTCTCAATTCCTTCAATGTTGGTGTAACTACATCTCATTATTATTAAACATTAATTTATTTCCCTTACGAATAAAATTGCAAAGAAAGAGATCGTTTGATATCCTCCCATATTGGAGGTGCCAACGTGAAGTCATTGCTAAATGACGTAGGTATAATGTGATGTGTCAAGCGATCAAATTCAAACTCATCACTTCGCATAGCTTTTATTTGTGGTCTTTTTACCACCTATACGACCATGACCAAAAAATGTGACTCATAACCACGTCAGCAATTACTGCTTCCAAACTACTCCTAATTATTTTCACATCTTTTGCAACGATAAACAAAAAATTTCACTATTTTCAAATTTCACTTGGGCCTTTTATGTATTTTAAGTTGAATAGTTTTATTTCTTCGTATCATTCTACCGCAAAAATCACCACTTAGTCCGAAGTCTTGCTTTAATTATTCAATATTTCATTAATTCATCTATGTTAATGTACTGAGCACATGACAAGACGGTGCTATCTTATCCGCACAATCCCGGTGATAAATAATTTAAGGGGATGTTATTGCGAGGAGAAGAGTAGCTTTCTCATGTAGAAGTATCTTCGTACCCAAGCTTGATCTAAGATGGTATTTTTTGTTGCCTAGCTATTGACAATGGTTTTGGTTAAATGAATATTGGCATGGATATTGTCAGTATTCGTAAGCTAAATTATTCGGCACAACTTTATACTCGTTAAAGCTTACTCTTATTTACCTGAATAGTAATTTAGTTACTTTAAGGTTAAGCTCCGGAAAAAAGCGTGATGCAGCTTGCTGAAATGAACTCCTGAAATCTGAAGATCTTAGTACAAAAATAGAAATAAAATTTTTGACATATTCCTCATATTCTCAATGCATCAAAAATAAATAACATTGCCATGATATCAAAAAAAACTACGATCGCTTTCAAATTTTAAATATCGTAAAGTACAGGAATTCTTCTATCATGTGATATCACACCAAATCTTTGGATACATTACTACAGTATCTTGTCCAAATATTTTCAACAGTCTTCTTAAAAAATAATCAACATTCTGGGGACTGATTAAACGCAAGTACCTACATTCACCCTTGATTTACATCAGAACTCATTTCAGTTATTTGCCGAAGGTCTAATTTAAAAATGTTTCTGCAGCCCAAATTATTTCAATTGGGGTTTCAATCAAAAATGGGGTTTTCATCATGGAATAATTCCAGTGAAATTAGAATCAAGGTTATGTTAAAAATGGGTAGTCATGGCCGTTGTTATAATTAACATATGAATTGGGCATTGATAGAGAATTTGGTAAATTAGGTCTTCGGAAGTGACAGGATGGCAGTGAATTTGTGTAAATTGGCTGTAGTGAAATTTCATTTGCTAAGATTGTTAATACTATAGCAGTAGCCGAAATCCAGTTGATAGTATGCGTCAAAGTATGGAAAAATAGCTGAACTTAGAAGGAAATTTAAAGTAAATGCGGTCGGATTTTCCGCTTTGATAACTATTTTCCCAGATGCTATTCTTTTTGGGCATATGCATACTGTGGGTTAATGTTTTATTTTTTTGATGGATTGTCCTTACATAATTAGTTCCCGATTAAATATTTGACTGAGAAAAGATTTGACCAAAACTTTGAGTGGCGTGCATAAGCAAAAGTAAGGAAAATTCCCAATTTTCCACTTGGGTTTTTAAAAATGTCACTGTAATATAAGCATTTTGTTGTAGATATTTTTTGGAATTGATAAATTGTTTGAAGATAGATGTAGTAGTGCATCAAATGTAATCACTCATCATTATTAGAGTACCCACCTCGACGAATACCGCTGTTTTCATTCGACTGCTGAGGTACGTGCTACTCTCACAGCAATATCGCTAGCCCCATTGACTCGAGTTCTCGTAATCTTGAAGGAACCAGATGAATGCAAAGTTTCCTGGATCACTATTTAACCACCTTGACTGAAGTGACGAGGACGTTCCCAAATGAAAGGAGGAAGTCTCGCGTGTCCTCGGGCAGGCTTACAGGCCGTAAAGCCCGAGCAGATACTCCATCGTTCCTTCGGAACCAGTAGTCTAAATAAAGCTTGAATGACAATAGCATAGCATAATATAGGTAGATGTATGCTAACGATACACTTATCTGTATATACAGACTACACTGTTAGACACCTCTAGGGTGTGTAGCAGGGGGTGTTTACTAAATATTTTACCCATTTATCATGTACTTAATGATTCCTGCGCAAAAGTATTACTGTTATCGGGCGTAGTTTAGATTCTTTCAGCAGAAATCCTCTTGGAAGAGTGGAACGAAGAATGCAAATCTCTAAATGCTTAGCTGTCACACATTCAAGCATTTAAACGAGTGGCAGGGACTGTTCATTCCCGTAACCTGTTGTCCTAATTGTTAGTTGTAAATCCTCTGATACCAATCATTATAATCTCAATTTAATTATTTGATTAAGTATCAGTGATCGACTGAAGGATTGACTAGGATACACAACCTCACACCGCTGAAGCTGTCCAAGTAGTCATAAATGGTGAATAGCTTTAGACTTCTAAGGTTTCTGAGGCTTTATCAAGACTATTAACATCAAGTATGGGTTGCCCTCTTGATTTCTTTTTGATAGTTTGGTTAAGAATTGTTTTACTAAATTAAGCAGTTGGGTAAAATTGGATGCATTTGCGTTTACAAAGTAGTCTTACACTTCACCGTAGAGATGCAATGCAGGGATTTGGTAGCAGTTGGTAATTTGTTCGTTTTAATGCTATGGCCATTTGTTCAATTTAATGCAACTTATATTTTTACTTCGTGGTATTGTTAAGGTGTGGATATAAATCAAAAGTCCAGTCTTTTTTTCTCAAATAACATAGGCTTTATTGCCTATAGACACAACATAAGACTTGCAATACGTGGTGCTTCAACTACATCTTCTCGGAGAGTGAGGCCACTCGCTAGCCCCCACCCACAAGGCTCACGTGGTTCACGCGTGCATACGCACCAGAACCGTCCCTGTACAACATTAAATGTTTACCATATACCCCACAGGTATATGGTATACAATTTTGGAAAATCGTTGGTGGACACGCGGGCATTATGGTTTAACTAAGTCACGAGGATTTAGGGAAAAGGAGTTCACTGGTTTGGTGTTCATAAAATCTTAGCGGTCGTTATTTCACATTTAATTGAAAGCGTTTTTTCCATATTTCCTTGAACTTGTGCATATTACTGAAACGAATTACTATTCAAATGCCTGGCCGGATTTAGCTTTGAACATTTCTGAAGGTTTTCTACATGCTTTTTTGTGAGTTCTTTAGACTTCATCAATATATTTTGGAATTCTCACTAATTTCTTCTCCGTATTTTTTTTGTTAGTTCAGGTTTCGCAAACTCTTCGTCGCATCAATGACTTTGTTCTAAGCGTTACCTTGCTCCTGTATGGTTCCCTTTTAATTTATTGGAATTGTTTATAGGTGAGCATGTAGTTAGTGCTTTTACAAATTTGCTTACTACATCATCAACATCATGAGTCAACAATCATAGGATTGGTTTGACGCAGCCAACAGATTCCACTCGATTCTTCTATCGGCCGACCTCTCCATATTAATGTAATTCCTCTCTTTAACATCCTTCACAACCTGTTCTATATATCTCATATGAGGCCTGCCATTTCCAATCTACCCGTTCACTTTTCCGTCGACGATTGTCTTCATTATGCCATCGTGTCTGAAGATATAGCCGATTAAGTTGTCCCGTCTTCTTAGTTTTCTCCCACTCTTCTTAAGACTTCATGTATCACTCGGTCGATCCATTAATCTTCATCATTCTTCTGTAGCACCGCATTTCGAATGCTTCCACCCTTTTCTTCTCCGCTTCTGTCATCGTCCATGCCTCACTTCCGTAAAGAAACATGCACTAGATGTACATCCTGATGAATTGTTTCCTTACTTCTACGCTTGTATTTCCAGATGTAAAATATTCTTCTTTTGGTGGAGTGCCCCCTTTGCCTGAGCTATTCTACTGAATATCTTTCTTGCTTCGTCCATCGTTGGTTACTCGACTTCCCAGTGAGCAGAACACTTTCACCTCTTCCAATTTTTGCTACCCTAGTTTAATGTTGGTTTTGGCCTCTCTTGCTCCACACCATTACCTTAGTCTCCTTTTTATTGATCTTCAGGTGATATCTGGCCATACAAATTTAATATCTTAAATGAGATTACTTTCGTTTAATCCCTCCATTATTAGCTAGATAAATAAAGTATTTCATTTTTAGTTGGAATGTTTGTCTTTGTCTAGGTAAAAAAGTGTTTTCAAAATACTGGCTTGCCTCTTTAAGATCACTAGTTCCGTTACCAGTAGCTAAATTTATTAAACCCGGAGAAATTAGTTAATAGAGGATTCCTATTCCTCTGGTCATGTTCATACGTTGTTGAAGTGTTAACTGCACAATAGTGTTACCCTGAAGTTTTTATCCTTGCTGCCTGACATAAAACTACATATATTCCAAACAAAAAAGGCAGATTTATATCCACTCCCCCATTATTATTCAGCGCTCATTATTTAGTAAAGTAACTAAGCTTATCTCTTAATCTAGTTCATCAGATGTTCCACAATGCATTATAATATACCTTGGGTTATCTATTTCATGTGAATACTTTGATTCTCGCGCTTTCTTTTACTTTCAGCGCCACATCAAAGGCTTTCTAGATAGCCCTCGTCACATGCTAATGACGCATAAATCTTTGAATGCAATGAAAACCTCCGTGGAGAATCCTAAGGAGACGGCTTCTATTCACTCCTCCCTTTTCTTAAGGGAGCTGAGTGGAGGAAGAGAAACTTGAGTGCTAATATCACCCCAAATAGAGACAGTTCATTATACTTAATTATTATTATTAATTGCTAGCTCAATTACACTTCGCTACTTCTGATTTCCTTGGTGACTCTTTTGTTTGGTCTATTTACCCCTTGTTCCTCTTCCTCTAGGGGTCTCTTCATTTATTTATTTACTATTTTCACAACTAAAAATTTCGAAATTTTTTTAATTAATTTTTTTTCATTCTACTTTTCTTTTCCTATATTCATTCTTTTAGTAGTTTTGTATCCGAGACATGTGAAAACTTCTTATTTTCCATACACTGGTCTTCTATAATTCTCAAGGAATCTGAATGTTGATGATCTTGGATTGGTATGGGAGACTGAAAACTGATTTGGAGCCACACTCAATGATTACCATCCTGTTCTGCTTTTCATTGGTTTCAGCTGATAATTACAACTGCCCTGCTGTATTTCAATTATATAGACATGGAGAATATTCGAGGGGATCCCTGTAGCTAAGATCTCATGATTCTCAAGATTCCATGGAATTTTCCGACGGTTATCAATGTGAATTAAGCTGTCCATAAATGCTTATTACAAGTTTTCAATGATATGCATCGGAGTTGTTACTAATATCAGCGATGAATAGTGAACTTTTGGTATCTTTTTGTCTTTACCCGGAGTGAAAACTTTTGTAAGTACATGAAGGTTGTTAGGTGGAGTATGTACGAAATTTCTACCCGTTCACTTGTTTGAATATTTTTGTCTTTGACGTCGTTTTCAAGACATTACTCTTTGCAACAATTTTCAGACTAACACTCATTGATTCCTTTCTCAAGATCAAAAACTTATCGGTCTGGTTATTAGTCGCTCCTTTTCTCATATTACCCGTTTCCGCATCAGTGTTCTCTGCCTATTTCAAACTTTTCTCCTTTCAAAATAAATATTCAATTTGAATTTCATTATAATTACTTATTTGTTGCTAAAGGTTGATCTGTAGTTTTTCGAGGTGTTGAGTTTCCCCGATGTTTGAAATAATAATGCAAAGCAGGCAGTCAAAATTCAGTTCAATAGTATATGGTTATCGATACAGTTTTCTTCTTCCCTCATCCAGTCCTGCGACTCGTATATCTTCAGGTAGCACTTCATTGGAAATGCCACGCACAGTTAAAATGCCATAGTAGTTGCAGAACGGTAATGCAAGTAGTGGTAGATAAATAATGAAATTATAGTGATGCATCCTTTATAAATATTTCAATACTTTTGATTTGTTGTGTGGGAGGATACAGATGCTGTTTCCCCAGTAGACACCCAATAATCGCTAATGTTGGCTATTCATTGGCACCCCATATTGGCTATGTGTCGGCAATGAGATGAATACCAATGAATAGCCAATATTTTCTCAATATGGGCTACCCTGATTGCAGTCTCTCTGTCACTCTGGATATTTATTATAGTACATATAGATATATGAAAACATTGGTGTGTCTGGACCGTCTGGACTCAAATTAGTGGGCCTTGTAAATTTAAGTGGGAAAACAATCATGAAAACGTGTTCGCTGAGGCATAAAATATTAGTGAACTCTATGATTAACCATTATAAATATAATGGGGTATAATCCGATATTGAGTTTAATGGGGTAACCAATGTAACCACATGGGGTAGCCCATATTGATTTTCGTGGGGAGCCAATGTGGGGTGACGTGGGGTAGCCAATATTGGGCCAATATGGGCTTTCATTGGCAGTCCATGGCCAATGAAAGCCAACATTGCCATCTTGGTCCAACATTGTCCCAATGTGGTAGCTACTGGGGTTAAAATTGTGTGTAAGGTGGTGTTCTATATGTGTGGCATAATGTTCGAAATGCCTTTTTTTATGAAATAAATAATGTAAAAAGTATTCTCATGCTATTATTCTACTCGCATTTTTATCCCAACTCCTCATAATGTGTTCTGGGTTCTTGTGTATTCTCACATCCATGATCAATACCCAAAAGTATTGGCAGAGAAACTTGTTCTCAGTCAGTATGGGACATCCTAAGGAAAGCATTGATGTTTTCGCTTTCTTGTTTTGCACTAGTTACTTGCAATCGATACAGATTTCGTCTAAAGTTATTTGTCAATTAATAGTCAAGTTTATTAAGCTCTATACAGATTCCGTCTCAAGTTCGTGGTCAATTAATAGTAAAGTTAATAAGTCTATTCAGCTCTGGTTAACTTCAACCGAGAAGTTTTTTAGCCGAGACCTGCCATAAATATAAATGAAAATTCAGATTTTGTGCATTCAGCTCTTTCTGTAGTAGAATTTCCTCTGAATATCTTTCAAATGACGTTCAAGTTACTTTAACACGTACGAAAGCACAAAATCGTTGCTTGCAGGAAGTAAGGAAATGCTCAATTTATTCCGTTACTTTCCTCAGCATCTTGTTGAAATGAGACATTATGATAGACATTCCTTTCATGTTAGACAAATGTCAATTCAGCTTATGAATAGAAAAATCATTACCTGGGGCCATGTGATAAAGGCATCACAGGAAACTATTAGCTGAATTTTTAGCCTGACTTATAGAACTACCGCCCAAATTACGATGAAAATTAGTTCTGGTGAAATGCTTCGTCTGTTAATATACCTGCACGATGGAAGTTCAAGCATTTGGAATTTAGTTACTTTTATTAATTCAATTATCAGTTGTGCAGTTCAATTTCGGTATTAAATTTTTATACATCCTTGCAAGTAACTCTCTTCATTGTGAAGTGGACATCGATAATGAAATAGCCATTAAGCTCTTTTTTTTAACCCTCAGTGCTACTATAAATATTGACATTCTCTGAACAGGATGCTCAATTTCTGCTAGTTATCGAATAAAGGAATTTGAAATGTTATGAGAAGGAAATTTCAGAGCATGAGCATTTGGTATTTAGTTATTTTTATCAATTTCTACGTCAGAGTAGTCCACGTGAGGCATCTAACATTACGCGGTCTTAAGCAAATGTTGATTTTCGAAGTGGATATCTAAGAGAAAATACTTAATAGGTTTCGAGCAATTTTTGAATCTGCTTTGCTATTAAATGTTGGCATTCTCTAAGCACAATGTTCAACTATTCGGAAAATTGTCAAATTTAGGAAATTCGAAATTTAATGAAAACGAAAGTGCATCAATTTAAAATGCATTCACCTGATTGGGAATGCGCAATGCAGATATCATCACTTAAGTTACGTATTTTACATCGTTGGAAATTTTTGTTAATTAGGTTTTAGTACCGTCAAAACGTTCAAAAATAAACTTCTTGAAATGTCATCAAATTATCCATATGGGTGCATAGGAAGTTAATTCATTCATATAATTAGATCCATTCGTTGACTTGGGAATACTCCAGCCATTGGTTGGAACTCGTCATGAGTAAGCAGATTATGGGTTAGAGATGGATATATTAAGCACAATTAAGCTTTCAGCACAACTCTTACTTAAGCTGATTATTTCCCTTCTCATTTTTTTGCCAATGTCGCAGTAAATTAGAGTAGCTAATATTTGACAATCTGATATCGCGCTCATAAATTACTTGAGTAATACAATTGTATCTAAGTTAAGAGACAGTTTAAAAATTAAAACTTTAAAAAAAGTTTTGAAAATATTGTGGTAAATATCTTTCAACGTAGTAAAAATTCGGATACACTTCATAAAGGTAAACTGTTATTAGATAATAATTTCGAATCACCCTAGAAATTTTTATTTCGTTACAAGTATTATTCCAGAGCAAGGTCATGGTTATTCATTATTCACGAACACAACTTGGCAGATTCTGTGGATTTCCTAAAAACTTGGAAGGGATTTTCAAATTTTATGAATAAGTCACTGAGGATGGAATATCGGTTTTGGAACAAGGATGTGAGATTATCGATCATCTTTTATAAATACTTAAAGAATTGTTTTCCCTTATTACGTTTTCAACCTTAGCAATATTTAATCTCAATTGTCTCATCTTTCAGATCATCCACGTAGATCAGCATACACAGCAACATCCTTGTCATGAGGACAGTAGCTGAGATTTGACCGTAACACCAGTAGTCGATGCTGTTGTACCTGCGGTAACTGGAGTTCGCGTGGCATTGGATGACAAGACTTCAGGCACCACAGCTGATTGAATTGGCAGAATGCATCGCTCAAGTGCTTCTAACTCCGGAACTACAAGATGGCCTCCAGAGTTCTAGTTACTTGTGATGCTTCAAGAAAACTTTGTTGCATTACCCACCATAATTCTCATGTACTGCATGCAGCTATGCCAATAAAGTTTGTTAGTGTGGCTGCATGCAATTGCTCATGCTAATACTTGTTCATTTTCATGCGTTGCATTTTTATGCTTAGTTGTATTTATTTGTTTACTTTTACTTCTCTTTTCTGCTCCAATAAATAGTTCACAACTTCCAATGCATTTTTTTAAACTCTGGACTTAGCATATTTCCTTTGTTTACCTTTTGGACTCGGGTCATTTTTTCATTTTTTAAACTTTGAACAGAATATTTTTTACCACTTCTCACTGGTCATTTAGAAATATTAGCAAAAATGAGAAAAATAACTTGATCGGAACCAATTCTAGGCACTTTTGGCCAATTTTTGAGCAAAACTAAGCGGTAAAAACTTGTCCAGAAAGGCCTCTGCTCTGGGATTTGAGCCTGGGACTCTCCATGTTGTAGCCCAGCTCTTTATCAATTAGACCGCTATGACCCCCCAGATCTTTTGAATCCACATTACTTTATATAGTCTCTGTTAAGCAGTAGCGCCTGCTTATTTCCCTTCCCTGGGCATGCATTTGAAGAGAGGAGTGTGTTGAGGTCAGAAAAACAAAAAAAGATTCCCCTTTGTGCTGGAAACTTGACCCAAAAAGGCAGAATAAAGTGAAAGTAATCGGCTAGAGTAGATAAGACTCGTATTAAGCCATTATTATTTATACCTTAGTGTCCATTCTTTATTTTTCTCACTTCTTAGGCCAACAATGAGTTCCATCATTGTTTTAATGCAGGTTACTTAATCCAGATTTTCCAGTTGATTAAAGTAAATTTCATATGCATTTGTACATAGAAAAAGATGCAAGAAGGATAAGCTAAAGCAAGCAAGTACTGGCAAAGTACAATGCTCGTCATGGGTGTTTTCGAGTCTGTTTCCGCACTAACAGGCGCTTCAGACCGGGAGGAAAGGTATAAGGATAGGAATGGAAGGGATGGGGATAGGATACGGTCCGAAGCCCCGCAAAGTACAATTACAAACGCCTGGCTGCCTTCATAATTATTTGCGCAAAACCTAATTGTTAGAGCTAATTTTAAATATTCATAACACCTGATCTTCGATATAATAAGGGTTTTTGAATGTTTTGTTTGCTAACAGACTATTTGATCTTTTCCCTTCGTACTATAGCGACCACCAAATACTTATAAATTATCCCTATGAATAACATAAGCTGTTCAGGAGTTAACTTTCTTCCCAATGCCATCTATTGCTGAACATTGAATTTACTTTCCTAAATACCTGCCCCCTCTCGGTGAAACAAGCACCGGGATTTTCGAAGCCATCACTACGCTAACAATAGTGAAAATTTAGTCAATACGTTCCTTCGTACGCAAACAATGTCGATAATTGAGGTACCGCTTTAAGCAGTAAGATCTCCGTGGCAATTCCTTAATTTACAGTTGCACTATATATTATTTGTGTGAAAATCGAAGTTGAAGGATATTATTTGTTTTTCCACGCCTCCGCGGGAGTTTTGTTGGTTGCCTATACACCAGGATGACACGGATACTATAAGCGTTGAACCGTAGTTATAGTAACAAGTTCTCCGCCTATATTATTTTTGAAAGGTTTTCCTCCGTAGTCTTAAATATACAAAAATTGATTTTATGAATGTTGTCATGACTAATGTTTGATATAAACAATGCGCCAGTAAACGTAGATAACTAATTAAATATTATTTGTTAACTTCCGAAATATAACTATACAAATTCATATCTTAACGAATCGCGTCATTAATACTTTTATCATTGTTGAGAAATTAACGACAGAGTTGTGAAGGACGTCCATCATTCACCAATAAAATACAGCCTTCATTCGCACCTTTACCTCTGACTATTAAACAGAGTTGCTCGGTGAGGGAAGAGCGTTCATTTGAATGCTCTTTCCTCGCCGTGAATTAAAGATAATTAATGATACTGTAATATTGCTATGCTATTGGAATGCTACAATATACATCAATTTCTTTCTTGATTCCTGGTAGGTACTATAATTAGACCGACTACCTGAGCACATTTATGGCAATAACGTGGTTAACAAAACAAAAGTCATGACAACATTCATGAAATAATTTTTTGTATATTTTCGACTGCGGAGGAAAGCCTTTCAAAAATAAAAAAGGCGGAGAACTTATTACTATAACTACGGTTCGACGCCTATAGTATCCGTGTCATCCTGGTGTATAGGCAACCAACAAAACTCCCGCGGAGGCGGGGAAAAACAAATAATACTCTTCAACTTCGATTTTCACACGAATAATACACAGTGCAACTGTAAATTAAGGATTTGCCAGAAGCGGAGATCTTACTCCTTAAAGCGGTAATTCAATAATCGATATTGTTTGCGTATGTAGGAACGTATTAACTAAATTTTGACTATCGTTAGCGTGGTGACGGCTTCGAAAATCCCGGTGCTTGTTTCACCGAGAGGGGGCAGGTATTTGGGAAAGTAAATTCAAAGTTCAGCAATAGATGGCAATGGCAAGAAAGTTAACTCCTGAACAGTTTATCTTATTCATAGGGATAATTTATAATGATTTGGTGGTCATTATAGTATGAAAAGAAAAGATCAAAGAATCAGTTAGCAAACAAAACATTCAAAAACCCTAATTGTTGTAAGGAGCAGGTGTTATGAATATTTGAAATTAGCTCTCACAATTAGGTTTTGCGCAAATAGTTATCAAGACAGCCAGGCGTTTTTCATTTGATTGACGACAGAGCATGATTGGTTCATTGCCTACGCACTGTCCTTTATTGACCCGGTGACGCCGCCACTATGGCCCACCCTTGTAGCTGGTCGTAATTGACGCCGCGGGGCTTTGCATCCATGAAGCCGATCCTCTTGAGGTGGCGTGGCTCACTCGGCAGAGTAGGTGTATGCGGTTCTCCGCAATGTGGGTTAGCTTGAGAGAGGGGACTTAAGGGAGGGGGAGTCTGTCGTGGAGATGACGGCTCCTTTGCTGAGGGATCTGTCGTGGTTGATGGCAGGTCCTTCGTGGGCGGGGGGAGTTTCCCGGAGGGGAGACGCCCCCTTGCTCTGGGGTGGAAAATTACTCAGAGGGGGGAGCTATGTCAGTTATTTCTTCACTCTCCAATATAGTCTCATTACCAAAGAAACACTACTTTCTTATACCATTTCTTCGAAATGAATTTAAGAATGTAAGGAAAGAAAGTTGGGTTATGAAAGTGTCCACCTTCAAACCCCGCCCCCTATCCCCCGGGTACAAGCTCCCTCTGTTTCATGTCTTCCTTTTTCTACATATTGATTACTCATTTTGTTTCCTAATTTACTCACTTAATAATGGCTAGATCGAAGCAGAATTTCCTGCGTTACAATCCTCTTATTTTACCCCACCTAACCATTACAATTAATTTGCATTATCATTTATACTTATTCCCCAAAATTAACATTTATTAACCTGCTCGTCCACCCCTCTTGTATCGCTGCCTTACACTTCAGGGAACACACCCAAGGCCGACTTCTACCATGCACCGCCAGGTGCCCCCACCCGTCTATTTTCTTCCCAAATGCTACTCTACAAATTCATACCTTATTCATATAATTGTCACCAATCACACCATGATGGGTTTGTGAAGGACTTCCATCATTCACCAACTTAATTCTGCCTTCATTCGCAACTTTACCTCCGACTAATACACACTTGCACGGCAAGGATAAGCATTCAATGTTAACACAACACCAGTTCAATTTACTTTTTATTTTCATTTCAAAATATTACAATTCCAATCAACTTTTATCACTACAATACCAAGGGTTTCACATGCATCATTGATAATATCAATTTCGTAATTGCTTTCATTACATCAACAAAATCCACTGCTTGTGTTTTTGCACCAAATCTGGACTGGAATCCTGCCTCTTGATACCATGATCTCCTATGCTCTGCAACAACTGAAATCAAAACATTCTTCCATCAGTCTCACCCAAGATCATAATTTGCATCCAGAATATCATAACTGCTTCAGCCGTCATGCATTCCAATGAGCTCTTGTCAATATCCAAGTTATCGTTTAATCTTTATCTCCCACAGTTTTCATCTCAAACCATTACAACCATCTCAGATTTGACAACTCAGCAGACCATGAATCACCCTCACTACATTATTTTACACTACGTGCTGTATTATTTCATTTTAAAATTCCACAACAACCTACAATTTACACATGAACTAATGAGTTCCTTTGAACAATTGGGAACTGAACCTGTTCCGGAAAGAAGTAAACACTTTTCCCACAGCTTCCCAAAATGTTGCTTTCCCTATCAGTTACACCCAAATTATTATAGTATTCAATCCATTGAAAAAATGTTTTGGAAAATTGTCGAAATTTCTTTTAGTCATCATATCCAGGAAAGATAGTTGGTTATTCTTTTTGTATGTATTCTATTTTAAATTGTAATTTAGGATTGAAATGATTAAACTGTTCTAAAATAGTAACAGATAAATCAAACAAGACAGCAGTTATGAATAAAGAAGAATGTGACCATAAAATACTAGAGCTACTGAAGGACACAGAAATTTATAGTGAAGCTCCTAAAAACAAAAATTTAACAACATAGCTTCAAACCAGAGTAAATTCTCTAGTCAAAAACTTTTCAAAGAAAGTAAGTTTTTTATGAAGAACCCTACTTACGAATGTTCTAAATTCCTTTCCAACATCCTTAGTCATTTACCTTCAGATAAATACAATATTAGAGATTCCTTTCATTTTTTTTATGAAAATATTTATAAAAAAATATTCCTATCAGAGTTAATTCTATTCTTATTACCTAGTACAGATTTAGCCTACTTAAACCAGGTAGGTACTTGTCGCTTGGTTGCATATATTTAAACCTTCTACTGTATATTTGACATATAACTATATTACAATTTTTTTCATCTTGCTACTCTTATTTTTGATTAGACTTCATTTAAGTTTTTTTATCACTTTCTTCTGTCTCACAAGACAACAATTTTGAAAGTGGTTCACTTTGGAATATGGTATAAATCAATAAAATATTCAACTTTTGATGCCCACAGAAATTTTCATTTAAATACTTTTAGTTTTACCAAATGCAAACCTATGTCATATGGGAGTTCCACAAAAAGTAAGTCCGTATGATTTTTCGGAATGAAATGGCCGATCTAGATTCAAGACTTAGCTGTTATATCTTTTTATGAACCTTTCAATATCTTCACGAAACGATATCTTCAGGTATTGTTCTGCTCTGGTATTGATAACATAACTGGTTTTTGCTCTACCCATCCCCTAACTTTAATTAAAGAACTGGCAAACTCAGCTTTCATGATACAACACTTATCACATGGTTTTCATGAATGGCAATTAATTGGGACTAAGGTGCCTGAGCAGTCTCATAACTAATAACCTTCTTAGGCAAGAAAGACATGAATTCTCGAGGAATACAAAGATGACTACCACTATGGGGAAACCCCAAATGTGTAAAAATGTGAATGGGTGCCCCTGAGAATAGAAAAAAAGATACTCATCGACACAATGAAGAACAAAGTTCCCTAATCTCAGCCTTCCTCACACAACACCCTGCTGGTGCTAAAGTTCCCACATCAAAACCGGATCAACAGCTGATCAGCATGGATCTGAGGGATCAAAAAGCAAAAATATGAGCCTTAGCCCAAAAGCATTGTAATAACATTTGCCCATCTAATAGTTGCAACATTAAGATCCATAAATACAGTCAACGAAAACCTATGCAAGATTATACATTATATTATATTGTCGGTATAATTAGAAACATACAGAGAATCATTCAATTGCACATTATTAGTTACTGACTACCACCAAAGCATTCATGCCAAGCAAGCATCTCTCACCTTGGCAATTGCAAGGAACAGCAATTGGGCATTCGCCTGTAATGAAGTAGGAAAGAGAAGGAAATTCTGTATCAGCACCTTCTACGAAAATATGGTCCCCTCATTACCCTAGGAATATACACGTAACAAGGTCAGTATAAGTATTTATATTTTATTAGTTATAAGTACAAAAAAGGGATTATGATTATCAAGATGAAATGATTGAAAATATGGTATGAAATGCAGTCATCATTGGAATAATTAATGTCCACTTAGACCTACCTTCACTGGTAGAAAACTAAACCAACTCTAGTCCTGATAAGAAAAGTGAGAGGAAAAAGTAATGATTTCATAAATTATACATTACATGGTAATAAACATTGGGGAAAGTAATAATATGTAAGAAAAGTCATGTCACCTTCCATGCCATAAGGTACCATGATTACTAGCCATTAAAATGGCAAAGGACATTATTAGTTTTAATAACAATAAAAAGAACAATGGAGCCTTTACACGGAGACAAGGTCAACACGAAGCAGGTGAACCTGCTGTAAAACAGAAAAGATAACATGTTATATGGATAAGGGTATAGCTACAGCAAAGATCAGAGGAGAATCGCCCAGCAGAAAGAACTGTCAGTTGTAAGGTGAGTACTACTGTTAATAATAATAGTTTATTTGTCCAAAGATCACATTTTCACATGATATAAGACACGTCAAGATGATGTATGTACAATCAAAATACAGAAGCAATGAAAAAAACAAAGAAAAAAATAATGAATGTCAAATTAAGCATAGAGAGCACAAAGCTGATACATTATCACTCAGTTTGATTAGTCATATAAATATTCGTTAACAGAGTAGAACATTTTCTCCTGAAGGAAACTGTGAACATTATGTTTTTAACACACAAAGAATCAATGTTGTTTATCCAATTGGGTAGTTTGTTAAAAAGTTTGATGCCAATTTCTTTAGGGCCCGAACTGATGCACTAGTCCTAACTCTACCTTGATGGAGGTATTTCGATCTTTGAGTCTTATATTGATGGAAGTCAGCATTTATGGAGAATTTGGACAGCTTTTGTTGAACATATACCACTGAAAATATGATGTATACACAGGGGAAAGGAAGAATGTTTAGATTTGCAAAAATTGATCTGGATGGGGAACGGTATGGCTTTTTCATCATAATCCTGACTAATCTTTTCTGTAATTAGAAGATCTTTACTGCATGTGTGGACGAACCCCAATAATAGAATGCAGCAGATGCGTCAAGAAAAAACTGCTGTAGAATCTGATACAGATAGGTATTTTGTTGCACAAAAACTGACTCTTAGGAAAGAAGATCAATGATAAAAGACAAAAATAGACGCAGTTTCTGATGTGAAGATGCTGAGGGAGTAAGTTAATGGAAGTGGAGACCAACAAGGAAAATAAAAAAAAAGTAGGGGAAAAGTAAAAAGTAGATAGAGTACACAAAAAAGATGATAATTTTTTCCTACGAAGATGCCCCATTATTGAAATATGAGGGAAATATTGGACCTGAACAGTTTATTCAAATATCTTACACATGCAATAATAATAAAGCTGTAAGAAAATATGATTTTTTTCCATATGCAAATGAACAAGTAAAAATATTCATAAAATATTATTTGGAAAATTTTAAAGTGGAACTTCTTTGTATCAACTTCTTCAAATTACTAGATATGCCAGGGATGAAAGTCAATTGAACAAAGACTGGTTTTGTGTGTCTGGACCACTAGATGCACTTTTATCATAGTACCCATTTCTGAATACATATAAACAAGAAAAATATCATTTGATGAGTTGGGAATACCATAGAAGAGAGAGAATATTGAAGATGAGCACTAACCTTATTTGGTCAGGAGATAAAATGAGTTATAGCAACTTTAAAGTGCCTAGATAGCATGGCAAAGCTCAATCTTGCAAAATACTAACAGAACCAAGCATATCATTACAACAAGTAGCCTTCACAATGGTAGGAAAAATTCCAATGCAAAAGAAGTTAGTCTCTGTTAAGTGTTGAAACTTTGATAAATAAAATTTCGGTAGAGTCCATAAAAAATTTGATTGAATCGCACTGAGTACAGCATTTTGGTCAGAGGGCTGCACTCCCTCAAATGTGGAGGATATTAGGGGTCTGGAGTCAAAGTCCCGATGCCCTGCAACACACAAGTTGCTGCCGAGCATCGAGACAATGACTCCAGACACAGCCAACTCCCAATGTACTCCACATTCGAGGGAGTGCAGCCCTTGAAGATCAGTTTTGATCGAGAGAGAGCCATCCAGCAGCAGGGTTCTTGGTCCGAACACTGCACTTCCAGTCCATGGAACCCCATCAAAGACCTCTTGGCCCCTGGAATAGCATCATTGCAGTTCCTAAGTGGAAGGAACCTCTTGGTAGACTTCAAAGACATCATGGCTAAATGGATGTCTTCTAGTAAGAAATTGAAAAATTCTGAAAATAGGAGACAATCTGACAAGAAACATACCCTGTTAGAATAATAATATAGCAAAAATGGAGATAGTTCATGTGAATTCACATAAATGGTAGGAGAAAATCAAAAGTAGGCTAAAGCAACGACGGTTGTTAACAAAAGAGATCAAGTGCAAGAGTAAGACAGACGTTAGAAGACAAGAACATACATTACAGTTGGTGGCAGGGAAAGGAAAAGGGAATGGCTTCTCTAGAATGGCTCTAATATGACTTGAATGGCATAAAGTACAAGTTGAAAATGTGTGTTTTTAAATAATTGCATGGATAAAGCTGCAATGGAATGTCTGGAATATCTGATCTGTTAGTAGCTGGAAGTACAAAATTGATGGAAAAAATTAAATCATCATTTAAAGTTGCTTAACGATTAAACAAAAGAGCTGATCGAGCTAAAGACTTGCTCAAATATTCAAGAAAAAGGTGAAGTTAGAATGATAAGAATAGACAAGTTAGTCGGCCACAGGAGGAGGTTAGGACCACTCGAATACTTGGATTTAATTAAAGTAGAATGATGAAAAAGTGGATATCTTGGAGTCCTAAGAAGTGATATTGTTTTTAAACAACACCATAGAATCTTGTAAAGAAGGTCCAACATGGATATGTTCATTGATGTATTAATAACAGATATAAAGACATGACTGGAACTGGAAATATGTCATCCAGAATGCAGCCATAGATCTGAAGGAAATTGAACGAGAAACCAAATGAAATTATTCAAAGAAATATTTTATGCTTAGATTTAGTGGTCAAATTATTAATCATCTTAGAAGGTAATGTTGAATGTACATGAAGAAGAGTGTCATTTATAGCCAACATTTCACTTATCTCATTTTTGAAAGCTTAATATTTTCCTCACCGTGGTAGTACTGTGATTCTTGGTTTCATGTAAGTAGCATGAAAATGGGGTGGTATACTTTTTGCATACCTGCATGTTAGTAAGAAATTGGTAATGCACGCCTAGTGACTGTTCATCCCCTGCCAAACACCCTTGCGGTGGCTTGCAAGGTATAGTGTCAATTTAGATGAAGAGATGTTTTAAAATTGATGATGATGTTAGGGAGGTGAAGGAAGTGTATCTACAAGACTCTTCTGTTGTACATTTCATCCATGACCATCCATGGGATAAAACTGCTACATAGTTGGAAAATGTTATAGATGATGTCTGCGTTTTTAACCCTTTGAGTGCCACACGACGATATATCGTCGTTTGCAGAATGTGCCAGAAGTGCCAACGACGATATATCGTCGTCTATGAGGAGACGTGTTAAAACAATGTTTTTCTCAATCTTTAACTCTTGTAAATTGTTCATAATACAAGAATGATCTTTTATTTACGACATGGGACAATAATTTTTATTGTAAATGGAAATGATCAACAGCTTTGGTAATTTAAATAACTGTATGTCGGATTGAATTTTCCGAGCGCCACATTTGGTTGTTACGAAACTGCTTCTGGTGTGACACTTTGGAAACTACGTTGTTTGTTAGCCTAAAACCAATTGACTTTCTTCTAATATTTTGAACTTTGTATTTATGTCGGAGATATTATGTTTGGCGTGTTCTTATTTTTTTATATGCTTAGAAACATTTTATTCTCTGCGAAGTACATCGCATTCTCGTTCGTTTTGCGAACGATTCATGGCATAGCAAAAAGACTTTGGGCTTCAAACATCTCGGCTATGTCGCTTCTGATGACATAATTTGTTGCTGTTCACTGCGATCAAGTCATTGATTTTTAGCTACGAAAGGCAGACGAAAAGATACTACGTGCTATGCTATCTCTAGCGGCTGGTGCGTTGAGTCAGCTGGGGTGTTGAGTCAGCTATGTGGCTCCGATTGTCAGCCTCGTTATCATAGTAGATACGGCAGTAGTAATTGAAAGATGATGCTGTGCATAAAAAATACAATGTGTGCCATCTCTTGTTGTTGTTTACACATTGGAATTTCACTAGTGGCTTTTTGGAAGTGAAATATTTTACCCAAAAATGGCGTCAACTTCTAGAAATGAATTTTCACCTGGTGTTGACGATGACAGCTTAGCTGAATACATAAATTCACTAAGTAATGACGACGACTCTGTGGAAAGTGAAGACAGCGCCTATTTTCGTTGAGACACTAGTGAAGGGGAGTGTTATCAGACTCAGATGAAAGCATGATAATCCTTCCTAAGAAGAGACCGGCAATTATTGAGTATAGCAATGATAGTGTCAGTTCTGATGAACGTGAAAGTGGAGCCGTGATCAATCTGCAGAATTCATTGAGGTTCAGGACAATTGTGATTCACTCCCTCCTCCACATTTTGAATTCCTGGAAACTCCTGGTTCCAATCATTTTCCGCCACCAAAATCTTGTCCAATCCTGTACTTCAACCTCTTTTTACCAACGCATTCTGGACCATGGTACCTCAACCTCTCAATAAAACTTAAGTGTGGGCAAGAAAAAGTGTTTTAGAAGTGAAGAGCTTCTTATTCTTGGGTATCGAGAAAAGAAATCACAAAAAAAATCCAGTTTTATTACTTTCCACCAACTCGATAGCCAAAAGCAATTCAATCATTCGCAAGGGTTAAGAATTTCCAAAGGAAAGTCCACAAATCATTGAGCAGTACAATGAGTACAATGATACATGGGAGGCATTTATTCTTCGGATATTTTGTTGTACGCGTATTTAGATGAGAGAAGATTACTTGATATACTGGAAGAAAATGGTCTGCAATGTAATTTCTAAAATGGTGCTAAATGCTTATATTACTTACAAATCAAACAATCCTGATAAAAATATCAAGAGTGCAGTTTTTTCAGAAATAATAGATAGCATTGTGAATAAATGGTTACTTAGATGGAATAATCCCAGTCAGTCAACTCCTAGGACAGCATCGCCAGGAATATATGGGATAGGGAAACTTTCAGGGCGGAGGGAAAAAGTGTGTGCTGTATGCAGTAGGAAAGGCCGTGGCCCTGTCCACAGATCTAGAACTGCATGAAATGTAAATAAGGTCTACATGGAATTTGTGTGTCTCATCACATTTATGAATAATATGAAAATTAGTTATTTGATTTGGAATAGGGTTTGTAATGTTGTCATCGTTTTCTAAGCATGAGTATATATTTTCAATAATTTGTAATGCAATTGTTATCATTTTGTAAGCAATAACAAACTAAAATTCTTGTTATTATTATTCAGATACCATGTTTTGTAACGTTTTCACATCCAAATATTCTGTTGTCTGCGAAAATATTCACATTATATACCTCCAATCATTTTGATAATTTCCCCTGAATTTTATGCAATTTGCATTGTGTTACTCAATCGAATATATATCGAAAATTCGCGCAAATTCCTTTGATATTATATGATGAATTCCTAGAAAAATAATAATCTTTTATATTTATCAATGGTTTATTTCTTTAAAGTTGATATTATATCCCGATTTTTTGGTCAAATTTGAGAAATAAAATAATTCAAATCTGTAAATTCCAAATTAAACTATAACAATTGCGTGTCATTGAGAAAATCAGCCGAATTTTTTTCATATTAATTTGGAAGTAAGTATTCACTTTCAAATGCAGAAAAAATTATGTAAAAATAGCAACAAATAAACAAATAATGATTTTTTGAATAAAGGCCTACAAAATTAGCAAAATACCCGTGGCACTTCTGGGAATACCCACCTAAAAATCGGTGGCACTCAAAGGGTTAAATGATTGCAAGTAGAGAACTGTATCAGATCACCTAAAATGTTTGCTCTGTTCATAGTAGGTTAACGAAATGAATCAAACTGATCAGTTATTACTTTTAAAATGATATGAGGACCTGAAGGATTCGGAGGAAGTTCAGTGGAAAAAGTCAGCAAAAGATGAATCATTGGCAAGACATTCAAAGAGGAGATAACTCAATTATATTCTAAAGTATTGCAGTTTGATTTTGTTACTTTCAATAAGATACTGTTGATTATATGCAAGGAAGAGGTATTTTGATGACTGGAATTTGATTGCAGTGATTGGGCATCATGCTGTGTTGACAAGCGTGCATAAATTTTAATCTCGAGTTTAATTCTGAATGGAAGCCCCAAGTTGGTCGTGAGGAAGTACGAGCCCCTATGTCTAATATCCTTCTTGGCATTGTTCTGTCGTTGACACAGGAAGAAAAGAAAGTTTCATATTATGAGATAGTGGGCAAACTAAAGGTAAAAATAAGTGAAAAATGAGTGCTTGGAAAAACTGAAGAAGGATTTATGTTGTTCGGGCAAAAGAAGGTCAGGACATTCATGAAAAAAATGCTCGAGCATGTCATGATCATGACAAAAGAAATGTGTCATGTTGCAAGAACAACTCTGTTAAAATACATCGGAAAGAAATAAAATGTCCCACATGAACTTTTTTCAGCTCCAAAGAACCTCTTTTTTCTGAATTTCTCAAATCAAAGTGATCATTTCTCAGTGAAAAATGCTCAAATTCCATATTTATTAACCCTCTCCCTATCAAAGTTTAAATGCCTCATTCTGCACTCCGTCACAAGCCGCCCAGAACCGCCCGGCCGTTTGAAACGCCCTCCTGCATAACCCGCCCGAAACCGCCCGACCTGCAGAGCTGTGTTCCGAGGGTTCTTTGGAGCCTCATAGTCATCTGCTTCATCTTGAGGGTGTTTATCCTCGCTAGCGCACACATTTTCTTATCTTCTCTCTCACGCAGATGAAACAGAACCCCATAAAACTGTCACAATACGCCTAATTGCTCGAAGGGTCGAATGGTCTAGTTTGGGCCTCTCGGACGGCATGTCATCTTTGGGGAAGTGATGAAAGAATAGTCTCTGGCAGAGGGTCCTTTTAGGTTGGCCCATGTTCGAAGATAGGCGATGAATGAGGCATATTATAGTCTTCGCCCTCCGCAGGACGCAACTGAGAGCTGAAATCTCCAGACGTCTTTTTCGCTCGTATAGGGTTGGCTTCAGTATCACAAAATAATATTTCTCCTTGTGTGGCCACGGGCACTAACTGATACAACATATCTTATCCCATATGGTGAGAAGCTGAGTCAGAGACCAAGCGAAAAAGAAAAATATTTTCCCATACGCCGCCCAGTTCTAACCATGACTTCTTTGAGTGAGGGTGCCATAGCAGAGGAAGTGATCAGAGATTTGTCTAGTGATTCAGATAGCTCTAGTTCCATAAGTGCAGGCGGAGAAGGAAGTGTTAGTGATAAGTCGAGTGAATTCGGTTTAGAAGATGAAATTGCTCCAACTGCAAGTAATTTCCTAGCTACTTCACAGTTGCAAGACACATGGAGGGATACACTAATTTATTCAGCATCAGAGGATTTCAAAGAAGATAGTGGACCTATACATAACTTGGCGGTAGGCGACGACGAATTTTCCTTCCTAAAATACATGCTAGGAGGTGAAAGTTTTTTTGAGCGTATTGTAGAGAATACAAATAAATACGCAGAATATATCCAACTTTCCACAAGGAAGGTCGATAAAGACTGGGTAGATGTCACCTATAGCGAAGTTGTAGCATACATCGGAGTACTCATATACATGGGTATTTTTGATTTACCTGAAAGTAGGGGTTATTGGCATAGTCAAGATATTGATTGATCAATAGTTCGCAATTGCATGACATTGGGAAGGTATTCAAAAATATCGAAATATTTTCACATAAGTGACATAACGCAGGAGAAAAAGCAGGGAGGGTTTTGATGTGCTGCAGAAAATAAGAATGGCTCTTGATGTAATGGATACATTCCATACAAAGTATCGACTAGGATGGGATTTAAGTGTTGACGAGGCAATGGTTGCTTTTAAAGGGCGTCATTTCATAAAACCATATATCCGAGGAAAGTCAACGAAGTGGGGTTTTTAAATTTGGGTGTTGGCGAGCTCCCATGGTTATGTCCTTCGTGGAAAAGTATACTTAGGAAAAAAGGATAAAAGAAACTGTGAAATGTTACTTGGAACGCAAGTAGTTATGAATTTGCTAGGAAACTATTTAGGTAAAAAACATCCCGTGTACTTCAATAGTTTTTTTTTCAAGTTCTACACTCATGAATTTGTTACTAGTGAATAACATTTACGAATGCGCTACAACTAGAACTTATCTTAGGGAATGGCGCGCGGAGTTGAAAAATCCAAAGAAACTTAAACTCAAAAGAGGTGAAAGTAAAAGCTTACAATGTGGTAAGGTGACAGAAACAGTTTGGCACGATAATCGTGATATATGTATTCTGCAAACGAATTCCGACCCAAGAAGGTATGTACATGAATGTCCCAAGAAAAACAGGGATAGGGAACAAGCAAATTATGGTCTCCTGTCCTGAGTCAATTGCTTTATATACTAAATATATGGGTGGCGTTGACAGAGCTGATCAGAGAAGGCGCTACTACGACTTAGGGAGGAAAACGAAAAAGTGTTGGAAGTACGTATTTGCCTTTGTTGTTAATACGGGCATAGTTAACAGCTTTATTCTGTATAAAGAAACTAATCCTCCACCAAAAACTAAGCACGGGGTAACGCAAAAGGGCTTCCGTTTAGCCCTCTATAGGCAGATGATCGGTAATTTCACCTCCCGCAAAGTGACAGGCCGTAAACTAAATTTACCCGTGGCCGCTAGTCCACATAGAGCGCTACATTGTTTAGCCAAGATTGAAGGAAGAAAGGTGTGCGCTTACTGCAGCTCAAACAAAAGAAGAACCACTGCTGGGCGGAGAATAGGAACAACCTTCAACTGCAACAGCTTCGATTTATCACTATGCAGAGTGGGATGTTTTCTCCAATATCACCAAGAAAAGGGAGTGGAAGTAGGAAATTAAATACACAGAAAGGTAAGACGATTTATTTTCACAGTATTGACATTTGATTAAAATATTTTCAAAATTTGAAACAAAGTACTCAATTACATACATAGCTATTCAAAGTTAAATGAAGCAATGTCCGCATGCCTCTCATCTCGCAAAAAAATAGGTCTACCACTGGGGATAGAGGGTATTTAAATTTCGTTCGTAGCGGAGACTTCTTCGCCGGGCGGTTTTGGGCGGTTTATGACGGAGAGGGTTAACATATGCATACAAAGTACGTATGAGTGTTAGAGTGAGAACAACTGGCTCGTTTCTTAAATTATTTCTTGGTGTAAAATTAGGCTAAACTTGTGAAAAAATGAATTTTGGAAGTTGCATTTACAGCGATAGAAAACACTTATTCTTGCAAAAAGACCATTTAAAACTATTCTGATAACAAGTAGACTTCATACGCTTTCTACCTACACCTTTAACACATGTGTATCACATCAATCCAGTCTATTCCAATTTGTAGAAAAATAGTGTAAAAAGATGTTTTTCAGGTGTTAACGCAACACATGTCTGCCTATGATTCAGGGGTGATTTTTTTTCTCTGTGGAAGCAGGCTTTTGGCTCACAAAGGTTGACACTATCTATACACCAATTTTCGTTGAAATCTGAGATGGTGGAGTAAGGTATTTCAGAGAAATTTATCGATTTAAAACAGAATGACTCATATTTAACCAGATAAGTAGTAGATAGTTATGATCAAGTTATGATATTAATCATTTGAATAAAAATTTAGGTTTCACACTGAAATATTTTTAAATAAACCACTTTTGGCATGAGAAAGTCAGTCCAGTTGACAGAAAAAAGTAATAGGGTAGGAACAAAGTGGTGATAAGTGTGATAATAAAGAGGACAGGAAAAAGAAAAGACTCATTATGGGATAATGAAACTAGTATACCTAATTGACACGAGGGAGGAAAATTATTTACCAGACCAAAATATAGAGTTAGTACCCGAAGAATATTTATATATTTATTTACTGGTTAATGGTTCATCCAAAAACGACAGTTAGATGATAAACTAGAAAAGGAAAACAACACTAATACATGCATATATGTATCTCCAAAGACTTCTCATTTTATATTATTTATAAATACCATTAATGTCCTTAATGAATTCATTTTTTTGCAGATAATTCTACTTTGTTTTAAGATACCACTGTACTTGTCACATATTCGGTTTAGAACAGAATTCTTTCCTCCATTTGTCCTCACACACTTTTTGGTAAACATCCTACTGCACCTTAGGTAAAATACTGGAACATGAAAATCTATGTTTTCTAGCAAAACTTCATCTTCACCCTTACGCACCACAAAACACAGTAATAATAAGTCTTTTTTTCCTTCTGTTTCTGAGGCTAAACATTTTGAGTAGTCTCTCATGAGATACATAATTTTCTTTTGTTGGCTAATTACTGTATTCCCTAAAGTGCTGAGTCGGAAAGAACCCTTTTTGCACATGTTAAATCTAGGCAATAAACTTTTTGTAAAAGGGGGACCATACAACACATGTAAATTCTAACCTACTTCTGACTAATGATTAGTAGGTACAATACTTTTATGGCAGTGCTGTTGAAAGCGGAAGCCGCTCGTAAGACAAATCCCAATAGCTTGTTTGCTGCCAGACTTTCATTAAAGTGGTCAATGCAACTACAATGGGAGTTGTGACTTACACCCAGGAAATATGTAAAGTAACTTCATGGAAAAGAGAAGAGGGCATTTAACATACATAATTTATAGATGAAATATATGAATTGGAAGAGAAGGTCCCGTTTTAATGCACGAGTAATTGGCATGAAGGGAAATTAAAAGTAGGTAATAACAGGCTAAATTGTAAAAAATGAAGATTAAAATCCACAAAGCCGTAACCATTACGGGGCAAAGGAATAAAAAAAGGCGGGAGAGAGGGGGAAGGAAGGAGTATATACTAAGTAAGGGAGCTCTCAATCACATGTACAAAATCAAGCATACGGAGAAACTTAAGTGGTAGTAAATGATATATTCACACACTCACTCACTGTTACAAACAACTGTCACACTCAAAATTAAGGTAATCAAGGTAAAAATAAAAACGAACAGTGACTCACACATTCACTCACTCACTCAGGTTTGTATACAAAATATAATCACCTTTGTGAGTTCAATCACACACACAAGCAGGGTTTATGAGGATTTCTCCAACGTCAGTGACCCTTCATGTGCACAAGATAAGAATAAGAATAAAAGTGGGGAAAAAGGAAAAGAAATAACTAAAGTAAATAAAATAAAATTGATAATAACTTTCTAGCACTCATTCATGTGGGTTTGCATACAATATACAGTCACCCTCGTGATTCTCATTCACACATACACATACATGCAGGGTTCAGGGACTTTTTTCACAAGCACGCACTCTGGTTTTTACAATCAAAACGTACAGTCAGCCTCGTGAATCACATTCACACGCACAATCAGGGTCTATGAGGAAACTCCTTCGCCAGTGACCCGTCACACACACAGGGAGACGAGAAAGATATAAAAAAAGAAACTAATGTAGTAGAATCAAATGCATGTGTGTTTTGAGGAAGAGGATACGTGTAGTTGCCTGCTATTTGAGTTCAGGTCTGGAGGAAGAAGGAAAGAGTACAGTGTAAGAAGAGAACCACAATCAGTGTGGTATGTGAATGGGGAGTTGGAAAATAAAATTTGAGGTGGGAATTTACAGAATTAGAAGAATATTATACAAGAGTTCCGGGAAAATTGGAAAATAAAGTAGGTAGGTGAGAAAAGGGGAAAAATCATTTGATTTCAGGTGTAAAGAAGGCAGTAGTAGAGAACCTAAAAGTGAAAGAATGTAGAACCAATGCAATATTTGCAAGAGAGATGTTCAAGTACGTGTTGTGCTAAAGCTAACCACTCATTGAAAGAATACTAGTATGGCTCCCTATCCACAGACAATGACCTTGTTGTGGTAGGGAGAAAATAGGAGAGTTTCTGTGACCCCTGGATATGAGTTAGAAAGCCATATAAAAATTGCTCCCTGTAGGGTCATCGATGCCAGAAAGGTCAAATTGTAGGGGAAAGACATAGCATTTTCCTCTGTAAAAGTATTGAAGAAGAAATATTTTTTCTTTTTAAGAAATGGTTTTATAAAAGGGAAGGTTTTATAAGACATATTTGATGGGTTAAATTTGCAGAGATTACTTTAGCGACTAGATGACTTCCGGATAATTTATATCGGAAGGAATAAACATCAACAAAGAGCAGCTTGTGTAATGGACAAAAAATTCAGAATGAGGACAGTGAATACATAGGAGATTCATGATAGGACTCTAAATATGGAGTATAAAGTGGTCATCATCATCATCATCATTAGTCATCAATCCTCAGGTTGGTTTGATGCAGCTCTCCACTGAGTTCTTTTATCCACTTTACAAATGGATGGGAAGAATGGCAAAGGAAGGCCTTGAGTAAGATATACATATCCATACATTGAACAAGTGATGAAGGATGTGAAAGAGAAGATATACGTAAATTTGAAGGGATTAGCCAATAAAAGAACAGTATAAAGTTAAACTATTACACAAATATACATGTCTACAACAAGCCATGTGAAAGGCATGGAAGGTGACGTGAAATGAACAGCTTGAGAATTAATGTGTAACATTCCATTGAGAAAGCATTTAATATTGCAACACGGCAGTTGCTGAAGAAAGAGTAAGAAGAGAGGTAGGTGGGTGATAGGATGGATGGAAGAAATGAACATGTTGATAAAGCAGTCTAATGCTGCAGGAGAAACAGACTTGCTGTGAAAGTCAAGTAGTTAAAACACCAACTGACGTACTTACAATCCAAAGTTGTTGATCAAACCCAATAGCAATTAGCTTATACTGGTTAGATATAGATTTAAATGCACCAATTGACACAGTTATTAATTATATAACTTCGAAAAACAACTTGAAGGGAATGAAGTGCTAGGTTAGATTGAAAATGGCAATTTTATTAAAGTACCAAGTGATATATCGTTAAAAGTAGAATTGGATGGACAAACCATCTTCTAAATACATTAAAACATCCTCATGTATAAGGATAGCCCTATCTTTCAAATATGTATGCCTTATTTAGTTCCGTATACTTCTTGCCTCTTACTATTTACACCCAAACTGCCTGACGTCCTTTAAAATCTCCTTTCTCTCCTATTACCCATTCCATTCACTCATTATCTCCTCACGATTGTTTCAATCAACTCCCTCTCTTCCCATCCAACACTTCCTCATATGTCCGTCCCCCTTTCCACCCACCTTACCTTCTTCACACCCACATCTCAAAAGTTGTCAATATATTTCAATAGCCCTGACAGGATTGAAAAGAAAAACTCCCGGGAATCAACTAACGAAAACCCATGGGCAGGAAAAAATGTCAGCGTCCATAAATGGTGAAAAAAGCTAGAAAAAAGGATAAGGAAAACCATGGAAAAAGCAATATGAATGGTAAAACCCTGAGAGGATTAGGAAACCATGGATCTCTAAGGAAATGATTTGGAAGATAGAGGGAGAAAAAAGAAGAATGTTAAAAGAGAACTATGAAAAAAATGTACAAGAAATTTAATAAAAAGCTAAGATGAGGAACTAAAAGTGTAATGGAAACAAGAAGGAGGAGGAGAGAGTGCGAAGAAATGGAAATATCCCTGCAAGAAGAAATAATGGATATGCTAAATGCAAAAGTGAATATTATTTCAGATTGTCATAAAGAGAAAGTGAAGGGTAGAAGAAGTAGTCGTGGACACAGAAGGGACGTGAATAAATGGAGAAATACATTTAGACCTTCACAATAGAAATTATAACTACTGGACATAAATGGGGAAAGAAAATGTGACACAGTCACAGATACTCTTGATACGTAAATGTTGGATTGTGAGATTACTAGATCTCAGCGGAAAATGAAGGCATAAAATGCTGTAAGAATGGACGATATCTCGGTTAAATTACTGAATAATTATGAAAAGAAAATTTATTTTAACTTATTTATAGGATCTATGATAAAGGGATCTGGCTCAAGGACTTGAAAACACCAGTTTTGATCTCCATCCCAAAAAGGAAAAGGTACAATTCTGAGAAGAATATAGTACAATGAACTTAATTTGCCACCCTGACAAAGTATGCATACAGTAGGGAAGAGAAGAGGGAGAATGGTTACTTTCATGAAGGTAATTTTAGGAAGGGAAATCCTGAATAGTACTGAGTTAGTGGAGCGATTTATTAAAAAAAGGAACTTGTAGTACAATCGGGATGTTTTTTTACCATGGCAAAAGGAAACTCTCTTATTATTCTAATAAATTTAAGCTTAATTTAAAAATAATTTTTCCTTTGTAATTTCCTTAGTGATTTTTCTTATTGCTCCATCCAAGTTCCCCATGAATATTGCATTAACTGATCCATGAAGAAAATGAAAATCGAATATTGAGAGACTTTTAAGCTAATTAAATGAGTCATGACACCTAGTCATCCAAAACCTTATTAAAATGGTAAGAATAAAAATCAGTTTCACTTATTGGTTCAGGCAACAATGAGGATGTCAGAGGGAAGGTTTGCTCACTGCCTTGTTGAACTCCCTCATGACCATGATGACTCATTGATGTCGTGATGGTATTCTCTTAAGTCGAATACAAAGAGAAAACTGCAGCCATCCTCTTTGGTGGGGGACTCCATTTTATTTTTTAGATGTAACTGAAAGATGAAAAATCATGATGAAAGCAGGAAAACATATGCAGTATTTTTCGCATCGGTAGAAATATATCAAGCTTTCGCAAGACTGACTCCACAGCAATGTATTTTTGAAATTCAATCCACAATAACCAAGAAATTTCAGCATGCATCTACTGTACACCTATTCCATAATCGAGAGTAACCAAAAAAGTTCATCTATCTTTTACGTTAACGTAGATGAATTCACTTAGTAAAATTCCACAGACTTTTTCAAAACCGACCTAGGTTTCGACTTATAGTCATTATCAAGGTCGTCAGTCATTATCTAGGTCAAAGATCAAGGTCATTATCAAATGAATTAATTTACATTATCAATATGTGATTCCAAGAAGTCAAGCCTAGCAATCTATTATATCTTTTACGTCTTTGATGTAAGTACAGAAAACTGGGTCTGCTAAGAGAACAATAATTATTTGGAAAATGGAAACTATAGAACGATATAAAGGGAAGGGAAGCTAGAAATCAATAATACAAATTTGAAGAGGGGAATCAGAGATTTATTGCAATTGAGCGAAGTAAGATGAAATGACATTGGTGGTATCTGAAATGATCGCTATCGAGTGGTATGCAGTTTAAGAGATGGGAAACGGCATGTAGTATCGTATAAGTAAAATTGGTAGTAATTGTAGAGTGGGTAAAAATAGTAATTAATAGGTATTTGGTTATGAAGTGAGTATATTGTCAGTTAGTAATATAAGCAGGCCAGTATGGAGCTTCAAGCATTCACCTCTCTGCCTTCACTCTCTTATAGACAATTAGGTTTCTTATAGACAATGATCGATTATGTTATTTACGATACAAGTTAGAACCCAATATATGAGTACTCTAGTAATATAAGTCGGCATGAAGCGACTTAGTAGCGTCGAATTAGGAAGATTAGTAGCTGAATTTGGGATATTGGTGGAGAATGCAGAGTAGGTAAATTTTAACTGAAGCTAATGCGGTGCCAACTAACCTAGTTGTAATCCAGATGAAAATTTCGATAGTGATATATGAAGAGGAAGAATTTGACGAAATTTACAAATAGATTAAAAAGGTCCATGTAAGAAAACACCCAATGGTATTAGGAACTTTGAACGAAGTTGTTGGAGAGGAGAGGGATGGCCTTGAGGCATGGGTTCAGCGAACGAAACAATCATGGTGAAAAAGCAGAGAAATTCTGAAAAATAAATAAGTGAACACTTTGAAGTGAGTAAAAGAAGGCGGAGTTGATGGCATATGATAAAATTACAGATGAGTGAACTGTATCTGGAGGGAAAAAGAGAAAAAAATGCTCGTGGCAAAACAGAGTAAGCCTGTAGCTCTTGCTAATGGCAGTGTCTCCGTCAACTAGGGGTTTAGTTGTTGTGCTAGCCATAGTTCTGTAGAGCCCGAGATCGACTCTTAGGAGTGACAGATATTTTAGCCCAGTCCCTACTTGTGCATTTCGAGAGGCGAACAAAAAGTGAATATTTTTCTCCATCGGACAGAATATCAAACGGTAATATCCATTAAAAGCAGACCAAAGCTGACACTAGGTTTTTCCCTTTCCTTACTCGTTTCCAATTAAAAATCCTACATAAACTCACCTACCTATCCTAACTAGCGCAATGAGTATTAGATGTAATGGTTCAAAGCGCTTCAACGGATAAGATTATATCGCACCATCGAACTACAGCTTTTAATCCTATGACATATACAACTCGCGGCTGACCTTAAAGCCACCGAGTGCGTCCACCGGGTTGCGGATGGTGAGACGACCTCTACATATAGAGGTTAGCTGCGAGATAAGCGAGTTCACTCGTCGAATAAGCAGTCATAGACAAAAAGCGACGGCATTCCGAGGGGGTATTGGTCTATCCCTGGGGAAGGTAGGCCTTTAAATAATACAGAACCTGTGAAGACACCGTGACTTGGCGACGGGCCGCCAACAATTACGCTTCTCAACACCCGGAGAAGAAGGCAGCAGCTCTTCTTCGTACGAGTGAAAGTGGAGAAACACAGCGGTCGGTAAAGCGACACTCGAGTGTCGCTTGATGTTCATTGGTGATTCATCAAATGATCATTTCACTACAGGCGTGGTAACATTTACTTTAACGGCTGTAGTACTGCGATGTGGAAGGGCGATCTGTTGCAGGCCAAATTCCCCTTTCACGTGTAATAGCATTACGGCGGGAAATATTGTCCAATTATATTCCACGAAAATTACGGAAATAACCTCATTACATACATACTCACCCAAGGGATGTGGAGACGCTGGATGCTCCGTTAGAATAATTCGTCATTCGTGGTAGTTCCAATGTCAGCGTTTGTATGACCCAGGACTTCCTTGGCAATGCCAAAAAAGAAAATAAGAGCGAAAAATCGCGCTTAAGAGAAGATATAAATGTTGTCTATCTAGGTATGCACATGAAGATCAGTGAATTTTTGTTACGCATAGCACATAAAAATCAAGCTTAGTGAAGAAATAAATGGCAGTGAAACTAATATCACCTAGAAAAATACATTCTTCAAGAATATTAGTATTTATATCTAAAGCAAGTTCTTACCTATCCAATCTTACGATATGCCTCGACGCCAAGTCCCCATACAACTGAATGTTTCGTTGAAAATTCCCCAGGTGGCGCGGCGTACTTTTTGGCTGGATTTTTTCGGGGGGAGGGGAAATATTTCTCCTATAGTCTGTATTTTATATCTTGGCAGTGACGTCACGCAGCTGAGTTGCCAGATTGTTTTGGATGCTCTCTACTTCGTTTTCTCTCGCACAGTTTTGTGAACAATTGACTAACGTTTTCCGGTGTAAAATTAAAGTTTTTATTTAATTAAATATTCTACCAGCATATTTTTTAGGAAGTGAAGTTATTTTCCGTTAGTTTCCCGTGAATACTTTGTCCAGAATTCAAGGCGTCCTCAATCTCTTATTTATTAAAGCGTATTCGCCACGAGTTGTGCAAGTGATTGCTCGTGGGACATCGGAGTCAGCATACCTCACTGAAAAGTTCAATTTCAGTGAATCAAGTGAAAAAGTGTGTTGCATTTAAGTTATTAGGTTTGAGTGAGTTATACCAATGAACTTAGTAACCTCGGCAGTGTCATTGATGGCGAAATTCGTACAAAAATAGCTAAATGTGAGCTCTGCTCTCGTGTGGTGTGTACTTTGTTTTTTTCGAAGTTTTCTGCGGAGTTCAGCATTTATGAGCAATAATTTGTGTATTAGAGTCATATGTAATACCTCCGCTGTTTAATTCGAGTGGTATTGATGTTAAAATTAGAATTTTTCTATGTCGATGTGTAAAGCAGATCCATGAGCTCGTGACGTGCTTTCATATTTTTCTATTTTCCTCTGACAAAGGCCTAGAAAATAACAAATAATGTGTGATAAATGTTTGTGATGCTGATTTAAATTACGAAAAATGGTAGGAAGTGGATTTGTTGGGATTTAGCATGAAGAACTGTAAAATTTGTTTCGGTGTCGTACGAATTCGTGCTCGGAGTAACGACAGGTATATCTCTGATATTAAAGTACAGCTGATGCAGCCAAAGTTACAAAGATAGTATGATAAGTCTTCGTGCACTGCATTATAAGTGAAAAAGCATAAACCATGGTGTTTTCATGAGATAAGTGCTGTTGGAAAAACATTTACCGTGTCAATCAAATTCTCATTGTTGTAATGACGTAAATGTTTTGGTGATTTTGTGGTATTGCATTTATTTTTCTAAATAAAATGATAATGTGTCATAAGTAAATTTTTAAGCCGTATCGTAAGGAATGAGTAGTTCCTATGTGGTTGATGCCCATGATGAATAGAATGCCTTGAGTGTGAACGTGATTTTCTGAGGAATAACTGTGTTAATACAAAGTAGAGACCTTGACTTTAGTTCAGCGTAGAATTTCTGAGCAAATTAATTTAAAATGTAGAATCAGCTTGGTGAGTGAGGGAATCATATGATTACAAGATGCATACACTAAGGCAAACTAAAGAGATGGATGTAGGTGCACAAAGATTTATCGTTATGGTTAAACACATTTATTTCAGTATATTTGAATGTCTTGGGCAAGTTATCAGATTCATGGGGATCAAAGTTTGAACCCAGTATCAGTGTGTTTTTCAGTGTTAACTTCCTGAATCAGTTTTTCAATGCTAATAAACTTGTCATAGGCAGTCTCGTGGGATAATAGCTTTGATCTGCTTGCTTTCCTCAGTAAGCTTGCTGTCGCTTCGGCACCTGCATAACCATTTGTAAGGAGAGACAGAAGAATAGTCAGGGCACATTGGCGGGTTGAGGTTCTGGTAATACGAGTACGTAGTTGTGTATTTGGTAAGAATTCCTTCAAGACGTGGGACAATTACATTATTGTCTACCGTTGCCGTTAAAATTTTATGCTGTAAACCATCAATAATGCATTGCAGTGCCATGGAAAATTATTCCCTTTCAAACGACTTGAAGTTCCCGCTGGGTAATTCGCTGAAGCGACAGTAAATTGTTTTGTACCTCGTAAGTTGGCAAAAATACTTGGCAACGTGTGTGATTTTTAGCTTCTCTCATTGGGGGAAAATCGATGTGTCGTCATCAATTTCGATGGCGTCACTGCCATCTAAGGCCGCACAGACTATATATAGAAGAGCCTCCTTTGCCAAGGAGGTGAGGAATCTGGTCTATCAAATGCCCCACGAGGAAAGTCATTTTGGAGTACACTTGCATGGAGCCTTGAGTCGCACCTGGCGGGCAAGTGTCTCTCAGCATAATAGTTCAGGCTAATTCTTCACGTTCGCAGCCGCTCGAGAAAGCATTTACAATTGTGATAGATTACCGGAATTTAAGACTTTGTCACATGTTAAAGCCAACTAGACCATTCATATACCGTAATTAAAATTGAAAAACAAGAGGAAAAATATTATACTTTCATGGAAAGAGAATTTAAAGATACCAGAGAAGATAATACTTTTCAGGAAGTAATTGGCTTACGCTAATACTTAGGACAATCTTCAATGCCTGAATCATTGATGGGTAACAGTAACCGTTAATATGAATAGTCGTGTTATAGCTGCTAATTCTGGTCCATTAAGGATGTTGTCGCGTTCAACCAACCCGTAATGAAAGGCGACGCATGAAAGCGATGGAGTTGGAAGCACCCAAGTAGGGATTCATATTGCCAAGAACACTATATAATGTGTTCTTGCATATTGCATTGAAGAATCTCTAACCCTGTACAGATCCTTGGGGTGGGGGTTTCGAACTCCATTATGTTAAGTAAATATTTTGGTGAATATTAAAGAGCGATTCATGTTCACCTCCAGCAATAATGCTTCCTCTCAATTTGCCCAACTTCTCGTCACCCTACATGCTTCTTCTCGCACTTCTAAACTCAACAATTTCTTTAAGGTTGGTATACTTGCCTCCCCACCCCCTTTAGTTATTTAAGATCAACTGAAAAACAGGCTAATATTTGGGGTTTCCAAGCTTTGTGCCTAACTGGGTATGAACAGGACTAGTTAGTATGACCTCACCCCACCCATTTTATCCAAATTCTCTTTTTCATTGCTCCCTCCTCTTCTCTTTCCATTATTAAGTATTAATAGCTGTGGACAAAGCGTGCACCGCTCTTTGAACCTTTAATGAAGAGAGGGAAAGGACATTCCAGAATGATGCAATGTGATGACGAATGAATGATTGCGCGGAATTATATTTTGAGAAATTTTTACGATAGGCAATATACGATACGATAGTTCAAAAACTTCCTGTATTCAGGATTTAAGTCGATTAATAAATAGAAACAAAAACTTTTTTGTACGACTGGTGTCATTATAAGATATTGCCATGGAATTTCCGAAATTGCCTGAGCCATCGGTAAATCCTGGTAAAATTATACCTTTTCCTTCGTTTCCTATAAAAACGAACAACTTAGGTATAGGTGACGATTAATGATGAGATCATAAATCAGAGAAAACAAAAATACTTTAATCAAAGCTGCCTGAGTTCAGAAGCTCGATAATTGAAGACTGAACCTCCCCAGAAAGAAACAGCATGAGTCAGGATTTCAAATGAGGTTTCTGTTATCTTTTTCGTGCCCGCGAAGATATTTAAGACAAGTACATCATGCAATTTTTGTTAGGAGCCTGGAGGTGACTTCGTGGGCAGCGCTCGGCTGTGCGATGGGAGGGATATGTCTGGCGGTCATCGCATGGAAAGTGACTTCGCAATTAAAACACTTCCAATAAGTGTTTGTAGTAAGGATATAAAACGTTACTAAAATCTTATATATTACTGATCATTCCATTTGCTGACATTACCCATATTTTTCCCATAGTACGGGACTTGCCAACACACTAAAGATTCAGTCTCCAGAGCTTCCAATTTCCTGGCGCGTTTCTTTTAAAATGTGCCTAGGAACCTTTTATGAACGTTAATACGATTTAAAATGATTTTTTCTTCATAAAGAGGCTTTAGGGAACATTTTTTAGTAATTTTGCTTAACTTGGATAAAAATTGAACGAAAAACGGCAGTTATTATTTTCAAGTTTTGACTCTGTCAAACTAACTCATTTTTCTGCTTTCCGGAATTTATTTGAGATTCAGAAATAATAATGGAAACATCTAATACAGTGTGTTTGGCAAATTTTAGTCTACCAAATATGTTTTTGTTGTAACATTTCAACCAATATGATATTTTACCTATTTGGACACGTGTCGTGGCATGGCATCTATGGTTATATCTTTCGGTCTGTGAGGTTACGTGGTGTGGCGTAGTTAGACGTGGGCGCCGTCGAACTCTTGGCCGGCTCGAAATCGGTGTATGATCATTGTCAGTCGTGGCGGGTGAAGAGTCGTAATATTTGTTGTAGTAGAGTTTGCTTACTTTGCTGGTAGCAGCCAGAAGGTTGACACAACAGAGCTCTTTGCTCTGGTGTCTCAACCTCCTCAACCATCATCGATGTCTTAATTCGGAAGCAAAATTGGCAACGGCCAATGATCGGGAAAAAAATCGAAAAACATCAATAAATTTTAACGTAAACTATACGTTTTAGTAAAGTCTCAAATGAAAAACATAAAATGATTGCATAAATAAGAAGTTTAAAGCTTCTTTCGTAAAATAAAGAAAAAAAGAAATGATTCAATCAAACTTTAAATACCTTACCGAGTAAAAGAAAAGTCTTGCACACCCTTAAATCCCCAAACCTAATTTAAACAAATACAAACATATGATTGACGTCAGGAACCAAACCCGGAACTTTATGAAAAAATAGGATGTTTTCCCCAGGTCTTTGAAGCAGCTCATAACAATGAAATTTACGGAATCTCTCTCGAACGGACCGTTTCCGAGGCAGAGGGGGGAAAGGACGGATAGGCGGCGAGAAAAAAATTTCGGCATTTATTATTATAGATTTTCTTCCTGCCTGCTGTGAAATAGGGTGCACTCTAAAGAATACGCGAGGTAATGAAAATATTTGTTTTGACATGGCCGAAGTAGATGATGAAAGTGGTGGTTGAGTGAAGGCTATTTCTGTCAATATTTTTATATTTATGTGGCGGATTTTTATTTGTAATAATTTGTAATTTAAAATAATTTGTATTTAGATTTTTATTTGTAATAATCAAGTGAGAGTATTTCCCACCTTAGAACACATTTCCAATTGAGGATAAACCTTATATATGGGAAATGAAGCTTCGATACAAGATACGAGCAAGAGAATGATTATTTACTGGAATACTGCCTCTGAAGTCTAATAAAATTATGAACGGAAACCAAGAGCCGAAGGCCAGGATCATGAAATTGCGTCGAGATGAGAAAATGAGAGTAGATCTTTTTACGTAACTTTTAAAGAAAAGAGAACATATTGTCCTAATAGTAATAGAATGGAGTAGCAACTTAAGGAGACATGAGTTCATACTAAATTCAAGCATCTAAAAAGCTGCCTGGGCACGAATAATTCTTTCCTTCCCGAGCTTCACACACGAGACGGCCCAGACCATTAGCCTACCAGCTTTACGTGGCAAATGGGGTCGTTTGCCATATTTTTTTATTGCCGAATATGATAGAGTTTGTAAAATAAAAAGATCCGTTTTTTTCCGTTTTTTGATCCGTCAATTATTTCGCGAGTTATAAGCGGCGAAAAACTGATGTTTTTAACCCTTTCGGAAAAGTGGGTGTGGTGCAACCTCTGACGTGTATCGACTTCGTCCAATCACAACTGAGCCCGCGAAGCTACTTCGCCTTATCGCGAAGGGGAGACACAGCTGGCTCTCCCAATGGGAGCGATTTCGACAGGATCTGTGCGAGCAGACCTTCCGAGAATCCCCCTCCACTCCCCTTAAGAGCAGTCAAGGACGGGAGGAAAATGACGTCAATGTTATCACAGCAGCTTTTTAAGTGGGCGTCACCTTTTGCTTATTTTAATTTTTTATTTATGAGTGAATGGTTGTTGTTAGAAGATTAATTTTTTCACCTAAATTCTTCTTTCGTTTCCATCTAACAATTTCGTGCAAAAAATTGCTATTTCGGTTCCGAGTAAACGCCCCCATTCAGACCACTATCTAGGTATTACTGAGTAGCCGAACGTAGCAAGTTACAGTATCCAATTACCTCATTAGTCACTATAATCACTCTACGTCATTTTTAAAGAATTAATCTCCTTACGGCCCCAATTCAACAGATGAGACCAGTCGACACGATTTTCTCTTAGCTAACAAAGGTGCATGGAAGTCATGCGAATAAATCACTTCGATGTACTATATTCCAAGCCTGCAGCGTGAACTGCGGTGAAATTCACATTAATTGCAATGCGAAAAAATTCACCTGGACCGGGAATCGAAACCACGGACCTTAGGCTTTCCGGGCCACTGCGCAGACCACTACGCTACCCAGTATCCCTAATTCGAATGGATATTTTACCGAGGTTCAAGGTACTAGATGTTGAGCCCTCGCGGTCCATCAAGGATGGCAACGTAAGGGAGAAAAGGGCTTCAATGAAGCCACACTAAAGGTGAACCCCAAACCAGCGCCAAGTGTCGCGCTTGGCCGGTATGTGGGATATTCCAAGCCTCTCGAAGTTTCTAAATGTTTAGCAATATGGGAAAGAGAGAAAACCAAGTTATCCGACATTTTTAAGTAACAATTCAAATAGGGCCTTCAAGCCTCTTGAATGTTTTTCCTGTTGAAAGTCTGGTAATTTATTGTCCTAGCACTTCGTCCGTTTCAAAGCGGAACTAATCTGCATATCTGGGCTAGATGCGCCGCTACCAATCTGGTATAGTTATTGTAGTCGCATAAATGCATAGTAAGTACGTCCATTAAAATTATTAATCGTTGAAAAACAGAGAAATGTAAGGGAGAAACTTCTTGACAAGATCGCGTATACAGAATGTAATTTTTACCGAATATTTTACCAGAATTCCGCACTCTGAATGAGATACGTTTTCATCATGACTAAGTAGGTACTCACTTTATACAAAAGTAGTAGGGAAACCTTCTCAATTATCGCCAACACTAATTTGTTTTGTGTGCACATCACTTCACACAGTCCAATACTTACCCTAAGCCAACGAGCGCTAATGGGGTCGTTTACCACGTTTTTTTACTGTCGAATTTGATAGAGTTTGTAAAGTAAAAAGGCCAGTATTTTTCCGTTATTCGATCCGTCAATTAGTTCTCGAGTTATAAGCGGCAAAAAAACTGCTTGTTTTTAACCCTTTCGGAAAAGTGGGCGGGCAAAGGTCTCGTACGTCATCCACTTTACCCAATAACAACTGAGACCGCGAAGGTCCTTCGCCTTAACACAACGGGGGACGCACAGCTGAAGTGGTGATGAAATGGAAGCGGTTTCGACAGGATCCCTTCAGGCAGACCTCCGCTCCCTTCCTCAACACAGTCAAGGACGGGAGGTGGATGACGTATTAATCCTTAATACAGCTCGTTCGCTTTCACCTTTTGCTTATATTTAATTTTTGATTTATGAGTGAATGGCTCTGATTATAAGATTAATTTTTTTCACTAAAATTCATTTTTAGTTTCCACCTACTAATTTTGTGTACAAAATAGTGTTTTCAGTTCCAAGTAAAGGAACCCATTACAACGCAGAGCCCCTGTGACCCAACGCAATCCCTCTTTAAGTATCACATATTTTTCGCGTCCTCTGAAGCGTCTTGTATTTTTTTTTTCCGCGAGGGTAGCAAGAACCTTTGACCGTTGTTTGCTACGGTAATGTTTCAGGTTATAAAAGACAGAAGCTGACAGTGTTTTATAATCAGATACTGCAGATAACAGTTCAAGATTCAGAGCCCCAAAACTGTAGATGCTGACATCCATGGTGAATCGATGTTTAAAATATTCCACAGAAACAATGACAGGTGAAATCTACCGTTAAAATTGGGATACCCCTCACAGCCACCTCTGGTATTACTTCAAATTCTCACTAAATTCCAATCCTTGTTTTTGCACTGAGTTCACTTCAGAAAATGGCTTACAGTGATTTCTAATCTTGCTTAGCTTGCTATTTAATGAATGGACTGAGAAGTACTCGGAAACCATAGATTACAAAAACATATTTTCTTATCCACATTGACATCAGTCCAATGAGACTTGTGCCCTGGCCATTTCTTTATATGTTTCTCATAATGTGATTTCTGAACAGTCCTAAAGATACCCCAGGACAAGGTAGACTAATAAAAGGTCAAGGGCCACATTGCCATTCAAAGAATAATACAGGCATTTGAATGTTATTCTCATTAGCTCCCAAGGAATGGAAACAAGAATACACCTATCTACTCATTCATGATATCTCCCTTCAGGATAGAAACGATATGAGAGTAATCAACAAGTAAAACAGTACAGCATGATATATCATTCTCTCAAAGAGAACTAAAAAGGATAGTTTTGCCCAAAGACAAAGGTTCATTTTCTTTTACATCCACAAAACTTTACATCAAGATTTTTAAAAGGTTGCCAAGATCAAGCATCAACTTTCCATGAACAATGATTAAACTCATTCTTAACTCTCTCCAAATGAAACTTCTGGAATTACCTTTCGGCAGTGGCAGCTAAAATGCCACTTATATTCCCGATAACTATAAAAGTCAACTGCTGGGGTAACTAACTAGTTAGTAAATAGCCAAAGGCTCCTCGCCTACCTTCATTGTCAATAAAACAAGGAAATACAATTTAATTAGAGCAAAAACAAATTTTAACTACTGGTACCATCATTTCAAAGCAAAAATCAAGCTGTCAATATTAAAACTACCTGCTCTCATGTCACAGACCTCTTCACTGTGGATTGGGTAATGCAACTACAAAGTGATGGTCATGCCAACATTACTCTGTATGCCACCAGAACTGGAATTTGGCCACATTACAAGCAACACTTATAAGATACCTATCTCAGCAATGAAGAAACCTAACATCCGTAATAGTGTTCATTTCAGAACAAAGCTTGAGTAAGTTAAAAAAAATTAAAGCAGGTAAAACAACCAGCTGCACAAACTTAGTGTGTGTTGACTTCATTCTTGATGATTTCTTGTGATTTTTAAAATGAAGAATTGTCTTTGCCATGAAGAAGATTGTTGGACGAAAAAAAGATTCCAAGCAACAAAGATTCAATGTAATCTTCCATTTATTGTCAAGGCAGATAAATGTACCAACAAGAGTAGTGTGGGATTCTATATACCTGAGCAAATGTTACAAAAGATGAAAGTAAAAATAATCATATAAAAAGACATCAAACATCTTTATTATAAAACATAAATGCTTCTGACTGAATAAAAACACAAAATTGAAAGACAGCAAAGGCAACACTTTTTTCCAGTGCACTCAAGAGAGAAAAATCGATGACACTATGAAGCATTCCTTCATTATTCAGAACTCAAGGGCTCATCAACCATCCACATTTGGCCAACATTTCCCCCAGCAGGCCAGGCTACTTGTGGAATAATAAATCACTCACAGTGGTTGCAAAAAGGCTTGCGTCATCGTGCACTTCAATGAAAAGGAGACACTAAATTTGCAGGCACCATTCCTGTAGTAATCAATGAGACCTTGACTTTATTATCATTTCAATATCCATAATGCCATGATAGCAATATATATAAAATGAGCAAAATTACCTCTAAAAACTTATCAATGTAAAAACGATCATTGTGGCCACTTCTGCCATCGTATTCCCACATAAAAGCACAACCTCAACCTGATATATATCTTATAAATATTTCCACACCCAGTCACACTGTTGCCTCTGTTTCTTACAATCTTGTCCCCATTCCAAAATGACTCTTGTCTCACACAATATACACATGTAGACAAATTAATGTGATTCCAATGACAACCTCACTGATAACGCTGGCTCAAAGAGAGCAATATATATATCACTAATAGTGAACTGATCAACTGCAGTGATAACTCTATCACTATCCTGACACTGCAACAGCTTACCAATTGACCATATTCTCTTGAACATTTACCAGAACCCTATTTCCGCTGTATTTTTTTCGTTGTTTGTCGTTAACATTATTAATCGGTTAATCTGTTCATTACCCAAAATTATTTATGACCTGATCTCTCACTCCAACCACTAGGACTCCAGCCTTGGATACAGGCTACACCAACACTATGAGCTGGTAATGAACAGACTGGAAAAAAGAACATTGGTTTTACCAGATGTGATCCACTTATGCTTCTTTCAATATGAAAATCAAATACCAAATCCATGGATTGATTAAAATTTGAGAAAAACACTTTTCAAAAACAGCACCAATAAATTTTACTTCACTGAAGTTAAATCCACTTAGTTAACGGCAAGGGCTGCCTTTCCCCAGAGTCTTTTGAAACACTGATACACAAAGCACAATCAAAACTTGAGTGACTTTGCTAAGAGTGCAGCTGTAGCTTGAGTCTTGTCTCCCCTGAATCTTCGAAGCTCCGCAATAACCTGGGGAGAGAAATGTCCACTTGGAATTAAGGAAACTTAGTTAAATTGACAGGGACCATACGATTTACAACAGAGGCAATATTATAAAGAAATGCTCTCAACCAGAAAATCATTTCAGAAACCTATGTTTTTTTTCATTAATACCTCACGTGCATTCCACCCAGTAATTTTTTATCTTGATGAAAATACAGTAAAACCTCGTATTTTCATTATCGGAATTTACGTTTTCCCATGATTTACAAGGTTTTTATTGGGTCCCATCCAATTTCCTGTATCTCCAACGTATGTAGAACCATTAACCATGACTTTTCCGTTTTCCTGCTGCTTGCATTAGATGCAGGTTAGAATGAGATTAAAAAAAGAAAATTCCCTTCTATGACATTTAGCCATACATACCAGTGTACATGAAACACTTCTATATTTCATTTCATGCATGTACACTTCAAAAACACATGAGAGAGTAGTAATGTGTAATGTGTAGTAATTTTGCCAAATACATAATTTGAACTTGGCAGTGTAGCGTGGCTGTACACAGTGCCACTAGTGACGGAAAGACAACAATTTTGCACTAGCGATCCTTTTGCAAGGGAAAAGCTTTGTATTATGAATGACTGCATATCAGAGTGTCCACAAAGTCAAAATATTAAATTCAAGCACAATTCCAGGTTTTCAAGGCTAAATTTATAAAAATTTCCAGGCTATTATATTGCGGTTTTTGTACGAGTCAAAGTGATGTTTTTCAAGGCCTATGTAGAATATGGATTTTTTCTAGCTTAACCAATAGATAAAGTAATTAAATAAGAAATAAGTGATAAATTAAAGTAATTAAATATGTAGTTTTATTGGTAGTAAGACTCTCTCTATGTTGGTTTGGAATGATACACTACTTGTGGATTGAAAATCCTCTTTCTAAATTAGCATTTTAATGAGAAATTACACATTCTTCCACAAGAGGAACTTTAAGAACCCATTGGCTAAAGTCTTCATCATTCAGCCACTGTTTTGGAAAGATGATTTTCCACGTTGATATTTATAGCCATGCTTTTCTATTTTAAGTCTTTGATTAAAAATCCTTTAATGCAATTAGGTCCCCTTTACTCTTTTTAATTAATGAATATCTCAGACTTGGTGAGTTCCCTTCTCCACTAAAAATAGCCAAAATCCTACCTCTGTATAACGGTAAAGGCGAAAAAAAAAAAAAAATGAGTCGTATCGACCTATCGCTTTGCTAAATCAATTCAGCAAAATTTTTAAAATTATTTTTTAATATCGTCTTATATTATACTTGGAAAAATATAATCTATTATCAGCTTTTCAGCATGGATTCAGGAAATCTAGATCGACCTCCACCACCACTTACCATGTAATAAATAAAATATTGACTGATCTGGAAAATAGATTAGATTCCCTGGCCTTATTCTTTGATTTTTCCAAGGCCTTCGACCTAGTAAACCATCAAAATGTACTTTCTAAACTTGCCAGCTTTGGCATTAGAGGAACGTCCTTTGATTGGATCAAATCATACTTGAGTGGAAGGCAACAATGTGTTTCCCTATATAGAAATGGGATTAGATTTGTTTCACCTGCAAAAGATGTTACCCTCGGTGTCCCACAGGGTTCAGTTTTGGGTCCAGTGTTATTTCTCCTGTATATTAATGATCTCCCACTCACTTTAAGCTCTTTGACTGGCACTCTTCCAGTGCTGTATGCTGATGATACGAATGTTTTAGTATCTGCTACCTCCATTGACAACTTAGTATCAAAGTCGACTAGTGCTAATACTCTTCTGCATGAGTGGTGTGATCACAATTCCCTTAGATTGAACGTTGACAAATCTAATCTAATTTACTTTGCAAACAAAAACAAGCCTCAGGCAAATATTACTATTACAATTGATGGCAAACCAATACCACAGAATACCATTTCTCATTTCTTAGGAATCAACATTGACAGCAGATTATCCTGGGACAGTCATACTCACAACTTACGGAATAAATTGAGTTCTGCCTGTTACCTTATAAGATCTATTCAGCATACGGTTAACATTGATGTGTTTTTGTCAGTCTATTTTGGAGAATTTTACTCCCATGTAATCTATAGTATTCTTTTCTGGGGTTCTTCACCAAAGCCTAGTGTTATACTTAAAATACAGAAAAGATTTGTTCGGCTTATGTGTAATATACCCTTCAATGCACAATGTCGCCCTCTTTTCAAAAAACTTTGCATCCTGCCTCTTCCATGTGTCTATATATATGCTGCAATCACCTGTGCCAAACTGAATCTCTGTAGTTATAGCCGAAATGACTTTTATCACAGTTATAACACCAGGAGTGCTGCAAACCTACACCAAACTTATGTCAAGACTAGACACTAGGACCAAAAAATATGGGCCTTATACTATTTAATAAGTTACCAATTGAAATAAAAAACTGTGAATCGTTCAGTGCATTCAAATTTGCACTCAATCAATACTTAAAAATAAATATCTTCTACTCAGTTGACGAATATATGCAGCAATTATAACTTGTATTAACATTGTCTTGACCTGGCCTATATTTGCATATAAAAACAAATCGCTGGTCAGTTTAATGTAGTATCTGTATTAAAATATTTAAATATATTTTATTTTTGTATTGGATAAATTATTTTTTGTATTTGTTAATGATGGATACTATACCTACACATGTTTGTATGGTCATTGGAGTATAAATTCTATTCTAAGTCTCAGAGCCTCAATTTTCTGTTCTCTCGGAAACAGAATGTAGCATTTTTGTACCAGTAGAATACATAGAAAAAAAGAAAATATTAACAACCTTTAATATCCCACATCATCTTTTTTTAACATAAAAATTAATTTAATAAGTCTTTAGATCGAGACATGGTGATTCGATTACAGAAATTAGTAGATAAGCTGATCACATTTTCCCCTCTTTTTTCAATCACGACAAAACAAGAAAACGGGGATCTGTCATCGTGGGTCTTATAAATAATGATGTAACAATTATTTAGACTATTGTATAATTATGATATCAACAGGAGGTCTTGCAAATTAAAGAACAAATCAAGTCTGCATGGTGAAAGCATGTGGAAACAAAGAAATTACGTAGACTTCGCGGGAAAGAAAAAAAAATAAGCCCTATGGTATTCGCGAAAAAAAATATTTCCACTCATTTAAAAAAATTTTTTAATATAAAAGTAAAAATTAGATTTTAAAATCGATATCCACGAAGGAAAAACAAAGAAAATAAGCATAAAAATTTTTTTCGGCGACGGGAATCGAACACAGCCCTTCCGCACCGCAGCCCCGTACGCTGACCACTGGACTACAACACCCTTGATACTCGGATGTTGATAAATAGGGTTTTTGTATAGCCTATAAATGTTTAAACGCCTTTTTTGCTTAAACTACTGGATATATACGCCCATATGTGGGGTGATTCGTGAACAGCATCCGGAGTTCTATATGCATACGAATTTTCATCAAGATCGGCGACCCGGTTATCGGACACTCCCCTTGTAAGTCATAGTATTTTTCCTATGTAGGCCGGCCTACCTAAAAGAATAGCTGGGGATGCCAGGTATTTAAATTTTGCGAGAACGCAGAACACCATATGGCCGGCATCGGCTGACTATTCCTATATCATCCCCCAACAACCCCCTCTTCTACTCCTCCTATCCATCCCCCTCCCCTTCCTACTACCACTGTTGTCCAAATAGGCTCAACCCAAAGACATTTGATGGATTTTTCCGAAGTATCACGAATGTGACCCAATGGAGGTGGGTGGGTGACCGCCCTAAGATCCTCACCGCCGAGTATCTTTCTCAAGGGTCTTTGCTGCGTGCAATATTTTTTGCTCACTCTTTACCCACCCCTCCCTCAGTTTTTGCGAGCAACCCAGGCACCCACCTAGGATGCGGGCACCCGGGGAAAACGGGCATGATCGGGCATCTACATCACACGGGAGGAGCTACACCCGCAACTGGGACATTTCCTCTCCACAATCAGACCCTTTTCCCCCCCACGCACTGTAAACCCTAACTCCGCGGCCGTCATAATCCTTACCCCCACCAACAAAACCTGTCCAAATTTCCTAACGGCATCACCCACCCTCACTCAACCCGTCCATTTTACAAGATTTTGGTGTGGGAATCCCCTTCACAGAGAGCTGAGCTAGGATTGCTGGTCTTAAAGGACGAAGTAGGGTTCACGGAGAATTTGAAATGCCTTAATTCCAGGCGCATGGCAGCGAGCATGGTATGTGCCGTCACACATAAGCTTTAACTTAAAGAGAACAGTGGACATTATGAAAATCCAGGTAACAGGTAAAACAAAAAATAGCCCGGATAAATAAAGGCATTAACTACGATTTCCACATTACTCAAGGTCTAAATTATACGCAGTTACATGCGGAAAATGATGAGGAGATACATATGTGGGAGGTGAATGTACTACTATTCACACATTTCATGTTTGACGCACCACAATCGGCAACACTGATTTGTTAGATGTCTACGCAGTCAAAAAAAGTTTTGCTGAAGCAGTTTTTCACTGAGGTTCGTAAAAACGAATTCCATTTGTTCATGGGGACCGGACCCGAAGTTCGTAATTTTGAAAAATTTGCATTTTTGAAACTTCGTATTTGCCATGTTGTTACTATAGGATTTTCGCCAGGACCGGCAGTTTTGCTTCGTATAATCGAAACTTCGTATTATCATGCTTTGTATTATCGAGAGTTTACTGGATATCCAAAAGTCATCTTTGTTGATCCTATTTATAAAATATGGATTTTTTCGTCTTGAATTAAGAATTTGGAAAATTCCCGACTCAGACCAGAAAATCACGAATAATCCATGAACATTTCCCTGCATTGAGAATTCATGAATAATTCCCAATTTTCCAGGTTTTCCCGGACTGAGGACACCCTGTATATAGAATGCGATTTATAATTTAGGAACACCTGCAGGAGTATATTTAAACTGTACCAAAGTTCATATTGTGAAGATGAAAATGAATTTTTAACCAGACATTATGAAATATTTAAAAAAAACATGATCTGAACTGGTGGACGATAACAGCAGGGATAATTCATCAGACCATCATGCTGCATTGATTAAACAGTTTTACTACAGGTTACTACAAAAACAAAAATTATTGAAACTAATTTCATCACGTAAAAACTGCATGAATAAACAAAATTAGTTTGTTGATAAATTTTTCAAGTTCATTAACTACTTGTGCTGGCCGACCAGTGAGGTAGCTCAATATTCTCATTGTTGTTTATGTTATCCTTAATTGCTCCAGAACGTAAATTTTATTTCATTTGGAAATGGATGTGTATTACAATATTTTCAGATGAATCGAGGGTTTTCGGGTTACTTCCACGTTGGTTCATCCCTCTGGACGACAGTTTCATCAGCATTCCAGACCGAAGACCGATCTTCAGGTCCGAAGATAGTGTTCCATCAAATTTCCTATATCTCCATCCATATAATTCCTATATCTTCATACTATATATTTCCTATGTCAAATTTCCTATACTTCAGACCTCAAGATGCTGCCGGGAATTCCGGCAAGACTGTCATCCAGTAGGATGAACCAGCATGGAAAAAACCGGAAAACCTTGAGTCATCTTCTAATCAGACAATTTGTGCTTACGGCTGCAGATACGTCCAAATGGACTAAATTTTTGCCCCAAAGGATCACAACTCGGCAAAATCCTATGGGGAACCGCCATAAGATCGTAACTTTTTCCATTTTCAGCCCCCCTCCCCATAAATGGCCACGGCGCGAGGGTCTACGGTTGACCTAGAGGTCCCAAATTTTTCTGGCCTCATTTTGAGACACCTTGACAACTTTTTCCAGAGGGCCAAGTTTCTGCACGAAAATTCAATTTTTCCGATCTGCCCTTTCACCCAATCACAATGGGGGACACAGCTGACTCTGCCAATGGAAGTGGTTGTTACTCTCCATGCACAGTATTTCAAAGGGCACTGTGTATTCAACTATATCATAATTTGTGAACAAGTAAATTAACTTCAGCACACTTTTAGTCATGCCAAAATGCATAGGAAAATATTTCATTGTTCAGTTGTTTCAGGATATTTACGGGATGTGACAGGACCTGTGCAGGTATATCTCCCATCCCCACCTCCTCTTGCCCTCAGTTCTTCCTTAAAGCAGTGAAGAAGGGGAGGAGGATGAAGGAGAAGTCCCATGAGCACAGCTCGTTCTGTGGGTGTCACGTTTTGCGTAATTTAATTTTTAATTTATGAGTGAATGGCTCTGGTTAGAAGATTAATTTTTTCACTAAAATTCACTTTTCGTTTCCATCTAACGATTTCGTGTGCAAAATTGCGATTTTGGTCCCCATTATTGTTTTCATTTCCAAATAACGATTTTGGTTTTAATGGCGATTTCAAGTCCGAGTAAACTCATTCTGGCACAAAAGTACATATAGCCACACATTTATTTATGCACATCGCAATTAGTAAAAGTTGGCATTTATACAATTATATCTTTACAGTCATCACCAAATTGTGACTCAACTGCTTGCCTTGAAGAATTACCTATGAATTGTAGCAGAAAAGTAATGAGCCCGACAATACTGCGAGGGCTATTTGGGTACATGCGTGTCATTTGGATACACTCCAGAGCACATCTTTACATGGCACTTTGGATACTCCCTTTCAGATGCTCAGCAGAACTTTCATGCCCTGCACTTGCTACACAAATTTGCCATTACATTTTGTGATAAACTTGGTGAATCCACAAGTGTAACCTATGAAAACTTCAAATGGGTCTATGGGGAATATTCCTTAATGAGGGCATAAGTTTTTCAGTGTCATATATCCTTTTTAAAGGGCCAAGAACTTGTAATTGAAGAAGAATATCAGTAAGCTTCAACTTACGACCTGATGATGACAATGATTAGTGATTAATGATTAGTAAGATCAGATGACAATGCTGATAAGTGAGAGCTCTTGCAAGGTGAGACCACTCCTTAATGCTATGGACAATGATTAGTGAATAAACTTTGAATCAGTTCACCCTTTATTAGATTTTAAATCAAGATTTGGGCATGAGAAAGGTGTGCGCCAACTTAGTGCCTAAAAATCTCACCATTGAGCAGGGCAATCAAAAGCTTTGTGCCTCGATCTTCTTGACAGAGTGGGCAATGATCCAGATTTACGGAACATTTGTCAAATCACAACCAAAGAGAGCCCCCATGAGCAAATCGAAAAGCAAGTCAATGCTCACTTGCTTTTTTGACTGAAAGGGAACCATTCACAGGGAATGTGTAAAGGACATTTTGTGAACCAATTTTTTATAGGGAAGTCCTAGAGAGGCTAAGAAAAAGTAGTTTGTGTGAGACCAGACATTGTCAACACTTGGATGCTCTACCATGACAACTTCCCATGTCACGTGGACATCTGCATGAAAGAGTTTTTGGCGAAAAAATAAATTGCGGTGGTTCCCAACACCCACTCTTATAACCCCAATCCTTACAACTTTCATTTATTCCCCAAGCTTAAAAATATTTTGAAAGGACAACATTTCGGGAATTTGGTTAGCATCCACAGAAGCATGACAAAGGAGCACAGATTGAATCAGCATATACTGATTAAAGCCATACAATACTGCTACCAAGACTGGAAACGATAACTCTGCTGGTGTATAGCTGCCCCTTGGGCAACTTGGAACTGCTTTGAAGGGAATTCATGAATGAAAATATAAAACTTGGGTCTTTAAAAAGGTCAGTTTCATTACTTGTCTGCCATGCCTTGTACAATGGCAATCTATGCTAACAGGTAGAATTGCCTAAAATGTCCTTAAATAATCAATTAAACCACCAAGCTATTTTTCCAATTCTTCTTTTAATTTAACTCTTTCAACCATGTTCTGATCAAACTTGATTTCGTAAGAGGACAGTATAACCCAGTAGTGAGTCAGAATGGCATCAAGCTACATGTTGAGGTGCACAGTGGTAACACCACCCTTAATTTTTAGTCAAAATTTAAGTGGAGCACTTGGTTTGCAACTTATCTCCAGATAGACAAATGTTTAATTTTTGACAGTACATCACCAAACAAAAATGACATTTTTTGCCCCATGCAAAATCATGCAATGTAGCAATGGGTACATAATAGAAATCCATTGCTTGGTTGAACACATTAAACAAACCACTGGCACAGATATTTTTACATACCTGTTCACGAGTGAAGCCTAAACTCACAAGCTCCCTGACTTCATTTTCTGTAAACCTATCAGTGGGCATCACAGTGGTGGCAGGATCAGTCCTGGATTTGCCACTCTTTGAGCTTGAAGGAGCTGCAAGGAAGTTAACGTCAATGAGAATTTTCACCCACCAGCATTCAATCGCTCTCTTTTAGGAGCATGCAAAGTTTAAGTCATTCCAGCTTTGAATAAGCTGGAAGTGTCCTTCTCTTCCACATACGTTCTTTCTTGAGCCAAAATTCCAAATAAACTCCTTAAAAACACAGAGATATCACATGTATCTTCATTTCAGTAATTCTTTTACAAACCTCCTTTAAAAGTGGCAATATTTGAAACTTCTTAAACAACGCGTTCTGTATGAAAGTATTTGATGACTTAAGCATTGAAATGAAAAGATTTTCCTGGTATATTTATTTCATTTAGATGTTGAATCTTTAAACATGGCATGTAATCCAAGAAAAGTTTTCATGAATGATCCCCACTTACATTTATTCCAAATGAAAAACCAATAGGGAAATTTTCAAACTAACGTTTTCCTGCCTACCTTCAATGATTTTGATTCCTTGGTGCCAATAAGGACAATCGGTTTCACTCTTGTTTCAACAATTACTGATACAAAGATATTTTTGGGACCAAATGTGTCATTTCATTTCCCATTCATACACTTTACTGCGGCCAGAAATACTACAGAGTACAAATATTGACTCAAAAGAAAATATGAATGCTGTGGTAAAAAAAAACATATGGAAAGGTACAACTACTAGTGCAAGCAAAATAAAGTGCACTTTTCACTTTTGAAGTATGTTAAACAGTAGGTCCATTAGCTATGACTCTGATCTCACCATTGGCCTCCCTTTCACTTCGCTCAAGAGCCCGAGCCAAATCCTGATCTTCCACTTGCTGCATGGCCTCCCCTGTGGCTTCATCCTCCACCCGTCCACTAAGACGTGCTGACTCTGGAAGTGCTCCCTCCGATAGAAAGGGCGTCTCTGTCCCCGTTGTGCCAATGCGAAGAACGTTCCTTTTTAGATCTATAGAACACTAAAGAACAAAAATTGATTATTACATAGAGTGCATTTAATTACTATTACTACTACTACTCTACCACTTAAGGTAAGTTTAGTCTGACACACCAATGATCCCTATTTTTCAGATTCTCCCTAATCCAGAATCACTTTAAACACCTTTCAGGCTTTGTACTTGGAGTGTTTTACCCAACCAAACTACACAGATCTTCTTCACGTAGAACACAGTGGTTCACTTTAAGCAACTCTATGCCTCTCGAGACTTCTCAAATGCAATAGTTTTCTTCATTTAGTTCCATGACTCCCTGCCAAGGTGGTGATATAAAAAAGTGGAATGGAAAGACTCTAGGACCATTTAAATTATGTTATACTCCCTCTTCTACATGAAATATAATAATGGCCACGCATCTTTTGGGCCTCCTTCTAAGTGGTTAGTTTTGCACAGTGACCATAACAGGAGATATCTCTCCCTCGGTCGCTTGATATACCTGCAACCCAGCTCTCTTCTTATCACAATACCTGCCAGTCTTATATGCTTACGCATAGGTTCCTCTTTCACTAGCCCAAGAATCCATCTCACTTTGGATTTACAGTTATGATTAATTTGCCTTATGATTTGCTAGCTAACTCCAGGGCGATCACAAACAGCAACTAGGTTTTTGATAGAGATTCGTGATAGGTCAAAAATAAAATGAGGGGATAAGCATATTAAAAATGCATAACTCAGTGTGCATTTTTTCTTCCTTTTTTCTGGCATTGCAGAGTGAATATGCAGCCAAACATGGGTTTTGCTACAACAATGTGGTTTTATTGGGGAATTTAAATTTATATTCCTTATTAAATGAAAACTGAAAGAATATTATAAATGCTATCAATAGAATGATATTGTTTGCATATTTATTTTAAATTAATGCTATCTCTTCCAATTTTATTTCTCATCCTTTGAAAAAAAAATTTCTTCATATTACAGAAAAATCCAAGATGGGTAATGAAAAATATACTCTTCGCATTTTGTTGATGGGCACTAGAAAATAGTTGAGCTGATGGAAGAAACAAGGTTAAAAAAAAAGGTCTTTCCTCATGCACTGAAGGGATAGACATTCTTGTTTTCATCAATTTGCATCTTATTTTGAAATAAACATACATACATTAACAGAAACCCACATACTTTTTATTTTTCTTGAGTCTTATGCATCATCACGGGAGTGTCTTATGAAAGCCTGACACCATTGAGACTTTAACCGGAAATGCATCTTACGTCTCATTTACTTTAGTTGGTCAGCTGGTTAGGTTTCGTAAAAAACCTCTTGTGAATTCTCTACCTCTTATTTCTTATGCCTCAAAAAGTACCAATAACTACTTTCCTCCAGCTTGAGTGTACACAAGTTGTACACCGCACAGCAGCAAATGAGTCGGAAAAGGAGAATTTTGAGAAAAAATTGCAATAAATTTTGCAAGTGATTCCCATGCAGAAATGTTTAATTGCACAAAGTAATATGAATGCAGAAATTAGTTGGCATATCAAAATAAATCCTCCAAAGGTATGGACCTTTATTTTGTTACATTCCGCAGATGATTTCAGTGGCCCAAAACTTTACTGTCATCTCATTTACCCATCGCGTTTGCAGTTCTCCAAGGTGCATAGAATATTCATAGTAGCCTTTTTTACCAGGATCCCAAGTGGGATCAAGAGATGGATGAAATCTGTACTATCTGCGAATCCTTCGCTATCAGTGAGGGCCTTCTGATGGTTTTGTTTCCTCTCTTGAGTTTCATAAAGAAGGGGATGAGAGAGAGTACCTCTCCTCTCCTAGCTCTCACTTATGCATGAAAAACGATATTGGGTTATCCCTATATCAGACAGACATTGAAGCAATGATAGAAATCTAGGATATAGATTCTGTTTTCGACAAACAAAGCTGTGATGTAATATTTTGATATTACATTAAGTCAAATTTGAACCACACTCAATTAACAATGGCTTGGAATAATATACTTAACCTTATTTAGACCTAAAACCAAATTTATTTGAGTCTAATCACTTCCTGGACCATTCAAGAGTGAGAATATATAACTATCCAATGATTACAATCAGTAGAAAAGTACTACATCTTATCAATGAATGATATGCAACTCACAAAAATTTATCCCTGATTATATATCTTTAAGTACCAACAAACTACGGAGGAACCAAAGACATATGACTGACCTGGTGCCTTTTAAGCATATCCAAGCCAAGTAACATTTCCATGTGCTGCTGCTCAAGGACTGAGAATGAAGTGGTGAGGAAGTCTCCTTCAATCTGAATTTGCACCATGTGTATCCTTCCAATGATCTTCTGGACACCAACTCCCTTGGCAATACCAGCCCATCGAGTGTCGACTAGACGCATGATATGACAACGCTCAGCACATGCTGCTGACATGATTGTTGTCTGAGCTCCTGTTGAAATGAGAAGAGATCATGTAAAAAAGGTCATTCTTTAATGTTCGTGATGGGACAATCTCCAATTCACCAAGTCACAAATGAATCTCACCAAGCTATTAAAAAATTAAGAACAATAATGATATGCACTATGGTCATGACATCAGTCACATAGGAACAAGTTGTACTGGCATAAAAAAATTAGTTTCCATTAAAAACTGATACTTCAGTAACCGATTACATAAAAATACAAAGGTATGAGGAAAATCCAAACCATTAATTCTCATGCCAGTAATCAGACAATATTCAAACAATAACAAAAGGACCCACAGCAACATTGACACTTCTACATATATGTACTTCTTCTCTGTTTGCCACTTTTGAGGTCAATACACTACAGAATTAAGGATTGTACACCATCAGAAGTACTTAAATGCTGAAAAGGTCGGCTTCTTAGGAAAGGGTATTTAAAATCACTCACTTTTTTGAATTTGTTTTTAAAAGGAAAAGAAAAATAATCACTTTGTTCATGTTATATTATTGTCACATTAACAATCCATTTAACCGGTGACATTGCTTTCAATCTGTTTACCCTAGCCAATCAATTAACAATTGTGAAAATATCATAATGGACAATTGATGACATGACTGTGGTACTTAGTTCACAATTGCATTCAATAAAGTACCCAAAACAGCAATGAATGGCTCTTATTTGGAATCCCCACATTGACATTATCTGAAGCTAATTTAGCAAGAGAATCTCTAGTTAAATTCTAACAAGAGAAAAAAAGATTTATGAGGAGGAAGAGATCTACCAATATTATAGATTAACAATGAGAGAAACTCCTTACCTGAATCAATGAATGCCTTTACTGGATGTCCATTCACCTGACAATTGATGTACAACATCACCACCGTGCCAAAAGTTTCAGGATTGTACTCCATTGCAGCCTCCATGTTTGCTTCAATGTTCTTCTGGCGGATTTCATCTGCTATTAGTCTCTGCGCCTCTACATCAAAAGGGTCAGCATTCATCATGCGTATACGTTGACGCTGCCTCTCTGCCCTTGCTTCTTGCTGCTCCCTCAAAACACTGCCAAATTGTTCTGTAGAACATGAATGCAATGTATTCAACTTCTCATACAACTATAATGTAGATAGCATCATAAAACATTCTCCTATCAATGACCGGAGTCTATGCTTGCCATTATGCATCTCGTGCATGAATAGCTCATGATATCTAATCCATAACTATTAAAGTTCGTCTTCATAGAATTGAGAAAGAAAAAAGTATATATCTGCATCCATCCAAACTTAGGATTGAAGACCAGTGATAAGGAAAAACAATCATACACCAATAGTAGAAGCAAGTTAAACACTAGAGTGGCTCAGAAAAAATATAGTCATTAAGTCTAGGAATTAGTTTGTCCCAGCAATTGGCTGTTGGTAGTGAATATTTTAAAGCATTCTAATTTTCTTCCACTGAATATTTTAATATGTATCCATTTAGCTTATTATGGAAAGGTTGATTTATGTCAATTCCCAACTGTTGAATATACTAGCGAGGTACCAATACAAATGACACCAAGATCATCATATTGTATCTTTGAAAGACAGTTCCATGAAGAGAATGTAGCTCCCCTGATATAGAATGGTTTTAATGCACAACATACAAACTTAGAAATGTATCCACAATATTTTTATATGTATTACAGTGGAATCTCATTAGTAGAGGTCCGTGAAAGTGGTTTTATTTTTTGCTAAAATTCGTTTTAAAACTATGTGATTTCAGTGTTATAGAAAATCTTGGCGGTGTTATTATAATGTTACAATTTTTACGCATTTCTAGGCATTTTATTATTTTTGGTACACAATTTGTGAATGCTTATACTTTTATTAAGCATTTTACATAACAAGAAAGGCAGTGAAAGAAGCACGCATAACTACACACAATCGGAAACAAAGAAACTTGAACTGGGGGTGTGTCGAAACAAGGAGGTGTCCTTGTGTCCAAGGAGGACCTCCTTGTGTCCTCCGAAATTATTTTTTTTTTGCATTGAAGCTCGGTGGAGCTCCGAATATCCGACGATCCGTCCCCTAATAAGTAGCACTCCCTCTCCTCCTATCCTTTCTGTTACTTCCCTCAACTGCTAGCGCTTCCGTTCCCAGCCAGCGGCCGTGTTTAAGTCTACAAAATTGTTACATTAGCGCGTGCGCGCGAGCTTATATTTCCACTCTTCCGCGGCCGTGTTAAATTTCTTTCAGCACATTATTGATTCAGAATATCTAATTCTTCAGGAGAGAAAGCGCGTTATTCTAGATATTTCCGAGAATTTCAGGATTGATAAATGTGAATCGAAGAGAGAGGCGGTGATTAATTTAACGGCAAATTCCGGTGGAGACATCACTACAGTGCGGGATATGACGCGAATGCGTTATGCACAAGACAAAACAAGCGAATTTACCTTTGAATCGTAATGAGATAAAGCAAATGAACGTCAGCAGCGTTAAACAATGAAGGCTTAGGCTTTAATCGATTATGACTCTTTACATGTGATTTTTTCACTAATTCACGTAAAATTCACGAAAAAGGCGAAATTTTGTTTCATTTTCCGATTTCACGGTATTTCGCGATATCGCGTCTCACGAATTTCACGGATCTCTACTCATTAGCAAGCTGAGGATGTATGTGTGTTTTGCATAACTTTCAGGGGATCATTATGCTATGTTTAGTAATCACTGGTGTTCATTTATTGTAACAAAGTTTCATTTGCAATCATTAAGCCTTTCGAGAAAATAAGTATGATACCTTGTGCTGATGCATACTCAATGATTAATTATGACCAGAGTACACTTTTTGTATATAGAGTCCATGAAAAAAGACTAATATTTTAAAGTCTTTATATCTCAAAAATGGAAGAAGTAATTTTCATACAAAGCATATCAGCATATACATAAATAATTTAGTCCTTGGTTTAATACTGGCAACAGACTTTTTTTAATAATTACTTTTGAGCCACATTTTTTCAGTGAGGATGAAAAATGGCACAATTTGTTTAGGGTAGCAGAGGCCAAGATCACTTTAGCGGTTGTCATACAATATGAAATGTACATATGAAAGGGAATTTCATACGAATTGTAATTTTGTTGTGATGTCCTTTAGTTTCAAATGACTTACTTATATACATTTAAGTTATTCTAGTCAATTTACGAAACCGGGTTTCTCCTTAACTATGCAACATTGGAGGCATGCGAACGACTTAGTCTTTAATTTAAAATTTCTAATGAGAATTTGTTAGCCTCACAACTCTTGACCATCCTGCAATACTCTATTAGGTTTTTACATTTTTTTTAACTAGTTTGGAGCAAAGGTGGAAACGCCAAACAACATATGCGTTGAGTAGAACGATCTCGAGTTTAGTATTGATGGAAATTTTTGCCGCTATTTCAACAAGCTTCATACGTGAATTTTCGTCTACTTTTCAGAGAAGGTTGAGCTTTTGAATTGATAATTTTCTTTTCACCCCAGCCCATCCCATGGCTAATTCTGAGCACTTGTCTTAGTCTTGTTTTGGATTTACCTGGGTTCCCCATTTTTGGAACCCAGGGAGGTAAGGGAAATCCCCATCGGGGACTTGCTGGCCTTTAGCAAGGCGATTGGCCTCTATGGGTGACTTCTCCAAAAGGGTGGTTGGCACAATGGACCAATGGGTCTAAGTGCCTCAGGGCCTCCGTTGTGAGGAACTCCACCACTATTTCAATCTATCTATCTAGTCTTGTTTTACTGTCACAAAGTATTGGCGTTCGTATAGTTTTGATGTCCAGCCGACATGTGTAAAACAAATGAGCATCGCGATAAAATATGTGGCTTTTAGATGCCCTTTAAATTCTTTCTAAACATTTTTCTAACCATAATAAACCCACATAAATATTTTTTTAAGCAAAAACAATGTTTTTAATGCAAGATTTAAACCTTTTGCGAGATATCCACTGTCTAATCAACCTATAGGGTGATTATTTTCCTGGAAGAAATTCAGTTTGGCCCCCTTCCGAATGTGCTAAAGAGTAAAAACCAAAATGTGCTAACCAGTATTTTTTACATCGCCTGTGACGTGGAACTGAGGAAATGAACATACAAATAAGGAAAATGTGCTATCAAGGAACATCCTAATGAGAATCCACTGTACTAGGAATTTTGGCTAGCACCGGAGAATTTTTCATAGATAAATGATAAACATGCAGGTAATTCACAAAATATTCACGAAACTTCACCATATCTAGGATAGCATAAATAGGATAGTTCCATGTAAATGAAGGGATGCAAGTTTCAATTTTAAATTTAAATTACTCACTATGATATTAAAAACCCTTGTGAAAGGTTAATTACAATAATTTTAGATGAAAACATTGAAATGAAAATGATTAAAATACCACTATGTCAAACATTTTGGCGATGCTGCAGCCATGACATGTAATACACAACCTCCTCCAGACATCACTAAAATGCCATTTTCAAGCAGCAAAAGACATATATGAGAAAAATAATGTTAATAAAAAATTTAACACATATGAATTGTATGTAGAGCCTTATCAAACCAATCTTTGGACTGATGGCAAGTGATGATGAGCTTTGAAGTTTCCCAGGTATAATTCATAAGATAACATTGCCATTGGAAGGAGACATTTGGTAAATAGAAATGCTGAGAAAAGGTCAGTTTTCAACAGCCGAGTGATTTTCTGGGCATCACATTTTTCACACAAACAAAAGTTAGAAGAAGGCACCATTACCCAGATTTGTGAATTTCTCCCACCATATGGTTAATTTTGTAGGATACTCTAAAGCCTAACTTAGTTTTTCACAACCTGTAAGGTGTATTTTTGAAAGTTATAACTACCAATAAAATGAAATTGAATTTTTACCTGACAGATCTTTTCTCTGCTATAGTAAAACATTGCTCAGCAATTGGTATAGCTGTAAGATGACTGAAAAAATGGGAACCTTGATGCTAATTACAATAAAGAAGTTACAGCAAGAAGAAGCATCAGAATATCAGCATCACATTCTGAGGGGTTATCAGCAATGCTGCCGACACTATAACTACCTCTGTTGCAAGGTATCCAATCAATACTTCCGAGTGGTAGATTGCCACGATTTAACTGTACATTAAAGTTCTTTGCTAAAATCATATTCCTTACAAAAATTTTCAGTTGCCAAGGAAATTTGAAGCCACTTTTTATTAGAATATTACATCAACTAAAACATTAACCTCTGAAAAGAATCTTAACACCAAAATCTGCTGTCTACAACTGATTGAACATTTTGAAATACACAATTAACACATTCACTGCGGAGCTGTTTAAAGCCCTACCCCTCACAGCGCGGCATGACCCACCGGTGGGTCACACTCAGCCTTTTGCATGGGCGGTGTGACCCACCGGTGGGTCACAGTCCTTCCGAGCTTCTGGCCACTGCCGAGGGATGGTGGTTGAAGCGGCAACACTCAGCTGTTTCCTGAGATTAAAGGAAGGCTGGGGGAGGGCGACTCCCAGCCTCGCCCCCAGCCCACCCCTCCCCCGGCCACATGGGGCACGCTATCAGCTAGACCCTGGCATGGGATGTGGGAAGAGAGGGGCAACAATACAATGCATGTGGTAAAGATTTGCTGACGTTTGGAAAACCCAGGAGACTCCCACCCGTCTCTGTTAATAGCCCCTGCCCTTGTTCGCGCCCGTCTGTGAGACGTAGACGCCCGTCCGTGCGTACCGATTCCCCAGCCCTACTCAAACTATGAGAAAAGGGAAGGGGGATCCTTTGGAAAGAGTACATAGTGGTTTGTCTCACTCAGAAAAAAGTAGTGTCTGCATTTCGGAAGACGTTCACCCGGCAAGGGCACGGTCACTCATCCACCACTGCGGGATTGGCTCAAGAATGCTACGCGACCCTTTCGAAATTGCCCTTCCGTAGAGGGGGGCGGGGGGGGAGGGGAGGGAAGAGAGAGAATCAATCTCTCACACAGCCGGGCGAGTGCAGTTCGGACTGTTTAGTTTACAAGCAACTGACGGACACCAAGAGGTTGAGGAGAAAAAATTTTCCTAAACATTTTCATTATTTTTAATAAGTTGATATATGCTTTACTATAGCGAGTATTGTTCATCCTTATGTATAAAAATCGCATAAACTTGAAAAAAACACAAAGAAAACAAAAGATAAACATATTTTGGATATAATATTCCTATATGTAAATTTGTTCGTGACCCACCGGTGGGCCACACCGCTCACTCTGAAAAAATTTTCAGGAGGGGCAGCATGACCCACCGGCGGGTCACATTAAGTGTCACATAGTAGTCTATTATTTGAACAGTACCTAACCTCTGGGTGAAGTCACTTGAGAAGTTCTCGATTCCTACTCTCACAATACTCCTTGCAAGTTACGACAATTCAAAGAATTTTATGGCCGCGGCGCTAGACGCATCTGCGCGACCCACCGGTGGGTCACGCCGCAGTGAACGTGTTAAGCAGCTACAATCAGGTAACCTCAGCACCAATTGTAATCTTCGGAAAAATTATCATAAAAACCATCAAATAATTCAAAAATGTAGATTTAAGCTCACAATGTTCACATTCTAGAAGCTTGCAGCAATTTGTTTTTCAAGTACTAAAACATCACATCATGCAACATCAATCAAAAATAGATAATAAAGTTTAAGCACTTGAAATGTATTCTCAACAACATAATAACCTGTGCAGTACCATTGCACTAGCACCATGCATCACACCAATGATCAAACAAATGATATACTTATGTATACTGAAGTAGACATCCTCATTTTTATTTCCACAGCTATGAATTTCAAATTTGGTTTTCTGTCAACAACTTCATGTTGACAATAAAATGTAAGGACCATTTGAGTTTACAAGAGCAATAATTTCACCCAACATAATATCTGCAAGCAAAGTGACTAGAGCTGATTCAACTCCAATTACAGATCTTGCTTTTTGAAGGAAAAAAATGAACAAAGATTTCCAGGTCTCCCTTGATTCATGAGGCTCACCCAGGCTTCCTGTCAAGAGTGCATCAGCAAGACGGGGGTTATTCTGTTTCAGCAAGGCTAGTTGATCTGGATTCGCAAGAAACATATCTCTTATAATTGCAGGGTCATCTTCCATCCCTCCAGCCCCAGCCATTCCCACTTGACCACCTCTTGAGGGATGACCTAGACCAGGCTGAGGTGCACCAGGAACTCGAATACTGCTGAAGTCCAAAAATGGGATCCCTGCAATTTAAGATAATATGGAGTAAATCAGCTGACTTAAGATTTAGTTGGGATATAATTCCATCAGGCAATAGAAATTAACCACTCCTCAATAACCACTATAATTAAGCAATATAGTAATCAAATATAATAATTTTAATAATGAGTATAGCATTTTTGGGTCTCCATCCAGGTCAGGACACAAGGATGGAAAAGAAAGAAAATGAATTTCTAGTCGAGGATTAGTTCAAATTTTGGAAAGGAAGGGCCACTTGGGATGTGATAGCAGTGATGGCAATACTAGTGCAAGGAGTTTAGAATATAATCAGGATGTATTCGCGTGCTTTGTTGATTTCAATTATGTATTCAACAGAATGAGGTGGAAAAAGTTAACGGAAATATTAGGGAAGAAAGGAGTAGACTGGAGAGACAAGAGACTGATCCAGAATTTATACATGGCACAGAAGGTGCAAGTAATAGTAGCTGATGGGCAAATTGGATTGGGTGACAATAGAGAGTGGAGTTCAGCAGGGCTGTCCGCTATCACTGGTACTTTTTAACATATACTTGGAGGAAATTGTGAGATAATTTGAGATGAGGTTGATGCATGTCTAATTGATAACCAGAATTCACTTTTATGTTATTCCTTTCACTTTTATGTATTTCCTTTTTATATATTCATTTGTTAGTTAGTGTCTTTCCTTTTTGTTTTTCTATTGTTTTCTTTTGAATTGTCATAGTGATCAAATAAAGACAAATAAGAGATTGTTAGAGTAGAGGCCATATTGCATGAAGGTTGATACCTATGAAGTGAATACTGATATTGGAATATCCTGAGAGTAAATGAAGTGCAAAGTGATATAGGAATTTAATTTTATTAATAGCTTTGACATGATAAGGGAATAGGCAGGAGTAAAATTCGAGAGAAAATTGATAAAATTGTTGAGGTTTGTGGGTAACCAAGAACTAATCAGTCTAGGACGGAAATACCAAGAACTAGTCAGTCAACCCAGGGCTTACAAAAAATACTTAATGTGCTACAATGAGAGAGCAAAAGGCAAATATGAAGATAAGTCAGAAGAAATAAAAGTAATGAGATTTTCAAGAACAAAAAGGGCTAATTTAAATATAAAAGTAGGAGGGCAGAAGTTAGAGCAGGTGAAGCAATTTAGATATCTAGGTAGTGCACAGAAGGAAAAAGGGTATTACAGCATTGCTATCAGGAGGAAAATTGCATTGGCAAAAAAAGCTTTTACTCAGGCATAAACTAATAAGAGGGATGCCAAGTAGGGAAGTAAAGAAAAGGCTAGTGAAAGGTTTAATATGGAACATAGCATATGGTACAGAAACATGGGCTTAAAGAAAGGAAGATGAAAATAGACTGAGGGCTTTTGAGATGTGTTGTGGAGACGGATGGAGAAAGTAAAGTGGGTCAAGAGGAGGACAAATGCTAATGTGCTAGAATTGGTAGGACAGGAAAGAAGTTTGATTGAGAAAATTCGGAGAAGGCAAAAAGTATGGATGGAGAAGTAATTAAAGATGATGGAGTTTTGAAAGACATGATTAAGGGAAGGATGTGGGGTAAGAAGGGAAGATGGAGAAGAACAGGTACTTTGGATAGAATGATGGGAGGTGGGAAGTATTGGGGGCCGAAGAGGGATATCGCGTGAAATGCAGGGGTGTGAGAAGAATTATCCATTTAGTTCTACCTTCACCAGTAGAAATCAAGTAATAATTCAAATATGTCCATACACAGAAATGTTGAAGTTGATTTACATGTACATGCAAAAATTCACGGGATTCCCATAAAACGCTTTACCTTTACAATACTTTTGTAACAAAAATGTAGACCTTAATACTAGTTCTTTTCATCTACATATCCAAGTTCCCAGTTTTTTTGCTGTTTTTAAATCAGAACTTAGGGAGTTGTATTATAAGAGTCCCCAACAGACAGTGAGCACTGGGATCATGCTTCCTTTCTCATCGGAAGGTGGAAATTACTATTTATTCTTATGTACTTCATCACTGGATAATAGACTTGATTTGAAATATTTAGGCATTCAACTACATACTTCTGATTTTATTTACAAATACATATTCATCATCATCGGTCAACAATCCTAGGATTGGTTAGACGCAGCCCTCCACTCGATTCTTCTATCAGCCAACCTCTTCATACTGACGTCTCATAGCTCCTCTCTTTGACATCCTTCACAACTTGCTCCATATACCTCATACGAGGCCTGCCTTTTCCATTCTTCCCGTTCATTTTCCCTCGATGATTGTCTTCATCAGGCCATCGTGTCTTAATATGTGGCCTATTAACTTGTCCCGTCTCCTTTTTACGGTTTTCAGTAGTAATCTCTTCTCTCCCACTCATTGTATGATAGGTACTCCAATTTCTTTCAGAATCTTTAGCATCATGTTCCAATCCACGTTGTCAAATGCCTTTTTCAAATGTACAAATGCAACAAACGTTGGTAGATTCTTCTTTATTCTCTTCTCTATAAGTAGCCTGAGGGCCAAAATCGCTTCTCTAGTGCCCTTGTTTCTTCTGAACCCGAATTGTTCCTCCTCCAGGAACTCCTCAGCTTTTCATTCTATTCTTCTGTAGATGATTCTCTTCAATATCTTTGAGGCATGTGTCATCAAAATACATATTAACACTTTATATTAAAAAACATGATTGATATCAAGTCATTGCCAAGTGTATATAAGATAAACATCATAGCAAGAAACAATGGCTTCCATAATCGGTAGTGAAAAATGATACCCATATACCTATAAATCCTACTTTCATTGCTTATGGTATATTTTTAGAATGTTGGCGAATTCTGTAATTCGCTAGCTTTTTTATTCAGTTCTTTCCTCCATGACTTCGCATATAATTGCTGCTTCATTTACCCAAGACCGACACTCTTTCCCATCAATTAGGATTCCTCCACAACTATCATAGTACACAAATCTTTGTTATTTTCATCTTAATTTCCTTAATTCTGACAATTCATATTTCTCCTCATTTCCTGCTTTGTGTTTTCACCTTTCCTGCTATTAACATTACACTAGCATTTAGTTTATATGCTCGTAGCTACATATCCTCTTTTGAGACTTCTTGTTAGCCACTGACCCTAGTCTCTGATTTGACACAAGGATTCCATGTGATGATGATCTTATGGCATTGAACTTGCCTCCTTCACTGCTGGGCATCACAAGTTACCCTATTGAGCTAAATCCCGTCGTTACTGATAACCATTTCTCTACTATTTGAGTCTGTGGCAACTGAATAAATTTAATTGAAGTATATTTCTATTGATTGCCTCAATACCATTTTTAGAGAAACACCATTCACAGTATAGTAGCCACTCTTGGGTTAGATGCCTTTATACAGTTTCCTCACAGAAAAGCAGATGCTGTAATAACTACCTTCCATTTGGAACCAACCCTTTGACCTATCTAATATGGGTAAACCTGCTGGGGTTAATTATAATTGTAATTTTTAATAACATAATTATCAAAGATATGAATCAAATATGAACTGGAACATAACACAGACTTATCAATCTAGCTCTGAGTGAATTTAAACCTAACTAAAAAGGACTTTAGGGGCAGCCTAACATTGAGCATTCAGGGCTGTGCTATACCTGCATCAAATAACCACACCTCATTACAAATAAAAAATAACTACATTCCCATTAAGTTTATGTGGTCCTGTCGGACGCCTCCAACTCATTTCCCTTTATTTTAGAGTTTACTGTAAATGTAAAATACAATAACAATCAGATAACCCCAAAAGACTAGCCATTCTTGAACTTAATTGAATTTATAAATTAGAACAACACTGCATCCCTTTACCAAAAATAAAAGGGCAGAGAAATGTGAAAACTTTAGGGCCATAAGTCTGACAACACATAGCTCGGAGATATTGGCAAGAATTATTCACAAGAGAAGAGAATAAAAGGCTAAAAGTTCCTACGTGAACATCAATTTGGCTTCAGGGAAAGCAGAGATACTAGATGAGCAATATTGGTCCTTAAGCTACCCATATAGAAAAGAATGGAGATGAACAAATCGACATTCATAAAATTTGGGGATTTGGAGAAAGCTTTATAAAATTAGAATTGTATTTTAATGCTAAGAATTTGAAAGGAAATTTGAGTGTCCTACAATGAATGATGATTTCTCCACAGTTAGTACAAAAACTAGGTGACCGTGATTAAATCTGGACCCAGCTGTAGAGAAGCAACATTAATGAAAAGAGTAAGACACAATTGTCCTCTAGCTCTCATATTTTTAAATGGCTGAATCATGTTGAGAAATCCATTCAATAAATCAACATAAGGCAACAGGATTAAATATCCACAAAACAGGTTGATGAAAACAGTCTTTGAGGCTACGGTGAACATAAAGAATGGAAATGGAAGGCCTCATTTGAAACATATGGAGCAAGTAATGAAGGGTGTGGAAAAATTACTTAAATCTCAGGTTTAATGACTGGTGATGACCACAAATTGGGAAATACTCTTCTACAATCAGCTGAAGACACCCTTTCACTCTCTGTTCAATGCTATTACTGAATCTGACTACATTGTAATGCAAGAAATATGGAAACATAGCCAGTGATGTAAATTAAAGTAATACTAACAGTGGTTCTTTTATGAGTATCCTTATGAGATAGCACTACCAGAGTGTCACACTACCCAAGGGCGACGGATTTTAATAAGAACATGAAAGCAGAATCCATAGATACAATGATAGCGGAGACAAAAGAAGAGTAGGAACGACAGGAAGTAATGTATTAACTATGTAATGGGCATGAAGAATTGGAATAAGTTTAGATGAAAAGAGAAAGGTAACTTCTGGAAGAGGAAACATAAGACTTCTGAGGCGATTGAATGAAGATTAAAGCTAATTAATATGTGTTCATTATTTGGCATATTTCTGAGTTTTCCTCAAATACTAACAATCCGTTGAATATCGCTAGTTAACGGGTTGTAATATTATCTTAAAAGTTATTTAAGAAGCCTGCTCTTGAGCAAGATTTTTATGATTTTTTCCTGTCTGCAAGAGTTGAATTGACATTTTGGAATATATTCATGCTCAGAGTTTAACTTTAAGAGTGTTAGAAAATTCGTACTTAGAAATCAGATTAACTCTAGGAACCAAGAAAATCCTTTTAACTCGGTCATTTCTAAAATCGACTTCGTAAAAAATATCTTTGCTGGTGAAATAGAACCTAAATCATCAATGCTTACTCATAAAATTGTACGAGTACTTACCGAGAGAAAATTAAAGACTGCACCTAAGTACGAGCAATTGGGGAAACCTCAAATCTACTGCTCACCCACAGAGCAACCTCCAAAAATTCATCGGGAATCCCTTTCAAACAACAGTTTTCTATTTTCAATGGCAGGGATTTCCGACACAATGATGACTAGCAGGAAAAGCTTAAGGGGGAGGGGTCGCAAAACAAAATCCTATTTGGAGCTTTTGCCAATATGTGGCAATAAAGCTTAAGTTCACCAACCTTGATTTGGAGCGGCGAAACCCATCTGTGACTGCGAACCGGTGACTGACGACTGCATGTGTTGCATTGTGACGACGTCTCCGTCTTTAATCCCGAACTCTTTGAGTGACTTTTTATCATCCATTAAAGGCCTACCATTGAACACTATTACAATTTCCGGGGCGGGGAATCCGGACTCGACTTCACAAAAAGCCTTAAAGTTTTCTAATTCTAGATCTTCACTTACATCCAGCGTGAAAATCTCGTCTGAAAGGGTAGTCACTGTGATCTTCATTTTGTCTATTTCGGTGTAATCCAATCTCAATCAAAGAAAACCAAAAACTTTTCCGGCAAGTTTTGCAAAATGTTCTTCAAACACAACTGAAGTGATTTATGAACAAACATGACCTGCACAACAATTTCCGGCAGCAGAAAATGTACGATTAATCACCAATGAAAACACAGTAAACACATGATGCTTCATGATGCCATCAGCACGATAGTTACGGCCGTGCCCGGTAGTGGGCGACAGCATATGAAGGAACTTTTTTGCTCGGGAGAGGGTGGAGGCGTGGAGGTCCCAGCTGGCCAGGCAATGGCCGACAGCGATCTTGACGTCACTGTTGGAATCAACCCGCGCCCGAGTTTGAACGTGGGTTTATGAATTTCAACTTGGTTGGCGTGAATCCCAGCTTATTCAAAAACTCTATGCTCTTTAAATCACAGTGATATTTTTTTGTGATCACTGTCGCAGAAACATTGTGGGTGCCTATTTACTCAAATTAAAGTTATACAAAACAAAAAATATTGAAGGTGATAAAACTTGTAATATAGATTCCTGACTGGCCCATCGGAAATCTCTGAACCATGGGAGAATGGCAACTACAAACTTAAGTTAATCCCATTGTGACAGGACCAAATTCCAGAATCCTTGCCCTACGTGGAAAAGAAATGAAGCAAAGGAGTATTCAATGAGGATGCAATAGTAGAAGGTAGTTCCCTTCTTACCCCAATATTTATACCTCTTTTCTCCCCCACTCTTCAAGGAATACTATTGGGAATTTCTAATTTCTAGGTGAATTTAATATTATATATATATTTTTTAATATTACATATAGTTTTGCCTTTAAGGAATTTTATTTTCTACGCATTTTTTTGCATTTATTGCCATCCAATGGGGAATTTCTGTATCAAATTACACTATATTAATGGATTCTTTCTATAAAAGCATCTACCAGAATCTGGCGAGTAACATGCCCTTATTATTGTCCTAGAAAGGAGGATCCACCTAGTACTTCTCAAGAGGAAGAAGATAGAGCTTCTTCCTAAGCACTTCCAAAAATGAATTAATGTAAAAAAATGTTTATATCTTCAGTGCTTTATTAAAGTTGTCATCACTTTATTCCTGACATAACTGAAAATGTTATATCACTGCTGAGTTTCAGGTAATTCTGGTTTCATCTTATTGTTAGAGAAGAAACAGATTGCATGGCATACTATCTGTCCTACCATTCTCCTATACGACAAGAATACATGAGTGCTACATACTTACCCATGCCTTACAGCTCAGGGATGTGTGGATAGACAGTAGCGAGGAATTTCTGTAGTACAGTAGCTACTGCTACTCTACCAGTTCTCTACCCTCATATATTCTAAACTACCATTCCACTACTACCAGGGCCCTATTTACCATATGGCATACTCGGTGGCCGCCGGGGGACGTGGGAGGGCTGGGGGCCTCGGGAGAGAGAAAATGTAAATATAGAAGTAGCCTAGCACCTACTAGCAGGGTATTAAACCATTGGCTTAGAATTTTTACTCCTTTTTTGCCACTTACTTCACTATTTCTTATTGAAATCATATTTTGTATTTATTTTTAATTGATTAAAAAACATTTTACAGCCCTTATAATGGATTTTTTTGCATTAAGAGAATATTAATTATTCATTAATTACACTGAATGTGAAAAATCTGTGAATGATAAAAATAATGTAATAAATAAATAAATCGAGGTCACTGGCAATTCGCCGGCTCTTTAACGGAAGGCCACGTCAGGCCAGCTGGCAAATCGCCATCTCTTTAAGCCAATGGGTTAATAGTGAAAGATACTTGTACTCATTAATATTGCAAGGAAAAGTCTATGTCAAGCTGCCAGGTTTCAAGACTATATAACTGGGGGCCTCATTTAGATTCCCGGCTGGGTACCTCAGAGGCCATACATATGCCCCTGAGTAGTACCTGAACATTTAATGTTTGTTGACAGCAAAATATTAGGTGACTGGGAGAGGCTAGGAGTTCTAAATTGCATGAAAACTGATGGAAGTCTTATAGATATTAGAAGCAGTTAATGCATAGATTTGAAAGCTATATTGACATAGTGCAGCATTTCCCAAATGAAATAAAGATTTTTTTCATGAGATACGCTCATCCAGGGGACAAAATTCTTTCCAAGTTCGGGTGAGCAAGATGAGGATTGAATAGAGCAAGAAACAAACAAATTATGAATCTAACTATACCAGAAAATGTATTTCAACAATAGACAGAGAAAGTACAAACCAACAACTGAATAAATATTCTTCCCTTCAGGGAAATCTCTAAAAATTTGGAAAAATAGCGAGTAGTCACTAGGACACCCTTGAAAATGACAAAGTGTCGGAAAACTGACTTGAAGAAGCCGCACAAACACAGGAAGTGAACTCCTTGCCATCTCAAATCGAACAAAGGGCATGAGAGGGAAAGTTTTTTTCTGGCATAAGGAGGAGGTGCTTTCGGCAAGGTCAAGGTGGAGTGGGGGTGTGTAGAATTATTCGATAGGTAGACATTGAGGGGAGGGAAAAATGGTATGGGTAAAGTGGGCAAGGTGGGAGTTTTTCATTGGAGCATCAGGAAATCTTTTCTGAATCCGGCAGGAGGACACAAACTGATGGCCTGTGTGGTGGGCAAACTTCTGTTCTTCATCCGCATTTAGGGGGCTATATAAATGATGGTAGTAGAACTGGTGAGGCTATGATCAGATGAAAAGGTGCAGACCGGATGGCGCAGTGCGGAATCGTTGAATTTTAGAATCATAGGCATTGTTGGCATCATTGGCTCGCCAGTCATTAGATAGCCTGTCGTGCAAGTCCTTTGGCTAAGTCTGGAGGGTAATTAGTCCGCCGAGGGTTAATGTTCAATGAGGGGAGGAGGGGGGGTACCAAGAATGCCACAATAGTATATGCTGTACTGCCCCCTAGGAATAGTTTGAGCCTGTAGATAATACTCTGTTGATCCATTTTACTCATTGATATCATTACAAATAAAATCTGCATTTTTTTATTTGAAGGTAATTTAAACTAATAATTTTTAAATAACTAACTCTCCATTCTTCTTTTGATCTTCCAATGGAGATGCAGTATTTGTATCAATATTCCATTTCAAAGGTAGTAAAGAATCAAGTCCCTTCCCCATGGACTACGTCTTGTCGTGGTGAGATTGGGGCTTGTATGTTCCCGTGACCCCTAGAGCTGCACTGCCGGGAGCAACTAATATTGCTCCTGGTAGAGTCACCCATGCCAGATAGGTTGAAGGGTAGGCCTGACTAAAGGTAGTCCACGTACCGTGCTCGCAGCATCTGTTCCTCAGTGAGGTGGCTGTGAGAAGGTGTCTGACCCCAGTGGGGCGGCCTATCAAGTGATGGTGTCATGTTAAAAACACTATTGAGGCAGGCAACGGGAAAACACCTCAATTAAACTCTCCCAAGAACACAATGGACTTGAACAATAGAGAATTGAATGCTGGCAACTATGGGGCCCAGGACCAAATTAGTGGAATGGGTGTTGTGCCCGGCAGCAGGGTAAGCAAGGACTCTGTGGTCGTCATCTCACAAAATCCTTGAACGAAAAGAAAGACAGCAACAACAACAGTAGCAGCAGCGGCGAAGAAGAAACCAGAGAAGAGAGAAACAATGCTAAGGATCAGGGCATGGAATGCAAGGACGATGTTAAGGGCAAGAAAACTAGAAAACATTAAGCATGAAATGGAGAGGGGAGAGATCGATTTGTTGGGATTAAGCGAAGTAAGATGGGGAGACCAGGGTGACTTCTGGAGTGAAAAGTACAGGGTTATATATAGTGTAGGGGAAGAGAGCCAGCGGGGAGTAGCAGTTATATTGGATGCAACATTAGGAAAAAGGGTACTGAATGTAGAACAGGCAAGCGATAGAATACTGGCTATCGAATTAAAGCAAAGCCAGCGAATGTAGTTGTAGTACAGGTTTACATGCCAGCAGGTGGACATAGAGAAGAGGAAGCAGACAAAGTATATGACCAGTTGGAAGAATGGGGTCGTTTACCATATTTTTTTTATTGCCGAATCTGATAGAGTTTGTAAAATAAAAAGACCCGTATTTTTCCGTTTTCTGATCCGACAATTATTTCCCGAGTTATAAGCAGCAAAAAACTGATGTCTTTAACCCTTTCGGAAAAGTGGGTGTGGTGCAACCTCTGACGTATATCGACTTCGTCCAATCACAACTGAGCCCGCGAAGCTACTTCGTCTTATCGCAAAGGGGGGGACACAGCTGACTCGGCCAATGGGAGTGATTTCGAGAGGATCTGTGCGAGCAGACCTTCCAAGAACCCCCCTCCACTCCCTTCCCCCTCCCCTGAAAGCAGTCAAGGACGGGAGGAAAATGACGTCAATGTTATCACAGCAGCATTTTCGGTGGGCGTCACCTTTTGCTTATTTTAATTTTTGATTTATGAGCAAATGGTTGTGGTTAGAAGATTAATTTTTTCACTAAAATTCTTTTTTCGTTTCCATCTAACGATTTCGTGTACGAAATTGCAATTTCGGTTCCGAGTATACGCCCCCATTATTCGGGAAAGTAAAGGGCAGGAAGAACCTAATAGTTATGGGAGATTGGAACGCTGTAGTAGGGGAGAGGAGGGACAGAAGTGAAGTAGTGGAGTAATGGGCTGGGTTTAATGGGTGTGCTGGGAGTTCTGTTGGAGGAATAATGTAGTGATTACAAATATGTGGTTTAAACACCACCCTAGGCGCAGGTACACATGGAAAATTCCTGGGGATACTGAAAGGTATCAACTAGACTGCATTATGATTAGGCAAATATTCAGGAACAGCGTAAAGAACTCACATAGTTTCCCAGGTGCAGATGCTGACTCCGACCATAACTTGGTGGTGATAAAATGTGAGATGAGACTAAAAAGTTTGAAAGTAGGAAGGAAAATAAAAAAGTGGGATGTAGGAGCACTGATTGGAGGGAAGAGGAGGGAATATCAGGAGGTTGTGGTTAGATGCATGAGGGAAGAGGAACAATAGATGAAGGGTGGGAAATGATAAAGATGAGGATAAAAGAAGCAGCTGAGAAAACAATAGGAACAGCAGATGCTAGGAGGATCAAGAAACCATGGGTAACAACAGAAATGATGGGAAGGATTGAGGCAAGAAGGAAATGGAAAAATGTATTTACAGAGCTAGGCAAAAAGCATTATAGGGAGATTAAGAACAGGCTTAGGAGAGAAACAAAGACAGCAAGAGAAAAGTGGTGGAGTCTGCAATGCGAGGAGAAGGAGAGACTCCATAGAGAAGGAGAAATAGGCAGTTTGTACTCAAAGGTTAGAATGTTATCGGGAATCAAGAAATGGAAAACGGTCCCGTCCATAAAGACAGAAGGGGATATTTAGCAATGGTACCAGAGGAGATCCAGCGTCATTGGAGGGAATATGTTGAGGAACTGTATGATAGCGAAAATAGGCCTAAGAACTTGGACATAGAAGAGGAAAAGGACGTAGATCAGGATGATGTGGGCCCCGGAATTCTGGATAGTGAGATAGAGAAGGCACTGTGAGAAATGAAGGCAGGTAAAGCGGTGGGGATAGATAACATCCCAGCTGAGCTTCTGAAAAACTTCCTTCTGAAAAAAGGAAGAGAGTGAAGGGAGAGATTATATGAACTTGTTCGTAGAATATACGAGGAGGGGGCTTGGCCGAAGGATTTTGTGAAAACCGTGCTGATACCTATACCGAAAAAGAGGGTGACAAAATAATGTAAAGACTATAGAATGATAAGTTTGATCTCTCATGATTGCTTAGAATCATCAATAGGGAAATGGAAAAGAGAGCAAACAAATTTCTACGCGAGGATCAGCTTGGACTTCAGAAGGGGAGAGCCACTTGGGATGCGATTGCAGTGATGAGAATACTAGTGGAAAGGACTCTAGAATAAAATCAGGATGTATTCGCGTGCTTTGTTGATTATGAAAAGGCATTCGACAGAGGTGGGACAAGTTAATGGAAATATTGCGGAAGATAAGAGTAGACTGGAGAGACAGGAGACTGATCTGGAATTTATACATGGTGCAAAAGGCGCAGGTGAGAGTAGCTGATGGAGAATCGGATTGGGTCACAATAGGGAGGGGAGTTAGGCAGGGCTGCCAGTTATCGCCGGTACTTTTCAACGTATACTCAGAGGAAATGGTGAGAGAGGCTTGGGATGAACTGGAGGCTGGAGTGAAGGGCTGAATGCGTTGCAGGGACAGTGCCAAAGATACTGGATGAAGATAAACCAGAAGAAAACGAAAGTAATGTGATTTTCAAGAACAAAAAGGGCCAGTAGAACGATAAAAGTAGGAGGTCAGAAGGTAGAGCAGGTATAGCAATTTAGCCATCTAGGTAGTGCGTTGGAAGAAAAAGGGTATAGCAGCATTGAAGTGAGAAGGAGCATTGCATTGGCAAAAGAAGCTTTTACTCGTAGGCGTGAACTAATGACATGGGCTATGCGAAAAGAAGATGAAAATAGACTTAGGGCTTTTGAGATGTGGGTGTGGAGAAGGATGGAGAAAGTAAAGTGGGTCGAAAGGAAGACAAATGATGAAGTGCCAGAATTGGTAGGAGAGGAAATACATTTGATAGATGAAATTAGGAGAAGGCAGAAGGTTTGGATGGAAAAGGTAATAAAAGAAGATGATGTTTTGAAGGAGGTGATTGAGGGAAGAGCATTGGGGAAGTGGAGAAGAGGGAGGAGAAGAACGGGTAGCTTGGATGGAATGATGGGTGGCAGGAGGTATGAGGGGCTGAAGAGGGACATTGTGTGAAATTTAAGGGGTGGGAGGAATTAAATGTCTATTTAAACCTACCTTCACTGGTAGAATACTAATAATAAACAATCATTCATGCATACGAGAAGCCCATACATGGAGGTTTCTATCGAAACTTGGAAATGCATGGGCTATCGAAGGAGCTCACGTTCACCTTCCTGCACTCCTCAGGTTTGAAGTCCGAAACCGAGGGATTTGTGTTGGCGTGCCAAGATGGTGTCATTAACACCCTCGTGTATCATCGCCTCATCTTTGGGGCAAACGTGATGGACACAAGATGCCGAGCAAGCCTAAGGCAGCCGGAGACTTTAGGTCATCTACTCTCCGGCTGTAGCTTTTATGCGACGAATGCAAACATAAACCAGCACAACTCGGCTCTGAGGGTGTTGTATTACCACCTAAGACACCATTATGGTATAGACTTGAATCCGTTGCTGCCTTATGCCCCTGGAGACATCGAGTCTATCATGGAGAACAATAATTGTAAGATCTGGTGGAATTATTCCTTCCCCACCACCAGGCAGTTGGAGGCAACGAAGCCCGATATTGTTCTCCTCAACAATCTCTAGCATGCCATGTTCATAATCGAGTTTTCGGCACCGGCCAAAACGAACATGGCAGCGAAGGAGATAGAAAAAAAGGACAAAATATCAAGATCTGCTGTGCGAACTCCGGCAAATGTACGCAGGCTACTCTGTGAAACTGGTAGTCCTCATTTTGGGCATGCTTGGTGGTGCCAAGAGCTCACTGGTAGAGAATCTCAAGTGCATACCAGCATGCAGTGCGAGGGTAGATGCACTTGAGAGCGCAATGCAGAAGGCTGTCCTTCTCGGGTCCCTCCACCTGCTTCATGTGCATGACCCCAATGCTGGGTAGCCACCTATCCAACGGTGATGGACGTGGCTACCCGTAGGCACGACCCCTCTCGAGTCTCTGGCAATTATTAAGGCGAAGAAACCTGATGCTAGCCGGAGATTCAGAGGCGGATGCTACTTAACTGTAACTAATAATAAAGAATCAAGTGTCTGCAACAACTAATTGATTGCTTTATTAATATGATAAGTTAAGTAACCATTGCATTTTGACACAGGATTTCCTTTGAGGATATTATCATCAAATTTCATTTGATACAAAAAGCTAAAAACGGCTTTGTATTAAATGCAATATTGCACGAAAGAACTCTCTCGATCAGCAATATGATAAATAGTCAATTCGTTAAATTTATAATAAAGATTATAATTTATAATAAAGCTTATTATAATCAATGTGCTAATCTTATGCTGTGTAATTAGTAGGTAGGTATCTTATGTCCACTGTTTTGAAGCTGTGATTTGCAGGGGTATGATCTATAGAAGAGTTGCAGAAGAATCGCATAGATGCGATTCTTCTGCATGGCCCCGAAAACTTAAAACTGCCTTTACTAGGAGCTTGTACAATTTTGAGAAACCATTAATAGTGCAGAAAAAAATTTGATGGCCTTTACCAAGGTCCCTATAAAGACCATGGCCTTTACCTTGACACATAATTTTCATTCACCATATGATGTGGCTCCTTTTGAAATCTTTTTTTCTGGATCAATTTGACCTCCAAATTGATAGCTAGCAAAAGCATGGCACGCAGAAATTCGTCTTGAAGTCAAAACTGGAAAAGTATATATTATTAATGGCAAGAATATTTTGTACGATTAAATTTTTGAAGACTATCTTATGCCCTATGCTCCAAAAAATGAACTATTTTACTTCATTTCATTTATTTACGCAAGACTATTGATTCTGTAGTGGATATGAATACTTATTTCGTAGACGTTTTGGGATAATATCTATGATGGATTAAAAATAAGAAGCTTTTCACAATGAAATTATTTACCCTTAGTCTTCTTTCAATGCATATATCACTGAGAATGAATAAAAAAAGCTCTTAGTATCAATTCCATGCGATTCGTACATGTTTTTTCTCGGTGCACGCGGTAAAACAATTTCCTAAACACATAATCAATAAGCGATTTCAAATAGTTCAAAATTACCGGTATATTCTCTGTTGTGTTGATAGTAGTGGCGTCTCATCGGTGTTACAAAGAACTAATATGTAATCTAAATAAACAAATGCGCACCAATATGCACGTATTCAGTGATAAGCGGAGGATTGGGATATATTCACACTAGTTTGAAAATGATAGAGGAAATAGAAATCATCCAATTGTGTATCCCTAATGTTGTCGAAGCAAGAAATATATAATGCTCACGTATGGCGGAAGAAATTACGCAATATATCGAGCCTGCATTATATTTCAGATTTGCTTGTTTTACTTTAGGATTTGAATTAGACGACGACGGAATTAGATCTGAAATAGAAAATTTTACTCTGTCAAAGGACATTGATCGATGGAGTTAAGGATAACTAGGACATGTCCCGGTTAGTATACACTTGTACAAAGTGGATCATTTTGATCATCGCTAATTATTTCTGTTGTTTCCATTCCTGTTGAATCCATGTGAAATATGTGCCATTTTTCTATAATTTTATGCCACAGTATTTTGGGTCATTACCTTTGGTTACGTATATTGGTTGTCATTAATGGTGTCTTTTTAGTGCTGATAAATCTTGATGATTCTCCCAATTAAATTACAATTGTTCATTTTCATCCTACCGGCAAGCAGTTGTCGCCCACTCAGTAAATATATTACTCTTATCTGGGAAAAGCCCCTCCTGGACCACATTTTTAATTGCACCCTTATTTTCCCATAACTCTTGCAACCTAGTTTAATGGGCTTCAAATTAATTGTAAAAGAGAGCGCAAAATGATTCGGCCTTGGTTTGCCAAATCATTTCTTAAACCTTATAATGAGCCTAATTTAGGCCGATTTACGCATTCACTTGGATCTTAGTGTTTATTTCCATGAGTGACACCATTATTATTTATTTTAGGGCCCGCGGCTTCTGTTCTATTCCGGCACTTCCTCACAGCTCTATGCCATATCTCCATTTGGTCAACTGTAATTTTCTCCTCCCTGGGATATGTATCGGAAACAAGAAGTTACAGCTCGTCGTGGGATGGAGGGATGTGCCCTTATCTTTATAGCCATATATTTAATGGGTGAGTTTTGGAATCGAGGCCCCGAAAAGGTCTAAATTTTAGCTATTGCCATTCTGGTATTATAACTGGAGAATGTTTTAATCTTATATTTACTGTTGACACACTGTATATCATACTACATTAAAAATATTATCAATATCATTGGTTTATTATTCCCTATGATATATATCAATTGGAATGGACTTCCTTTTTAGCAACATTATAGAAATTAACAAAATTTTCATTTCTTCATGGAGTACCCGTGTTGTAAGGATCACTCATATTCAAATACCTTTAATTCATCTATATCAATATGTTCAATCATTGACACAAATTTCTGAAACCGGTTCATCATTTTAGTAATTAATTTCTTATTTTCCAGTTCCAGTTGTTATTTTTTTTAAATTGACTATGAGTGTAACTTATTGTTTTCCCTCCCCAGATCTACTTTAAAAGTCTTCTGCATATGTCATTTTCATTTATTGGCACTATGACTAGTCCCTGAGTCCCTCCTCATTTACTGTCTGCATCTTGATATTCTCTGAACAGGATGAATCTTATATATGTGATTCCAGGTACATGACTTTGATTCCGGCACCTATTCCCATATCCCTACAGCAGTCCGCAACAAATTTGGCTATTAACCTCTCAGGGTTCATGCTTACTCTGCCATTTAATTCCTCCTGCTGTTTTTACCACTAATCAAAAGTAGGATGGACAAATTTTACATTATCATTCATTTAACAGTGTTATGAAGTCAATGAATTGAGAAGAGCATCATTGTGATAGCTGAGAACAATCTTAAACCTGTTTCACATGGTACTTGATCCAGCACAAGCTTGAGTATACTAGCAAGTGTGATAGCTTTCCAGTATCATGTGAATAGAACCAGTATGCTGGCTAGCAAGCATGCTCGCTAGTATACTCGCTTAGCTACTGGATTTCATACTTGATGTGGTACTAGATTTCTAGTAGGACCCAGTAGCCATCGACCAATCAAGTCACGTCACATATCCTGTGCGAACTTCTCATTTTTTTAATTAGTATAGAATCATATGGAATAACTGATTTGTAGCAAGCACAAGGTCGATAATTGTGTGAAACCTCCCAGGACTCTTCCAATCATACTAGATTCCGCCCTCAATATCAAGTAGCGGATAGCACACTAGGTCTTGTGCTGGATCAAGTATCATGTGAAACGCGCTTTACAGAGTTGCAGTGAAAGATGCTTCAGAGAACATTTATTGTAATAAATTCATATTAAGTAGTCAAGTATAGCTCTGAGTTTTGTGCATTGGCCTTCATCAACATTAACCCTTTCCTGTACCGTTTTTGTGATAACATCATTTTCGACTGTTCTTTGCTATTTAGGATGCTAAGTAGGTTAGTTTATTACTTTTGATAAATACTTTGATTTTAAATGAGAAAGCTTAGTTCAATCTCAGTGACTTTTTAGCTAGTCAGGAAAAAGGAGGTAGTCATTGAAGAAGCATGAACAGCAGAGCAAGCAAATAAGCATATCAAAGAAAAATGTATCAATTATCATTTGATGTATTAGAGCAGACCTGGAAAATCATACTTAACGATTAGGTCCAGCACATGAGAGGAAAGGGTTGAAGCAAAAAATGGAGAGTGAATTGATTTTGAAGGGGTTTTCCATTTCGAATCCTCATAGAAGCCAGAGGGTGACCAAAGTGTCTTTCATCAGCAATTTCTCATCCTTGAGCCATGAGCATAGTAGGCTGACAGACGTTTCCTTCCTATATGCTGTGTAGTCTTGCCAATTGTCCACCTATTATACATAGTCCAAATGACCTTAGCCATCAGTCACCTCCCCTGAATGACTAGTACTTCTACTGCTTCTATACTTACTACTACTTCACCACTATTTTAACAGCCACTTTATCTTAAAAAGGCAGCTTAACTAGAATTTGGATTGTTTGACTGGCCAAAATGGGCATTGCCTTTGCTCCACACTTTCAAAAAAATATAAAATTCAATATATTGTGGTAAGAATGCTAATTTTTATTATGTTAATGGGATTGCAATGGAGATCTTAAAATGATGATGATAGTGTTTGTTGCATGCCTCCCAAGTTGCATCGGTATGTGAAAAACTATAATTTGTAAATAGAATTATATGACGTAAATAAAGTTAGACAAGTGAAATTTCACATGCATCATGAAAAAAATTCTGCTCATGCCCTATCATAATTTCCCTCTATTTGTGCATTGCTTATTGTTATTACAAACCGCCATAGTGACACTTCCCTCTGAGAATAAAAAACTGGGCCATTTTTCATTATTACTGCATAATCTTACCTCAAAATAAGTGTAAAAAATTTTCCTATACTATCGTTAAACATGGAACTGAGTCACTTAATAGCCAGTATACCTTGCATTAAAATTATTTCACCCGGTTTTGAGGTATAAAGCCATAAACTTGAATCCATATACAGTGAAACCTGTCTTAATCAGAACCTGAGCTAAACAAAACCTCGTCTTATCCGGAAAAAAATGTGTTTCCGGCAAAGCTTATACGGATTTAATGCATTATGACCTCATGTTAAGTGGAAACTGCCTAGTGTGGAAATGGAATCAATCTGCTGACAAGTGACTGACCTTGAAAGTATTGTTCAGATTTAGATTAGATTTAGATAAAACATTATCTTGGTCATAATTATAGACTAATTTAATTATTTTTTACCCCTGCAAATCATAGTTAATTAGGTGAGGTCAGTTTTCTAAACTTCACTGAATGGTATAGATCTCTGTGTTCAAATTATTAAGAAAGTTTGGTTGTCTTTCATTGCTGAATGCATTGTTTTTCACTCTTGAATGAGAATGATTAAGTTGTGAATTTAAGCAATTTTTCATATTTTGATTTAATCTGTAGTGATTGTAGGTTTTGAGTTTCCATGTTTCTCTGCTGTGTTATTCCAATATTCGGAAGATAACGTTTCGTACCCATTGCAGGATACATCATCAGATCTATGATCCCTGCCTTAGATCTGATGATGTATCCTGCAATGGGTACGAAATGTTATCTTCCAAATATTGGAATAACGCAGCAGAGAAACCTGGAAACTCAAAACCTACAATCATATTGCTGCGAAAGTGTTCAGCAGAAATTAGATCTTTAGTGAGTTGGTTGTGTAGGTAGGTGATGTAATCATATTATATTTGCTTAACCTAGACCAACCTTCAGGTTCAAGACTTATGTATCAAATTCCTTCTCAAAGTCTATGTACAAAGCAAAGTCTTCCCTGACATTCTAAATTTCTTCTAGCATCTGACATAATTTTATTGAACCTGAATTTTTGAAGCAAGTCTTAGAAAATTGTAGAAATCTGGGAGAATGATGCAATTGCTGGAATGATTGTACTCCCTGAGGAGTAAATATTCATCCAATTCATTTTCAGGTACACAACCAAGGGAAATTACAACGTAAATGTGATTTCCGAGCAGCACAGTGGAGATGGTGACTTGGAGAAATGTGTTCAAACTTGCTGTGAGGAAGGATATGACAGGAGTGACCGTGTCAATGATGGGGTTGATTCAGGTGTCAGTGACTGCAATGCCATTATTATGTTCAGTGGCAAGTGCTTTCATGTAAGTGTTTTTCTCCTCTTTTGATTTGACCGTTAGTCTTCTCCTGATTTGGGTAGATTTTCTGTCATGCCTCCCTTGCATTGTTTGTCTCTCTTCCTGGTTTATTTTTAATTTATTTGTACTTTCTCCTACCAATCACACTTTTTCCCTTTCTTCTCTCCCCATTTTCTTAATTATTTCTTCATTTAGCCATGGCTTCTTAATTTTTCTACCACTGGGTGTTCCAACAGCTTTGCCAGCTGCTTTTGTTATCCCTGTCTTTATTTCTTCTGAGATTTCCTCGGAACAGTCTTCCCTTGTCCTCTACTATATGGCTATCAGCTGATTCTTGGTACCTACTCCGGCTTTGTAACCTCATATAGGCTAATTAAGCCTCAATTAATAAATTTCAAATTCCTAACCCTCCTTTGCTGATTCTTTTGAATCTAACACCACATCACTGCTTAGTGGTGTCAGGAGTTTGCATCAGCTCCCACGAAATTGTGAGTGGTTGATGCAGTTTTTAAATGTGTGTTAACCAATATCTAATCTAAATGATATCTCTGTATCACCCAAATATGTGTAATGCAGACTGCTGTGACAATTAACTCAACAGAGAAGATACCTATGGTTCTTAGAATTGAAAATTTTAGGATTATAAGCCTGACCACACATGCCACAAAGGTATTGACAAAGATTGTCTACCTACAGAAAAATACAATGAGAAGCAGAAGAGTCCCTGGAGGAGGACCAATTTTGATTGAATGAAAACTAGGATGCTATAGAGGTAATATTGGCCTTTAGGCCACTCATCGAGAAGAGAATGAAGAAGAACCAAGTGGCATTCATTGATTTTGTGGATATGGAAAAAGCATTTGACAATGTAGATTGGAATCCAATGCTTGTAATTAGTGATGGCCGGATCGGATCCAAAGATCCACAGATCGTAGATTTTAAATTTACACGCTTAGCGATCAGAGTGCCCCATGAATGGAGTGTAGGTGCGGTAGATAATGACAAGAGGATGTGTAACTCAGGTCACGAAATTAGATGAAAATGTTCCCGTGCAACTAGAAGCAAAATAAAGAAATATGACTTTTTTCCCCATTACCCTGGTATCGTGAGAAAAAATATGTAAGATGTCACGCAGGTAGCCTACATTCGCCGGGATCAGTTGGACAGCGAGAGCTAGTGTACTGTGCGAAGTTCGATCCCTATCGCAGTTTAATTTTTTTCTTTCAGTCATTGCATCGAAAATGTTATCATCTTCAATTTCAAACCATTGCATCTGAATATTCACTTTATTATACTTTTGTTGTTTAAATTAATTGACAAATGTACCATTAATAAATTAAGGATGGTCTGGTCAGATCCACAGGTCTTTCATTTCATTCGCTACTGAAATCATATCCGAAGACGGTAAAACTTCAGATCCGGATCGGAGATTTTAAAATTTCGCGGCTTAGTGATCGATGTGCCCCGCGAATGGAATGTACATATGGTAGAAACTGACAAGGAGAGGTTGTGTAACTCGGTCACGAAATGAGAAGATTTTTTCGTGCCACAAAAACAAAATAAAAAAAATACTCGTCGTGACTTTTTTCTTCATAGGCCCGGATGCTCGAGGATTAAAATAAAAGTCGAATGTCACGCGGGTCGCCTACATTCGCCAGATTCCCATGAACCTATGAGAACGTAGTTGTTAAAAATGAGGGCTAATGTACTGCTGGTCACAAGTTCCATCCTCACACTTGTCAATGTCAATTTATAAGTCAAAAAAATAATACAATTTGGAGTTAGTGGATTGGAAAAAGTTTTTATTGCAGAATTAAATTGTGCAATCATTACGTTAACTTTACCATGTATTGTTGAATGACGCATTTGTAAATCTAGTTTAAACGATAGAAGTACAAAAAAGTCAGTATCCACAGACAAAGGTTGGAAATGAAGGATGATAAAGTTTTTGATTCAATGGCTTAAAGAAAAATTTTAAACAATGATAAGTATCGAACTTCATTACCTGCAGTCCACTACCCCACTCTGCTATTGTTGGCTTACCTGATTTTGGAGAATAATTGCTCCCCACATGTCATTCTACTTTTTTCTTGCAAACTCTGGAAGAAATGGAGAAAAAAAATCCGAGACTTTTTAAAATTTTGCTTCTAGTAGCATGAAAAAAGGCTAATCTCATTTCAAGATCAGAGTTATACAACCTCTCCTTAGGAGTATAAAATTCTCAAATTTCATTTTAAAGGTTATTATTAATAAGACATTGCAAAATTACTAGTTTAGCAGCTTGAAATATTCTATAATAATTTTTTCATCTTAAAAATGGAATCCCCGGATAACCCATAAATGGGATCTCTTGGCCGCATTAAAATTTTTTTGTGTTTCTAAAAAAGAATTTGAAAGCATTCAAGGATTTGATTAATAATTGGAAAATAATTCCTCTATTATTGACAATGAACTTATAATGTTTCTTTTAACTTCACTCTAAAGAATAGTTGTACAGATTTCAAAAATGTGTTGCTTCATTAATATGTGATAAGGAAAGTGATCATTATTTTAGAAGTAATAAGAAATAGTTATTGCATCCATAAATCTTGATCCAGGAAAATATTATCCACATAGATAATAGGAAGTTGATCTTTTCTACAATAAATTTACTTGTTTTTTAGTAATTCTATTGTTGCTGTATTTATATATTTATTAAAAATCTAGGATTAAAAAAATGAATGAAATTCAGAATCGAGTATCTGAAACTAAGGATCTAAAACCGAGATAAAGATCCGAAACCCAGGCAAGTATCCGGATCCGACAAAAAACCGGGATCCGTCCATCACTGCTTGTAATTCTAAAAGGAATTGGAGTGTTCTGCAGTGACCGAAAAATAATCTATGGCTTGTGTAAAAACAAGGTGGCTGTGACTAAATCTGGACCCTGCAGGAAAAAAGCATAAATAAAGGAGTGAGGCAAGGTTGAGCACAGATACCTTAATTTTTAAAGTGTACATTAGGAAAGCCAAAAAAAATCAAAGAGAAGACCTCAGAACTAGTAAATGTCCAAAAGGAAAAAATTAGCACACTTTGATTTGCCAATGCAGGGTGGCAATGGTCAGGTAAAACCTGGAATTGTCAGGGAATTTTGAATTTCTGGAAAAGTCAGGGAATTCTTGTAATAGTCAGGGAGAAACTGGGATAGGAATTTATCGTTATTTTTCTACTGTTACGTGTATCGGGCAGTCTTTCCCGCCCTTTATTTCACCAACTAAAACTATGTCAGTCGCTGACTTGCATAGAATAAGCCCCGTCAATTCATTGAACATTCACTTTTGACTTTTAGTTATTTAGTTGTGAATCAGTCGTACAATGTATTTCTTTTGTATATCCTTAATGCGATATTCGCCTAGTAGTGTTAAAATTCATGATCACCATGTATTCCGCTTATCACAAAGAGTCCAAGTCTATGTTGTTTGGATGATTTTACCTCGTGTTTTTTTAACTTCCAAGACTTAGGTCGAGAGGTAGCTGGAGCATACTAGCTCGTAGTAAATATGTGCTTGCAGTTAAAAAAATACGATGATTATTAAAACGGTAATACCAGTACGATCATCATGTGTAAACAAAATTTTACGTAAGATCATCTTCGATTCCCATACCCCCCGTCGTAAGACAGTAAGAAGGGTCCTCCTCCCCTCCCACCTTGACTTAATTATTGAATGGCCCCCTTAGCTCCCTCTCCAAGCAATTTACCTAGGTCACAAACCACCTCAAATATGATATTCCTGAATATGATGCTGCCGTTGCTAATTACCTCCTGTTTTCGCTTGCAGAGGCGCGCTTATATTTTGTTTGTTTATACAAATATTTTTACATTTTTGGTTCCATCTTTCAATCAAGGGGTATAACCATGTTTATAAAGTTGTTATTTACTTCTGAAGGTCACTCGTGCTATCCGATTTTGAACTAGTGCAACAACTTGGCTTTAGTTTGTTTTTTTCGCACACCTTAGTGATGTGCCGGAGTCCGACAGATAATTGGCCATTAACTTTCCCTCCAATACTTTTTCAGTAATCCTCAACTTTCCACAACTACCACGACAGGCTACTTCTTTCTTAAAGAATTAGACATTGTCAATTTGTAATTTTACTGAAGGAAATATACACTGCCGCGGAAGATCGCTCACCTGGGTTGTGCCAATGCTCGCTATGGTTCTGGGGACTCACCGTAATGCAACACTGTAATATGGTGGAATTCGATTTTCCGTAAAATTTGATTTTACACCAGTGAATTAGCAGCCTGGCCGACTCTTTTGAGTATTCTTATGGAATCATTATTTGATTTTACATGAATCATTGTAACAATTTTACGTGAGGCTATTTTGGTCCACTGTGAAGGTATCATTTCGAATTTTAGAAATAAAACAACAGATCTTAAATAAACTTATAATCACGCAGATTCTTCCCCATCTATAAAGGAAATCTTCAATTTAATGCCATACTACTGTGAAATTCAGCTGTAACGAAACAATACATGGCATATTAATGGTATACATGTATATTTTACTATCCCATCTTTCAGTATGAAAAGTTGTGGGTTGGTGTTTACTTGTTTACTCTCTGGCAGTTGTGGCGGAATTCTCACGCAAAGCTACTTTGTGACCTTGAGATAGGAACCCCATCAGCTCTTCCGAGTGCCGAGATTAATCTCGCTTTGGGGTCACCTGCAAGCACGCATGTCATGTCACTGGTGCGCGTTGTCGAACGGAATAAAATACAGAGAACGTTTGTCCTCGACCAATACCAACAGCCGAGGTAATTGGGAAGATACATGACATTGTATTATTATATAAAACATCGCAACGATGGCATCACATCGCTAAAACTCGCCTAAATGCCTGGCAACCATTTTTCTCATAGAAACATGTTCACTCTCCATCTTCCCCATGCACTGGATAGGTCTGTTTTGGTTGCGTTTTCTGTACTTTCCCAATCTAGAGCTTTAAGCGGAATTAGATATATGTTTGGGCTACCCAAAAATTGAATAAATTGAATTTAAAAACCATGCAATATGAAAATGATATTCAACACAGTGTTATTTAAGACAAATAAATTACGATTTTTAATAAATGATAGTCACGAGTGATGCTATTGTATATTTCACATGGGTTGTTTTTACTCTTTTGCACTGGACCCTTGCAATGAAAAATGTGAGGGTAAAAATATATATGAAAAGTGCATACAATTTAAATGAGAATTTAACTTATTAAGGTTTAATATATTTTTTCATCAGGGTGTACTTGTAGTTTTTAATGTATTGATTTCAGTTATTTACATTTTCTGAGTTTTGACGCAAATTTAATTCCGCAGAAATAAAATATTCCGATAATAGGACCTTTAGGCGATCAGTCTGGGACATTGTTAAGTCCATCGGCGAAAAGTCAGAGGAAAGTCAGGGAATTTAAAAATTGGATATCAGTAGCCACCCTGCTATGCAATGACGTAGAAGTTATGGCAGTAGCAGATTGAGATGTAAGGAGCACTATTTAATGTGGAAAAGGCTTTGTCAATTGTGGATAAGACTTCATGGCAATTAGAATGGTTAATTTGAAAATATGACTCAACCAATCTAGAAACTCCTAACCCTGGCCTAGGTTATAAACAGTGACTAAAATGGTTACAGAACTCAGAAGCCTTGAGAATGAAGAGAGTTGCTTTTCAAAATGTTAATTGAACCACTAAAGTGACAGAAAAACTTAAACGATGTATTTTTTACGCACTTTATTGAATTACAAGAGTACCCTTGATAATGATTGAGGGTGTTGAAACCAGTGGGGTTTAGTAATTCAATAATGTGTGTGGAAAATACATTGTTTAAGTTTTTATGTCTGTACGTCACTTTTTCACAAAGTGTTGCCTGACTCGATTCAATCTATGTGAATTAGTAAAGCCCATTGGAACACCCAAGTAGTCTTTATAGAAGCTATATAACAGGAGAAGACTAGATTTTATTACAAACTTGAAGAAAGGCACTGAACAGGAGTGGTGGCTGTAGCATATTTTCTTGATGGCTTGATTTGAGAATTACTGTTGAGCCCTCCCTTCACCAACCAAACCAGACTTTTACTTGAATACTTTTCAGTGACTAATCTGTTGATCTTGACAATTTGTTGATTGTTAACTCAATCCATTGCCACACACTCGATCCTCTCATGTGAAAGATATTATTTGTTAGTTGCATTAATTTCCTTTCTGTTTTCCCATTGAACAAAAGAGGGATGGCAAATGAGTAATGTTTTGTGATGAGCTTGAAGTACAGACATGGTGTTTTTCTTGACTATTTATTGCAGGTGTTTTGCAAGTATAATAATGAGCAGTGTCGGCCGGTGAAGAGTGAAAAAAGTAAAGATGTGGTTATGGTTCTGGTGAAACCAGCCATGCTGGGGGATGAAAACCTGAGCTGGAGTGACATCCTTCATGGAAGTCCATCCCATGGCCTTAGTGGATCTAGTAGAGAATCTGAAATGGGGAGGTATGTACAGAACTTAAGCAGATTTGTTGAAAATAACAATACAGGATGATCATCCATTTTCTATTGTATGGACTTTGCTTGTTTGGAATCTGTTTTAATTGAGACAAAATTATTATTGGAAGTATAAAATTATGGCTGCTGTGAGAGTAAGCTCTGTAGTAGCCAATAATTGTTACTGAGTGTTTTAGCACTTGTATTTGTTTATTTTGTTAATTCTTAGAAATATTTACTATTATAATTTAGAAGTTATTTTTATTGATAACTCTGCATGAAACTACATTGCATGGTCACCATTTAATTGGAAGTTAATTGCTCTACATTTAAATTACTAATTCCTGCATTCAATAAGAAAAGCTTGCTGCTGGCTATTTTTCTTTGTCATAGTTCAATATATTCCAGCACATTAATAATAAAATCCTTTTAACATGAATAATCTATATCTGAGACCCTTGGGAAGAAATAAATTCTTAGACTAAGTGGAAACACCTCATGGAATGATCTTCCCAGAAATGTTAATTGAATTGTACCATGGGACATATGAAGTATTTTTAGCATCTTAGACAATTTCATTTTTCGTATACGTTAATGCGATAACTTGTGGCATAAACTGTAAGTTTGTATAACTTTGTCTTTCGTGGGACGTTGAATTCTGTGAGAATTCTTAAAAAAAAAACTGAAAATTTTGCGAAGTTCTAATAAAAGTTGTTGCTTTAATAAGGGAAAGTATGATTTATATTCTGAATTTGATAATGACGTTATGAAAAGGTGGCCACCCTAACCAAGGAGGTTAGAACATACTGGAGGAATCTACGGCATAGAAGCCTATGGGTGACAATGATACCAGAATGGAGGTGCTTGGTTAGGATTAGGTCCCACCTATTCTGTACAAAACATTGCGTTTTGTATGACCTCTCATGTAGACTGCGTATGCATGAAAATGTCATTAAAAATTGAATTGTACTCAAATATCATCACAGAGGTATCTGCTAATCTTCATAAGGCTATTTTATGAGGTATTAATACATTTGAATCACCTAGGAGTTAAATTTATTACTAAAACTGGTTGAATTAAACCTATTTAATCTACATATTTGGTGCTCTTTTTGTGTGTTTATGCTAGAGATGTGCAAATACTACCCACAAATACTCGAATACCTTGAATACGAAAAAGTATTCGATATTTGAGACTTCGAATAGTTATGATAAAAGAATTCGATAAATGAGATCTCGAATAATCATGATAATTATGCTATGTGTGTCGTGTTAATGAAATACATCATATTAATTCAACTGAAGAGAACATCTTGTATTAACACTTTCTGCTCACTTATTGAGGCTTATAAAATTTATGTATTCAACAGTCCATAATTGGAGGAAAAAATATTCTATTATATATTTGACATTTTAAATCTAGAATTAATTTTTAAAATTTTAATCAATTTGTGGATTTTTACTACAACAGTGCGAAAGATACGGGATGAAGATAAACCAGAAGAAAACGAAAGTAATGCGGTTTTCAAGAACAAAAAGGGCCAGTATAACGATAAAAGTGGGAGGTCAGAAGCTAGAGCAGGTAAAGCAATTTAGCTATCTGGGTAGTGTGTTGGAAGAAAAAGGGTATAGCAGCATTGAAGTGAGAAGGAGAATTGCATTGGCAAAAGAAGCTTTTACTCGTAGGCGTGAGCTAATGACAGGGACGTTGAGTAGGGAAGTGAAGAAAAGACTAGTGAAAAGTTTAATATGGAGCGTTGCACTGTATGGGGCAGAAACGTGGGCTTTGCGAAAAGAAGATGAAAATAGACTTAGGGCTTTTGAAATGTGGGTGTGGAGAAGAATGGAGAAAATAAAGTGGGTCGAAAGGAAGACGAACGATGAAGTGCTAGAATTGGTAGGAGAGGAAAGAAATTTGATAGATGAAATTAGGAGAAGGCAGAAGGTGTGGATGGAAAAGGTAATAAAAGGGGATGGTGTTTTGAAGGAGGTGATTGAGGGAAGAGCGTTGGGTTAGCGGGAAAGAGGGAGAAGAAGAACGGGTAGCTTGGATGGAATGATGGGTGGCAGGAGGTATGTGGGGCTGAAGAGGGACATCGTGTGAAATTTAGGGGGTGGGAAGAATTAAATGTCCATTTAAACCTACCTTCACCGGTAGAATACTTATAATAATAATAATTACTACAACAGGCAACAAATTAATTTGCTGAATAACATTTAGCATATCAATTGCAATTACAGTAAGTCCTTGACTTAAGTGGATTTGAGTTACACGGATCCAGAGTTATGCGGATGTTCAGTTAGGCCGGTGTTGAGGTCTACACACTGTGGCGCGGGACATGGGAGTGGAATTCACGTGGGACAAAACCACTCGGCAAGATACCACTACGAGCAAACCGACACGAATCCCACACGGCGGAATGCAGTGACACTGCGAATATAATTCAGTTCGCTGCGTGCTGTGTTCCTCGCATCCTTCGATTCTAGTCTAGAGCAAAATTACTTTGAGAAAAGTTGACAGAGAAGTTTGTTGTAGCGATGAAGAAGTATCCATTACCCAATCCGAAAATCAATGAAAATGATCAGGTCAAATACTTATATATAAGCACGCTTTTGAACATTAATTGCAAACAGTATTTTTTTTTAATTAGAAAGTATCTATTGCATGCTAATATTCCTTTCACAGCCTTTGTCTTCTGCTAATGTGATTAAGGAGAGAGCTTCCTCTTCGTCAGATTACACTTCCTTAGTCTTAACACTGAATTGGAAGTACTGACACATGCAGTTGTCCTAAAGTCCTGCAATGTATCGCTTAGGTCTGCGGGACATTAAGTTCACCCCTTCGTGAACTGGTGATGACCTGCGACTCATTGTCAAGCATGCAAGAGTTGATGCCAAACTACAGGTTTTTGGAATTCCCACTCTAGTTAAAATCATTATATAGTTTGATAAGTGATGATTTGTGACACATTCACACCAGTAGGTGAGAAAAAACAGACTGGACTTAACCACGGCACCATAAGCAGCAATGCGTCTGACAGTCCTCCGTATGGGGAGCGTACATTGGCTATTTATCCAGTCTCGTCATAAACATGACATTCAGTGCTTTGAAATCCGTCGCTGGCCACAATCCTGGCTGGCGCCATAAGAATCTATGTGTTTGACCTTTTACTAGCTGTCGCCACATATATGTTGCGATGACAGAAACCTGAAGAAAACGTAAGCCTGTCACTGGCCTTACATGGCATCAAAGATTTACGGCATCAATGGATTTATGCTATGGAAAAATGGGTAGCAAAAAATGCCAGGAGCCTTACTCTGGCAAGGAGCATCTGAAAATCACTGCTTTGATCTGTCATTATTCATGAAAACAAGTAAAGTTTTCACGTCGGGGCCGAGACCAGAGGTTCGTAATTTCATCATCATCAGTATTTCAATACTAGGATTGGTTTACTGCAGCCTTCCATTCTGCCCTACTCAGTGTTAATTCCCTCACACCCTGGTATGTTTTCTCTTTCACGTCCTTCTTTATTTTCTCTATATATTTGTCCCTTGGTCTTCCTCGCGGCACCTTCCCTTCAATCTTCCCTTCTATTATATTTCTAACTAATTCATTGTGCCTCAAGGTATGTCCAATCCATCTGGTTCTTCTTTGCCGTAGGGTTTTCCATATTGTCCTTTCTTCATCTGCACTTCTGTGCACCTCTTCGTTCCTCACTTTATCTGTCCATTTAATCTTCAACATTCTCCTCCAGCACCATGTTTCGAAGGCTTCAATTCTTCGTTTGTCTGCTTTCCCGATGTTCCATGTCTCTGATCTATCGAGTGCCACGCTCCAAATGAATTTTTTTAGGAACTGCTTCCTTGTTTGCAGCCATAGGTTCTTTGAGAATAGTAGTTGTCTCTTCTTCATAAACGCCTCCTTAGCTTGTGCTATTCTTCGCTTGATGTCCATCGAGCTTCTTCCAACCCAAGTTATAGTGCTGCCGAGGTAGGTGAAGTTCTCCACTTGTTCTAATTTCACTTCTTGAATTGTGATAGTTGCCCTAAGCTTCTCTCTTCCGCACACTAGGATTTTAGTTTTCTTCTTGTTGATGCTCATATTCTTGAAGTATTTGGTCCATTGTGGTCAGGGATTCTTGCAGGTCCTCTCGACTTTCTGCAACAACTGCAATGTCATCAGCAAACCTTATCATGTTTATTTCTTCGCCATTCACCTTGATGACCTTGATACAGATTTGCTTTGCGTCTCTTATTGCTTCTTCCAGATATATATGTATTGAAGAACACTGGGGAGAGGTTGCATCCTTGTCTGAGTCCTTTATTTATTTTGGCTTCTATCTTCCTTCTTCTATATTCGTCTTTCATTCGCATTGTGGTGGCCGGGTTCTTGTAGAGGCTATAGATTATTCTTCTATCCTTGTAGACTATTCCAATTACTTCCAGTATCTTGAACATCTTGTTCCATTCGATGTTGTCAAAGGCCTTTTCCAAGTCCATGAATGCCGCATACAATGGCTTGTGTACGTGTATCATTTTCTCGGCCAGTATCCTTAAGCTGAGTATTACCTCCCTAGCTCCTCCGTTTTTCCTGAATCCGAATTGATTTTCCGAAAGATTCCCTTCGATCTTTCCTTCCATTCTTCTGTTAATTATCCTAGTAAGTATTTTCGATGTGTGCGACACCAGGCTCAGTGTTCTGTGCTCATCACATTTCTCTGTTCTTGGTTTCTTTGGGATTGTGATCATTTCACTCTTCTGGAAGTCCTCTGGTAAACCTACACTGTCATAGCTATTTTTGATTATTCCAAAGAGGGTATCTTTTGCTTTGACCCCAAGTGCCTCGATGATTTCTCCATTTATTTTGTCCGCTCCTGGTGCCTTGCTGTTCCTTAGGTCTTTCACGGCTCTGTCAAATTCGCTTCTCAGTATCTCGGGCCCCCATTCATCTTCATCCTCCATGTTATCTTCTTCCGATAAGTCAGCTTCCAGTGGTTAGGGTGCTTGAAAGAGCTCTTTGATGTATTGCTTCCATCTCTTCCCTATGTCCTCCTGTTCTATGAGTAACTTTCCATTCGAGTCTCTTATGCTGTGGGATCTTGTTTTCCTTTCTCTGAATTGTCTCTTCACCAGTTTATAAGCCATTGTGTTTCCTTTCATTATGTTGTTATTTATTTATTCGCAGCAGTTTTCTATCCATTCTTCCTTGGCTTTCCTGCACTCTCTATTTACTTGGTTTCTTAACTTCTTATATTGGGTCCTCAGTTTCATTTCTTGGATTCTTGTATTTTCTTCTTTCCACTATGAGGTCTCTTATTTGGGTCGTTATCCATGGCCGTTTTGTTTCTATCTCTTTACTCACAAGTTGCTCATCTGCTACCTCTGTAATGATCTTCTTTATTTCATTCTATCTTCCCGTAACTGTTGTCTCCTTCACTTCTAGTTTTGAGTCAATGGCGAAGGTGAACCTTTCTCTTGCTTCTTTTTCCTCCAGTGTCTTTGTGTTCTATCTTGATTCCTTTGTAATTCTCTTCACCTTCTTGTATTGCAGGCAGCTGTCCATGATCACCAGGTTATGGTCACTATGTATATCTGCTTCAGGGTAGCTCTTGAACTGCTTAACTTGGTTCTTATATCTCGTTCTGACAAGGATGTAGTCTATCTGGTATCTTCTTCTGTCCCCCAGCATCTTCCATGTGTATCTTCTTCGCCGATGTTGCTCAAAGAGGGTGTTTGCTATTGCCATGTTCTTTTCTTTACAGAACTCTACCAGCCTTTCTCCCGTGGCATTTCTTTTTCCCAAACCGAACTCACCCACGCTACTTCCTTCTCGGCCCTCTCCAACCACTGCATTCCAATCTCCCATAACTATTAGGTTCTTTTTTCCTTTTACTGTGTCTAGGACCTCTTCCAGTTGCTCATACAATTCTTCTATTTCTTCTTCAGAGTGGCTCGACGTCGGCATGTACACCTGCACTATCACTGTGCCCGTATGTTCTCCTTCTAACTTGATCATCAGAATCCTTTTGTTATATTGCCAGTAGGACTTCAATCTTCTTGACCAGTTTTTCTTCTGCATGAATCCCACTCCCGCTATCTTAAAGTCCTCTCCTGAGTAAATCACCCTTTAATCATCGCTCCAGAAGTCATTGGCCCCAGCCCACTTTATTTCGCTCATTCCCATGATGTCTATCCCCAGTCTGTCCATCTCCATCTTAACATTCTCCAACTTCCCACACACTCCTAGTGATCTTACGTTCCACATCCCAATTCTGCATTTGTCTCTCTTGACTGATGTTCCCCTCCCAGTAATCCCCACTCGGAGATCCGATCGGGGGACTACTTTACCTCCAGAATATTTTACCAGGAGGAATGCCGTCACGTCATGTTGAATGCAAGGCTGCTGCTTTTAGGGAGAATAATGTGGTGGTTTCCCGTTGCCTTCCACATCGTAGTACTGCAGCCGATTCTGTGAACTACACCCTCACCTGCAGCTATGGCATCTGATGCCGGACTGATCCACTTGATCTGCGCCATCAGGGTCTCATGATGAAACTGCTGCCTTTCACCATTGGGGTGATGAAGTGTTTTAGGGTAGTAGCCATTGTCTCATTCCAGAAAATTGGAAAATATAATTTTTCCAAAAGCTGAAAAATATTTGGCGTCACCGGGAATCGAACCAGTGACCCTCAGCTTACCAATCCGACTCGCAACCCGTAGGTTACTTCTACCCCCCAAAAAAAAAATATATGGAAAGGAATTTTAGGTATCCTAGCAAACAAAATTTCGCAAACCAATCAATACATTAAAATAAAATTTGGCTGAGACCCCTCCGAAATGAAGTCACCATTAAGTTTGACCACAACTGTAATTTTTAAAAAGAGAAATTTTTTTTTTAATTTTTACCTAATTATAAACAATATTAATTAAATTTAATTAATCATGCCATGTCAAAATTAAAACAGTTTCATGCTTTACTTTCTATAGCTTTCTTATACGGTAAGGAAAAAAATTGTAATTCCCACAGATAAAAATATATATCAATTGGCAAGGTTTCATCGAATAGTCGACATCATCGGGGAAAATTTTACAGACTGTATTAGCTTATAAACTGTGCTAGTAATGAAGTTGGGATGGTAGACTGAGAATTAATGTGTATAAGAGAAGTGAAAGATGGAAGGAAGGAATACAGAGAGAAAGGGTGGTTGTGGCAAAAATTTTAAAAGAAAAGGAGTGCTTACTGATATAGGGTTTTATGGTGAGGGACTGAGACATAATAATTGTTTTTTTTACTGAGGAAATTAGCAATTTATTCTTTATGTATCAAAACCATTTGATAAAAATGAACATTTTCATCAAAGTACCCCGTAATGCCTTACTAGCCCATTTGTATATAGGTACTAAGCCTTCGTTCGTGATAAATGTGGAACATCGCAAACACCTCTGTACCATAATCAATTTCGGCAAACACCATGGAATCTCGCAAGGCAATCTCTGCATCTGACCACCCCGAAGCGAAAAAAAACACTATGGCGACTCAGTTTCAGCTGAATCCCTTTGATCCTTGACGCAAGCAGTAAGGTTTCAGTAAGTTTTCTGAAAGGGATAGCCCTCTTCTCTGGAACTGCTCTTGCCCTTGAAAAGTGATCACTATTGCTCAGCCAGCTAAAGAGGCATGGCAGGGTTACCTCGATTGGTGAGGGAAAGGTTGTTTGGGTGTCGCTATTTTTCCTCTTTCAGTGCTAGCGAGTCCTTTGAGGTTCGTGCTCGACTATTAGTTCCCTGGTTTCGTCAATGCTCTCCCTGTCCAGGGTACCCCATTACCTTAATCACGTCACCCTTATTCGAGCCACAGGGTTCCTAGGACTATGGCTAAGCTAAACTATGGCTAGTGAGAAAAGGGACGTATTGAATGGACTCGTGGAAGTTCAAGGTGGCCAGAAATTTAATATGCATGGTGTCGGTCATCAACCCATCACTAAAGTTATACATTTCTAAATGTTCGTGCACAAAATTTGAAATCCCATGGTCTTCTCGCTGGCACACATTTCTGACAAAATAAATTTCAGATTTTGTTCAATTTTATTGCAAATCACTTCCCTCCGGCCCTCTCAATATCCACACTCGCTGACGCTTCCGTCTATTCAGGATCCCTTGCCGCTCCCACCCTTGTAGTCATACTGGATTACACAATTCACTACATGATGTAAAACGCGTTTCCAAACTATATTGGTGAATTCCAATTATTCCGTATGTATACTTGGTGTTCAACGAAACTAAACGTGTGTCATATCTTCAATAACCGGCATATTCGAGTAATTGTTATTTTCATTTGCACTCCAATGGAAACGTTTAGAGAAATCCTTAAAGTTAGGGGCAAGTTTCTTCCTATACTGACTTCAATCAACAGGGAGAATTGCTAGGTCAACTACTGCGAACAGAGCCCTTCTGTAGAAGGGTAAAATCTAAAGGTCTTCACAGAATCGAGAGGTTTCAGTGTAAATATCTGAAAACGCTAACTGAAGATTCATAGCTCGTTTAAATTAAAATGAATGAATCAAAATTTCAAAACACCGTTAATTCATAATATTGAGTACCGTTACATGTATTTAGATACCCTTTTGGTCGGGACCGAAGATTTTGCTTCATAAAATCAAAATTTTGTAATTTCGAGGATCATAATTTCGAGTTTCTACTGTATATGTGTTATATGTTGTTTGGTGTTCTTTGTATTTGTCTTTTTAAATAAAGTATTCAAAAAGACCGGAAAACAAAGGCACCACTCATTTCACCCTCATTATAGTTTTGATGAATCAGTCATTCTCATTGGACTAGAACTTCTAAAATAGTTAGTGTAGCTAGTGAGCTTTACCCACCTTGCTTGCCCAGTTAGCAAGTTAGTTTTTCGTAATCAGGCAATGGAGTTTTAAAATTTCAATCTGGCACATGTGATGTTATGAAGTAGTGTAAAAGAGTGAAAAATGAATAATTTTTAGTCTGTCAGTTTTGGTATGTTGTTAGTGTTATCCAGCTGTCATTAGCTGTAGCTATCATAATCTTTTTTTTCCTCACACCAGTTATTTTCTATTTAATTTTATGGACTATTAGTGGCCCTGTTGTTTACCACAAGCCAGAAAGTAAACGGTGCGGAGGTAATTAGTTCTTCACGCCAGTGGATGAAACATCAAAATTTCTCTCCCCAACAGCTCAGTTTCATTTGGTGGAAGGCCAAGGACATGTATTGTTGGTGCTGATACTGTATGTCTCCCTGGAGAAGAGTGCATGCCGTCCATCATAAGGGGTCATCCCAGTAAAATGGGTTATTGTATGTGTCCTCAAGGGGAACATTCGGAAGGCTGTCTGCTGCCGGGGGATATCATCCACAAAGCAGAAGATGATGAGGAGGATGAAGGTATTTTGAGAGTTATCTTCAGAAAAATTGTCATTGCCTAGATATTCCTTGGAAAGTTACTGAATGTTATCATGTCAATTTAAATGTAGTGGCATCCTATTTTAGAGGAAATCTAATAACAAATCAGTGAAAGGAATGTTATGATTGATTCCTTAAATGTTTTTTGTGTAGTGCGAGGTCTTGTACTTATTCCAACATTTCATAAACTGATGATTATTCTCTTGTGTTACTGGACTTAAGGAATCCAAACTGTTGTTTATGATACTCATGACTTGATATGAATTTGATACATAAATTGATTTAGTGTAACTCAGTTACATTGCTGGGAGAAGTCACAATTTAATTTGCTATCATAAAAGTGTGTTATTCAAGGAGTTTCAATCAGACAGACCAGATGCCTCTTAAACAATGTTATTTGTTAAAATTGTGTCACATCATCCCATTTATTTTGTGCAAAGTGCAAGTATTCAAATTAAGTGTTTGTTAGCTATGAAGGCATTCACTGTCATTTAAATATGACTTAAAGGTTGTTGGGCTCTTCTTCAACATATCACTTTGTACCTGAAATTGCTGGTTGTGATACCGGTGAAACAGTCATTCATCAAGACTAAAAAATTAATAATATTAACCGCATGCTTGATGAACCTGACAACCTTGAAGTTAATGGTGCATTTTACTTTTTATTAGATTACATCCAGTCAATTTCTGTAATAAATACTGGACTTTGAAGAACAAAATCCAGACAAGCTTGGAAAAAATTGTTTTAGCAAGTACAGCTGAGATCAATATGCAGTTTTTATTACTTAATCATCACTCTTTGTTTGTATTTACAATGCACATGCGTTTGGAAAATTTTAGAAAAGTATGAATAAAAGTAATCCCTTCTTTCCTTTTCCAATGTCACCTAAACAGCATTTTTGTGTTCATGAAATACTTTTACATTGCAGGTGAATTTGAGTCCTCAGTTGCTGCAAGCAGTTTTCATGAGTCCACTGTAAATCCAAGAAAGCCTTCAAATGTAAGCAGCTACCTGATCAAGTGTTAAAATTATAACATTTTTATGTAATAATGTCATAAAATCACCCATAATTTCTTATCATCACAGTATCCTTACCATTCAATTACCATTTTCACCCTGACAAATTATTATTTTGTAGATAATTAATGTTGTGAATTTAAATCTTGTTCTCCTTTATGGAGCTATTTGTACCGTCAGCAAAATTTCTCTGAATCAAAATTTGATTTAATGATGGATTGTTTATGGGAGAAATTCATTCTAATCACTAATCAGTACAGATAGGCCATAGTATATGTAATTGTTATGTAAATTATTTTAAAAGTATGTCCCATTTTCCTAACATACTTCCTCTCTTTCTCTCTTAAATTTTAATGGATTAAAAGTCAATGGCCATAGGGAACAAGTAGATAAGTCACTGAAAACCATTTTAATTGAAGTTTTTTTAAATTTTATAGTTTCTCCAAAATTTGAATTTAACCCAATTCACATTGAATGCATCCTGAAGTATTATTTTGTGGCTTTGATGGTTCTTAGGTACTCATTCTATGGATGGAAATGACTAATTTGTGTTAATGAAGAAGTATTTAAATTTTCACTGAAATTCAAGAGCTTTTTTGGTGGTAACCATTGGCCAGTAGTATCAACTGCTTTCTATTTTGCTGTCTTTCTCATTTCAGCAAATCCTGGAGGATTTTCCTGTGGAGAATGTTGGTCTTGGTTTACCCTCTATCAACAACCAGCAATTAATGTCAAATGTGCAGTCAAAGCCTTCATCCACAACATCACCTCCGCCTAAGGCTCTGGAAGTTTCTATCAAGAGCCAAACTGTTCGCTTGCCTGAAAATGAAGTCACTCTATCAGCATTTGTTATACCCTCAGAAAAGCAAGGTATGCCTTCTCTAATTCTTATGTTTATTTCTTTCCAGATCTTATATTTTACATTTACAATAAAGTTTTGTCCTCTAGGTAGCCTCAAGGTATACCCTCAGAAAAGCAAGGTATGCCTTCTCTAATTCTTATGTTTATTTCTTTCCAGATCTTATATTTTACATTTACAATAAAGTTTTGTCCTCAAGGTAGCATTCCCATCCGTAACTTGAGCCTATCCAAGTAATGCCATTTTAAACTATAGAAAATCAATCAGTTGTGTCCTTTTACCACCTTGTATCATTAATAAATCTCTGTATTTTGTGTAAGTTCTATGATATGGAAATAACTTGTATTTTTCAGATTTTTTAATAATTCACAGCAATGATTTAAGGCAAATATCCAGTTATCTGGTTTAACTAGCCTCTTGAGTGTTACCAGGAGATTATGTAATCAAATTATGTAATCAAAATTTCAGAATTTTTAAGAAGAGTGTTTTTGAGATATCGCTCCTTCAAAATGCAACATTTTTGCATACTTTTGATGGTCAATTTCAGTAACTGTTTGCATTAAAAGTGAGAGGTAAAATTATCAGGGATAGCAACCAAACAGAGCTACAGAATGGTGCAATTGTTTAGCTGATTAAATCCCTCTTTAGTTATTAAAAAAAATTCCAAACTTCGAGAAAAATGTAAATTTTCCATCCAACAACAAATTATTTGTCAGTGTTTAAACATTAATTCAGGTGTTTGGAGCAAGGTGCACTTCAAGAGCTAAATAGTTTCCGAGTAATAGAGATTTGAAAAATTGCTCTCTGCACCCCTTTCACAATTAGCAGTGCTTTTTTGCAATTTTCAAAATGCTGCAAATCGGTCAAAAAATTTTCTGAGATGATTATTCTGTCATGTAGGAGTAACTAATACAATTTTTTCACATAATTTGAAGAGGGTCACCTGACATCCCCTGCCTGAGTTAAAATGGAATTGGGCAGCACTCAGGGATTTGATTTACAAACGCAACCCAAGTTAATGTAAACCCATTTGCACTGAATTAATTTTAGGCTTTTGATTTTGTTTATTATTTAATATTTTACATCATTATTCTTGGCATGTGACATGCTCGGAAGTCTTTTCTGTCTTATTACATTTATGCCTTTTTGGACAGAGGGTGATACAGTATGGCATCACTAGGATCTTAAATTTTGGAAAATAATTCAAATATTAATGAAAATGAACTTGTAGTGTTTCTTTTAAAAACACTTCAAAGAATAGTTTTACAGGTTTAAAAAATGTATTGTTAGATGAGTGATGAGTGAGAGTTAGATAAGGAAAGTGAACTTTATATTAGAAGTAATAACATATAGCTAGAGATCCGTGAAATTCGCGAGACGCGATAATGCGAATTAACGCGAACTACCACGAAATCGGAAAATAAAATGAAATTTCGCCTTTTTCGCGAATTTTACGTGAATTAGCGAAAAAAATCACATGTTAAGAGTCATAATCGATTAAAGTCTAGGCCTATATTGTTTAACGCTGATGACGTTCATTCGCTCTATCTCATTACGATTCAAAGGTCAATTGGCTTGCTTTGACTCGTGCATATCGCATTCGTGTCATATCGTGCACTGTAGTGATATCTCCGCCGGAATTTGCCGTTAAATTAATCACCGCCTCTCTCTTCGATTCACATTTATCAATCCTGGAATTCTCGGAAATATCTAGAATGATGCGCTTTCTCTCCTGAAGAATTAGATATTCTGAATCAATAATGTGCTGAACACGGCCGCGGAAAGAGCAGAAATATAAGCTCACGCGCCCGGCACGCGTCAATGCCAAGCAGTAATTCTGGTGACTCACCGCGACGCGGTAGACAGCGTAATTGGATAACTTGGTGAAGGAAAACCTTTAGGGTGGGCCTAATGTTACAATTTTGTAGACTTAAACACAGCCCCTGGCCGGGAACGGAAGCTCTAGCAGTTGAGGCAAGGGGGTAAGTAACAGAAAAGATAGGAGAAGAGGGGTGCTACTTATTAGCGGTTGATCGTCGGATATTCGGCGCTCCACTGAGCTTCAATGGAGAAAAAAAATCATTTCGACACACCCCCAGTTCAAGTTTCTTTGTTTCTGATTTTGTTTAGTTATGCCTGCTTCTTTCACTGCCTTTCTTGTTATGTAAAAAAACTTAATAAAAGTATAAGCATTCACAAAATGTGTACCAAAAATAATAAAATGCCTAGAAATGTGCAAAAATTGTAACATTATAATAATACCGCCAAGATTTTCTATAACACTGAAATCACATAGTTTTAAAACGAATTTTAGCAAAAAACAAAACCACTTTCACTGACCTCTACATATAGCTATTACATCTGTAAATCTTGATCCAGGAAAATATTATTGACACGGCTTATGGGAAGTTAAATTTTTTCTACTATAAATTAACTTGTGTTTGTGGAAATACAACTGTTGCTGTTTTTCCGTGTAGATTAAAAATCCTAAAAGAATATGAAACATGAGAGTTTCTCATCAAAAATGGGAAACTTATTTAGCACAGCAAGAAACATTTGTGACCAGAAACGAAATCGCCTTGATCCAGAAAGCTAAAAATGCTCTAGGGTAAAGTATGCTCAAGGGTTTGTGTCATGACCTTTTATTCTTATTTCTTAATGTTTAAAGTTTGAATTATAATTCAGGTTAGTGTTTTTATTACTCTTATAACTATAGCTGTAGCTGTTACTTTCAGGAAATGCTACGTGCGATTCATTTTCAACTCGATGTTTTACTCCTCTTACTGGGAGCATTATCAAGAGACTAAGTGTAAATGGGCTTCGTCTCATTCTTATATAGTGTCCGTTGCCCCATTGTTGGGCCGATTTGAATTTCGGACAGAAGACGTTAGCCGTTGTGCATTAGAAGGGGCCAGGAAACCTTTCCAAACACGGCTCAGGTTATAACCATCCTCTCTATTGAAATTATTCAGCCTTTTAGCTATTTCTACTGTATCTCGTATTAGGCATGGATAATAGTCCTCCATTTAGCCAAAACTCGTGTTTCTTCGAACATTATTTTATGCTCAGGCCTCGAGACTCTCTTAAAAATAGATCATTCATAAATCTTTGTATTAGATCATAATTGGGAAGTTACCAAAAAAAATTAACTGATTAAATTTTAAGTTATGTAATTTTTTTTTTCTATATAATCTTTTACTCCTTTCACGTTAGGTTGCCATTAATGTAATTTTTTTAAAATTTATATATCTTATATGTATTATTTACGTACGTCACCTCCTTTCTGTCGTGTTTAACAATAAATCTGAATCACAACACACATAAACATGACCCTCCTAATACTGTACAACAACACTTTCTTCCTTCTTCAGGCTCTCACTATAAACAGACAGGCCATATATCACTGCACATTAAGCCAGAGCCACTTCACTGTTCACTTGACACACAAATATAATCAAATACCCTCTTAAAATTAAGTACATACAGTATTTAGTGAGGAGTGGACCACTTAATTCCTCGAGTATGCTCTGGGGAGTTCCCGGCTGTATCCTTCAACTTGCGATCGCTGCCTCCATCTGCACCCCGATTTCTCCGCCTAGGTGGTTGTGGATCAGCACCGCGACCCTATATGGCTGCAATTCCGCAATCCCATCAGATAATTCCCCGATGTGGATTCAGCTCCCCTCGGGCAGATTTGTAGACCTCTTTGGCTTTCGAATATCTTTTCGGAAAACCACCCGACGTGGATTCCACTCCTACCGGGCTGATTGTTGGCCTAGATGACCTCGTGTCGCTCTCCTCTCCCTGTTATATAGCCAACTCTCCCATTGTTTACGTTCGACGAACATAAAACTCCCTTGCGTTTCTTGCCGCGACGACTAACAATAACATTAGTTACATTTCCTTTGTTAAGTATGGCAATTCGCGAATGCCCCGGATCACCACGCTCATTACCATAATCAACCATTGTAAAGCCAGATGCCATATTTCCCTATGTCTCTGTATAAAATCTACGGACAAAATTGCAGATGGGGGCCCCTTGAATCCCATGCATAAGATTCCCAATCGGCAAGACATGGCTTGTAAATGACATGTTACAGTTAATTTCTGTAAAAAGTAACTAGTTAAGTTAAAAGTTACTTTTCTGAATAAGTAAATGAATATAGTTAAAGTTTAATAAAAGTAACGTTTGTTATAAAAGTTACTTTTTCAGTTCCTTTGGCAAGTTGGATAATGTGGTGATAGAGGCCTTGATGGTTTTTTGTTTGGAGGTCGTGGTGGCCTTGTGGGTAGAGCTGAGCTACTGACCGAAGGGTCCCGGGTTCAAATCCCGGGCCAGAGCCTTTCTGGACAACCCCATCTAAAAATCCTCATGATTTGATTTTCTGCATGTCAGAACTTTGTAGGAAATCGCAGGTGTCCCAGGGAAAGGACTGGCCCCCCAAACTTGAATGTGTGAATTTCACACGCCATTGGCTTAGTACAGGGTGAGCTCTACCCTCACCTATCAAAACCAACCTTCGGGTTGAATCACTGGCTGAGTGCATGAAACAAAGCTAACACTGAAAACTGTCATAGCTGTTTCTTCCATCTGTGTCCTTTTGTTTTAAAATATTCGAAGTGGGGATTTTCGTTGTGATTCCGTTTATTGTCCATATTGTTGTTGGTCAGGTGTCCTAGTTTCTGATAAAAGGATTCGGCGATTTTTCTGAGGTGGTGCTCCAATTCCGGGATTTTCAACTTGTCGTGAAAAAAACACTTTTTGATGAACCATGGTGCATCTGTAATTTGCCGCCAAAGATTGTTATTAGTGGTAGAAAGTGCTTTAAGGTTAGTTTTTGTATTGATCCCCACATTGCGATGTGAAGTATCATTCACAATCGTAAAATTTCAGTGGATACGACTTAGTTATATAGTTACAGTAGATGCAGAGGGTGTGCCTGCACACCTTTTCTCGCGATTCACTGGGGGCTGATGTATTGACAAAGCAATGTCGCCGAGTAAAGCATACATAGTCCGGCGCATTATTACAGACATGGTACTACAGATACGTTAGTTTGAATGAACCCCTCCCCCTCGTTAGGTCATAGGTTTTTTAGGCAACCCTTCTTTCTTGGCTTCAACAATGTATTATTGACGACATGATGTCACCGAGTAAGGCATAAGAGCCCTCCATGACATTGCCGCCATGTGGTTTCATGTTTTCTCGTCTGAGGGTGCATTCCTAAACTTTGGCGGTCACTCCCCTCAGCTTTTGTTTGGATGTATTCATCTCATTGCATTCTTGCACAACTACCCTTGCCTTCTTAGATACCGTTTTATTTTCCCATTTGTCTTTTGGGCTCTGTTAGCTCCCAAATTCAGACAGATTGACATTTGCCAAAATTAGCTGAAGCTAGTTTTGTATCAGTTAATGCATAATTTTAACGATTAAAAGTTAAAAGTTAACCCTTCTAAAAAGTAACGATTAAATTAAATAGTTAACCAAATTTTTAACAATCAATTTTAATCGTTAATTTTTTTAATTGTTAATCCCAACTATGTATTAGATGATCTGCTACCTTTGATCATCTTCAATTTTCTCCTCGGTTCACTATTTATACTATACTTCTCTTCCTGGAAGCAACTTGATCTCACCTCATACCATGTCTGTAATGCATTTTTTTCATTCCTTCATTTAGACCTTTATCCTTTCTTTTGTTTTGCTTTTCAAGCTCTTCCAGTATTCTCTCTCCATCTCTCATCAGGGATATTGCACAATCATTAGTATATCTTCAAGTTGATAAAGAGGTAAAAGGATCATATAGATCAGAGGTCAACAGCCATTGAAACAATTTCACGTGGCAGACAAAACTAATTGCTGTTAAATATTTTAATACTTGAGGTAACAAGAGTGATGAGCAACTCATGAGATGTTTTTCAATGAGTGCAGCGAATGGGAAGCCATAGTTCAAACAGCCAACGTAAAAAGCTTGTAAATATTACTGCTGTATTGCTTAAATATGGTATGTGAATTAGATATGAAAAATAGCTCATAAAAATACAAGCATTTGCGGTCCATGTAGCCATGCCAAGTTGAACATGTGGCTTACAGGTATGAAAAGATTGCCAACCTCCAGTACAGAGCTCAAGTTGAAAGTCTTATTTTGCACAATTGCAAAATGACACTATTTATCTCGTGCTAATCAAAATTTTGCTGAATGTGCCATGGCTGTATGTGAACTTTCTTTATGTTAGTTTTTTTGGATCTTATTTCTAGGGGAGCATTACACGTATGAATGGACATTGCTGTCGAGGCCTGGTGACAATGAAGCAGCCGACACTGGCACCATGCAAGACAAGAATGGGCCCACTCTTAAATTAGGCAATCTGAAGGAGGGTTTCTATTCCTTTCAAGTGATTGTTACTGGACCTGATGCCATCGGGAAGCAAATTGCAAATGTGACAGTTTTACCTCGTAAGTTGTCTGTCTTTACCTCTGTGTTGGATGTAGCAACTTTTATATCTAAATTTTTGTATCCCAATGTATGAAGGTTCAGAATTATCCAAGGCGAAATAATTATTCCAATTTTCTTGCCTTGTAGTATTTGGATGAATTTTTTCATTCGGTTACCACTTGTCCTTTATTTCTGAGAGTGAAATATGTATTAGAATATAAGCTAGCGACTAAGGGTATTTTTTTAAAGATGCTGAAAATATATATGCATGCATTTTTTTGCCATTGGTATCTGATGCTGGAATTAGTTTTGTTAGGCTATTTTCTAGGCATCTTTCTCCTTCTCTACTTTTTGAGTCATGAATGTATTACCCTTTCTGCTCTTGGTCTGTATTACCTCAGATAACTGAGGGTTTGCTATGTGTCTCAGGGTATTGATATCACTTATTGTCAGAGATGGAAATTAACTAAAAGTTTATTTTGTTGTGTTATATTGTATTCTTGTTGTAGAGTTTATTTAATTTTTTATAGTACCATTTAAAGCATACTGTAAGGAGATACAGGAATATGATAATTTTCCAGATAAGTTACTCTTGTATTTTCGTTAAAATTTATTTAAATTATATGTTTACCCTCAGTATAGGGAAGTATCTTATCTCTTAATGAAATCCTTATGAAGTTTTGTCGTAAATGTTTCAGCAAAACGTAAAAATCGTCCTCCAGAAGCAAAGGTCACTCCTCTGACTCAGGTTGTTCGTCTGCCAAATACTGGAGCTGTGCTTGATGGGTCTGGGTCAAAAGATGATGACCGAATAGTCAGCTATCATTGGGAGTTGCAGCAAGGTCCACTTGGATACCAACCTCATCTCCCTGCCACCAGCACTTTGCAACTGGATAATCTTACTCTGCCTGGAAATTATACATTCAAGTAAGAACTTTTCATCTACAAAAAGATTAATAACGATTTGCTTCTCATCTTGAATTTCATGATACATGTCTATACCCAGTTGAACTTAGTTAATTAGTGTAGCGACTGAATAAGTAAGTAACCCTTGTCATTAACTCTTTTTGTAAAAACAATGGTATATAGTATTCGAGGATGGAAGATTAATTCTGCAATAAAAATATAAGCTGCCCTTGAAAACTGTGTCAGCTATCATTCTTTTTGCTTCTGAAATGTATAATTGGTGGCTTTATATTAATTTTGGGAATATCCTTTGAATTGGTTGTTTTAAAATGTCAATTCAACTGATGGCCACTCCCAAGATAAGGGGTAAAGAAACTGTTGTCTTTAAAAAAAACAAAAAGCAATGGAGATGATTAGAAGTAGAACAAAGCCATCTATTTTTGCTATTGTTCATAGCTATCAGCCAATGTAGAAAATATAAAAAAAAAATGGTTGACTGAAAAACTGAATTGACCAGTGTACATTTTCATAATAATTTGCACTCCATTGGTAAAAACAAACAGTTTAAAACAATAACAAGATAAACTTAGCATTAACATATGAGTACTTAGTTGCCTATTATAATGGAGGAAATGATCTCAAGCTTAATTTTGTGGTACTTATCCTTAGGGAACAAATGCCCTTGACTTTGTAATATTCCACTAAGCTATTATTGTAAATTGATCATGGTTTTGACACTTTGTGTTATAATCATGTTATTATTATGACACAGTTATATTAATAATTGTTTATCAGTGAGCTTTTTGTGCTAAGTCTATTAATGTTGTTGACATTTATTGATGGAGGTAGGGTGTTGTGTGTGACTTAGATAATATGTGCTTTTTTAACAGGCTGACGGTGACTGATTCAGATGATGAGTCAAGCTCTGCAGTTGGTAAGATTGAAGTTGTCAAGGAGCGTGATTATCCTCCAGTTGCAAATGCCGGCCAGGATGTTATTGTTTACTTACCACACAATGCTGTGACTCTTTATGGTAACCGCAGTACTGATGACAGAGGTATTGTTTCATGGGAATGGACCAAAAGACCAGGCGATAAGGCTGTAGACATGCAGGTATGTTCTTGTGTTCCCATTGAGCATGAAGTTTAGGCTTCGCATCCTGATTAGAATGAGTTACAAAATATTAAGGCTTTAGTATGGTTTTGGCTTCTTCATTAATTAGGGTTAACACATTCAATTCTGTGGGTGGTCACGGATTATAAAGTAAATATACACCTTAAAAATCACATGGGAGCATTTCATTAAGGAGGTATGGAGTGCTAAAATTTCAATTTATTTATTATAAAGTCGTTGCTTGAAAGTGGTTTGTTGAAGTTTCTTTGCAAATAACATGGCGACAATTTCTATGGGAAATCAGTTTTGACTGCTGATTGGAATCCTGTATTAAATGGAGTTGCAATCAGTTCGATCATTTGACTCATGCATCTCTTAAAATTGGTGAAAAAAGTCAATAGTTTTTGCTTTTCTTGTCGAGTTACCTCTTGCATTTGAAAAACAGCCCATATTGATAATACATAATGGAATTGTTGGAGAATAATATACTTGGAGCTTATTAATTTAAGTCAGCTTTTGATTTTCTCTGATATGTTGAATGGAAAAATACTAAGTTTCTATTTTTTCTATCACAATGCACTATTGAAGATACATAATTGTGTAATAGAAATTATGTAGGGTATTATGTTTTTTTCTCTGAGACATTGCAAGAAAACCCCAAGAGGGTGGGCTATCAAGTGATGGTTTCACATTAAAAACACCATTGAGGCTGTCAACGGGAAACATCGCAACTTCTGATATACCACTGACATTGGAGGGGATAGATCAGTCAGGAACTGCTCTACAGCATTCAACTGTTCAATGCTCTATAGTTGGTTGAAGATTAATTACGATGATCATAGATTAAGATTGCAATGATCATTGATCTGCATTTTTACCCTATGGTACATAATTGGATAGGAAGGCGCATGAATATGTTATCCTTGCAATGTTTTTCATGGAAGAAAAAGAAATTTTCAAAAGAAAAAGATTTCATGTGATCCACATGTGGATTATCCTTTATCAGTCCTTTGAGACAACCATCTTCCTTTAGCACATCCGCTGAAAAATGCTATTGCCAAATAGAAGAATTATGCGTAAATAGAGCAATCCTTTATCAAGCTTGGCCTTTATTAGCCACTTTACTCAAACATGTTTGCTATTTATTGCTTGGATTTGGTGTTGGTTTCACATTTTTGTAAGTTATTACTTATGACAGTTGAGTCATATCTTCTTCTAGAGTATGACAAAAAACTTCCACTCAACTGAAGAAATATGATTCTTGAGTTTCTTTTCAGAATTCTATTCATTATTTTAGTCCATAGCAGAAAATTAACTGACTGTAGTTAGTATAGCATATGTTATGTGAGGATTGATTATATAATAAAATGAGTTTTAAATGGTGCTTCTTCATAGTCACTTTCCTTCATTATGCACATTAACTGTGTTATATTTTTACTAATTATGAAGAGTATGGCTTGTGTTAATGGAAATTAATGCTTAAACCATTGCAACTATTACATATTAACCTAAACAAACCTTATTTTTAGTATAGTAATGAGTTAAAGAACTTGTGGTATCTTGGTTATTACTGACTTTTAATGTGGAATTTAAAAATGGCAAAGTTTTCCACCCTGAAGGAAGAAATTACCATTTTCTTGAAGTACATGCCTAAAATTGACCCTCTGAAAATCTTTGTTTTGTGGTATTGAGGTTGTCATTAAATCAGTTGATTTTATTATGAAATATAGTGTGATTGTAAGATGTGAGAAAACAACTTCCAGTGTTTAATGGATAAAGTAGATCATTGCCATGGAACCTCCATATATGGTGGGGATGTATTCCAAGACCTTCAGTGGTTGAGTGAAATTGTAGACATTATCGAACATAAATGTTGTAAGATTATCTTGAATGAGCTGAACCTTGTCTTTATTCTTAGAACTACATGCCATTATTTTGAACATTGCTTGAGAAAATTAACAGTGAATAATTAGTATTATGCATTTGCAATGTACAGTTATAAACATATCCACTTATTCTTTTGCCAACATAATTGATAGACAGGAATTCCCTTTTCCTAATCCTCCTACCCATTAAAGGAAAAGCAAAAGGAAAGTTAAGCTAATTTGCTTTCCTCTAATTAGTTTCATTGTGAGTGTTAATAGGATATCTCTATAGGTACTGACCATCATGAAAGAATATTATCTCTTCATCATCTCATAGTTTCAGTGACTTAGACCATTGTGATGTGGTCAGGGGTCTTCTTCCCCAGTCTGAGATCTATTGCCTCTCATGCCTGTTTTCTTGGAAATCAACAATTAGAGCAACTGGTTGAAAGTACCATATTTGCATGAATTTAAGATTAACCCATTCTACTATGACCCATTATTTTTTTTAAACTCCATAAAGAGAAAAAAATCAATTTTGAAGCTTCTAATTTGTGAATAACTTCAACATGGATCGAAAGTGTTGAACACGTGTCAGGTATCCTGAACTCATGTCACAGCAGGTGTTTACAAGTGAGTTGTAATCTGCAGTCTACTTTCATTACAATTGTTTTTTTTTTCAATATCATGTTGCTCTGAATCCAATGCCCTGACATCAGTCCAGTTTATAGCACTATGGTGGATTGCAATTGAATTGATCCCTTTAATCGGCAGCAAACTAAGATGAATTTTTAATGTTGCCCAGAATCCGGTGCAGCAAATTGTTACAGTTTATATTATGACAGTGTTGATGCTTTTTATTATCCAGTTTTCTTAAATTGTAACATCACGTGGACTTTGTACGAGTTGAGATAATGTTGGTGAAACATTAACTTGGCAGAATTTTAGTATGCGCATACCTACACTGGTAAGCATAAATATTTAGATTATGCAGCCCAATTGAAGTCAAGGATTTTGCTTCCTATTGTAAGATGAACCTACTTTTTCCATAGTCCAGAAGGGGAAAAAAATGTAATCTTAGATTTGTGCAAATATGGTAGTTAAATGTATACCCAATACCTCTACTCTCCAGCCACTCTGACCAACCTATACTCTCATGTTCCTACATCTATGCTCTCAGGGATCATAGATATTATCACCGTATTTACTCGTGTAAGCTGCGCCCTCGTGTATCCCGTGCACCCCTATTTTCGGGCAAGCTCGAGAGGAAAAAAATTATTTCTATCAAAAAATTATATTTTTGTCCTTGAGTCTGAATCATTTTGTCATAACATGCACGTTCTTTAATAGAAATGTTGTGCGTAAATTACGTGTACGTCTTTCTCATTAATTGATTGAATTACGTGTTAATATCGTCACGATCGTCATCGCATCGTGCATCGATGCACAACTCCATGGCCTCTTATACTGTGCATCTTTTTCTCGTAGCATCTCACAGTAATCACAGTTACATACGATCACATCATCCAGCTATAAAAATGGCATCTGTTCAGTATAACATCCAGCTGAAATGATTGCAGAAATACATACAATTTCAACCCGTGATTACTCTATTATTACGGAAACTCGTTGGCACATCAACAAATAAAAGCAGAATGCCATCCGTAGCTGATAGCGGTGGCCTCGTCTGCTCTCTACACAGTAGCTGTGGACTGGGACGATTTAACAACACCGTAAAGTCTTGGGAGCACACAGGAAAACTTATGTCAGTGTAATACCAATTGTAATTCTTATGAAACTAAAGAAAAACACTTTTGCGGAAATATGATCATAAATCACTAATGAATATTCATATTGTGACTTCTCATGTTTAGTTTTCGACACTGCTAGATTCAGACACACCGTATTTCCTTCCTGAAGCTCGATTTCGTATTTTTTCGGCATCGCTCATAATATGCAGTTTTGTACTCACAGGAAACGATCGCAATTTGATATCAGAAATCATTTTTAGGGTGATAATAGCAAATTATTTTAAAATGGTAAATGATCGAATCGAACTCATCTTCTACTCTTACACATGGAGCAGAAAGCACGGATAGTAAAAAGGTATAATCTCTGAGCATACGACTCTTGCCACTATGATACAAATTCTGTCGTGTCTTTGTTATGTAGCTTTAATTTGTAAGCAAAAGGAGCTAGCTATCTATTGCGTAAAAATGTTGCTACAGATGCGTGATACTGAAACCAACTCCGCTTACGAGTTTGAAAAGACAAAGACCGCCGCCCCCCTTGCGGCAACTTATAGGATACAATATAGATTTAAATACATATCAGTGCTACAATGTGTTGTCATACGTACGATCTATACGTGATAAATCTATTGCTTTGTCAAGTGGTGTTTCTGATCTAGCGTTTTTTCGAGTACCTTTGTACGCTCAGACTTTGTCAAACGCCGATTTTTATTACTAATTACTTCAAAATTTCAGAATACTTTACAATATACGATTTACTACTAGACCATACTTACCAATTAACGTCGATATGTTCACAAAATGCGAAACTTAGGAGAAAAAAACAACGGGAATTTGAGGAAAAATGGTGCACGGCTTACACGAAAATCTGGAGGATTCGTGTAAGCCGCGCACCCCCATTTTTTCACCGGCGTTTCGAGAAAAAAGGTGCGCAGCTTACACGAGCAAATACGGTATTAAATCCATTGAAATAGTTTGTGCCACATTTCAAAATCACGATTTACTCCCTCTCTTCCAATGTTCTTTGTAAAGAGCCATGCAGGGCAATTACTTTCATGTATTATGTATTTTAATTTCTGTAAGTGTTTAATGCGATTGTTAAGCTGGTCACATAGCTAGCTTCTCAATTCATTGCCCTATGTTCTAAGAAGAAATTAGCTTTAGTTGTTAACATTTTTGGATGATACAGTACTGACAGGAATAATGAAATGAATAAATAGAACAGAGTGAGTTTAACCCATTGCCTTAGTATTTTTTACTCCTTTTTTGCCACTTATTTCATTATTTTTTATTGAAATCATATTTTGTATTTATGTATTTTTAATTGATTAAAAACTTTTTACAGCCCTTATAATGGATTTTTTTGCATTAAGAGAATATTAATTATTCATTAATTGCACTGAATGTGAAAAATCTGTGAATGATAAAAAGAATGTAAACAGAGAGACCTGGCGATTCGCCGGCTCTTAAATAGAAGGCCAAGTTCTGCCAGCCGGTGAATCGCCATCTCTTTAGGCCAATGGGTTAATAATATGCTGCAGCATGGCATGTATTTGGACAATTCTCCATTCATTGCTTTCAAGCCAGGCAGAAATGCTCTAACTTTGAACCCTAAATACAGAGGCTGTAGATAATGGGGTGTTGGTTAATAACCTAGGTTTTGGAGTGGTGTTTCATATTCATATCAATCATAGCAAAACCTTGGGTCTGAATGGAAAGAAAAGAGCAGATTTTCTTTCTCAGTTTCATTGAATTCCTCACAGTCTCACTCAGATCTTCAAAAGTGTGCCTTAAATTGAATATTTATTGCAATAGCCAAAACTTTGTATGACATTACCGGTTTACCTACCTATGTTTTTCCTCACGACTAAAAAATATAGTTGTCGTAGTCCATGCATTCTTTTTTGAGAGACACTTAGGTTCTAACTTGGTACTCCTCATGTTATGTATTAACATTATTCATTTCCATGGAAGTTGTAAAGAGATTAAATATTTAAGAGTTAATTTTCATCGTTAACATGTTGATAAAATGTGCTTTCTAGTCATGATATTTCTTTTCTAATCACATCATTTCACCACCTGATGAAATTGCTAAAATCTCTTTCTTCTTTATCACTTAGTTAAGTAGTTGACAATGTGTGTCCTGTTTGTTTTGAATCTGCTTATTATGGATGAAGGAGGGCAATTGTACAAATGTGGTCATGGAAATCTGTACATCATTGCATGCAAGCCGTGATAAGAATCCTCCCAACCTCTTAACCCTGTGTTTCACTTTAAGAACACAAGAATGCCAAACCTCGAGCTATCTAATTTAGAGGAAGGAATGTACACATTTGCCCTGAGAGTTACGGACGATTCTGGGCAGAATTCAACAGCAGAAGTGCATGTCTTTGTGAAACCTCCAACCAAAAAGCCCCCCGTTGGTGAGTAACCTGTTGAATCCTAGGCATGATAACTGTTTGATTTCTGTGGATTCTTACAAAACATTAGCTAATGTCACTTATATGTAATTATTTAGTAATAAATTATGACCCATAGTTGATAGAAAAAGTAGTCAAAAGATGGTAAGTGTATGCTATGATCTCTATGTTGATTATTAACTGGGTAAATACCTAGCTCAAGATACATAGTAAGCTCCAGTTAGAAGAAAGTATGTAGTTTTTGTAGAGGTGTTATGTAATTGTATATTCTCTGATTTTCTATGTTCCATACTTGTTTATATTGTACTCATCTCTTATTACTTCTTATAAATGAATTTATAATTGAATAATTTTCCTATCACTTAGGAGGCCTATTATTTGGGCTCCATATACTTTGTAAGATGGTGGAATTGGTTCCTTTCTTCCATGTTTGCTTTCACGTTTGAGAACTCTTTTTGTATTCTCTTCATAATAATTTCTTGTCTTTATAGCAACTATCCTGCCTGAATGCGATTCACTACTTCCCCAACCATTATTTTACAATCCTACTCAGCAATATTATCATTGCTCCTTGGAATATTCCCCTGTTTTTTTCCTCAAGCTGTTTGTACATTCAAGATAAAACCCATCCTTATGGTTAAAACTAAAAATGTTATGGTTAAAACTAAATTTTCTTTATATCTTGGAAACATTGTTTTCAAAATGCTATCCAACAATTCAGTTAAGTTGAATGGCTTCCTCAAGATTGATTCTGAAGAAAGGTCTGCTGAAAAATTATCTAAATACTGGTTTGTATTGTATGCATTGGAATTATTGTATTTCCCATTCTATAGGATTCACTAGCCCATGAGATATATATTGTGACTTTTAAGGTGAAAAATATAAATACTAATAATAATCAACGTCTTTTTATGTTAATTCAGAAGAAGAAAACAAGATTATTAAATTCCAAAAATAGCAGCTGTATTATGCTTATTCCTCGTAGTATCCCAAAAATAAAGAAATGTCATAGAGTGCACCTTCAGCTTACAATCACATTTCGTTTGCTGTGAAAGTAGACAATTACACACCACCAATGACACTACAAAATTAAGTGCATGAAAACAGTTTAACGCTTGTCCCTAAACACACATGCCTATTTAAGAATGCAATTTTGGGAAAAAAGTGCATTTTATGGGGCATGAAATATAGTCATTGTGGAAAGAAATGTGCCAGTGTTAACTTTTTTAAAATGTAGCTCATCAGCTATAGAGTTGTGCTAGCCTTATGCTCAACATGATTACATCATTAAAAATACTTTTTACCACCCTGTTTTTTCTTCCACTCCTAGATCTCTATCTTAAAGTTGGAAATATTTCCCTTGGATATTATTATGTGGTGGATCTGTTGTGTAGTTACTTGGCTCAGGCCAATGCCGATGATGGGTATCAGGTATCAGCCTTTCTCCCAATACTTGGATGCTTAATAGAATTCCTCAAATTCTGGTACTTTCGTCCGAAATATTCATTCTGTGAAAAGAATATAATTTTTAAGGTTTTGCCTTCTTCAATTCAACTGAGCAATGTATTGCACATTCATCTTTAATATTGCTGCCCTCTACTGTCCATTACAAAATCCCATCACCCAAGTTTGAAGGCCAATACCACAAGAAGGGCTCGTGTGATTAAAAAAAATAAGTACACCAGTATGTTATTGCTCATTATGTAATGTGAGAATATTTTTCACATAACACACATTACATTTTCAATGTAAGTACAACATTACTAATTCTGAAGATTCAGGCGATTTGGAGTGGAAGCGAAACATGATCACACAGAATGAAAAACTCACTCACTCACCCAGTGATTCAACTCGAAGGTTGCTTTTGATAGGTGAGAGTAGAGCTCACCCTGTACTAAGCCAATGGCGTGTGAAATTCACACATTCAGGGTAGGGGGGCCAATTCCTTTCCCTGGGCCACCTGTGATTTCGTATGAAGTTCTAACACACAGAAAAACGAATCTCCAGGATTTTAGATGGGGGCGTCCAAAAAGGCTCTTGCCCGGGATTCGAACCCGGGACCTTCCGGTCAGTAGCTCAGTGCTCTACCGACTAGGCCACCACGACCCCCCTTATAAAGAAAAAAACACGAGCCAAATCCACAAAAATAATAAACTTTACTACGACTGGGTTTCACTGTATTACATATCGTCAGGTAGAGTAAATCTAAGATGCACCAACATCATCATCATCATTGGTCAACAATCCTAGGATTGGTTTGATGCAGCTTTCCACTCGATTCTTCTATCAGCCTACCTTTTCATTGTGATATAATTCTTCTCTTTTACATTCTTCACAACCTGTTCCATGTATCTCATATGAGGCCTGCCTTTTCCAATCTTCCCGTTCACTTTTCCCTCGACGATAGTCTTCATCAGGCCATCGTGTCTCAAGATATGGCCGATTAAGTTTTCCCTTCTTCTTTTTAGAGTTGTCAGCAGACTTCTCTTTTCTCCTACTCTTCTTAGCACTTCCTCGTTACTTACTCGGTCGATCCATTTAATCTTCAGCATTCCTCTGTAGTACCACATTTCGAATGCTTCTACCCTTTTCTTCTCCGCTGCTGTCATTGTCCATGATTCACTGCCGTAAAGAAACATGCTCCAGATGTATGTACTGATGAACTGTTTCCTTACTTCTATGCTTGTATTTTCTGCAGTAAGTAGATTCTTCTTTTGATAGAATGCCCTCTTTGCCTGGGCTATTCTACTCACTATTTCTTTCTTGCTTCGTCCATCGTTGGTTACTCTGCTTCCCACCAACATATATAAGAAAAAACAAAATAGGGGGGGAGGGAGGGGAAGAGGAAAGGTAGGAGCATGGGAGTGAACGGTTATTGGTGGTCCTCAGATGAGTGTGGGGAAAAAGAAGTGTGGGAGACGTGGGAAGTATGATGGAAGCTTCCATCATCGGCAATGCTCACCCCACCGCAAGGAAGGGAGTCCTCGCATTTCACATCCTTTGCAACTGGGCATCACCAGGGGTCTGCCCCTCCCACATTTACGACCTCTCAATGGGGCACCCAACGGATGAGGTCCCATGCTGCATCCAGCCACCAGGGACTGAGTTGTCTTCAAAAGAACCGTTCGAGACTTTTGTTCTATATTTGTCACTCATTTATAATCACCTCATCCCCTGTTACCCACTCCTTCCCACGTTTCCCACACTTCTTTTTCCCCACACTCTTCTGAGGACCACCAATAACTGTTCACTCTCCATCTCAATATCCTCTTCCGCTCCTCCCCTTCCCCACCCCCTATTTTGTTTTTCGTGTATATGTTGGTGCATCTTAGCATCTTACTCTACCTGACGACGCTGTAATACAGTGAAACCCAGGTCGTAGTAAAGTTTATTATTTTTGTGGGTTTGGCTCGTGTTTTTTCGTTTTGTGTGGTAAGTACATAGCATAATTTTTTTGATGATTTCTTTTAGACTTGGACTGATACCACATTTTCTGATACCAAACCGATACCTCGATACCAGTGACCAATATCAATAGTATTATTTGCCGATACTTTACATATTTTTCCCAAAAAATTTGACAAGTGCTTTCCTTCTCATGAACTACACTCTGTAATGAAAAGTGTTAAAAAAGAGTAATTAATGGGAGAAATGACATTGTGACAACTTTTATTTTGCTTCTGTTTCAATTAATCACTGGAATTAGATTTCAGACTCTAAGCCCTCTTGCATTTGTAAATACTGAAAATTATTTTTAAGAAATATGAGCTGCTGAACATGCTCAAAAGATAAGAGGGATCTATCAAAAACCATAGCACCAGTCTGAAAAAATTTACTAATAAAATTCTAAACCTGCAGCTACACCCAAATACAGTGAACTCTCATTAGCGCATTTTTGTAGGGACCCGAAGTCCTGAACATGGTAATGAGGAAAACATGCTAAACAGGTTAGGCATTCCCGGGTAAGTGGAGCTCACTAGGGGTTGCATAACGTCCAGGGGAACATACATACACACATGTATACTGTCTGTCAAGTTAGTTCATTCCATTGATTGCGGATGGTAATTTATTGAAACAAAGTTTCATTTTTAATTATTACACCTCCCTAGAAAATACCTACGATACCTTGTGTTGATGTGCACTGAATTATTACTTATGACAATAATTGATGTCATAACACTTGAACATGCCTAAATACTTTATTTGATTTTTATATTTAATAAAATCGAGTTCATAATGTAGGCAGAAACACCAAACAACGTATGTGGTGAGCAGAACGACCATGAGAGATGGCAGAAGTTTAATTTTTGCCGCTATTTCAACACGTTTTGTGCGTGGATTTTCATGTACTTTTTGGAGGAGGTTGAACTTATCAACTGATATTTTCGTTTCCACCTCAAGATTCCCAATGGCCAATTCTAAGCATCTGTCTCACTTTCAGCATCACAAAGTTTTGGTGCTCGCATAGTTTTCATGTCCAGTCAACACTTGTAAAATAAACGAACATCATGATTAAATGAACAGTTTTTGGGTGCCCTGTAATTCTTTCTAAACATTTTTTTGACCCTATTATACCTATTTTAATACACTGAACTAGTCACATGGGTGCATGATTCATGAAGAAGGGTAGGGCAGCAGAGTGCAGCCACATCGCGGCAAAGAAAACAAATACACAACACATTGCTAAGTAGATGAAGACGGTGGGATTTTAAAGTTAGATGTCATTTGGATGCTTTTCACTGAATGAATACTTCTAAGTAAAAGTATCCGAAATAAAACAAATACTTGGAAGTCTCAAAGTATCGTGAAAATGACCGATACCCGATACCCTCTATCGGTATCAGCCGTCGAGTGTCTTTCAAGTTCCAAGAAACAAGTCTGACAATTTAATTTATAACAAAAAATTATAAAAAACAAATACTTGAAAGTATCGAGGTATCGGGAAAATGGTCGGTACCCTCTTTCGGTATCAGCCCAAGTCTAGTTTCTTTCAAGTCCCAAGAAACAAGTGTGACAATTTAATTAATGACAAAAAATTGTTGAACATATTAATATGAAGCCTCATGTGATTATTAACAAAGGCCTTGGCTACATCATGTGAAAAGGAAATTTTGAAAAGCTCCATCCAATCTGTGGCTACGATAACTTGATTCAATGTCCAACTGGTAGCGAGAAAAGTTTGCTAAGTTTGCTAATTTTCCATTCATAAACCCATATTGCTATAAGAAGAACTGTAATAAATTTTACATTAAATCAGCAAACTTAAATGTAATGCAAACAAGCTTTAATTTGATATAGGTACTCTTTTTTTTAAACGAATGAGCTATTTTTGAGATATAGGTCTTCAAACTCAGGTGACAACATTTTACAATATTGTAATGATGTACTGAAGTTGCAAAAGGAATTACAGAATTGATAATGGACTAATAGGATAGTTTCCATTGGCTTAAGATGCAGTTTTGAGTATTCCTTAATGCATAAATTTCATATAATGTTGTTTCATGTCCTTAGCAATAATTGGCAATTAGTTCCCCAAAAATCAAATCAATGATATTTAAATGTTCATGCCTAGTAGGTATTGTTCATAACCTTTGCCATAATTGTAAATTTTATAATCATACATGGGTTTTTGTAATGAGCTAATCATACACACCACTGATTCTCTGCTGGATTTCCAAGTAAAGAGGTTGGATGTAAAGGTAAGCCTGCCTTCATAAGTGTTAAAATAGTACCTATATAGGAGTTATAATGGCACACAAACTATGAAAACCTCAGGAAGTCATGAGTCATTAATATCTTCATTGCTCATTGGTCATTCACCAATTAGATTGGTTAGATTGACATTAATAAACTTAAATAATATTAGACATTGTGTAAAAGTTTTAGCTCTCAACAATTTACCACTGCCTAATATTGAGGATACATTTGTGTAAAACTTAATATTCATTGTTTCAACCCTCCATAACACCAATGCTTTAGAAATTGTCTTTCAAGCATTGATGTGTGTAGAGTAAAATCTGTTTTAAGAAGATGTGAGTTATTGTGATGAGTGTGTGCTTAATAAAGGGCTGAATTTTTTTTTTAAGGTGAATTTATATCAAATCAGATTTTACTCCATTTAAGCTTACTGCCTTAGGATATGCATCCTGGATTTAAAGAAATCAAATACGTAAATGTCTTTCCTAGTGAATCGAAAGATTTTCGTGTAACTTCTGCTGCTTTTCATTCATTAAGACTTGCTCAAACTTTAATGCTCCGTTAAATCTTGCCTGCACTTGTTAAAGAATCATATACTCTTGTAATATGTATTTTCCATGGAGTAGAACAATATAAACTCTGAAATAAATGTACCTATTTTACATTTAAATGAGCTTGTGTAATATACATATTTAGGAGTGAAGGGCTGATAACTAGCCTGAATTATTAATCCCATCTAATTAATACTTCCTTGTTTAAGGGGTTTAAATGTTTTCTATTGATTTCATGCAAAATCAGATTTGTGCATGTACGAATTAAAAATAAATTGTATTAAATGTTTATGGACCATTGAACCTCATTTTATAAGATGTTGTCATGCAGTTGTGTTGTGATGACCTGAAAATTTTTACTTAGTTTTATTTCCATCAAAACCAACTTCTTATCGTTAGACAAGTCTAGCAGTCCCAATACAAGTATACCTGCACTATAACAATTTCCACAGAGAAAAAAATCATTCTTCTTGACCTTGAATTGTTAAGTATACCTGCCTTCTGTTTATGTACTATCAGCTGCACTAATGCAATGTGGTGAAATGCAATGACCAACTATGCACTCGTACTTCCTCTCGTTGGATGCATGAAATTGTGCTCCCTTGTGAACTTCTGTGACTTTCTTCAATTCATGTTATCATCCTCTTTTATTCAGCCAATGCCGGTGGGAATGCTTCCATTTCTTTGCCAAGAACTTGGTACATTCTGGATGGTTCAAAAAGCTCAGATGATGTCGCCATTGTTGATTGGTACTGGGAGCAAATAAGGTACGTTAGTGTATGGCATCTTACCGAAAATGAGATTGAGGCAAGGAAGATATCTCTTTGGATATATATTTAGGAATGGTCTATTCATTGCTGATGCCATAGTTCCAAAAAAAATGTAGATATTATAAGTGATTTATGATGTTAAGAAATATCGTCAAACCAAGATTCTGTGGAACTCTGGTTTATGCTGTCCCTTGCTCCTTACTTGTGCTCTTGTTTTTAATATAAAGTCTGCATTTTGCCACTATTTATTCTCTTAAGCCTATACCATTGATAGTTTGAAATTTTTGTCAAATCTGTAGATTCAGCTACCTTTAGAGGAATTGGATTTATTGCAGTAACATAGTGGGTAAGGTATTCGGTTGTGGACAGGATGGTCTTGCATTGAAATTCGGATTTAATCTCTTAAGGTTCTTTTGATTTATTCCAAGTGGTGTTAATTTCCAGATGTCTAGAGATATGTTGACTATTGTTAGTGGTTGAACAGCAATCTGCTGCTGATTGTGTATGGAAAGCAGTCTTGGTTCCTAAGATGTGTCATTTTCACATGGTGTACGGCTTCTGTGAGGTGAAGTCTTCCCTCGTATTTCCAAAACTAGCATTTGGCTGGATTTCCATGATTGAGATTTGAGGGACAACTGCTTTCTCTTTATGGCATAAGGGTAATTCATTGTCCAATTTTTCTTGGATGGTCACCATCTTAGAAAATGAAGGGAGACCTGCTTAGAAAATTAATGTTAGAGGCATTAAACCATCCTCACTTGTTCCAGGTAGAGTTGTAAGCATTTCTCATGAAGGGATAGATTTTGCAATATTATCAGATGCTATTTGAATGTTTAGCTAGTGATAAAATTAAGGTAGTTGAGAAATAAGTGGCAATATTAAGAGCTTGACTGTATCTTCAGAGCTGTGTTTCTGAACTTCAGTAGAATATCTCTCTGTATTTTAGGCTTATAGTTGCTGTTTGCTTGTGCCACTACTGATTTTGCCAATGTTGATAGTTATGTGTAGTGGGTAATAATTATGATTATTTGTTATTTAGAGGAATGTTTTGTGAATTTCATGAAGGTACTATTATTTTCCTTCCACTGATTAATTAACTGTTAAACACGGAATTATCAAAACTAACAATAGTTCATGTATTAATTCTTTAAATATAAAAATATTTAAGTTATACCATAGAGTAAATATAATTTATAGGGGTCAGCAAACTGTTATACGTTTTGGACGTAATACTGGAAAATTTTCATAGTTGGTGTGGTAAGAATTTTTTGCGTTATGTCACAAACAATATATATGTATTGCTTCCCTTGCTTTTGTTTTTCTAATTGACTTAAGTGGCTCATAACATATGTTATAGTTTTAGTTTTGTTATTTTATTATGATGGTGCAATGGCAAGGGCCTAGCCACGTTGATACACTGGTTCCCATCAGATCACCAAAGTTAAGCAACGCTGGGCCTGGACGGAGGGTTGGATGGGTAGCCCCCTTCGATACCTCTACCGTGGTGCTCTTCTCCCCTGTCTGCAAGTGGTGGGCAGGTTAAATGTGGGTTGGCATAATGGATCTAAAGAGGTCGAAGTGCCAGGAGACTCTAGAAGGCCCCCGCCCACCCCTCCAATTTACATGATGGTGCAATATGCCTTTACCTAACGTCAACAGTCACATGGATTAGTTAACATTTCTCTCACTGTTAAAGCAAACATATTCTGTCACAGGAGGGATTCCTTGTTGTTCCATTAAAAACGCATAATCCACCTCTGTAAGGAGCAGACAGACTACAAGACACTTCTTGATTATGTCGCTTAAGTCGATTAGAAAAACTAAAGCGATGGAAGCAATATATGTATATCATTTGTGACACAAAGTCTTCATGTGAAAAACTCTTCCCTCGCCATCTATGGAAACCTTCCAGTAATACTTCCAAAACAGTTTTGCCCTATGCAGTGAACCCTTTATTGTGTACTTACTCTATGGTTATACCATTAGCATTTGGCTGCTGGTAACATTTTTGACGATCATATTTTGCAGTGGACCTAGTAAGGCTGTTTTTATTGGACTTCCCCCTGAGAAGAAAGAGGGTGGAAGTGGTACAGCAGCTGATGCACCGAAAGGTGCAGCATCGGATGCAGCTGGGAAAGTGCAGAATGAGTCCTCACTTCCTTCTTCCACGTCAGACAGCAAAGGCTTCAGCGGAGTGAAAGTCAATGCTACTGCTCTGACCAAAGGGACTTATGTCTTCAGGCTCACAGTAACTGACGGGGATGGAAACAAGGCCTCAGAAAATGTATCCATCACGATAAATCAGCGTGAGTTGAAGATTTTTTTCCCCTATCAATTGGATGGAGCTCTTTCTCAAAATATGTAGCTGTTTGGGCTATGTATTCAAACCGTCACCCAGGATAACTGTGAAGAGAATTTTAATTAAGCTGAGTCAAATGTTCATTTTTCACTTAGAACTGTGATGTGACTTAGAATAGTTAATGTGACAGCCATTCTTATCCATTTCTCAGTCATTTAACGATATCCTTAGTTGTTACGGAAAATTTACGGGAACCCAAAACGCCGTCAATCTAAGTACTCGGCGGCACATAGAGAAGGTGGCACTGCATGTAGCTTTCCATCAAATGAACACTGTAAACATTGCATTCTGCAATGACTTTGTCTTGCTTTGTGGCTTCTCACAATTATTGTTCCGGTTGCAGCCAGAAGTAATCTACAGTGATGTTGATTCTCTTTCGTCTGCTTCTCTGGCTTAGCACTGTTGACCGGGAAGCCAACCCTATCCTAATGTATTTATTTCTACCACCAATAAGCGTGATATGTACATCATTGATAAAACTGCCCATTAGCATGAGGACTAATCAGCAGTAGTTTAACAGAATATAGGAATAGATAAGTTAGTTGGGAGTGTATTGATTTTGTTGTAAATGACAATTAGATGGAGCCACAACCTTCATAATTCCATTACCATCGTAAAATTATAAAAAAAACTATTATGTAGTGATTTCCTATAGAATCTAGTAAATATTACGTACTGCTTTGGTAGAATTTTTTTGTTAATAATTTTGTTGATGTCACTATGTGGTAGCAATGTGAATACCTCTACCAGTGCTTTGTTCAAAATTACCTGATTCAAATATAGGCGAAGTTTCTTTTGACACATCCCACGAAACCAAAGCAGTCTGGTTTTCTGGATATCAGAACCTTCTGGGTAACCTAAGGTGATACAGGGAAAGAAACTTGTCCTACTATTCTGATGTGTGAAATTTACATGGCTTGACTTATTACTTGGTATGAACTCTAACCTGTATAATGTGAATAACGTTCAGGTGGAAAACTTGGGTGATAATTTTTTATGCCATAGCCCTCAAACTGTCACAATTGCAAAAAAAGAACAAACTTGTAATACCTTTTGTATTATATCGTATTAAAAGTATAGATAATTAGTGATTGTTATCATTGTTTCCAGTGTCTTAGACTTTTTATTTAATGCTAATCATTTATATCCAGATAATCCTTGTGCAATTATTTTTTACTATTTTTTTAGGGCTATAAATGACTTTGAAATGGTAGAAAAGAATTTACAAATTGTCACTCATTGAATACCTTGTTTTGCCTGTTGCCTTTAATATTTTTTCCTTTCTCCACAGCTGTGAATGCTCCTCCCAAAGCTGATGCTGGTGGTGACCATACTGTCGTGGCTGGTGAAGGTGGGCCTGGGTGGCTGATAGTAGCAGATGGGCGTCGGTCCTCAGATGACCTTGCAATAGTCTCATGGAAGTGGACAAGGGAGCCCTCTGGCCTTGCAGCTGGAAAAGTGGTCGGGGATTCAGACCACTCTCCTGTTCTTAAGGCATGTATCAACATTTTTAGATAGTTAAAACCCTACTCGGAAATTCTAGCATTTACATTGGTTATTTTATAGTCGTGGTTCCTAATGTTTCTTGTCTACCATATGAGGTTTCACCCATTCAGCAAAAGCAAGCCCTACCGAAGGATCAAATGAAGCTCATTTCCTTGTCATTTCAAAAGGATTATGTTGGTCAATACACATAGGTGTATGTTGTATATGAATGAAAGTCACACTTTTGAAGGATCCAGTTATATTGAGCAAGTTAATTTTATGGAATGAATATAAAAAATTACTTATCAACACACATTAACTTTGTCTTTAACAGAATAATCACAACATTCACTGGGAACTTGGGGTTTGTATATCTTTGATGAACATATCAATAATATAGGCATAGTACAAACTTTGTAAGATTTTTCTTGCTGATTCGCTATTTCTTGTCATGTGCATCTCTTACAAAGAATTTGCTAAGCTTGATATTGTTTTGCTGCTGAAAATAAATTTTTTGTATTAAAGCTATTTAAGTCCTGCTGTCTTTTGCTATAAAATCTGGTTTTAGAAAAATTAAAGAAATTCAAGTGTCATATTATGGTATTACTATTATATATTGCAGGTAGTAGATGCTGTTCCAGGACGATATGTTTTCACCCTCCGGGTAACTGATGAACAAGGTGCCTTCAGTGAAGATACTGTATCTATTATAGTTAAACCAGGTGATTTTCTTCATTTCTATCATATATGATGTGGAGTACTCAATGTATTTGCTTAGTTTATACTGGGTCTCTCTGTATCTCTTAACATTTAGTCTAAACTGTAGACTGGTTCCATGAGCAACAAAAACTAGTTACTGATTAAATGTTTGCAACGTTTCAGTTATATTCACATGTAGATAACAGATCCCTGCTTTATATTTTTTTCATTATTAATGTTTGCAAATAAATTTTGGATTTATAAATTCTTTGGTGGATGTCCTAGGTGGGCTTAAGCTCTCTTGCCTGGATTATATTTCTTGTCTTTCTGTGAACTACAAGCCTGTTTATAAGCTGCTGCTAATCATTAATGGACCTACTCTACCTGTATAGTACTCATTTTGATAACTTTATGAGTGTAAAGGTATGATTTTATGGAATCTTATGAACTGAAAAGTTATTCTCACTATCTTTATTCTTGCCTCACACAACTATTTTCTTAGTCAATATTAAGACTAGTGAAGAGCTCAGTTTAATTTTTGGGAAATGAGACATTGTGAATTTGTGAATTCAAGCTTTCTTTATTTTTTGACAATAAGTATTTTAAAGCTTCACGCCACACCTGTTAAGCACTCGTTGATTACTTAATGGCCATCTGCGATTGTGATGACTATATCTATGTAAGTGCAGTAAATAGAAGTGGCTATGGCAAGAACACTGATTCTGTTACCACTCTAACCACAGATTCCAGGCGTGGTTAATTCATTCCAAAAATTTCCCCGTAAGTAGAAATCCGGGTAAGTCGAAACACCACAACTTACCTATCCATTTTTGAACCATTAGCGGTGCTGGTATTACCATGATTGGCAGCAATCAGTGACGATTAAAGAAAATGCCATCTTTTGAGAGACCATTAAGTTAACGTAATTTGACAAAGCCGAGAGTAAAATAAATCCAATCTTTATTTCACTGGATATTTAAATCTAAAATAAGTATAGTTACCCAAAATTTCTTTTTTTTTTTTCTATAATGGACAACAGGCGTCATCTATGGAGTAGATAATTAACTACGCGTCGACTTACACAGAAAGGTCAAACTACGCCAAAAAAAGATGTTGATGCCCAATCACATCAGACTTTTTCACCATCACGATGATCAAATATCATCTATTGAACTATGTAATGCCTTACACTAGAGTGGGTATTCCGAACACTCTTGCGCGCTTGACAATGATTCATGGGTCGTCACCTGGTTGAATCTGTTTCGGCAACAGAAACATGGAGAAAACGCAAGCATGTCATCGGCCTGACCAAACATCCGTGTAACTCTGCATCCGTGTAACTTGGATCCGCGTAATTCGAGGACTTACTGTAACACAATTTTATTTTCCTTTGATTTTTATGCTGCTGGAAAGTATAAGTTTAATTCTGTTTTGTCAATGGCTAAGTTTCTCAAATTAGTTTAACACTATGATGGTATGACTAGCTGTAACGCAAGGGTATAGAGAAGAAATTTAAGAAAATAGGAATTGAATTTCCTGGTAAAAGTATTGGCTCACTCTTGTCAATTTTACTTTATTTTTGTTGACTTTCGTCATTTCCATTTGATATTTTTGACTTTAATCATTTTAATTTAATTTTGAAAGTGTAATCATTTTGATCTGGTCATCTTTGAAAACAGGTAGTACAGTGGTCAGTATTTTATTCCATGGATTTGTGTGTAATATTATTTCATTTTGTGTAAAACCTGTAACCATTTGGCCTTCTATTCATTGATAGACCCTAAGCTCATGTCCTTGGTGGAAGTGTGGCTCAATGTGGATGCAGGGCGGCTCACAGCAGCTCAACTGGCTGCTCTTGAAGATCAACTGGCCCTTCTGCTTCCTCATCCATCCGTTCCACGACTAGTTGATCTTAAACCTGATTCAGCTTCTGGCAGAACCGTTCTAGTTTTCTATGCTGAGGAACGCAGTAAGGCCTCATTAACAAATTCGGCAGAGGGGGGAGGGAAGGTGATGGATCCAAAATCAGGTAAATTGTAGTACTGAGTGATGGATTTTTGCATCGGAAAGTATATTTGTGTCATCATATTTATATGTATGAGGGTGAGTTAAAAACTATGTACACTTTCACCATAACATACCTACAAGGTTTTCATATTGCCTTCTAAGCATCTGTGCTTTGGTCAAATCCACAAAGTTTAATTCCAATTGTGTCATTTGATTTCTGGCTATTACACTCTATACATGTTCTCTCCACTAGTAATTTGCACCTAGGAGGAACAACAAGCAGTTATTCTATTTCTCTGGTCAGAAGGTGTGAAGTAGCTGAAATTCGTTATAGAATTTTATTATAGGATGAAGACAGTGCCTTATCATGCAAAGGTATTTTTTTGTGGCTCAAAAAGTTTATAAGTTGCTGGACTAAGAGGGTGCAGGATGCCAGTCAACCTCGATTGCTAATGACAACATTCAGCAGGCTTGAGGGATGGTTCTGGCAAATATGCAAGTTACCATAAGTGAGGTAGTTTCTTCTTTGAACATCATTCATGGTTCTTCCCGTTTATTCCTGTGTTCAAGTCTACAAAAATTGCTACCTTTGCCCACTCTAAAGGTTTTCCTGCTGCAGGGAATTCAATTACGCACATATAAACATTGTATTATGGTGAGTTTCCTGAATTACTGCTCACTATTTGTGCGCCCCAGGCGAGCGAATTTATGTCGCTTCTGTGGTCATTTTATATTTGTTAAGTTTCCGAAATATCTAATATTTTGGTAAATAGGAGGGCTTGGAACAAAAGTGAATGAACCTTCATCGGGAAATGTTCGTCTATTCTCGTTCCGTAAATTTTCGTCCTGTTTTGCCGTATCAGCAAAATCATTGTTTCTGGGACGATTTTTTCATCTTGTCCCAAATCGTTCCAAGCCCTACTAAATAGGATTCATGTCATATTAGGCATTTGCGGAAAGTTAACTTATGATACGGCACATGCTAATTCGAATTGTTTAATTCAAGAGTGGGCTGAGTAAGCACTGGGATAGGGAACTCAGAATTCCAAGAAGTGACCTCTTATCACTGCCGGTGAGACATATGCTTAGGTCAGCTTTAGCCTGGGGTGGAAGAATTGGACTCAGACCACTCACATAAAAGATAGTCATGCATCAGATACCTAGATATGAGACTGGGAAGTTAAAAATATGATGCAAATTTCTCCAATCGGCATAGCCTCAGATTATTTACAATGAGTGTAATGCATTGCAATCATGACTTAAAATATTTACTGCTAAGTAAATATCATAAGTAGATACATAAAAAAGGGACCCATAGCACGTCTGAGATTAAGATTCACCCCTTAATTTTCCGTGAATCGCTGAAGCGTATTCAATGTATGTAATCGACAGACATTATTATAATATATATATAGTTGGTGCAATGTTTGGAGAAATAAATTTCATTAACTATCGGTCGATAAATGATATTGTATAAAAACAACAAGTACTTCAATGAAGTAGGTCCAAAATATGCATTCTCATTTGGGTAAATGGCTCCCTTGTGTTTGAATAACATACCAATTGACACCTGGTTGTATTCAATACCTTATCATTTTAATTGTGATTTACCTGTTTATGTCCTTCAGCAATTAAAATATGGGAGTATGTCATGATGAATGTGCATTTTATGTTTGAATTGTAAATCACAAAAGATGTATGAATTAAGCGTGTGTTATTGGTAAATGTAAGAATTGTGGAATGGATCATAATACATATGTTTAATACATTGCTTTGATCATGGACAAGTTTTGTAGTGTTTGGTTTCATAGTTGTGCACAGAACATAAAATAGTAGTGCTCTAATTTTATTTCCAAACCTACTCTAGTCCATTAAAAAAATATTTCTCAAGAAATTTTCTGCAAATGACTATAATTAAATTTAAAGGTTTCAATTTTGGACTCTTTTGCTGTTCACTTATCGTAATCTCATACTTAAGTGAGTAATATCTTGGCCAAAATGGTGGGCCATATTCATTTTTAATGTCCTTGCTCCTTGCAAAAGCTACTGGTAAAATTGAATGGAAAATAGCATTAAAAATGCAAAAATGCATTAGGCTTTTTGGGACCATTGCATACATTATACTGTCCTCCACAGCCCAATCCCAGCCTGCTAATGGAGATGGAGGCTCTTCCAATCCATCCAGTGTTGATGGAGGTAGGGTGTTGCCAGGGCCATTGGTGGCAGACCGGCTAAGGAAACGGCTTGCCCAGGACCCTGGGCTCCTGGAATTGTCCGTAGCTCGAGTACAGACTGTTGTTTGCCAGAACACTTGCTCAAGTTAGTTCTTGTTGTGTTCTGTGTATAGTTCCTCTTAAGTAAAATTTATGGTTATTGGCTAGAAAAATTTTGGAGCACATATTTGATGATGGTATGGTAACACTTCCACAGATGGCTGTCAGCATTTTGAGAGCCCTGCCACTATGGCTGAGTGACATTAGTGTCTTTAGTTGAGAACCCTGCATTAATTGTGTGAGCTCTCTCTCTCCAAAAAAGGGATACAGTAGAAACTCGAAATTACGAAGTCGACGGGACCGGAAAAATCGGCACTTCGTAATATCAAATTTCGTATCAACGAGTATCTTTCAAAAACATCGCGATGAAGCTCTTTGTTGTTTCCTTAAATTAAGATGAACTCTCGCGACGTACTTGCATGATTTACGAAGTTATAATTCATAAAAGTATACTAAAATGTGTGTTCATGCCCACAAGGTGCAAACAGTTTAACGCAACTAATTTGTCGAAGGTTGATTCTTCCCATTTTCGGGATTTCCACCACATCGTTCCATCTTTTCACGGCGGAAATCCCGAAACTCGGAAGAATTAAACTCCCATCTAAGCCCCGCGGAAATTTACATCGCGACAACTAACTTGCCGTTCTTTTTTTCCAATGAATGATTAGGCGTTGAAGCGTCTTTTGCCCAATTTTTTGTGCAGTTTGGAATAAGCCTATGAAGCTTCATAGCGCATTTTTCTATATGATTTCCTAACTGGAGAACTCTTTAACTGAAGCGTGAGCGTTGTTTAATCATTAGTAATACTGATTGATGCATACAATAAGGAAGTGTGCGACTTGCGCGATCATTGGCACCCGATATTGAAATTAGAGGAATAATATTTCGTTAGAAGATGGTCCTTTCTCCGCGTCAGGCATAATATATGTATCTACCGACGTTAAGGTAAGACAGTGAAAATAAAGTTCTCTCGCGGATGCTATGCGATGGATACACGTTATGTATTTTGTATAAATAATGCTAAGCCCATTAATTTCCCGAAATAACAATCGTTTTTCTCCCTTGGATTCAGCTTATTTGTGCGTGGTTATTTCCGAGATGATAGAGATGAAAGAAGAGCTTATAGAAGAGTCAAGCTGTGTACCTCGTTTCAGAAGTAGGGTGTATAAGCCACGCACTTCAACGGTGAAGGTTGATAGTTCCTTTTACACTTCATCGGCTACTAACGATGCTAACATTACAAATCAATAATTTTCGTTTTTCACTCTACTACACGAAAGCTTCAGTTGTGGTTCTATTCAGATTAGGACTGACTGCCTGCTCTTCATTCATTATATCTCAGAATTCTTTTAAACATTCGCTATTGAATTGAAATGTGGGATATTTTTGCTAATCGTTTTTCCTTTGCTTACGATCAAGCAAGGAGACTTGCGTCCAAGCATTGCAGCTCCAGGTCAGGCCACGCATCAAGCTGGAAGCTGCCTTCTTTCCCTCCTTTCCCCCTCGCTGTGGGTGTGGGTTACTCCATTCGCCCGCTCCCAAAAACAGCTGCGAGGCCCATGGTCTCGTAGTATCTTACGTCTGTTGTGAGGGTGACCCACCTGGGATTCAAGGCCAAAGGCTGCGCGTGAAGACTAAACCACTAAACCTCGAATGAATCATCAGATTTTCGCCGAATACTCGCATCTTATCTTCCTCCTCCCTTACCTCAATTAGGCGTCAAAGGGCCCAAGAGCTGGTATGGGGGGCCTGCAAAGTCAGCGTGGGGTATCTCATGCTAGCCTAGCGTTGAGAGGGTGGGACGGAGGGGCACTCGAAGGGGCCTGATATCCCGGAGGGCGGGCACGGGGGGCCTGGGTGTGAGGGGGATGGCTCGTGCCCACTCATAGAGCGGGAAGGGGGACACGGAGGGTCACTTGAAGGGGAAATATAGCCAGTGTGGGAGGGATAGGTTAGCCGCAAGTGAGAGAGAAAGGTGATGGGGGTGAGTATGCCGAGGTTTTGGAGCAAAGGAGAAGGAGAGCTGGGTGAATTTTCCTGGTGGGGACTGCCTAGTGATCTCTCTTTTAGGATATTTCTTCGATCGCTATGTTGGAGTGAAAGGGGAGGAGGGTACACCATTTTCCGATATAAATATATATATATATGGGTGCTTGAGCATTTTTTCCCATTGATTTTGCATGCGCCCAGAACTAGTCTTCCTTTAGAATTAATGTGCGTTAAACTAAGTGGCCCTTTGAACCATGCGAACTCATACTTTCTCTGATTTTCTTTGCTGTTGACGGTGGAAGAAGGGAAGGGAAATGCGTATGAAGAGCCTTGCTCGATGACTACATCAAAACGCTCAATGAGGACGGTAAATTAAACTTGAGTCCTTCGATGATAACTATTGCCAGCCGGAATAATTATGCCGTCGAGCAAGGTTGAGAGTCTGAAATAGTGAGAAGAAAAAAAGCTTCCTTGGGTTATATTCACGACTGAATCTACCGCTCGAACAACATAGCACCATCTCCGATACATGTCATGGTTATTTCAAACGCGCAGCAAACGATTTCTATACCAGGAATATTCATCATGGATTTATGTTTGGGAAAACTGGTAACAAAAAATGCCAGGGATCATGAGAGGAAAATGCTGGTTGTAACAATTAGTCTCTCGCCGGCGAGTATATCCGTACACGACTACTTTACATTTTTTTACTCGTTGGCAACTCTGTGGACTCGTGGTAACAAAGCAAAACGACTTTTTGGTCCGATTGGTTCCATATTTTATGAGCTACGATGCCTACGATTCAAAGTCGTCCTTAAGGTTTGGTTTCACTGGGGCGTCCAGCGGCCACGTCCAACTGTCGCGTCTGCACGTCGCGGCTAGACGACGCGGCCGGGTGGTTTCATTCGGGCGTCTACATCCTGTTTCCGCGGCTGGGCTATATGGGAGAATGTGTATTTAGTTAAATTACAAATTTACGTTTTCTTTACTCGTTGGCAACTCTGTGGACTCGTGGTTACAAAGCCGAACGCATTTTATGTCAGATTGGTTTCATATTTTATGAGCTACGATGCCTACGATTCAAAGTCGTCCTTACTATTGTAGCATTGAAAAATGAGATATCGTTCAGGTAATACATTCAGTGCATAATGTATTCGGCGACGATGATTAATTAGATGTTTAACTCTGACAAGGAGCGCCGGAAAACGTTACTGTGATCCCCCATTATTCGTATAAACGAGTAACTTATTCACGTCGGGACCAAGATCCGAGGTTCGTAATTTTAAAACTTCGTTATTTCGTAATATCGCGTACTGTTACATACACTTAGATACCCTTTTGGTCGGGACCGAAGTTTTTGCTTCGTAAAATCAAAATTTCGTAATTTCGAAGTTCGTATTTTCGAGTTTCTACTGTATTTCTCTTCTACCATAATTGTAGTGTTGAACAGTCACCAATCCTTCATAAGCTGTACTTATTTATAGGTGTGAAATTCTTTCCCCAATTTTAAACAACTTTTTTGGTTATGTTTATCATGTTAAACTAGGTTTGTGTATGACTATGGACCACTTCATTTAAACTGTTTGTTCCCACAAATAAAATACTGAATTGCTTCTCTGTAGATTATCTATATTATCTTAATGCTATTTTACATTCTTAAAACCAAGGTGTAGAAAGCATTACACAGTAAATTTTGTTTTGTAATAAAATTGACATATGTGTGTTATCCTTTGATTAGCTTTTGTATGTATGATATCAAGTGATTCTGTATTTTTTCTTGCTCTTGAACCAAGTTTTTAGAAGCATTCTAATCCTATCTTGGTTTCTCATTAATTGCCACGTGAAAAAATTCACCTGGACCGGGAATCAAACCAGGGACCTTTGGCTTTCCAGACCACTGTGCAGACCACTATGCTATCCAGGATCAGTAAAATCGCCATGTGAATTACCGATCCTGGATAGCTTAGTGGTCTGTGCAGAAAGCCAAAGGTCCGTGGTTTGAATCCCAGTCCAGGTGAATTTTTTTCACATGGCAATTAACCCTTTAATGCCTGAATTAATTTTTTTTCTGATTTGCTTCATAATAAAAATTTTGCCTTATTACCTTCTTCTAATTCAGGGTCTAAAATATCATAGCAATATTCATTCTAATTTCTGAGATATAGGGTGTACCATATATGGTATGCTAGGCGCTTGTAGGGTGTCTGTTGTAATGCAGAGTTATTTGCTCCTTTATACATCCCTGCAGTTTATTTCAAAATAAAATTACTGTTAAAGTTATTTTAAATGTATTATGCAAATAAAGGACAAAGACTGTAATTAAGCATATATATTTTTCATCCTGAAAATGGATGCATAGGAAATGGATAAGACACACATTCTCAGAAACATAACTTTTTACAAATAGGATAATACTTATTCAGTTTGAAGTAATGTGAATAACATTTTTCAAAGTGTTAATGTTAAAATCTATAAAAATCTTTATGATTTATGGAATTCTTTGTTATTAATGGTTTAAATCTTTATGATGTATGGAACTTGATAAAACAGTCAATACAGCAACCCACATTGCACTTTACGCACTCATATCTTGATTTAGCTCCTCACGGTCCACACCTCTTTTTTTCAGCAATACTTGCTACGAAATGATTGTCGCCATCTTTGCGGATAGTCACTAACTTTATACTACTTTGCCTCATTGGTGGTCTTCCTGGACCCCTTGGGATATACCTGTAACGAGTAACATAGGTCAATACAATCTGCCTTCTAATTTCTAATTGGGGTATAGATTTCCTTGACTTTCTCATAGGAATCCACGCATTATGAATCGCTGTATCGATCAACTAGGTAAACAATTGCCACCACCATTTCTTACTCCGGAAACCGATGCAGTAGTTTCCTACATTTTCACCCATACGAGCAGTACCCCACAAGTACTTATTATACTGGCTAATCGCATATGATCGGGGAATAGCTACCCATTTCTTTTTCGATCGACAGTACCCTCCTACCGGTGAGACTGGATTTACCCCATAAGTAGTTGATGCCACTGTAACCAATGAATTATCCATCCAACGAACCAAGCATATACTATCACTTTACTTTCCATGCTTCCTTAGGACAATTTTTTCATAGGGTGGGAGATGGCCCGATTTTTTGGAATCCTATTCTCGTGCACTGTGCCCATGTCACCCAGTCCTCTTTGTATTAGATGCTGAAGAAGGTTGATCCCCGTAAATAGATTGTCAAAATACAACTGATACGATAAGTTCTTTATCGATGGCGGAAAATTGTCATGCATTTTGATCATAGGAGTGGGTGCTTTACCAAATTTAGCCTCATAGTCTGTGTTTGGCTCACAAGATTTTCCCTGGTAATAGTCAAAAGAGATCAAATAGCCATCTGGTGTATTCAAGCACCATATTTTATAGCCAAATCGAATGGGCTTACCCTTGATGAATTGCTTACAGCTATGGCGGCCGTAATAGGGAACCATACACTCATCATAGTCGATGTGTCTCTATGGCCGAAATTTCATCAGGTACTTATTTTGAAGCATCTTAGAGAAGGGTCTCAGTTTCCACATCTTATGATTACTATCCATGCAGTTATTATCTGCACAGTGTATAAATCGGCATATTTGAAGGAAATGATCCCTTCGCATGGCATTTAGGATGAGATCATTTTGAAGATATTTTTCATTCTCCCAGTAACTTCGAAGCAAAAGTAACAATGTAAGCACATATTAGTGCCGCCGAATCTTCACCCTGCATTACATACCATGGTATGCTAGGCATTAATGGGTTAATGTGAATTTCACTGCTGTTCACGCGGTAGGTTAGAAATATGTATACCACATCTATCTTGGTTTGATTTTATCTGATTTATACTTATTCTAAGTTTTCAATAGGCATTCAACTATCTCCTTTCAAATATGGATAATTGTAACCAGTTAGAAGTCTAAAGCAATGTGTTGGTTTTTCAAATATCAGCTGTGAAGGATTCAAATTGAAAGATGAAATCTGATATTCTTCTCCATGTTCTACCTGCGATCTCCTGCCATATGTATTAGGTTGTGCCTGTGGGTTGTTCAACTGTAAAATCATTTTATCACTTAAAATCACTTGGTGCTGCTTTGTGCCTCATGTTTTTAGTCAAGTGCTATAAGTGGTTTAACTACATATTATTTTTCACATCATATGACTTTCAAGTCTCAGTTTACAAGTTAGGAAACAGTTTTCTAACTTGTCTTTCTTGGCAACTAACTAAAACTGTATTAATTTATTAACAATTAGACAAAGTTGATAATAAATTGCCAAATAATATTCCTAGAAATGACATGCCTCATACTTTTTGTCTGCTCTTTAAGTGTGTTTGAAGGAGGCTCTTTAATATCTTGATGCAAGCAATTTCTGATTCCTGCATCCTTGTCTTGGATTTTAAGAAGGCATCTTACAGGGAAAATTTCTTGTTCAATGAATGTCTCTTGGTATTTTATTTATAGTATCCATAAATTAGGGGGCTCAGTAGGTAGAGTGCTGGGCTATGGACCGAAGGGTCCCAGGTTCAAATCCTGGGCAGAAGTTTTCTGGAAACCTCCACCTTAAAAATCCTCTTTGATTCTATTATCTGTGTACCAGAACTTTGTAGGAAATCGCCAGGGAAAAAAACTGGCCTCACTACCCTGAATGTGCTAATTTCACATGTCAGTGGCTTAGTATGGGCTTAGTATAGCTCTACCCTCACCTATCAAAAACCAACCTTCGGGTTGAACACTGATTTTTTAATATACATAAATTAATAGAGTTGTGAAATAGGATTAGGTACCTATATTTTTACAAGCTGTTGTGTGAACATTTTATCTGTTTTATGCTGTCTAGTTTCATATTTGATGAAACATGGAGGAAATAATAGCATTAAGTTTTGCTACCATTGAATATACTGAAATGTTAAATTTAGCCATTGTTCGTAATTCAATGAATTGTTAATTTTATGAATGAAACATACTGAATTCAAATTCTTGTTACATCCTTACTGATGTGATCATTGTGTGGGCATTTTATTTAACTGACAATTATAAGCTTGTTTTGAAGGAGAAATTAATTTCATATTAAGTTAATTATTCAGTTGATGAAGTAAAGTATCTCTTTTAAATCTTGTCTGTTTTTAATCACAGGGCATGGCATTTGTGAGCAATCAACTAGGCAATGCCTTTGTGAGGCATTTTGGATGCAGGATCCCCTTAGGAAGTTCTTAGGAGATGGAGATTCCAATTGTGGTGAGAATTAGATGAGTTAAAGTTTTTTGTTTGTATGTATAATTGTTATTTGTTGTAGATGAAGGAAGTGGTTATGTTATCATTTTGAGCTTAAATACCAGCAAGCCTAAAAATGCAATTGAAAGATAAATAAGGGAGGATCAGGCAGGATTCATGGTTGGAAGGCCATGCATGGGCCATATTATTAGTCTTTGGCTGATTTGTGAAAAGATGCATGCTATGAGTCAAGAATTTCATCTCATATTTGTGGAATATAACTAATAAGTTCAGGCTTGACTTTGTGGAATTTATCCATAACAGGAGGAATGACTAAGCTATGTTAATACCACTGATGAATCATATGAACTGGGTTTCAATAAATGGGCTCATCATCATCGTGTCTCCATCAGTTTTAATCATATGAACTGGGGTTCAGTAAATGGGCTCATGATCGTTGATGATGATACTACGTATGTATGTATTGTTGAAATAACTACCAGTGGAGTTAACTAAGTACATGTAGTCATTCTCCCAGTCATAATTGTAGATCTTGAAAAGACATATGGCTGTGTCCATTAACCAACTGTGGGGACTTAGGAGCAAATTGACATAGAACCGCCTTTAATGGCTCTTGTTAGATGCATGGATGGACAGTGTCAATCTGCCGTTAAGATGTGGAAGAAAATATCTGTCCCATTTAGAACTTCTTAACTGAGAAAGGCTGCTCTATGTCTCCATCGCTTTTTAAAATATACATTCAAGATACAGTCAAACCTCCCAATTGTGGACATATTTGGGACTAGATAAATCGTCTGATATTTGGAGGGGGCTAGAATTGTTCTATGCGGTAACATGCAAGGTCTTTCAGTGTTTGAGTGTATAATCTCCCTAAACAAGCACTAAGAGATGGAAAATAATGTTATCAGTTCATATATATTTCTTCTATAGCCATAATAGGTTCACAAGTTTCAAGAAACTTGACCATAATTGTGATTTATGGAATGTAAAGAAGTAGCTTGACTTGCCCCTGTCAATGTGTGAATTGATAATGATGCCTAAAACTTCATAGGATCATCTTGGACCTGTTTTTCAAATCTTTAAGTCAATTCACTAGTTTTTCCTAGTCGGTGTGTATTATATGGAGCATAAATTATTAGCAGCAGATCCTCACTGTTCAAGCGACTAGATATTTTTGATTTACTGGTTGTTTTGAGACAATGGAACCATGGATGCATCCTTAGAGAACTCCTTGATATTTCAGATTTGGCAAAGCTTAATGAATGACTTGATATACCCTTTTGAGGTTGTGTTTAGTGTTGACTTCTATTCTCCGACTTACAGATTGGAGCATATTATACGTAGTAGTTGGTGCCTGTGCCATGGTGGTGCTTACAGTCTTTGGTGGCTGGGCTATAGCATGTGTCTGCCAGCACCTCTGCTCTTTCTGCTGCGCCTCTCGCGTCCCACCACCTGGGTCAGAAGGCCTCTTGTCCACGCACCGTTCAAGGCGCCAGCAGAGGTCGACGCACCGCCGCAGTGGGAAGAGAGGTCGGGGGGTCAGCCCGAGGCACAAGCAGCCATCGTCGTGTGCCTGGTCATCATGGTGCTGTGGTGCTGGTGGCATGAGCAGTGGTGGGGAAGGTGGCAGTGGTCACTCGTCACACCGCAAGCACTCCCGCTACTCACTGCTGGGGGATGAGGAGGGTGGAGTGGTGGGTGGGGGAGAAGAAGAGGAGGAGGAAGATGAGGAGGAAGCCATGCTTCACAACTGTAAGCCATTTTGCTACTTCCAATTACTATAAAAATGCATGCATTCCTTCTGGATAGGCTCTGAGTTCTCTAGTTAGCACAGTGGTTAAAGAACTATTCTGTGGAGCATATTATGGTCCATTTCAAATGAGTTTGTGTGTGGAAAGGCAGAGCCAGCCGTAAGGAGGAGTTTGAAGCCAGTCATGTGGTCTTGAGGTAACCAATAGGAGCACAGGTGAGGAAATTACTTCTCTAGTGAGCTCAGCACTCAGACATAGATATTATGTGAATATCATCATATCCTCCAGTCAATTTTAATGTTGCAAGCTAGCATAACGTATGTATTGCCATAGATAGCATTTGTTCGTCTTCTACCTCATGCATTCCACAAATTTCCCCTCTTGCACAAGAGTAAATGGGAGCTCACAAGAATGGCCAAATTCTCACCAGTCAACTCATTTGAAATGGATTACAGTTTGGTATTCCATCATTCCTCAATAGCGCATTCGTTTATCTTCATCCAATTCTCCACATCAGAGTTTTGGGAAATAATAATGAAGGTATAAGGGAATTTACAGAGCATTGTAGAAGGGTAGTGAAGAAGAGTGAAAGCAAATAAATGTAAGCTGAGGCAGGAAATAGAAGAGAGAGTACCTGAGACAAGCTCATTCAAATACAGTGGAACCACGGTAGTACGAGTATGGCCTATTGCGAGACCCCTGCCATTACGAGAGATTGCAGGGGCACGTACAATTGACCCTATGATTGCCATGTAAAAAAAATATGGTTATTAGGAGACCCTTTTGGTGTTGGCCCCCGCCATTGCGAGAGTTTCCGTCACTGGCAAACAAACAAGTGTCCAGCAATTGCCATATCTTGCGATCTGTTAGCAATGCAATTAATATGAAGTGTTACGTATCAACTGCACGTTATAAATCACCATCCAATTAATTTATTGTTGATATTTAGGGACACCGAAAAATGGTAAATAAAAATCATCAAAAGCGGTGTTTAAAAATGACAACTACGGTAAATAAAATCATTTTAAAAAGGTGAAAGCTGTGTTTAATGTTGGGAAAAAGGAGTCTTAAAGGAAGGGTTTTTTAAAAATATAATTAATAAAGACTTCATACCAATGTGGACAAACAGTTAATAGTACATACATTTGAGATCCAATACAGAAGTTATGGCTACCCTACACAACATAAAAAACACAGTAGGCAAAATTAAGTTAAAGGCAAATTAATGAGATAATGGTAATAACAATAACAGAGTGGAGTAGTGGACTGCAGGTAATGAAGTTCGATTCTTACACTGTTTAAAATTTTTCTTTCAACCATTGAATAAAAAACTTTATCATCCTTCATTTCCAACCTTTGTGTGTGGATACTGACTCTTTTGTACTTCTATCGCTTCAACTAGATTTAAAAATGCACCACTCTAAAATACACTGTAAAGTTAGCGTAATGATTCCACAATTTAATTCTGTAATATAAATTTTTTCCAATCATTTCCTTTCGCCAAATTTAATTATTTTTGTGACTTATAATTTGGCATGAAATTTCTGATAATCTACTTTTTTTAACTGCCTACTAGCATTACCCTAGGAATACAGCACGGCTGTATTCTTAGGTAGTGTTAAGGATCAAACTCGCGACTGGCAGTACACTAACCCTCATTTTTAACAACCACGCTCTCATAGGTTCACAGGAATCTGGCAAATGTAGGCGACCCACATGACATTCGGCTTAATTTTTTTCTCGCACATCTGGGCCTATGGAGAAAAAGGTCAAGACGAGTATTTTTTATTTTGTTTTCCTCGTTTGTGGCACGGAAAAAATCTTCTCATTTCGTGACCCGAGTTACTTAAACTCTCCTTGTTGGTATCTACCATACGTGCATTCCATTCGCGAGGTGCATCGATCACGAGGCCGCGAGATGTTAAAATCTACGATATTTCTTTATTTTGCTTCTAGTTGCACGGGAACATTTTCATCTAATTGCGTGACCTTAGTTACACATCCTCTTCTTGTCAATATCTACCGCACCTACATTCCATTCACGGGGCACTTCGATCGCTAAGCCGCGAAAATTTAAAATCTACGATCCGGATCCGATTTTACTCCGTGTCTTTGGATCCGAATCTGGAACCGAGAAAAATGAAAGATGCGATCCGGCCATCACTAAAGAAAATATTTCATGCTACAAAAATTCGGCATTTGCAAAATATCTCAAATTTCGTAAAAAAAATCTCGTTTCAAAGAAGACACGTTTAATTTCATGATTAAACCCTAAAGTCGCTTATTTCGTGAATCCTGTCGCAAAAAACGTTTCGCGAAAATGTCATGTCTCTATTGATATTGGTGGAAATACTGCACCATTAGCAGTTACGAATATGTATTTCATCTTCTTTTGTTTCCCGGGTGGTCGAGAGCATACTTGAATGTCTGTGAGTTGAGACATGTTGAGAGCATTTCCAAGATAGACACATGGCCTAAAAATGCAAAACACTTAAGTGTTGGAAGGGAAAAATGGCAAGCTGCTCAATTGTCTCTCCTAAATTTGTTTTCATATTATCTTTCACTCTATATTTATCAATGTTGAACATTTTCGTGACTTAATTTTATAATTTACGAGATTATTGAAGTAAAGTATTGAAGTAAGCAAATTATTATTTGTTACCTATACTTGTAACTGCTTGGTGTAATGTGATGAACGTGGTGCCAAAGGAGTAGCGCTCTTAGTTTATTGACTTTTAATACATCTATATTACTTTCTATGTGTTGCTGCCATTATTGAGCAATTATATGAATTAATACTTAACACATTTGTTGGTATAGGAGGGCTCTTCATTAGACCCATTTTTTCAGTCCTTTATATCCAACTACCGTTTCGCATATGCACCTCACAAAATTACTGTAAGTACATTGAGGGCCAAATGAAATCTTTAAAAAGAACTTATTTTGATACAACCACTATTTCAATAAAATTGTTATACACAGTAAAGGAGATTGTTTTTCAACGTGGACATTACATCAGATGAAAGAAATCGCCCTCCAAGGCAGGATCCCTTCCTCTACTGTCACAGTCTCTTTTCATCTGCTGAAACAAATGCGATACCATATTCCAATTGGCTACCGCAAAATGTCGCGAAGAACGTGAATATACTGATCATAAAAATTAAGACCAACAAAGGGAAAGCATAAAGGCTAGTAATAAAGGCGATGCAATTTTGATTTATCAGTTATGGTTTAAATTTTTGGTGAAACTAATCAAAATTATGGAAGAACATTAGAAAATGGAACGAGCATTAGAAAAGAGTAGCTTGGTCAGTTGTGCATTTGGGAAAATGGTCGGCAATTTGAGGCTTTTTGTATTTTTTGGAGCAGGTACGGTGCTTTTTGATCTAATGGTTAGTTGGTAAATTAAGTAAGGATATGAATTACTGCAAAAACTTTCCCCTTCTTATGGGATTTGTGCTCAGACTCTCCAGATGGAAATACTTACGCCACCACACCCACCCGATTCGTAGAAAATTGTTGACAATAGGTTTCATGGCCATTATTTACACCAACCTCGGTAAGATGATACTTCACTATAGTGAGGGTTTTCTTGGGCACTGTGAGGTCTCGTTTTAAAAGTGACCAGCATAGGTCACGAAATGTCGGGGCAATACCTGAATATCACGCGGCACACCCGAACAACTTACGTACTCATCATGAGCCGCGAAAGCTTCAACGAACAATAATATATACCATTAAAATGCTATGTATTGATTCGTTACAGTTGAATTTCACAGTAGTACGGCATTGTATTGAAGATTTCCTTTTTAGATGGGCAAGTATCTGCCGGATTTTGTTTAAGTTTCTTTAAGGGTGTTCAACGCATTTTGAATAGTCCGATTTAACGGCTTCTCATCTCACCATGATCTCGCGGCTCTAGTAGTTCTTGTGAGTTGCCATCAGCGTCGCCACCGTGGAAAGTGGAATGGGGAGTTGAGGGGAGGGACCTGATATGTCGCAGCTGGGATTTTTCGGGGGCGGCGACAGGAGGCCTTGCGAAATCCGCAACGCGATCAAGTTTCTCAGAACACAGATAAGGTCGAGAGCTCTCTTTTCGGAGCCGAGTGTGAATTGTTTTCCTCGTCTTCGTTGTGGTCGAGAGTAAGAAAGGTCAGCAATTACCTAAAATTGAAAACACCTAAAGGGTTCTGGGATTGTCGGCGTTGCCTTGGATTTGTAGTACAGTTTTTAGTGGTTGTCAAATGTTATGGACTGAAGTTATTAAATTAGTCATCCATGATTTATTTTAGCGGGATGCACGTTGCCCTCGTAAAGTAATTGTGAGCATTTTTAATGAGGTTAATTAAAATATCGTCTTTCCCCCTAGCATATGCGACTAACTATGACTCTTGTCTTTCATTAATGTGAAAGTTCAATGTTATTTCTCTACAGTTTCCTACTATTTACAGGGCCAAAGCGCTCACATATTTTCCTCTAACTGTTACCAGAGTACTTTTACTTGAATATCAATGGCGAAGGCAACAAAAAATTTCGTTTATGAACGTTGTGCATTTACGTTTTTCGGTTATCATTATGATTTTACGGTTAAATTGAATACGCTTTTATACACACCAGAAACGAAACGGACTAAACGGTATTAATGGTCAATGCTCCACATTTATTAACACGCCGTTTTGAATTGAGATTATTAGTGAAAAAACTTTTTTCTTCGCAGGTAATTCACCATATTTACAATAATTCCCTCAATTAAACCCAATGACTGGTTTGACAGGGTTGAGTTCCGCCGTACTAAGGTGGAAGGTGAGTGAAATTCACACATTCAGGGTAAAGAGGCCAGTTTTCCGACTTACACAACTCTGATACTGAAATTCAAACCGCGATATCATGCCAAAGTGCTTCGTCCGGAATTGAATCTGTTACTGAACGCTCTACCCACTGGGCTACTATGCACTCACTAGTTACAATTAGTAATTATAATGAGCAAGTTAAGTATGATCACCCTGAAAATTAACTTAACCATTCGTAAATAAGGTATATCTTCCACTCTGTGCATTGTTACATAAAATTAAAAGTTGAGAAAACAGAAACATAAATGGCATAAATAACAGCCTGCAGTAAAAATTCGTATACAAATTACCAACTAACATTAGCACAGGAAATCAAAAAGGTTATATAAAGCAGTAATACAATGAAAATACAGTTTATGAGCACATAAAATCAATATATTAACATCACTCTTAGAAAGAGTGTAACAACAAATTATTAAAGTTCACTGATTATATTCACCATTACTGCATAGCTGTTTACCGGATCTTCACGCCCTTCGGATAACAAGGATCCACGATTTGTTTACGAATTTTTTTACGAAGGAGCCCTTACATTTAATTATCTCGTAAATTTAATATTGCGAAATAAATGCCTTTTTCGGTTTTTTCCCTGCGAATCGAATTCTGCACGTTGCAATCTCTCCTCTTCGTTTTGTTGTATCCTTTACGATACTGCGCTTTTCTATAAGGCTTCGTGGACTCTTCCATAACGCCGTCACTTCTGGACGCTGGAGAACACAGCCACACGCACCCTTCCTCAAGAGATAATCAAAACTAAAAAAAATCCACCCGTCGTACAGTGGCGAATTTTTGAGAATTCCTTAACAAAACCATAAAATTGAAATTTCGTTTGAAGGGTTCCGGATGTTTGCAACCGTTAGCTAAATTATGTGAGTATCTACAGGGCTACAGGTTTGTGGAAAATCGTTTCCTTCCGTATCCTTTCCCTACTCATTGGCCTTGCTGCTGCTGTCTTTTCCGGAGAGTTTCACTAGTCGCATATGACACTGAAATAACAAAAACTACTTCATGTATGCTTTTTCGGTGCATATCGGGCACCCATGAAGCAAAATTACTGCGAAAGATGTGCATTGAGAATATTTTAATTTAATTATACGAAGTTTTATTTATCAGTATGCAATATTTTATACTCGCGGCTGAGCTTAAAGCCACCAAGTGCGTTCGCCGCGTTGCGGATGGCTGGTCGTTCTCTAGATATAGAGGTTAGCTACGAGATAAGCGAGTTTACTCGTTAAATAAGCAGTCGTGGACGAAAAGCTATCCCTGGGTAAGGTAGGCCTTCAATTAATACAGATCCTGTGAAGATACCGCCAACAATTACCCTTCTCAGCACCCGGAGGGGAGAGCAGCAGCTCTTATTCTTATGAATGAAGGTGGAGACCACAGTGGTCGGTAGACCGACACCCATTTCATTACAGGCGTGGTAACATTTACTTTAGCGGCTATAGTACTGCGATGTGGAAGGCAAGGAGAAACCACCACATTATTATCCCGAGGAGTCGCAGCTACTCCACTCTTTTCTTTCTATCAAGACGTGATGGAACCCTCTACAGTAAAATATTCCGGAGGGAAAATAGTCCCAATTCGGATCTCTGGGCGGGGACTACCCGAGACACTACATCAGTCAAGTGTGATAAACATTTTAGGGTAGGAAATTGGAACGTGTGATCACTTTGGACATACGGAATATTGAACCTGAAGGTGGAAATGCAGAGAGTGGACCTCGATGTATTAGGAATCAGTGAAATGAATTGGCCCGAAGGAGACTTCTGGAGCGGAAGTTACAGAATTATTCAAACCGGATCACTGAATGGTAACACTGGAGTAGGCATAATGCTCAGGAAGAGTGCAGGACTGCGCGTGAAGAGCTTCCTGCACTACAGTGACAGGATTATAATGTGAAGATTGAGAACAAGCCTACGGATACCATTGTGGTGCACGTTTACATGCCTACGTCGGTCTACGAAGATGAATGAGTGGATGACGCCTCCGAAGATATCACGGCAGTTATAAAACTGGTAAAACGAAAAGAAAACCTAATTATTTTAGGCGACTGGAACGCTGGAAAGTTAATATGGAAGAATATCTGGAAATATGGTTTGGAAAATCGAAACGAAAGAGGAGAGAGAATACTGGAGTTCTGCAGACAACATAATTTAAGTAGCGGTTGTCAACACATTGTTTAAAAATCACAACCGCCGTAGTAAAAGTCACAAACGAAGCAACTAAAGATGGTTGAAGCACGAAAGATCAGTAAAATAGCTCAAGCAAAGAGGGCATTCTATCAAGAGAAGAATCTACTAACAGCTAGAAATACAAGTGTAGAAGTAAGGAAACAATTCATCAGGACGTACGTCTGGAGCATGTTTCTTAGCGGCAGCATGGACGATGACAGCAGCGGAGAAGAATAGAGTGTAAGCATTCGAAATGTGGTGTTACAGAAGAATGATGAAGATTTAATGGATCGACCGAGTAAGTAACGAGGAAGTGCTAAGAAGAGTGGGACAAAAGAGAAGTATCCTGAAAACTAAAAAGAAACGGGACAACTTAATCGGCCATATCTTGAGACACAATGGCCTGATGAAGATAATCGTCGAAGGAAAATTGAACGGGAAGATTGTAGGTAGGCCTCGTATGTGATACATGGAACAGGTTGTAAAGGATGTAAAAAAGAGCCATTACGCTGATATGAAAACGTTGGCCGATAGAAGATCCGAGTGGAAGAATGTGTCAAACCAATCCTAGAATTGCTGACCGATGATGATGATGAAAATTTTGTAACTAAAAAACTGAAATATTGCATTAAATGGAGCATTTTCCAAAACTTTGAGCAGACATTAAGTTATTGATTAAGCAGTGTTAAGTCATCTGATTGGATGACGTTACAGCCCAGTATTTTATAATTTGTCGAATTTACTTTACCGAGAAATAAATGAACTTTTCAAAATCAGAGGTTGCGCTCATTTTGAACAGAAACTTTTTTGCTGTTTCGATTATCTTGTCCAATATCCGAGTTTTAATATTAGGAACGGTATAATTGAAAGTTCTAAGTGTGATCATATAACACGAAAGAGATAAAAAATTGTGAATGAGTTAATAGTAGCCACTTTTGGGGCATAACGTGTCCACTTTTTCGTCCTCATGAAAATACTCCGGGGATATTCCTATATTTTATTTTTGGAAATGAAACATTTTCTTGTAAATTGCATAACCAAGTGGCTACAAGGAACTAGAGAATTAAAAAAAATGTCGGTAAAGAAACAAAAGAATGGTTTGATAGAGACATCAGTGTTTCCATCAATACGCCTCAGCTATTTGCAATTGAATGAATATGCAACTAATCGTCTATTTGTTTCTTTCAAAGGAACAAGTTCAGGGGCGTCGGAACTATTTTCGCTAGGAGGGGCCTACCTTGAAAAGGGCCCGCATTTTTTGCGGATAGGAGGGGGTAGAGCCAAGAATTCCCCTAAAAGTGCATATGAAGATGGTAGAATATGCGTCAAAAGGGAAAAGGCAAGATGGAAACAAGTGAAATTTGATTTTTAATAATGAAGACTAATTTTTCAAGGGCCCGGGGCAAATTCTGGGGGGGGGGCCGAATGCCCCCCCTGCCCCTCACTTCCGACGCCGCTGAACTAGTTCACGTTCAAGCGACGTCAGAGCGAATTTCTTTGTGCATAAGCGGTGAGCTCAACTGTCAAATGCTGTACAAATGATCCTCCGAGTAACTAGCCTGCGGTTAATGTCCTTGTACATGTCATAAATGCCGAAGGGCCCATGGAATAGAGTGAATTAATATCATTCCAAATCATGAATGACCGAGTTTTATCATTTTAAGTCATCGTCAGGTATAAGTACGTTATCGTTAAAAGAGTCTCAGTTGCTACACCATCAATATGTAGTAAGGTCGGTGGCTCTATTCTGCAAGAGCAAAAGTTACCCTAATTAACCAGTCACTAGTCTAAGATGCGGTTGCTGCCTTGTGGAAACAAATTATGATTCCTCGTGGGAAAATCTACCTTCCGTCTCATACTGTTCAATTCGTGCCAAATCCTGCACGCTACTTGATTTTTCCCCCTAACGATTTGAAGTGTAGCCCCCTAATCATACTAACCATGTTATTATTGAAATGCAATGCAGGCGATAGTGTGAGCAAATTTCGTAATGCTTTTTTATGTCGACATTGATAAGGGCAGCGCCTTACAGCGGGATATGTTGTTCAATAAGTGTGGATATGGTACGGTAAAGGTTCAAATCCTCATATCATGTCCTACAAGTTGATTGTGACTCATGTAATAATATTTAATTTAGTCAACTAAGTAAATGCTATTATGAAAAAATTTAATTTAGCGTGTAATTGTAAATAATGACAACATATGGGTCTGAATCTCATTTGGACTCAGTTCGCATTGTAACCCATGCTAAGTGACCCATGAACAAATGTTCATGAGATCTTATAAGACACATATTAAGATAAAAACGAAGAAAAGTGTGTCAGTTCCTCATTGGGTTACAGGTACACAAAAATATGCTTTACCAACATGCTACGTGGCTATTTCTCATGAAGTACTAAAAATACTCACGAAAGTGTGACACCTCTGGACATTTTCTCTTAATTTTTGATCGTGACGTAGGCTATATTTTCATTTTCAGTGAAAATATACTCGCGATAAAAAAAGAATCACAGTCACCAAACAATCCACGATAATCTCGGAAAGGTTTTTGGCAAATATATATTTTTTACGGGGTACCATTCTCAACCATAAACAAAATGTATTGGAGCTAATATCCTGACAAAGAGTAAAAAATCATTTGAGAAAGCATGCCAAGGTTCAAGAAACAAATATTATATTTCAGTATCTCTGACCATCAATCGCACGTTAAGTGAGAGAAAGATAGGAACTTGCTATTGCGAAAATGACGAAAATAATTAAATCCTCATAGTGCATTGGTAAGATAATTTAGTGTTCGCCGTTATAACATATGTGGATCCCTTATCTCCTCTTCCCAAGGCAAAAAGCTAAGGCAATATCACGAAAAACATTGAGCATATGCACTAACCAAATAGCATATTATTATATAACAGGGGTGTATAATGTGGGTGGGGTGGATGTCCATGAAAACGGAGTTGGCAACTACGAAATAAAAGCCAGGAGGGAAGGATGTTCGTGGCTACTTTTTAACAGTGCGCTTGATAAGTGCGTAGTCAACAATTGGAAATTGCACAGGATCGTAAATTATAGTAACATTACATTACTAAATTTTCAATCATGCATGACGTTAGGTCTACTGCGAGCGGAGGACATCACGGTTGGATGCGATAGCAAAGGAACAAGAATCACGAAATAGGGCCGCACACAGGAAAGGGAGTCTATCAGATTCCATGAGGCAGGATATTGCTTCTCATACTATTGTAGCAGGTGACGGTAGAAAATGGTATAACAAATCTACATCTATGTGATTCCCTGCAAGCCACCGCGAGGGTGTGCGGCAGGGGGTGGAGATCACCAAACATGCACAAGACTACTGCATGGAACTATTGACATGCAATAGGCTACTACATGGAAACATGCTACATAGAGTTTGACTGTTATTAACTACTTAGTAATAAAGGGATTGGTTGTTAATACATGCATTATGCACTCCAGACAACTCTACAATATTTCACCTTACTATCCCTTTGTAATGATGCGTATTGCGTTCTCTTATAGTACGGGGAAAAATTACATTTTGAATCTATCAGTACGACAATCTCTCTCTTTCTAATCTTATTAATCCGGTTGAATCTAAACCAATACGCTTGTTTTAATAGGTATGTGCCTAACATATCTTCAGTAAAGCTATCCGTTTTAAATTTCTATAATAGATTTAAAATGTGGCTCACAAGAGATATTTATGTGCAAGAAGTACAATCTCGCCTTGCATTATCGTTATTTCTTGGTTTTTATTTGTGAACGCGTGAGTTAAGTCCACAAATTTTCCTGCAAAAATGTAGGATTGTTTTTCAATTATTAATGTTAATGAGACTAACATTTAATTTACATTTTTTGAATGAACTTCAAACTATAAAGTCATTTTTATTTGGCAGTTGAAAACTAAATAAAAATCGTTCGAAGCATTGTAATAGTCTCATTTTAATTATCCAATTTCAATTAATTATCAGTTTCAATTATCGCCCAACAATACGAAAACTCAATATTTTGCAATTGTTCTAAATAGCAATGTCAAAATATGAAACTAACGATACGATATTTCGTATTAAAAAAACAAATTGGTGTGAATAAATAGCATAAAAATTAGTTTGTGGAGGTTTTGAAAGAAATAGGTTGATCCTTTTCTCGACGCCCAGACACACAGTGGAATATCTCGCCAAGATCGCTCAGACCCTCCGTCAACCTTCCACACTGCTCTTCGAGCGAGGATGAAACTTGATCGCTTAGAGATAAGGAAGCCCTCCCCCCTCCGCCTCTCCCTCTCGGAGCGTCTCGGAGGCGAGATGAAGCGGTGGAATGGGGAGAGGAGGGGAAGATTGGGCGGGAAAAATATGAGGGGAACGCCTCAGCTTGCGTTTAGTTCGGTGAACGCGATGCATCGTCTCGCAATTTTAGATGCTGCAGGAATGGGTCGTAAGACGAGCACATGGCATTAGTCTCTTCTTTAATATGTAGGATTATAAATTGGCTGTGCCGAAGAAATTTTCCATTTACGTTCATACACCGCTGCGATAGGCGTTCAAAAACGCATAAAAACAGTAAAGTTTAACATGCGATTTCTCGATTTTTCAAGGCTCAGAGAAGATATTTCCTCGATAGGACCAAATACTCAACCTTCGCGCATAATATAATGAAAACAAAATGGACGTATCTATCATAATACGAGCATGGCATTTAAAATAAAAATAGTCTGCAGCGGCATTATTTGGCGAGGTGTTGAACACCCTTAAGTTCTGTTGTTTCGTTTTGTAAAATCGAATTGATATCTCCACTGGGGACCAAAATAGCATATGTAAAATCGTTACATCAAATTTACATAAAATCAAATAATGCTTCCATAAGAATACTATAGGAGTCGGCCGGGACCACTCATTCACTTTTGTAAAATCAAATTTTACATAAAATCAGGTTACGTAAAATCGAGATTCTACTGTAACTTGATGTAGAAGTTGTAAATTTGCATGATTTAGTGTTTCACTTGGCTTCGATTTCCTGGAGTTATTCAAACAGGGTGATAATATTGCCAAAATCCACTTGTTGTGGCCATATGACAAAATGCTGCATGCTATAGCACACTTTTACTGTAGTTGTGAGGAATAGTTATTTGCAATATATCCTCAATATTTATTTAATCACATTCTTTTGATACTTTCGTTCAAGTTGGAAATTATTCACTCGATCAAATAATTCTTGTAAAAAGTGGAGGTTCTTACATAAATAATATCTTCATACGGTTCAAGTTCCATTAATTGCAGTAAGATAAGTGCAAATTTTATCTTTTTTCCTGGCAGCATTAGGGTCTCATATGTGAATGGAATACATGTGTATATTTAATGAAAGTTACCTCTCCTTACTATTTTTGTGATGTAGATAATGATTATGAGTGATTGAAAATAGCTCTATTAGTTTCCATTTTCTACATGGTAAGGTATAAGAGGTGAAAACAATGAAGTGAAATCAGTAAACCTGTATTTGATAATTCTTGAATTAGAGTCAACATTTGAATAATTGTAGGGCATTTCCACGAAAATGTCAACTTTTTTTCTCAAATTAAAATTTAGGCTGGAAATATTTTATCTTGATAAATCAACAGTAAAGTGATTGAATTTTATGAAATCAGTATTTAATTTGTTCAAACAAATTAGTTACTCATTTAGTGATTGATGAGTTCAAGATGGCTGCCAGAGATTTTTTATGGACTATTTCATCATAGATTAGAGAGTAATATATGTCAACAAACAAGGTAAGCAGTGATTTTATTGCATTGCGTGTTTTGTGTAGTATAGCTTTGGCAACGTTCTGATACACACATCAACTTTTATATGCAATGTATAGAGATTTTAAAATACATATGTAAGTGCACATGCAAAAATGGTAATTCCGTCACAAAAACTCAAATTTTTTTTTATTTTATCACCATTTTATAGCATAGAGATTTTATTTTCTTCCTGGAAAGGTAGGTTCTGACACCCTTAAAGGTCTTAATATTAGATTCTCTCAAAATGTTTTATTCGAGGCCATATAGCAGGGTGACGGAATTACTCAGATGTGACGGAATTACTGTGACAGAATTACCTAAAATTAGGTGATGTGGGTTTTTAATAGGCCCTCATTTTATATAGCTATGTTTAATAAATTGGATAGTCGCCTATCTCTGAGCTGATATTTTAGGTTAATAATTAACTTTGTAATCTGGTTAAGTTAGGTAATGAGATAAATTATTTGTGGGTAAGCTGTTTAAAGTATTGTAGGTACAGTTTACTAGTCTCCTTATCTCTACCATACGAATGAATTTCTTAACAATGGGCTACGCATATGGTATATGTGCATCAGTAGGCTCTACAATAAGAATCAATGCATAAATGTCCTTATTGAATCACAGAAATGGCAATTTTCCACTAGAAACTGTCCTTAGACCCTATATCATATTGATTTAATTCTTTCCAGGTAGAAGTGCAATACATAAATATGGCAAAAACACCTGCAGAAAGACAGCGTGAAAGTAGACACAGAAGAAAAGAAGCTGGATTACATGAAGTAATGAAACAAAGGGATAGAGAGAGGAAACGTAGTAAGAAACAGCAGATGAATAATAGGCAAATTAAAGAACCAAAAGAACAAAATAGATTAGCTCAACGCCGTTTCAAACAAAAACGGAGGGAGAGTGCATCAGAGAAACTAGCAGGCACAAATACAATATCTACAACCCCAGGTTCAAGTAATACTGTCCAAACCTCTTCAAATTTAACATCTCCATACATAGGTAGGCAAAGTCTTGGAAAAGCTTTAAGTAGAATAAAAAAATGTCTTCCAAAAAGTCCGCGTAAAATTAAGAGAGTTGTGCAATCTCTTAATTTACAATATGGTGAACCATCTCCACAGAAGACCCAAAAGGCACCTAATGATAATATTGCAAACACAATTGAGAACTTCTACATATTTACAAGATTCAATCAGTTGGATGTGTCCAGGGCAAAAAGATTTTGTAATTTCGAGGCAGCCGGATGGCAGCAAAATAAAGCATCAAAAACGGAATATGCTTATGACACTGAAAGAAGCATACCATTATTCAAGACAACAACATCCGGATGTCAAATGTGGATTTTCGAAGTTCTGTAGCTTGCGTCCTTCCTAGATAAAATGTTTGAATGATGTACCACACACAACTTGTACTTGCAAGTACCATGAAAATGTAAGATTTTTGTTGAGGGCCCTGTCAAAGTCAGGAGATGCACTACTCATTGTACCCACTGAATTCAGACCTTTTTTGGACGCTATTACATGTAACCAAGAAGTAGAATCCTGCATGATAGGTGACTGTGAGGGATGTGCAGTCAAGTTTAGAAACTTCTGTGGTTTGTTAGAAAATCCACAGACTGAAGTCAGGTGGGAACAATGGGAGAATACAGTAACCAGATATGAAAAAAGTACCCATGAGGGTACAATTGAAGATTGTTTGAATGTTCTCGAAAATCAACTGATTTATTTCAAAAAGCATACATTCATCAAAAGAAAGCAAAGTTCAGCCTTCAAAGATGCAAAGTCAAACTGTGAAAAGGAGACTGTAGTCATTCAAGTTGATTTCGCAGAGAACTCCACAATAATCGACCAAAATGAAATTCAGGCAGCTCATTGGAACCACCAGCAAGTTACTCTTTTTACAGCTTGTATGTGGATCCAGGGTGCTTGTCAATCGTTTGTCATCGTTTCAGATGAATTGATTCATGACAAGTATGCAGTAGATGGATTTTTGAGATTGTTACTTCAAGAACTACGCACCCTACATCCACATATCAATAAAGTAAAATTCTTCTCTGATGGGGCAGCAAACCAGTTCAAGCAGAGGTACTTGTTCGAAAACATTGCTTTTTTACATGACTTGTTCTCTCTAAAAGAACTGGAGTGGAATTTCTTTGCCAGTAGTCATGGTAATTAGGTGCAGTGGATGGAATTGGAGGTGAAATTAAAAGACAAGCAAAACTTGCCATATTAACAGGAGTAGCCAAGATTTCATCAGCCGAGACTTTGTTTGAACACTGTAGTGCAAAAAATGAGAAAATAAAAATGAAGTATATTTCAAGTAATGAACTACAGGCCAACAGAAAAGAAAATCAGGAACGATGGGAAAGTATGTCATCTAGCATATCAGGTACCAGAAATACCCATAATGTTGTAGTTGTAGACAAGCATACTGTCTTACTGAAACCATTTACCGAAGCAATAAATTATAAGACATTTCATTTAAGCCTTCAGAAATCAACAACAAAATATTTCAGATGTGATGTTGCTTCCACGAAGTCCTTGGCAGTTGGAACTTTTGTATTGGCAAGCTACAGTGGCAAGAAGACAAAACAAATGTATGTAGCACAAATAGCTTCAGTATCAAATAAAGATTTGGATTGTTATGAGGTACTGAACTTACGCCGAAATGATGACAAGGGGATGGTGTACATATTTCCAGAGAAAGAAGACAGATGCTGGATTGACAAAATGATGTCGTTCACCTTGAGCACCAGCCTATACTTCACATGGTTGGAAATCGCATTCGTTACATTTTTCATAATGCAGTGAATGGACAGTAAAACACACATTAGTGCAAAATAATATTTTTTCCCCTTTTATTATTGTTATTTGTCATGATTTGTTATTTGATTACGAAGATGCTACATTTTTTTGTTTTAACTCATCATTATTTGTTGACTGTTGATTCTGAGTTGGTAGAAGTTAAATGACCATATTCTTTTTGAGTTTGAAACAAGAAGCAATTGGTAATTCCGTCACATGTTTGTTTATGCCTGTTATATACATATTATTAATTTGTAGTTTTGGCAAACTGTGCTATCATAAGCAGTGGCTCAAACATTGTTCAGAGCCATATTAAAAGTTTTCAAATTCTGTTTAGATTCACAGAGTTTTGAAGATGTTTGAAACCATTACTCATAGGAGGTTGAACTGGCAGTAATTCTGTCACATGTAAATTTTAGGCATATTTAGAAGGTATTTAGTTAATTAATTTGGTTTCTGTATATGTGCATCATCTTCATAAAAGTTTTTTGATATGCACAGTTAGAAGTGTTGCAATTATTTAGTATTTTACAATTTTATCACAAAATCCTATTACATAGTTTTCTCTAAAGGTAATTCCGTTACATATGGAATTGCCCTGTAATCTTTCACCACTGTGCCTGCAAGTTAGTCTGCTGTAATATTAAATCAAATATTTCATCAGAAAACAAAAATAAAGAAAAACCAAGGTACAATTCTGAGTAGCATAATCTCAACCTTAACTTTCCTGAAAAAATAATATGTGCTGAAGGCTGTACGTTTGGAGACAAAGTGAATTTTGGCAGTTGCCGAATGGTTTGTGAAGCCTAATCCAGTGGCATATTTACAATGACTGCACCTGGATTAAGACAAATCGGAATCCCAGGAGTTGGTGTGAGTGGTGGACTAATTGACATCACGGTTGCTACCGAAGCAGGTGGAGTTGCATTCAAGGGAACAGTTATAATTTTGACTGCCTTATCTTCATCATCATCATCTTCCTCATCTCCGTAGCCGTACTCCACCAGACTGGATTCTGAGCCAGAATTGATGTCTTCCTCCCAGTTAGAATTCTAAATTACCTCGAGAACCTCCTCATCAGTCCACTGCTTTTTGGACAGCCTAAGGGGTTCTTTTTTTTTAGCTGAAGTAGGTCCAAACATCATTCTTCCTGTTATGGGTGCAGGTGATGATATTCCAGAAGAAGTGTCAGGAAACATGATAAAGGTTGCCGTAAAAGTCCAACGAATAAGACAAAAGCCATTTGGCAGTAGTTCTTTGGTTTCTCCATATCTGGAAAAAACACCAGTGTAAAAGAAAACCCGAAGCATGAAGTTCCAAAATATTTAAAAAATTATTTTAATTTTACTCTTTACAGCAACAAAAGAGGCACTGAATACCATGCTAGGTAATCTAATCAGACCAAAAATATGTAAGAAGTTGTTGAACTTACCTAAGAAAATGACTAGACAGAGTCTGCGAAAAAAAACCATTACAGCATGGCGGTCACTAGGATTATTCTCTGACCTTTCTGAGGGCTGGGCAAGCTCTGAACTGACTATTCTCCCAACCAAAACGAAGCTGGTCTCCTTGCAAGCAAGGAATACTACAGCACTACACTGTTTCTCCATGTGGAAAAGAATGCTAAAGGAAAAGAAAATCCTCAACAGTTTGTGTCAAAATACATATAATTATGCAATTCTTACCCATTACAACAACAAAAGAGGCAATAGAATAAATATTATTTCTATCAACAGAAGTTTTCTATAACCTTGCCATATTAGGTAATCAAATCAGGCAATAAAGTCCTATGAAATTGTAGAACTGACCCTATGAAAGGGTAGACTGAGGCAATAAAAAATAATTTTAAAAAAATTTACAGCGGGAGCTATCGGGATTATCTTCCGACCTTCCCGAAAGCTAGGCATTCAATGAATAGGTTACTCCCCCAAACAAAACGCAGCCAGGCCCTAAGAAAGTAAGGGTGTTGCAAGCAATGCACTGTCACCATCTGCCTGCCAGAACAATCCTGATGCTTGACACTGTGTCACAGTTAGCAGTGAACGTGTTAATGCTAATTTCTTCCAAAAACTATCTCAAATACTCTTTTCAACCCTTTTTTATTTTTGCTTCCAGCGCCAATGCATCTAACCAAGTTTCAACCATCAGCATCTGAGGCTTCAAATTCAGATGATGTCCTCTTTGAACTGCGCACACCAGGAGGCAGCCGAAACAATGGAATACCTGGATCCAGGAGAATCAAAACTTGATTGCCCCCTGCTCATACCATTAAAATTGTTGTATAATGAGATCTGGTGCCTCCATGATTTCTCTAATGTGATAACACGTTCTTGCGTTGCCCATTTATCTTCCTGCCACACTATCAAATGGGAACCATCATAAGCGGCCTATGTACTTCATGTAAGCATGGGAAAATTTGGTGTGGCTTCGATGTTTGCATGATGTTTTAAGGTGTGTCACCAAATGAATTCTTTGACAACGATGGGAAGAGCTTTATTGATTCTTATTTAGAATTTAGTTCCCTAGATCCTATGAAGTTTTTATCCTTTCTTTTCTAATAAAATCCCTTAAGCATTTAATAAATTACTGAATTTTGCATTGATCTAAGTATCTTCGTATTATTATCAGCTTTATTCATTCGCCATTGAGGTTTATTTTAGCTTTTATTTTTATTGTCTATAAGTTTGCACATATTCAGAGCTCTGCACCATTCCAAAAAATGTGATTATTTGGGGAACAATGCTGCCTCAATGCAGGGATATTTTTCTTGCCGTTTAATTCCTTTAGTGACATTTAGTTGCAGTCTAATGGGTTGGAGCAACTTGTATCAGACTCTAGTCATTGTTTTACAATCTAATCAAGTGCGTCATTTGCTGAATAAAGGTGTGTCATATCTTGTCTCTTTTGGTCAAGATAAAAGACATTTTTTGCACATCTCAAAGTATTTCTTTATAACATGAGTGTTTTATAGTGTTTTCAAATAATTTTATCTTCGGAAATGTTTGGTATTGAAAAATTTTATGTTGTTTATTAGATGTTTGTATTTATACGAGTTTAAGAAAATGAAAGAACTCATCCAATGAGTGCAATATTTGTCGTTGGCTACCAGTGATTATGTAACATTCCAAAATAATTAGGATTATTGATTGAATCAAATTTCCTTATTGATCATCGAAATCATGTATGTTATTGCTTTTAAAAAATGACTACTGTTTTTAAATACCTTATTTTGTACTGTTACTAAGTGATATACTGCTGTGTTATGACAATTATCTAATTAAAGAAAACATTACAGTATTGTTAATGTGTGTTATTTAACTGTGAAAACCTTACACATTACATCTCATATTGTTATAATTGTAATTATTTATTCTTCCCAGCCTGGGAAATTGCAACTTTTTTTCTTGCCCATTCCTTAAGTCAATTTCATTTCTTTTGGATTGCAAGTAAGTTTACCATAATGCCCACTGAATTTGAATATTCAATCATGCCTCTAATATCTCAAATTTCGAATAACTCTAATATTAGAATTGCAATTGATATATGAACCCTGAGAGCACACTAAAAATTGTAGACGTCTGAATTTGGTCAATTTAACGTCTACAGATGACTTCAATGATTGAAGTTTGCTGTAGACCAAGAATTGACCTAATGTAGACACGATAATAAAATCCTAATGACGGATGCTGTCGACCAGATTTGAAACCAAAAATTACCAACCAAACAAATGTAACATAATATGTTTTCAATAGTTCACCATGAGACCCGTTAAAATATTTATAAAAAACGGAATTACTGATACATCGGCAAACATTATTTCGTCATTATCAGTCCATTACTGCGCTTAAACAATATCATCTGGTGGAAATTCCGCTCATAGGGCCAAGTTGGCTGCGCTTGCTTCGGCAGTTTTCTTTTGTTAAATCGTGCCCGCGCATGGAAACACAAGAAACACGCAAACATGTGCAGAATCTTATTGGAGTGTAGTTGAAATTTATCATCTCAGTGTTATTTTACACACTCTAGTTACATAATATACAGTTGTCTAATGCATTCTTGTATTCTAAAGAATAATTTGGTTCCGGTTCATCCGCTAGGTACTCGTGTACTGAGGCTGTATCGTAGTGGTAAGTGTTCTTTGAAATTAAAGGCAATGGAATAATGTCTGCTTAGAAATCCATTTTTCATTCTGTAGCATCTGCATTTTATTGTCTTTACAGATTTTTTCAACCGTAGAATACTTGTTCTCCGAAGATACCAGTAACGTTACGAAGTTATTAAAAAATACGTCGTTGAACGAAGGATCCTTGAAGTTTCAACGTGTGTTACTTTACTGCTAGCAGATATGGTACTGTAGTGGTGTATTTGGACCTTTTTCATGTAATTTATGCCAAGTGAGGTTCCGTTTTGTTTGGTTTGCATTAGATTGCCGAGTGAATAACCGTGTTTGGCAACAAAATAGTGTGATATCGGTGAACTCTTTCTTTTTGTTTAAAATTTTGGTAATGCATAGACAGTGTCTTCGAAAACGCTGAGGAAGTGCCATTCATTGTGTGTTGAGGTGCTGTTGTGTAAATTTTGTATAATTCATTTGCACTGGTCTTCTGGTAAATAAAGGTATTTATTATTATATTTTGTTATGTGTTGATGGTTTCTAGCGTAATTCCTGTAGAAACGGTTGGATTTGGTGTTTTTCAGGCATTTTTGACGAAGTCATTTTTTTTGTCATAGTCAAACAAATTGTTGGTAGATGTGAGCTTTGTACTGTACCACTATAAGTTTCGACTACGCAGCGTAATTATTAGTTTACCCGATGATGACGTGTCGTAGAAACGTACGTAACACGTAGTTAGTGTATTAAATATTAAACTACGTAGTTAGTAGGTATTTTAATATTGTGTGTGGAAAACCCAAGTTTACTGCCTTGTTACATTTTTGTGTTGATTATCGCACTACCGTGAAAATAATTTCTTTTATATCTAGTATGCTGAAAACCTACATTAATGGTTACCAGTAGACCACGAATGGTGGACATTTGCACCTTTTTTCGACCACATGTGGACGTAATGTGAACCAAAATAAGACGTTTACATACGGTATGAAGCAAAATTTATGGTTTGCTGTGTACCAGATTTAGACGTTAAAATTAGGTCTACATTAGGTTTGCTGCAAACTTTGCGAGGTTACCAGTAGACCACGAATGGCGGACATTTGCACCTTTTTTCGACCACATGTAGACGTAATGTAAACCAAAATAAGACGTCTACATCTAGGAATTCAGCAAATCTTATGGTTAGCTGAATACCAGATGTAGACGTTGAAATTAGGTTTACATTAGGTCTACTGCAAACTTTGTGCTCTCAGGGAAATGTTATTCTGATAATTTATTTATTGCCTGGTGAAGTGAAAAGATACTTGATTGAATAAAAAAATGTAATTCTGGTTTTGAAATGTCAAATATAATATAATAATATGATATAATAAAATAACTACTACCAATAATGACCATTGAAGAGGTACATTAACTTTTCTAAGCATACCAAGTGGTCAGAAGGTGTTGATACACCTTCCAAGTGGTGTCCCTCCTCCCAAAAAATTTTTCCCTGTGGGATCCGAATAGCTGGAAAATAATTCCTTCAGACTTCAACTAGAAACTCTAACCGTGAAGATATGGAGGCGAAAGTTCTTCCTTCAAATTTTCCGCAATTTGGAAGTGATTGAATATATATCGATATGATACTAATAGTGATGGGCTTTATCGGTACTTTTCGGTAATCGGTAGTAATCGTTCTTTTCTCCAATGGTAATCGGTACTTTCGAGTAGTTACTCGGTACTCGTTTATCATTTGTTTTCCTCAACTGGTTGCCTGTATTCAGGAGTTGGTCCGAATCCAGCGCCAGGCGGAACTATATTGAACTAGCATTAGCCAGTATTAAGACAAGTGAGTAACAATATGCGAGGACAAACAATAATACACGATAAGATATATCAAAACCTAATAAGTAAGAAAAATATTAGTCAGAGAAAAATATATATGTACGCAGGCGTTGATATAAATAAACATTAGTGTTGCTTGGACGTCGACCTTTGTATTGTAACTTTATTGTCAAGCTGGAAACTGAGAGTACAAAAATTTCTTCAGGGAACGAGCTGGCTGAAATGAGTAGACGAAGTGCTTGCTTCTTCATCATTTGAGGCCCCAGTTTTGCAGAAGATGTTTTGTGGATAATATAAAGCATAAACCCTTTTTTAAATTATTGATGCTGTTATAGGAAGACGGGGAAAATCGTTTCCGGAGTATTACATTCAGGGATGTCTTTGAAAAAAACGTTTCGCTAATAATTCTGGTGATGCCATCATGCGTTCGTATGGCTGAGGGATATTTTTAATTTCCAATTTCTTTTACATGTCACCAAGTTTTGAGGATTTTTTTCCTTCTTGCCTTACGTGTGATGGGGTAATTGTTGATATGAGTGGGTGGCTATTTAACCAGTGAATAATTTGTCATGTTCCTGAAATTAAATACTTTTACATAAAGTAATTCCTAATAACGTATATTCCTAGTATAGTCCAAGCTATACTTTCGTCACGTCTTGGTAAGACAGCAGTTTACCAATTTGGTCAAAACGATCCAAACCTTTTTCTATCTAATCAAATATCTATCATTATATCAATACTTCTGTATGTGATGCAAATAAATCAGTACCTCTTCATACCCACCTAAATATGGATATAAATAATGCCTAAATCATCGCCTAAATTACTTTTTATATAAATTATTATATTGTTGTAATATCCATGGGGTAAATGTTTGCAACAGGTGGGTGGATATTTAACGAGCAAAATAATTGAATTGCTAATTTTTTGTAATTTATGTTCCTGAAATTAATTACTTTTTTAATAAAAATACGCCCAGATATAGGTGTACCGATTACTTGTAATCGTTAGGTCCCTACTTGTTTACTTTGATTAAAAATATTTACGCCCAAATATGGGTGTACCGACTACTGGTAATCGTTAGGTCCCACTCGTTTGCTTTGATTACTAATCGGTACGCCCATATATGGGTGTACCGATTATGGTAATCGTTAGGTCCCTACTCGTTTGCTTTGATTACTAATCGGTACGCCCATATATGGGTGTACCGATTATGGTAATCGTTAGGTCCCTACTCGTTAGCTTTGATTACTAATCGGTACGCCCATATATGGGTGTACCGATTACTGGGTAATCGTTAGGTCCCTACTCGTTAGCTTTGATTACTAATCGGTACGCCCATATATGGGTGTACCGATTACTGGGTAATCGTTAGGTCCCTACTCGTTAGCTTTGATTACTAATCGGTACGCCCATATATGGGTGTACCGATTACTGGGTAATCGTTAGGTCCCTACTCGTTTGACTTCGAGTACCTATTTCGGTAGTATCGGTACTCAAATCCCAGTGAAAGTACCTGAATCGTAGGTAATCGTTACTTCTCAAATTGTGTAATCGTTAGTTCCGATCCGAGTGAGTAACGAGTACCAAAGTAACGATTAGTTACTTTGCGCCCATCACTAGATACTAATCGATCCATCGCTACACCACAACCCGATCGACTTGCCGGTACTCGATGTATTCAAAATTTCGAATGACGAGAAACGGTAGGTTTTGCTCTGGTTCCTCTGGTTTGGACCGGTGGGACAAGAAAGGAAGGTGTCTCTTTCCTGTGTTTGTTGTTAAATAGATAGAATCGCTTCTGCTGAAACTATGGATCGATCATTTTTGGAATGGATTCTTCAGCATGCCATGAAGCATTCGTATATGAGTGTAATCAAAGGTGGGATGGCTCTATTATTAATCATCATTGCACGTTATGTTTATAGGGTGCGTACTCTGTAAACTGCCTCATACATGGGTATGTCTTTGATTTTATGACTCATTCAATTCTTTTCTCGGTAGAAATTTACAAAGGCTGCCCTGATATAAAATATGAGCCTTCCCTCCAGAGATTTATATCTTATGTTGCCTGCTCGAAATTCGTTTTGAAGAAGCGACGATTTGATTTGAATCATCGGAAGATGATGTGGTATTCCCTGAAAAGTTTCGCTAACTCGGTTCCCCAGGTTCCTGCTGGCGTTTCACACCATTGTTTTCTGATGATTCTAATTCTTAAATGGATTGTAAGTAACAGTTTTTGTACAATGCAATGGGTAAATGTTCTGTGTAGGTGCTCTTTGATTTTCTTATATTGGCTCGACTATTACGTCAAATATAGTGATGAATTGGGTTAAATACATATAATAGATCGGACCCGTACTGTAATTTACTCATTGCCTGGCATAATTTTATTTATTATTTCGGAAATTGTTTACCATTTCAGATGTCACGATCAATTAGGAAAATCTTTGCAATTCTAGCATATTGCATTTGCCAAACTCAACTTGCCGCCGTTGTACCGTAGTTTTAGTTATGATTAATGTTCAATATTGTTGCTATTCAAACCTAATTAGGTAGCCATATAATCACACATCATAAGATGTCTGATTATATGGGTGCCAAATTTCTCTTGGAAACTCCAGGTGGCACAAGGAAAAACCATGCCCAGTTACCCAGATGTTTGGATTAACACGCAATGGTGGGCTTGGTACTTGTTGAGATTGCCTTGCCAATCAGGCTGGTCTTTAATTTGAACTCCAAAGTTTTATCTTTGCAATAAGTCCAACTTCATTTTTGTGTAATAATAAGTCATTTTTTTAGTAAAATCCAGTCCTCACGGATTATCTCATGTCTTGGTGGGATGAGCTTGCATGATCTCTGAACCAATGGAGCTGGGCTGCCAGTAGCAATGATAATTTTCCTGTTAGAGTAACCCAAGCTAGTTAGAAGGAAAATTAGGAGCTTGATGAAAGGTAGCCCAAGTGCCATACTTGTAGCATCTCTTACTCAGTGAGGTAATCTCACCTCAGTTGGGCAGCCTTTGAAGTGATGGTGTTGCAATAAAAATACTAATGAGGTAGGCCAAAGGAAACAACTTCAGTTGATTAAGATGGATTTGGACTCTAGGCATTTGAATTCTGGTGACTGCCGGTCACATATGAGTGGGATAAGTGTGTGCCTGGCAGCAGGAAAATTGTGGTCCTAGTGGACCGCATTTCACAAAATCCTCGTGGAAAAAAAGAGAGATAGCGACAAAAGTTAAGGAGATAACGGAATGGAAGAAAACAACACTTGTGATAGGAGCTTGGAACATTAGAATGATGTTAAGGTTAGGGAAGCTGGGAAACATAAAAAAGGAAAAGAGTCAGTGGGAAGTGGGATTAGTATGGGTACAAAGCCAGTGAGAAGGGTAGTAAGAGCAGATGATCAATAGAGTATTGGTAATAGAAGTGAAAGTGGTGCTTTTGAACCAATAAGTTGTAGTTCAGGTATTTATGCTGAATAGGGAGCATAAATAGGAGTAAGAAGATGAAGTATATGAAAAGAAATAATTGGGTGAGTTAAGGGTAAGAAGAATCTAAATGTAATGGGAAATTGGAACACTGGTCAAAGAAGGAATGGACATGAGTTAAGTAGGGGAGAATGGACTGGGTTTAAGAAATGAAGGTGGAGAACATGGTGGGCATTGATAATATCCCATCAAGAGTTACTGAAGAACATAGGAAGAGGGAGATTTTACGAGCTTATTTGCAGGGTGGATGAGGAAAGATTTTCGCTGGAGGATTTTGTAAGGATTATACTGTTACTGGTACCAATAAAGAGTGTAACAAGGAAATACAGACAGTATAGGAAAATTAATTTTATTTCTCGTGTGGCAAAGTTTGTGTTTGGAATCATACATATAAAAGGATGGAGAAGAGAGCGAATTAATTTCTATGTGAGGATCAGTTTGGATTTTTCAAATGGAGGTCAACTCAGGATGCAATTACAATGATGAGAATACCAGAAGAAAGGAATTTAGAATATCCTCAAGTAGCATTTGCATTACGGAAGAATGCTGAAGATCAAGTGGATCAACTGAGTGAGTGATGAGGAAGTCCTAAGAAGAGTGGGAGAAAAGAGAAGTCTTATGAAATCCCTAAGAAGAAGATGGGACAACTTAATTGGCCATATCATGAGACTTGTTGGCCTGTTGAACACAATCGTCGAGGGACAAGTGGACGGGAAGAATGGCAAAGGAAGGCATCGTATGAGATATATGGAACAAGTGATGAAGGATGTGAAAGAGAAGAAATATGTAAATATGAAGAGATTAGCTGAAAGGAGAATTGAATGGAGAGCTACGTCAAACCAATCTCAAGATTGCTGACTGATGATGAGTATGTGCATCTTTTGCATAGTCTTTGAAAGAGTAAAGTGGGAAAATTAAATGGAAATACTGATGAAAGATAGGAGTAGCTTGAAAAGATGGGAGACTTAGCTTAAATTAATTCATTGCTCATAAGTCACAGGTGAGAGTGGTGAATGGAGAATCAGATTGGGTGGTGATAGTGAGAGAAGGGTAAGACATCTGGGAAACTATTGTCATTGGTACTGTTTAGCATGCATTGAGGAAATGGTGTGAGCAGTGCGGGATGGACTTGATGCTGGTGTAAAGGTAGGAGGGAAGAAGATAAAATTAGTAAGGCTCACAGATGATTAATTACTAATCAGCCAGGGGATTACAAATAAATATAACAAAATCCATTGCAAAAATAGTTTGAACAATGCAAAATGAAGATAAACCATAATAAAATAAAAATGATTTTCCAGAACAAAAAGGACCAGATAAAAGTTAAAAGTAGGAGGTCATCTGCAGGGTCAGGTGGAGCAAGTTGGCTTCCTGGGTAATATGGAGGAATATATGTATGGTAGCATCAAGGTTTGAAGAAGAATTGTATGGACTAAGGAGATGTTTCCTCAAAGTAAGAGCACTTGACAAAGTTAGTAGGGATGTAAAGAAAATGCCATGATATTGTTCAGTAGGGATGCAAGGAAAAAAAACTGGTGAAAGGTCTAATATGTAGCTTGCCTTTGCACGATGTCAAAATATAAATCTTAAGGAAAGAAGGTATGATAGACTTGGAGGTTTTGAGATGTAGACATAAATAATTATGTAGGAGGTAAAGTGGGTTGAACATAAGACGAATAAGAAAGTGTATGAGGTGGCAGGAGAGGAATGGAAGTTTATTAAGGTAATTAGTAGAAGGTAGAGGGGCATGATGGAATAGTAAGGGGCAAGTGTTTGTTGAAGCATATTATCAAGGATGTTGGGTAAGTAGGGCAGAAGTAGGAAAATGGGTAGTTTGAATAGAATAATGGGTGATAGGAGGTATGCCGATCTATGGACAAATGAAAGATAGGGGTTGAGGTAAGAGGATATAATTATGTCATATAAACCTACCTTGACTACTAGATCAGCAACAATAATAATAAAAATATTTTTAATGGTATTGTTTTCAAATGTTAACTTTTTTATTTGTATTTTAGATCATCGTTGAATCAACTATTTCTGAGAATTCTGGACAATTCACAGCAGATGTAATTGCAACAGTGACCGCTCAAAACAAGCTTTTTGAGAAGATATGGTGTACTTTGGCAGTTAAGTAACGGCCTTAGGAAGTAAGAGAATTCAAGATACCCGACTGGCCAGGGTGTTTGACTTTTAGATTTAAAAAAAATGAAATACAGTAATTGCCCTTTCATCCTAGTATGCATACATATTAGTTTTTTCTTTGTGTTTATCTATGTAAGCAAACATTTTAAGTGCCTTTGACATCTTTATTGAAATGCAGTATAGAATATATGAATATGGTGGAAGCAGTTTGAAGTCAATACCAGTGTATTGAAAAATGAGAATATAAGTTATGTTAAAAAATCTATTTCATCTTCTCAACTTAATCCTAGAATTAATTTGATTAAAACTCCTCCCCATTTCCTTACAAAAGGATTCACATAAAAGATGTCACATTCATGCTACATATTTCTTTCAAAGAAATTACTGGATTCATTTAAATTCAGAGAAGTTAAACTGAAAAGCTTGTCTTGAATATGTGCTTTTAGAGCATATTCAGCTGGTTGATACCATAGTTTCCTAAATTTCTCTCGTAAGAAATTTAAGAATGACGGGGAGCATTAATAACTTTGTTTTTAATTATTTATGAATCAATTAATATTGAAAACATTGTATCAGTGTGAAACTTACCAATTGAACTGTGTTTTACTTTCATATGCATTTTAACGTTCCTTAATTATTTATATGTTAGGATACATACTGTAGAACCTCTTTTTTATGAACCTCTAATTTATGAAATGACACCAATTTACGAACCATTCCTCCGGTCCCGATCTTTGTACATAGGAAAACCATGTAAAATGACCTCCGTTTTACGAAACCTTGATTTTACTGATTTATGGAGTAAGAGGCTGGTCCTTAGGGGTCACTGACACCTGTTTTACGAAGTATTTGTAATGATTTTGCAGCACTGAACTCAGTACAATGGAATAACGATCTCTGTATACTGCGAACAGGGTAGCTGAAGCCAGATTGGTCATGTTGAGAGGGCCCTCGGCCCAAGTATTTTATGTGGGAAAATGTAGAAAAATCGAATGTGAGTATAGTGCTTTTTGACATGCTTAAACTGTAGTAAAATCCCAGAGACTGATCATCCAAATTGCAATTCAATCCTTATTATATGATCCACGGAAAAAATGTTCAAAGACGCATGGCACGAAGTCTACTTCTTGTAAACAATGTCACAGTTCATAAAAGAAGCGGACTAGTGCTTGGTAATTTCTATTCCATTTCTATCATTTTGTGTATCGTGAATAACTAACTCGTCGTTCTTCGCTGAAGCTGTCGTGGAACTTAGTTTCATTAAAGAATGTCATTTTTGTAATGATAAATTACTCATGTTCAAATCTTGATGCATTTTGAATATTTAATTTTTCATTTGAAGTGTTTTACGTAGTTAGGTAAGAATTTGCGATCGCGGCTTATAGCTTTCAGTACCCGCAGTACTGAAAGGTCCAGTTTTTAATTGCATTGATAGTATACTCACATTACTGTCAGCAAAGTTTTAGTAGACGTACATTTGTCACAGATCAAGTCTCCTATGTGCATGATGTGCCTCCATGGACATTGATCCATGCTGTGCAAGATGTTGCCAGAGCGTGGGACAGTGTCACCGCAAAAATTATTTCCTACTGTTGGAGATCAGCTGGTTTTGGTGACACCTCAGTTCCGGAGACAGAGGTGTTAGTGGAGGTTCCCCACTACAAGTCAAGAAATAGCTCAACTAAAGCAATACATCCCAGATGCATCCTCTCATGCCGAGCCATATGTCAAGTGTTACTCTGATGTGATGACTCATAATTGCAATGCATTAAGTAAAAATGAAGAACATAAGGAAGAAGTGAGCTTAGAAAGCTCTTCTGCAAGCTGTCAAGATGACCGAGAAGCACCTGCTCCCCATACGAGAGATGAATTAAGATATGCTACAAAAAACCTTCACAATATTCAGCTGTATGCTGATGGTGTACCTCATTCCTTCAACAATCACCTTTCAGCTATTGAAAACATAACCACTTCCTTCATTGAAACTTCCAAAAACCAAAAATTGATGATTACTTTAAAATATATGAAGTTCAGGTCAAACACAATTTGTCGTACAGTTTAAATTTTATTTTTAAGCTTAACTATTGCCATGATCATTAAAAAAATATATTTCTCTAATTGCATATTTATCAAATATAGGTTATCATCCTCAATCGCAAATTACCAGTATTTACCGTTAAGTTTTTGTTAAAGAGAGCAAAAAAAATGACTATATATAAGAAATGTAGGTTTATATTTTCTTTTTGTTGTATTAAACATTTAACTGGATGTGTAATTCTGGATGTGTAACATTTAACTGGATGTGTTATATTTAAATATGTATTACCTTCCTTGTAATCCCATTTATCTTTATGCAGTGCGCTACTGAAACTGGATTGGGATTGCTGAGTTTTCGATTGCTTGGTAGATAACCTCCAATTTACAAACCTTATGATTTACAAAACTTAAATTTTTGGTTCCCTTCAACTTTGTAAACTAGAGGTTTTACTGTAGTTGGAAAATGGAGTAAGGTCTCAGCAATGAACTAAGATACATTTTTTTACTTAAAAAAATTGATTGATGAAAAATTTTATGATAAAAGTTTTTGTAACTCTGTTGATGATAAAATGTTTTTTTTTAGGTTATCAATGTAAAATGTCATTAAAAAGCAGAATTAATTTTGAATTTAAGGTAAATTTGTTTTCCAAAAGGTATCACAATCACTACTGTGACATGTTGGCATGTCATATATCATTTTGAATCAGACTAGTTAGTTATTCTGATCTTTAGGTATTCATTGGCGTTAACATAAATTTTCGCTGCTTGTCCTGAAATGTATGTGTTTAATTCATTTAATTAATTATTTTTCTCTCGCATATTACATGAAGAATGTTTTGTTTTTGGCTGTTTGGAAAGTGGTTGTATTTATAGGGTTTAGACCTATGCTGGTTGCATAAATAAACTTAGACTTTTGTCATGGTCAAATTCACAAATATATTAATGATATTTGTTGTTTTCTCTACTTAATACATTGCAGGGTACAACTCCAATTCCCTGTAAAGAAGTTTTCCATGATGTGAAGACAAAGTTGGCTAATAGCTCCCCTGATTTAGCTGTTGAATTTGTGAATTTATTTGAAAAAATGATGTCATGGGTTCTCTCCTATCTTGAAAAGTGTTTAGGAAAAATGAAGTCATGCTTACCAACTACAGCTATAGAAGAGGTGAGAGTTAGTCAGCATTATCCTAATTTTTTTGTTAACTGACCTAAGGATCTAGCATTGCTCTGGTGTACCAGTATGACTGACTAATTAAGAATGCTTTTGGGAAACTACAGTCAAATTTGAGATTTATCATTTCAATTTCTTCTTCTCATCATTTGAACATTCATGTGAGCTTTGGTCAGTCATGATTAAATATGTTAAGTAATTTTATTATGTAGGTATTGCACAATTTTAAAAATTTTTTTTCTTCATGGACCTCCTAATAATATGTGGGTGCTAAGAATATTACGGAGCCTGTCCCCCTTTCGGTCATCATATTGTTTACAGAGAAGTCTTGAAATTTCATTTCAAGTCAACCCTGCTAATATCTTCTTTAAGTTTCAGTGAGATAATACTTATTTCTCTTTTGCCATGTTAATTTTTGGCTGTTTGATCCAGCTGCTTAATTTTATTTATTATTTAAATCTATTTATGGAATGCACCAATAATGTTCATAGATAATCATTTGTAATTTACTGGCTAAGGCAGGTTTGGATGGGTCTGAATTCTAAACATCTGTAAACATTCCCATGTAGAAGGATACACTTATCTATTACATGCTGTTTTCTTTAACTCCGCATAATTCCTACCTCTTATATGGTTATTCAAACTCCTGTTTCTTCTCCTCCCTCTTGCCTAACATTCTCCCAGCTATCATGTAAACAGAACACATGTTTTGGTGATCTTTACCCCCAACAACCATGCTGACTTTCAGGTTGCTCTATGGGGTTTTGGTTTGCGAATTCATATATTAATCATAACTCGAATATCTCTAATTTCGAATGTCTCGAATGCTAGAATTACAATTAATATATATAATATTATTCTGCTTATTTATTTATTGCCTGGGTGACTTGATTAAATTGAAGAATTTTCAAATACATAATAACTTACTTTACTGCCAATTATGGACCGTTGAATGCAATAACTGGTATAGCATTAATTAGCAAGCAGGTAGTGTTAATGCACTGTCAAATTCTGTGCAGTTTTGAAGTAACCTCAAACTAGTGTCAAAAGTTCAATTAAATTGAAAATTTACATAAAAGATTAAACTAGCAATATTAAACTCAGATCTGACACAATGAACTGTGGTATAGTATGACAAGGTAAACATTTTGTGCACAATTGATGCACTATTTGGTAATGATCTACTGTCAGTATAGTACATGGAGACCTCTGAGGTTGAGAAGCCTTCTTTTCCAAAAGAGAAAACTAATTATAATTCAGTTAGGGAAACTGTTAGTTATTATTTCTCTACTTATCTGTACTCTTCATGCTGACAACCTTGTGGCCACAATGGTCCCAATTTAGTTTTATTCAAATCACCAGTTTTGTAGTAAGGTTTTACAGTTTTCGTAGCAACGTTTTGGAAATTTTGAAATAAATAAAAATAGTTTTCTTCAAACAGTCAAAAGCTTTATTTTATTGAAATTTCAATTAAATATGATGACAGCTTACAGAGTAACAAGTACACAATGTTAGGTCATCAGATTTTACGTCATGAAAACTCTTTTATTCCAAATGAAATTTTGTAAATGTTTATCTATGATGACAGCAAAATTTTTAATTGCTTAAATAAATGTAGAAATGAACATTCTATTTCTTATATTTTACTACAGTAAATTGGTTTCCCCTTTTAGAAGAAAAAGCTTATCAAAGTCAGGGGTCTCGATGGTAAATAGTGACAATAGCTTGTAGTGATAGAAGAATAGATTTAGTGATCCTATGGGAATAGGACCTCAATGTAACTCAGGAAAAACTGGGAATATTTGGGAGGGGGAACAAGAGTATGGGAACCGGGGAAAGAGGCTAAAAAGAGATTTTCATAGGGATGCTCTTAATAATGGTCGTAAGGTCTCTTCGAGAAAGAAGGGTATAAGCAGCCTCAGCGGGTAAAGGGTGTGGAAAAATATTTAAAATGATGTGGAAGGAAAGGCTGCTTTTGGGGCAGAAGAAACTTTGCCTGCTTCTTTGGCAATACTCAATTTTGTAGTACAAGAAGTGAATTGGAAAAGTAGCTGTTGAGAACAGCTGCAAGCGGCTGAAATTTTTGTAGCTGCTACATTTACAGCTACTTCCAAAAAATAGTAGTGCACTACAGATACTGAAAAAAGTGGCTACTTCAGTAGCACGGTACTACCCATCCCTGGATGAGAGAAATGCATAGTGTCCATTTATGACTCCAACATTCTGAAAGTCACTTGCCTTCATTAGTCAAGGCCCCAGTTTCCCTATGGACGACACAGTCAATCCACCTCAGAGAATCTCACCTCATAATTCTGGGAAAAGTAAGGTGGTTAGTCTTTGATTCTGCAGCAGGTATCTGATTTTCTTTCATGTTTACATATTGTAATATTGTTTTGATTGTGACCTTGCTTGGTTTATTTCATTTCCAATTATTTGTCATACTTTGCAGATCCAGTGCAGTAAGATAAATTATTGCTTTGAAGAAACCAGAGCTCTTCCATCAAATCTCTGGGAGAGATTTAACTACATATCTGCCAGGATAAGGATGGATTCAAGGGAAGAAGGCCTGCTTGCTCTTGCGAAACTCTTACTTGTTGAGTCCCCTGGGAGCTCTATAAGAAATTGTGAGAATACGGTTCAAATTTTACATCACAATTTGAGTGAGACGAGTGCAGGTGCAGAGAAAATGGTGGAATATTACAAGGGGAGGGCAATGCATTATAAGAAGCTGTATGTGGCTCTACGGTCATTATGCCAAATAAATGACAAGGAATTGAGTAAGTTGTGTGATAATAAGAAAGTGGTGTCAATGGAGTCTAGGGGGAGAAACATGGTTACCAACATTGTTGATAAAAGGAAAGGTGGTGGCTCTTTGGAGAGTACCAAAACTTTGAAAAGTCCATGTAAAGTGCAATATGCTAGGGGTGTCACCTTAAGGAAGTCAAAGAGAGATGATAATGACTCAGATGGTGAGACATTGGTAAAGAAGTTTGCTGCTTGTGAGGAAAGTGGTGATAAACCCAGACCCTGTAGGAAGTCAGATGAACAAGACAAAGTTGTACTGATTGAACAGGTTAATGTTACTAATGTTAAAAAGTGTTTGTTTGGAACTGATGAGCTGGAAATAAGAGTTGAAGATGAAGAAGGTGATAAAAGTTGCGTTGATTTTGAGCCGAATTTGACAGAGTACAATATAGTAAAAAGGAATGATGAAGGAAAACAGATGATTGCATCTAAGGAAACGCGTGAAGCAGCCAAGGTTGTCTCAAGTAAAGAAAATGCTGAAAGTTCTCGTGTTTCAAAGAATGAAGGAGGGAAAATGGTAGAAAGGAATGATGAAGGAAAACAAATGACTGCATCTAAGGAAACAAGTGAAGCAGCCAAGGTTGTCTCAAGTAAAGAAAATGCTGGAAATTCTCCTGTTTCAAAGAATGAAGGAGGGAAAAATTCCAATGGAAGGGTTAATCTTATATTTGAGGAGAAGGAAGAAGATTATATGATAGGTACATTACCTGAAAATGAGTTTGAATTTCCCTGCAGTATTGATGTTTCTAGTGAGACCACAAAAATGGGCAGTCAGGAGATAGAAAATGTGGATTGTTCCATTAAGTTGGTGTCCATAGATGATTTAAAGTTTTCATGCACTCCTTGTAGTTCAAGCTCTGAATCAGAAATTGAAATTTGTGTTGAAAATATGAATGCAGAAAGTGAAAGAGCCCATTCCACAGAACTTGAGAAGATGGTAGATGTGTGTGGAAATTCTGAATCTGATGCTAATCAAATCCCAGGAAATCCTGAAGGTTCATATGTTCGTACAACTGAGGTAGAGAAACATTTGGCATCAGGTGTTAGTCAGGTAGTTGGGTCTTTAAGAAATGTAGTTTCTAGAATTGAAACCAACTCTTCCTGCAATGTTGATCCTTCTGCTGTAGCCAGAAAACTGGGTTCTCAGACTGTGGGTACAGATGATGAAAAAACTATAGCCGGATCTGATGATCTCATATTCAGAACGAAAGGGAAATATGCTAATTTGGAATCTGAGGATGATTATGTTTTTTCCTGCTCTCCTTGCAGTTTGTATTCTGTATCTGAAACCTGTTTGAATTCTGTATCTGTATCAGAAAGTGATGTTGCAGACAAAACAGTGGGTGTACAGTCACCGAGATTAAGGATTGAGGAAGACCCTGAACAGGGGTCAGAGAGTGACAAAGTTTCTAGAATGGCAGAAAAAGTCGAAAGTACCATCAGTGATTGGGTGCCTGGAAGGCTTAAATCGATCATACCATTTGTTGGACAAGGTGAGCTAGAAGTGGAGATGGGTGGCACTTCTGAATATGAGCATGAAGGACGTTTTAATGCCAATACATTGAGTCATAGTGATCTATATTTTTCATGCAACAGTCAGATTCAGAGTCAGGGGAGTAAAATGTGAACGCAAGACATGCCAATTTTCTGAGCTGAGAAAGAGTCTGTTCATTGGAGCTTTCAATAATTGGCAAATCCAGATAAGCACTGAAACAATGATTCATTGTTGAATGTGGGTAAATAGTGAATAGTATTACTGTGGTACTGAGGTACAACACCTATTAGTAATTGGAATCATGGCATTAATATTACTTGTTAATCATGCTGCAGGAACTCTCAAGTTTTTAAAATCAAAGTGATGGATGGTTTTATCTGTAACTTGAATGATAATTTAATGAAGACATGCATTTTTCTATGGTGTGCATAATTCAATAATGATTTGTAATTGTAATTTTGGAAGTGTGACTTGAGATTTCTTAAACTGTTTACAATATGCATTTTATGTTAAAGTAATGTTTGTTATGTCAAATTCACTCTCTTGAATGTCTATTGTTTTCTGTAAAATAGAAATCATTTATGTATAAATATAATAATGTACTATTTTGTTTAATTAGTGTAGTTACTAATATGCTAATGGCAGATATTTTTTTATTGATTTACTTTGAAAATTTTTCCTCTTTTTTTTTATTGAAAAGCTCTTATCTGTCAATATTATGGCCAAACTTCTTCCATGCATTATGCTGCTCAAATCGTGTGCATTGTTATATTTCATAAAGCTAAGTAGCAATGTCACGTGCTCTCATACTCTTTTTGCTAATTTATTTGCTCAAACTGTTGCGGGTGAAAATCATTTTTGCTTATGTATCATGATGAGAATTAAGATGTATTTTTTCTCACAATTTTTTGTTCAGAGTAGGGATCTGCAATCTTTTTTGTTCATCAGCTCTTTGAGAACTTCAGTTTGCCTCCTTAATTTTAACTACGTTATTAAAATGGGAAAGTAAATTAAAAATGGACTTTAAGTTACCACTTAAACCCTTATGTCTTGATGATTTATGGGATCCCTAAGGAAATGTCATTTACTTCTCATGCCTTTAAAAATCAGGGAAAAGAACTTAGTGTCCTGGGTTGATTTTTCATCTGATTCTCTGGGCTCAGTGATACTCAACTTGTATTATTCCTTCATCCAATTGTGCTTAGTTCTAATTACTAAAGTGCCTTATAGGGGTGGTAAAGTAGGCTCATCATTCCGATCTGATCTGAACCAATTGCAAACTTTCACTGCTCAGATTGTAATATGTTTTTATGCCATTTCATCCATGCCAAGGTGTTAATATTATGATTTGAAAGTAGAATACTGTTGCCTAAAATTAGGCATGATTTTGCCACATCAATCTAGTATTCTTTTGCTCATTAGGATCTTCTTAGGATGGCACATGCTTCCATTATGTATCTGCCCAAATAGTCTCGTGTTCCTCTTGTAATATCCTTGCCTTCTGTTTTTCATTTCTTGTCCAGGCTGTGGAAATAAAATTTTCAAAGCCCCCTTTTGGAAATGTCACCCTCTTTCAGATTTAAATAAGTTTGAGACATCATGTATTGAACACAATCATGTATTGACAGTCATGTATTGAAGGGCAATGTTGATGTTAATACATATCGATATGTCCCAGCTGGTAGAGCATTTCCATGTAAAAAATGTTATGCTGGATTGGTTTCTTTTTCAGTGTCCAACTGTGTAGTCATCATTCCTGGTATTCCTGAAATGGGAATAAGCCATCTCTTATACCATCAGGATCAATATTATGTTGTTGTTAATTTTTTTCTGATGCTCTAAAAATCATATTTTTGCCCTTTTATGTCTGCATCATAGGTAGTATTTACATGATAAAGCTGTAGTATTAGTTTCTGGATTGCCAGGTGGCCATGGATGATGTTTCAGTTTTCTGTGTTTTGTGCACATGAGCATATGAGTAGGTCATGGAAATGCGAGTGGAGTGGGAGAAAGGCTTCTAAAGCAGCCATTGGCAAGACAATAATAACAGAAATCACTGACAAAAATTTATTTAAGGATCTAAGGTAGATGCTCAGTTCAGCATGGTGGCTAGCAATTTCCAGAGTGAGCTTAATTATCCCTTTTCTCCTACAGTGCTTCTGTAAATATATCTAAGGGTAGCTGGGGTAAGTGCATACCCTGAAATTCAAAGTTTGTGTTTATGCTTCTCGTACAAGTTCAAGGGGTTCATACAAAATTGATACTTTGGCAACATTTTAGTCATTTAAACTATTCTTTATAGATACTTTGGGTAATTTCAGTAAGAAAAATAAACTAAGAGGAAATAATTGTGCTTTAAAAAGTTCCGTCTTGATGGTGCACTTGCCCCAGCTTTGGGGCAAGTGCAACTTCTCAATTATGCCGTTCAAAGTGTAGCAAAACTTCAGGGCAGGTTATTCACGAGATTCCTTGATAAAGAGTAAAATGGAACGAGATTTGTTTCAATCAATGATAAGTATGGTTAGTTAAGGATAAACAGACTCAGTGAGACTCGAAAAAAGCATGCTCAAAAGGTTTTTCTAAAAGAGCACTCTCCATCCGTCTGTTGGCAGAAGGATTTGAGTGTTCAGAAAAAATTTCCTTTAAGGGCAATTCACAGATCCCAGGTATTTTCTCCTTAGAACAGACTAATGTGGGTGCTTTTTGTCCAGAAACATAGCACGTAAAACAAGACACGTTTTTTCCTTTCTGCACCACATGCCTCTTTTGTTGGATTTGTGCCAACAGTTCTTGCAACCTTTGCATTGCCGGATCTTTTAAAATGATGTTTCACCCAAACTATTTTAGAATTCTCAGATAAATGTAGCTTTTAAATTGTTTCACTAAAGGGATTAAAATATTCTTTAATGAAGAATTGATCACAGCTTTGTCTATGTGTTGTCTCTTGGCTTCAAGCGTATGTAAAGGATCACTTCTGGCAGTTTTTTTAACTGGATTAACCAAACATCACTGAATCAACTATCTTTGAATGGAGTGGGAATATTATTCTTTCTCTCATATTCTGCGGCAACATCTAAATTCCAATTCTTGATAAGCTAAAACCATATTTGTCTAGAGCTCAATTCCATCCGCTAATTTTTTCTTTGCTTGTGGGTTTAACAAAAATTGCTAACTTCTTTCCTTGCTGTTTAAGATGACCATGAATGGTAGCCCTTGATTTTCAAATTTTTAATCTTTTATTCAAAAGATATTTTACTGACTTAACCCTTGAATGACAGCCCCTTTAAGGTAGACTGTGTGAAAACTGCCAGCCCATTTCCATGAAGATTGTAAGATTATGAATTCTATAAATATTTGAAGCACTTAATTTTAATGTATGAATTGTATTTTTCTCAATGCTGAAGATATATTTCAATTTTTATGAGGATGACAAAATTATTCTTAATGTCTCAGATTTGAAGGAAATATAATATTACAATTGTGTAATGTAAGTGGGCCGATATATTGGCCCTCTGGCAGTAAAAGGGTTAAGAAAATGTAGGGCATCATACATTTTTTTTATTGCATGTTGTCTGATTGCATTTTCAAACATTGCTTTGCCGTGTATGATTTAATGATCATCACTGGGTGAAAGAAACAATATATGATAAATGAAGAGGGTGAATTAACTTAATCAAATAACCAAATATAAAACCTTTATCAGAGACCGAGGGTTCCACATAAGCACAACATGGAACCCGATGATTAAACGAATCCACCGTTGACACCCGGCTCAACCCCTCCCCAACCTCCCCCCCCCCCGAGCAATCATATATAAGCCCGGTTGCTACTCCTCTACATCACACTGCCCTGATGACGATGAGCAACATGCTACTCGAAACGTTGGCTGGAATGGAGTGTTTAACCCGTGCGGAAGCCCTAGAGGAATTCATTAATTATATACGCCGGGAAAGAGTCTCTTCACGTATGAAGAGGGTGAAGATAAACTTCAAAAGCCATTGCAGAAAAACAAAAAAAAAGCTTCACGGATAAAAAAATGATTAATTCACGATTGCACTTGCCACATATTTAGTCTCATTTGCCCTGGGTGGAGTTTAATTGAATCAAGAATTCACAGGCCAATTTAATTGTAGTTACCGATTTGAAAAAAAACAAGTATAATTAATTGCAGACCTATTGCAAACTAATAAGTAATTACGAGTTTGATTTTTCCCCCCTGCACTGTTGACAAATGTAAACAGCAACACCTTCATAACATGACAGGTTATTTTGTGGTATTGGCTATTTGCTACCCCACTGAAATTACTGATTGACATTGAAAACCACTTTAGCAGTGAAAATCGGCAAGATTGCATCGACTCAACATACCACCAAAGGTTGCCTTACGTCTGTATCCCTGCAATACAGTACAAGCCAAAGTCGCACTTACACTGAGGCCACACTTACCCCAGCTCCCCTTACTATTATCCTGTATGCATTACCTGATTCTATTAACGAATCCTCCAGAATTGGAAAAGTTGATGCTAAGTGCATATGTAGAAAGCAAGCACCTTAGTTTTTAATGCCAGCCTTAACCTCATGGATGGTTCTATGCGCACAGCTTCAGCTCACATGTGATAATGTATGTACGGCAGGCTGGTAACATCTTGTCCTTTAAGGTCTCTAAAATTCCACAGGTTTAACTTGTAATTAACTTCAACTTAATTAACTGGTGGAGTACCTGGCCGGAAATCAGGGGGTCCAGGTTCAAATCCTGGTCAAGGTGAATTTTTTCCCTGGAAATTCCGCTATAGTGCATTTCAGCAGGTGACTCCACTAAGGTATACTCTGGCTAGCAATCCTTGGATTTGTCAGAAGTATGCACTTGGAGACCCATGTGGGCCCATATGAATGAAAGTTTGACATTCATTCAAATGAAAGCAGATCCATCAAAATAATAGCTGCTTACCTGATTTATCTCACAAATACAATTTTTGCATTCTTTGCTAGGTTTTTGCTCTGCGGAGAAAGAATTGTAGTTCAATCTACTTGAGGATTTCAAACGGCCAATTCCATTCTGCAGGTTGATGACTAACTGAGCATTCTTACCCTCTTCATGGACGATGACCTTGACATTTTGGTAAGTGCTTTCATGTTCCTACGACCCTTAGTGCTAGGCTGGATCATGTATAGAAAGTTGTCCGTGGTAGGGCTACCCTTGCCACAAAGGAACAGGGGTAGGAACTGGACAACAGGTCCATCCCTGCCATTCCTATTTCTCAATGAGGTTAGGTGAAAGGCATTTGACCCCAGTGGGAAGTCTATTGGGCTCAGTCAAAGTGGTAGTGTGATGTTCAAAGCTCTAATTCTCTTCTCATGTTATAAATAATATTCTATACTCTAAAAAGTATTGTTCAAATAAAGTCAATTTTGGCAATTATGTGACCCAATCCTGGTTTATTAGAGTAGGTGTCATTCCCAGCAGTGGGAGGAGGAAGGTCTCTATGGATGTCTTCATGATAAATCCATGCGTAGCAGCTGATATAAAAGGGGAGGAGGAGATAACAGTGAGGAGTGATGTGGAATGCTATGGTTAGTTACAACTGGGTAAATAAAAATATTAATCGGAAAATGAAGAAATAAAATATACACATGCCAAAATTCTGCAAGGTGAGATAGATGACAGGGGTGATTACTTGAGCATTGGTAATGTAATTTGATCGAAGGGGAAGAAAGTGAGTAGACTGTAGGCAGAGTGGTGAATTTAGGTCAGGTGAGAGCCATTTTTGTTTGTAGAGAAAAATTTTTATCAACCATCCTCATTTTGCTGATACAAAACACCAGGCTCTAAATATTCCGATGCTCCTGCAATCTAACTTATATAATCAACATTAGGAACATTACAATCAACCCTTTCCTTTTTTAGGTTCAACCATTCAGAGAATATGGCATCATGCCTTTTTACTCTGCTGTATGTATGTGATGCGGCCTCTATTTGTTAAAATAGGCACAGAGGTTTTCACGTATATTGAGTTAAAAATAAATAATAAAGTCTTTGCTTAGTATTTTTTTGTGAATATGTTGATGACAGCCTTGGTTTTAGCAGTTCACCATCATTTTCTAGTCTTCAAATTTTGAGTGGGGAATAGTACATGTCATTTAACCTAAAGAAGTGGTAAGGGATGAAGAGGGCAAGGAACAAGGAGCATTGTTTTATTTATACCTTGGACAATAAACATTTGGATGCGGTATCGAGCAGAATAAGTGTAGTTTATGCAGGAAAATAAGTTCCAGCTACAGCTGCCACAAATATTGATTGAGTGGATAGAAAGAAAGGAACAGGAATCCAGAAACATGATGGGCGTGAAAAAGAAAATCAAATTCTTTTTTACCTCTAAAATGTGATAACTCAGAGGAGCAGAGAGTACTCAGAAGTAAAAGTGAGGTTAGTACAGAGGTGCTCACCAGTTGGGAAATAGAAAGTGATCAATAAAATTCTGAAGCTGTACTGTCATCTGATTTCATGTACTACACGCATACTGTACCTGTTGATGTTGCCCAGGTATTGAAGGACATGTTGTGTGTATATGAAATGAGTGGACAGAACAACCTCTGAATTTTAATTTTAAAGATGCTGTTCCATCTCATAATGCCTGCTGTGGTTGAATTTAGAAAGTGACCATTTCTTACTTAGAGCTAAAATACATGTAAAGTACACCCTGGTGGAAATATCCTGTCATATAGCCAGTGATTAAAACAATGGGAATCACTGGGAATGTCACTGGAAACTCACGATCTACCAAATTAAAATAAAAACTTATTAAATGTTTGATTTGGAGTGTCTTCTCCACTTTTGATTTAAAATATTAATTTTAGATTTTTTAACATTGCATCATCTATTAAATCTAGTTACTGGGAAAATCACTGGACACCCAGTGCGGTAATATCTATACCTTTAACTCACTGGCTCGACCCCAAGAATTACTGGGTACAGTGCTTTCAATAACTAGTTGGGTCATTGTTAAAGAAATGTAGAGTAAACTTTTTAAGGACGTTTAATGATAAATGACAAATGTTTAAAATCATTACTATGAATTATAAGTATTACTTTGATGATTTTTTGCTTTGTTCCATTAACATTTGGTCACTGGGAGAGTCACTGTCTGAGGCACTGAGAAGTTACTGTCTGAGACACTGAGGGTCACTGGATATTTTCACCTGGGCATAAAAACAATGCCTAGAGAATTGAGAAACTGAAGAAACTTGAGTAATAGAAAGACAGTGTAACATTGAATCACTAAAGGAAGAATCATTAAAAAACCTATATATGCAGTGACTGTCAGACAAACTTGGACCAGACATAGTTGGAAACATTCAGAACATATACATGCTACCTACAAAAATCATACATTAAGCAGCTTTTTAATGATTTCATGGAAAACGAGAGTTGGTTACGCCTACGAGTCGGTTGATGCAAGCCAATAACCCATTATAAGTGACATAAGTGCCTGGAGCAAGGTACAAAAAACGCTGGCTTTATTATTTAGTATTCTTGGATGAGGAAAGCGAAATATTCCACTTAGAGTACAATTTAAGACTCGTTAATTCGGTAGGGTAAAGGCTAAATTTAAGGCAGATAAATGATAATAAATCCATTTCCAGTACCTGGCGAAAATTTAGGAAGTCCTCCCATTTTTCTAAAATATTCCTGAACGTCAAGCACAATTTCCTGAAGGTGAGGAGAATCAAACCTTTGCCTCCACCGATATGTACTTAGGGAGCATAATCGAAGAATCACCGGCCTGAATTTCACCGCAAATCGGCCCAGCATCTGTGGTCTGGGAGGTTAGCGTGGGGTGGGCGATTTATCGATTGGCTCGGCATTCAAGCTTTTGTTAACTTAAAATGCAAACACGCCGTTCCACGATTTCCTACACGTTTTCCGCAACGGACTGAATAATTCACCGCGCTTATCGCTTCTCGCGACTTGTTTTCTTCCTCCCGGTATAAAATTACTGCGGAAACATTTAGGTTATGTGGCGAGAAATTGTCTTAGAACACCTGTTTTGTGTTCTTAAGGGTGTAATCGGCTATGAATAATGCGGTGTTTCTGCTTAAGAGAGATTATTAAGTATTTTTGTCTTACTCTAAGGTTGTGATGGGCAAGGACACGGATATGAATACTCATTACTAGCCTTAAACGCTAAGATTTAAGAAATGTGGAGTTTTTCCTTCAGGGTCACTAGTTACCTAATGGATTCAGTTAACTAAAAGCTAAATATGGACGTTATTTTCATATTTAATTTAAACTGTACTTCCGTGACAGATTATTTTTTCGGCCTAACTTCTTTTTTTTTTTAAATTGCTACAGAGGCATTATTGAAGCACGAAAGAATATTTCTTCCGACCTTGTTCTTTTTACGAAGTTACATGTAAATATTCAAGAGAGAAACCTATACGTCCTGTTTCTTTCAGAAATTGAAATTACTCCGTTTCATTTACCAGACTCTAGTCACCGGCCGCATTTGAATCCATATGGTTTATTTTTCCTGTGACTAAATTATTTCATCATAATTGCTATCATTTAGAGGTGTCTTCTTCGTTAGTCAGTTAGTTATTCAGGGGAGGCGACCGACAACTTTTAGGATAGGTGAGTAACTTGGTAATGGTAGGAGATGTTAGGGAATGGAGGAAGGGTGGAGAGAAACCCGGCGTCTGCATTAGCCCACTCTAATAGACAGGCGACTTCCCATCCGACGGACGGAGTACTGAACCTGAAATGCCCTCCACTAGGCACTCAAGTAGGGATCGGTTTGCCACGGAAAAATCCTCCACTGCCAGTAATCGAACCCTGGCCCTTGGGATGGGAGGCCAGTACTCTAGCCACCACACCAACCCGCGCACGCGCCGGACTCATTTGATGCGTCTTTCCTTAAACATATGCGTAATAATACGCACGTGTGTCAAGCGGATTGCATACATCTATTTATGATTGTTGGCTGAAATTCGCCGTTAGCTCGATGAACAACACACGTTCTTTTATGACGCTTAATGTATTGATTTGATAAATAGGTACCAATAAGGCCCTACCGGTAAGGATTGATGGAGTGTCCTTACTCAACGTCGCATTTTAGTCATCAATCCCTTCCATTCCTACGCTAGCTTTATCTGAAAATCGGCATTTTATACATCTTTTCATACTATCCTTAATTTTTTTCTTCCCTACTCTCGCTTATCCAGCCATCTTACTTCAGTAGCGACCTTCAGAAATCCAAGCTTCCAATTTTTTCTCGTGATCTCTCCCTTGAGTTCTTGTCTCAGATCCGTATGAAGGCACGCTCCATCTTTGCTATCCTTCTCTTTACATCCCTGCTCAAGGATATCGTCAGGATAACGCCTATTCTTTTGGTAAACGCCAGCATAGTCAAGGAATTTATTCTCCTTTATTAATTTCTGCTGCGCTCACCTTCGAACAGTCTCTTAAGTTCAGATTTTATTACTCAACTTTGATCTTAGTAGGCTCGAATATTGAGTGTGGAAAGCTACCCCGAAGATGAAAGTAATGTAGTTCTGGACACGATGAAATGAGCGCCATTCTTCGTCAACATTTGATAACTCAGAACGGCTTTTGGGTTCAACTTTCCTGGCACCGGGCTTCGCTTACAAAGGATCGAAGTTATACTTTTTATATTATATCTTACGTTTAAGGAGTCTTGAAATGAACAAATTCAAAGCTCGCGAGTTTCCACAGTCTTGAAGTGGAATTGGAAATTCTTTCATATTAAGGCTATAACCATCTAAAAATGGGAAGAATCGATGACTTTTCCTTGACAGCTACCGTGCCTCATAATCCTCTTCTTCTGTTACAGAAAAATCTCCCGGAATATCATGGATGCGGCTTAGCAAGAGTGACTGACTGTAATATGGCAGTTAATCAGTAAGGGTATTATTCATGTATTTTGACAATTTGAACTCTACGTATGACATTAACCCACGGTTGAATTAGGTTGTACTACAACGTTAATTTTTGATCTCACAAGCTAACAATTATTGCTATTAGGTAGTTTTTTATGGGGTTGGTTAGGTTTTGATGGTATGTTTCTTATATTTTACCTTTACACTGTAAAAAGTAGACCTGATTTTAAGACACAAAAGCGATCTGAATTTCAGATGCAACAATTTTAAGACAGGGTATGCTGAATTTCAGCAGTAATATCTTGTCTAAAAATAAGGCAGGTGAACGACTGAAAATCAGACCATCCAGAATCCTGCTTCCTCTGCTTCCTGCTTAACTGCTCCTGTACCAACCATCCATATTCCTGCCTCTTCCGCACCTTGCATCCGTGTTCCTGCCTTAAACCAGACAGCGCTTAAATTCAGATCGCACTGAAAATCAGATCAACTTTTTACAGTGTAATGAGTCATTCCTTTCACTCTCTTTGTTTGTCTTCTCACCAGCTTATCTTCCATCTCTCTTCATTCCAAATAAATGTCTCTCCTATTTATCCCCTTTTCTGGCATATGTAAGATTCTTTTCTTAACAACGATCATCAGTATCCAACTAAACATCACTTGATGCATCCATTTACACTGCCTCGTACTAATTTTTGCCAACAGTTTTGGTTACTATTTACCGTTGGTAATTTTAATGTATTAAGCTATAACCAATTGTTATAATTTGTGTTCTAAAATATTATTTCAATATTACAATATTTGTGTTCTAAAAGCTATCATAAACTATATGATGTGCAAATAATTAGCTTTAACATTTATAATTTATTTACGTAATGAAACGGGAGTACCTTGCTTTTCAATGTGACATGTCAGTGGAGAATATTGGGCCGTTAGTTTATGGCGGGAATGGTTGGAATATAAGCACGGCTTTCACTTGGACGTAATAATCGGAGCGTTTATTGTGTTTAATTTTCTTCAGTTCTTCCTCTAATTGCCGTCAATGAGCGAGTGCGTGATTATAATCCATAATTAAATACACTTAATATTCACAGGACCTTTCACGAAATTTAGCCAGGGGGGGAAGATAGGGGACATGAAACTTGTACTATACTGAATGTATCAGAGCAATGAGTAAGGATTTATTGCTCTGGAACCCAAATCTGCCATATTCTGTATTAACAACTTTTGGGTTTGAGTAAATTTGTTGCTCTATAAGTGTGATACCTCTGAAAAATCTGCAAATCAATTTTGTTAAGGTTACGAAAGCATAAAATACATATGTGTACTCATATAATAATCCGAACCCTAATAATAACATAATAAAAACGCTGGAAAATCGGTCGTTGATGGTACCAGCTTTACACCGTAAATGTTATATTAGGCAAGTGACATTTTATCTACCTGGTTTACCAAATTTGTTTGTACTAGAGTGAAAATAATTGATTTAAATATGTAAGGTTGCACATGCGTGAGCCGTCTCTTGAATGACGAGCGACAATTTTGAAGGGGATCAGGGTTGGTGTAGTGGCTATAGTATTTCTCTCCCATTCCGAAGGCCCAAGTTCTAATTCCGGCATTGATAAGAGATTTTTCATTGATATACCGGTCCGTACTAATTCAGGTTTATTATTATATCAGTTGTATAGGACGTTAAACTGCGGTAAACCCCTTGGAGTATAAACACCCGATACTTTTCCCGGCGTTCTCTAACAAATTCTTATTCAATATTTCCTAGATGACAGTTCCTCTGTCGATACTCCAAAATAATAACCATCCCAACCGAAGTCTATTATTTATGACCTATAACATCTGCTCGTTTTAAGCTGGCCTCCAATCCTGAGGACCCGGGTTCGATTCCCGGCAGTGGCGGATTTTTCAGTGGAAAACCGGTCCCTACTTGAGTGCTTAGTGAAGAGTATTTCAGATTCAGTACTCCGTCCGTCGGATGGGATGTTAAGCCGTGGTCCCCTTAGCGCCTGTCGTTAAGAGAAGGCTAATGCCGATGCCGGGTTTCTCTTCACCCTTCGTCCGTCCCCTGAAAACTCCTACCTTACCCAATTACCCACCTATCTTAAATGGTGCAAATGACCTCAGCTGTCGGTCGCCTCCCCGGAATAGCAAACTAGTATCTAAGTAACTCGTTTTAAGCAATACTGGGCCCTTAACCCTTTTTCTTGTGATATTTTACCCAGCACAAAGTCAAGGATACTCGCTAACACAATAGTATCTTTCCAGTATAGTGTGATACAGAACTAGAATGCTGGCTAACAATTATGATCGCTGTCATACTCACTGAGCTTCTCGATTTCATAATTGACGTTCTACTAATTTGCTACTTGCTCCCAGTAGGACCTAGTACCCATAGACCAATCACGTTAGCGTTTAAATTTGCTGTGCGATCTTCTCTTTTTTGAATTAGTAATTCCCTGGCGGTGAAATCAACACATGGGGAAAATGTCTCGACGGTTGTTTTATTCGCCTGTTGCTATTGATTGCCTCATTATAGTAAAATTATGGTAGACATGGGTGTCTGTATAATACAAAATTGCCCGTTTACAACGACGAAGTGATGAGGACAAGAGCATTGCAGGAAATAGAAAATGTTTTGGGTACCTTAAGATTAGGCGATACACAGATTGATTGATTGATGTCACAGATTGATGACGGAATTAAATTCGTGAAGTTACCGTCTTTCATGGATTTATTTCTATTTTTGTTTACATTTAGCTACATAGTACTACTTTCTACCCAGCGCAAGTTCCATGGTCGTGCAAAACCTTCTTGAACGGTTCCAACCATGTTAGATACCGTCCTTGATGTCAAGTACTAGCTAGAATTTTAGTCTCGAGGTGGATCAAGTATTGTGCGAAATGACTTTATTCAGTTTGAACTCAGAATTCTAGAACGCCGACTATATCAAGTTGTGACGTCAAGGCCTCGACGAGACATTAGGCTTACACACACAAATATGGAGTATCCGAGGATGTGATGACGAATATTGATATTTCCGATCATAGATAATGAGTTTCCCCAAGGTAATAAGGCTCCAGAATTCCTATCTCGATTTCGCTATTCGAAGCATTCTTACACCCATTGAGTTTTGACTGCATCGGAATTGCCGTGCACGGTTTTGCATCAGCGGGCTGAGTAGTCAACAATCAGGATCTCACCACCTTTAACTCCCATAACTTTCGCGTGGTCGCCCCTTCGACTTTCTGCCCAACAATCGCCACAAAGAAGAGTCTTGGTTACGGTGACTTTGGGAATCCTCTTCTCTCTCTTTGGAGTGTCGGTTGCGACGCGTGACATAATGGCGTCCAGAATTACCCCGTCGTCCCTACTGCCGCCAGAGCTGATCTACAGCAAGCGGATGAAAGTCGTGCTTGCCATGGCCATCAACACTTCTGTCCTGAGGACGCCCGCGTCCTTGCTGAAGGAGGTAGGCAAGTTCTGGATCACGACCGCTCGCCTTTAACCTCTTCAGAACGGAATTCACTTATTAGTTGTAGTGTATGAGGAATTTAGTTGGCCCAACAGCTACGGGTATAGCAGTAGTAGTATGAATAATTTTTAAGGTACCTCTGCTGTTAAGGTTATATGACACCTTCCAACCTTAGCTCTTCTACATTTGCAAAATTGAAAGAATTCGTATACCTAAGTTCCCAAAACGTCGAAATTTACAAGAAAAAAACAAAAAATACAATTTCTTATTTATATCAGTAGCGATTTTCTAGAATCTCTACTTATTGCCCGTGTGTCATTCAAATAACCTCATAATAGGTGCAAATAACTACTTTTTCTCGTCCCCTTCCCCTTAGTTCTACTACGAAAATAGCGTTTGATTATTACTTGTATTATTTAAACGTAAAATTTGGTTTTTGCGTGTTGAGAATAATTTTCTCGGTACTGTGGTTTGTTTTGCTAGTTTGGCACAAACGGCTTCGACTCGACGAATGCAGTCTTCAATTCGTCACTTAATGAATCTTAGCGGTGTGAAACACAGGAGGCATTCTTACACACAAATCAATGAAAAAAACCTGAAGCCCTTTTCTAAAAATTGCAGCTGGATACAAATAATATAGGTTTGCCCAAGCTAAAAAAATGACGTGATATTCGGGGTTGTTACATTATTGGTTGGTACATGATTGGAAATAAGTTTACACTAGCGTCACAAGCAGCTTCAAGGCTTCGTCGATATCAAGCATCTCTAAACTGTTATGATTTTATTCGGCTCATAGAATATTCTGCTAAAATGTTTTCGCAATTCCGCAGCTTGACTCCGTAGCTAGTTGGACAAATTTTTCAATTAAAATTTACAAACAGGGTGTTTATAAATTTTTAAGATATTAATCAAAATTTTGCTCATAGTAGGTATATTGATATTGCATGTGAATGGTGATGTGAATATTAGTATTATTCATAATTTTATTGAAAACTTACTCGTTATTCTTGCGGTATTTATTCGTACTCTTTAAGCCTCGATGACAATCATCGGTAGGTACTTCAAATAAAAACGAACGTAGCCCTAGTTTTTTTAATACGGCCCAATGAAGCACTCGATATTTGATACATTTGGTAGACCCCTGGTCTGGATTTTCACAGTTTTAGGCTTGCCGATAATTAAATTGTACTAATAAATAAAGTACTGATTATATTACGATCATGTATCCGATAGTCCATCCAGCCAGAGATTAAATTAATTTCAGTTTTTACGAGAGCACCATTTATTTTTTTTAAAGCTTTTCGGAATAAGAGGTATCAAATTTGATTACTCGTAAGCCTCACTCTCGAGGAATTTTTTTTTGTGCGGTAGTCTGCGTCAAATTTGTAAATAGAGCCACTTTCGTACGCTGGATTACGTGAAGTGTGTTGAGCGAAATCGGCTACGATACTTTTTTTCCAATTGTTCTAATTTATTTTACCGCAAATGCACGCATTCACTCAAATATTGAACTACTACTGATGAAACAGTATCAATATTGTGTCCATCAAGTAATTGCTGGTGGCTTTAATTACACTTATCTGAGTACATCTTCAATTACTCTTCTTGTTTATAAAAATTGACGAATTAATTTTATGATTTGCTCAATAGTTAATTCTTTCGTAAAAATTGCAAATGCTCTCAGAATCACGTGATATAACTTTTTAAAAAGATAAATTTTATTAAAAATTTTGTTCATGCCGTCCTCATAATCCTTTTCAATCTATCTTTGAGAGACAGAATTGAAACGCCACGCACCGATATCGCCAAAAGATAATATTTGCCCTGATGAATATATTTATCTACTTCGTGTCATTCAATAGGAATAGCTAATGGGAGACGAGTATATTTTGATCTCACCAAGTAACATATCACTTTAATATTTCATTTGAAGTAAGTTAATAAAGAGGTCTGTTAATAGGTATAGATATCCTGAGAGATATTTTGTTGTTGGTGGAACGCGGTGATTATTTACGTTGGATGAGGACTTATTTTGGGTACTTAAAATTATCTCATAATATGGGAAATGAAGTACCTCTAATCGAAATTTAGTTTGAAGTTGTTGAGTTGCGTGGAGCGAAATCAGAACTTTTAGGGAGAGGATTAAGATTTCGAAGCTTTACTCAGGGAGGGAAAAGCTATTATATTTGCATATTTGAAGATACATTGTCAGGATGTGTCCCTAAAAGCGACTATGAAAGTGAGTGCCCCCGGCAGTGAAATAATTTGATTGCAGACACCAAAAATTGAGATAAAAACCTTCAATTAAGCAGAGAAGATTGAATCACTCCGTCATCAAAAGTCGAGTGGGTAATTAAAAAATAATCAAATTTTTTGCTTGCGTTTTCAGAATTGGTGGTCTTCTTGGCTTCACTTGATTGACGCTCAAGAAAATACCCACAAAATTTTGCACTTTGTAAACATGCCCACAAATAGGAAATACCACGCTCATTGGTGTTAATGTTAGCATGCTGCCTCGAAAGAGCATTAATATTCGGCCGTTTTTATCATTTCGGTTTTCTAATGCAGACAGCATTCATAATCTTGGGTTCCCTCTAGTTTCCTGTTAAAAATCGGCCCAAATATAGAAGAAAAAATTGCTGTCTTATTCTTATTTGAGATATGCCTAGTCATTTCGTGAATTTGCTATGGAGATTGGGGGGTTGGTAAGGAACGCTATCTTTTGTTTCGTAAAAAACTCGCGATATTCCTTTCATTCATTTTTCTCGTTGATCGGTGTCTCCCAGGTGCTCATTTCATTCGTAACTAGCTTTTGCGGGTCTACTATAGAAACTAGCTGACTACTATAGAAAGACACCAAAGGTACCGATCCGATGGAAGGAGGATTGAACTTGAAGTGCCTCATACACTCACATACAAGGTAAATATATATCGATCGTCTTCCCCTTCGAGATAGGTCTTCACCACAACAAAAACAGCTGCCATAATTGTGATCAATTTGCTGTGCTCTCCATAAGAGTTACATTGGTGACTCAATTCAAATTAGGAATTAGGCATGAAAAAAACATGTATTTGCCGATTTTTGCAGCTGCAAATAGTTCTCTAACGCTGAAGAGTTGGACTAGATTTTTTATTTTACCGTTGGAGCAATCATGGAGGAGGAAATCGGTTAAATACTGATTACGACAAAAATAATAACAAACTCACTCGTCACGCATGCCTGATGCAAGTGGAATGGTTCATTTGTTTCCATATATTTTGATATTTATGGGGGTTAGAATACACTTGTGGAGTAGGCATTGATATACCAAGCCAATGGGTGACAATGAAGCCAGAATGGGGGTAGATGGGAAGGATTAACCTACTCTGTGCAAAACATGGTGTTTAGCACGGCCTCTCATGGTGATTGCATGTATATTAAAACATAAATAACAATTAAATCATTCCCAAATTTCATCGTAGCGGCGTCAGTTAATCTTCCTAGGGCTATTTAAGGAACGTATTAATATATTGTATTCCCCAGGGAGTTTATTTATTTAACAACATAAATAGCACCAAGGCCTTTACATTTGGTTATATGAAAATTAAAATAATAATAAATTATAACAATTACAAATAAAAACTATAACAAACAGAATCCTAACGTGAAGAGGTAATTATGAGGTTGAAAGGCGTTGTAAATGGTTATTGAAGCTGTTAAGTTAATTTTTTTTACCAAAGTTGGTTCTAATTTAACGTATTTAAACTATATATTTGGCGCCTGCTTGCATACTTGCGCACCTCCCTCTGTTTCTTTTGAGGTTTTTAAAAAGTCATTCCATTTTTCATCTTACTACGCCCAAGTTTTATGGCGTACAAAAGTAACTTCATCGGTGCGAGTATCGCGTCCATATGTCGTACCTATAAAGATGGCCGCTTTCTACTCAATTGAGCTACGATAGGTACCTCCGCCAGTACATTCTAAAATATTCGGTTTACCACCGGCACGTTCCAATAGTACCGAGAAAAAAATCATTCACCTTGACCGGTACTCGAACCCAGAACCCCCTGATTTTCTTTTCAGGGGAAATTAGGGGGTTACGGGATCGAGTCCCCGTCAATTTGAATATTTTTTTCTCTGTAGAAATAGACTCTTTTCACAAACTTAGCTGCTATTCACGGTTACGCGTTATATGTAGCACCATCATTGAGCGCTTCCTTGTGCGTATCCTACCATTTAACACTTTCTTCGAGGATACAGTCCAGCATACCCTTTAGTGCCACTTTAGGTGATTTTTCTTCCACCAATCAATCTCTACCCTTCTTTCCCCTTTGATCATCCGCTTCTTTGATTCAAAGGGTATGTAAATTATGTCTACCTTTGTGCTCATGATGGACGGTTATAGAAGACTGAAGTGATCAAAGAACCCTTTTTTTATTTTATTTGTCCCCATTCCAGATTGGAACCAAATGCGTCGATTCAACCTTAAATCACGTGAAGCTATCAGAAATCACTTTTATCGACAGGATTTAATAAGGGACCAGCTTGAGTAGTTTTAACAATTTCTGGTCCCTGTCACCCTTTTCTCATGAGGAAGTTTAATGTTGAGCGCGGAAGAGTAGGTACTTTAAAAGCTCCGTCAACTTTGACCTTTTCAGAGAAAAGGATCGTTCGAGGGCCTTCACTTTCCTCCTGGTGTAGAGAGCTTTACCATTAAACGCAAGAAAGTATCTTTTAAGCGGTTGTTCACTTGAATCATTTAAAAAATACAAATTAATGACTAACTCGGACGACATATTTAAACTGAATTACTCTAGCAGGCGAAAAAGCTCAAAAGTTGACAGGAACAATTTGTTTTGTTCATTTCCATTCCATCACGCTTGAATAGTAAAATGCCTATTAGTACTTCCAAATAATTTGAGCTGATAGAGGGTTGAGAATGTTCCCAATGTAGAGAGTGAGGAAGCATGGAATACATAATGAAGGCGAAAATGTTATTAATATTTAATTTAAGTGTACCCGTGCCCAAAGAAAGAGTAAGGGATGGAAATCCAGAATGTAGTACAAGTAGTGGTGAATGCAATATACAATTTTGGGAACATTATCCCTTCGTATTAACGTGAATCTTTAATTTTCCAGAACATTATAAGAGTATCTTAAATAGTGCTTTTAATTAATAAACTTTGTACGAGAAATAATTGTCAGTGATAATTATGAAGTTTCACTCGACCTTAGTGTTTGGTTTATGTGCTAACATAAAATTTTATCCAAGTGGTTGTCATAGTCATCAGAGGAGGTCACTGAACGAACGATCTGCGCGTATTTTGTAAAATGTATGGAGCGGAGGAAGTGTGGAGATAAACCTGGCACCGGGCTTAGCCTACTGTGAACGAAAGGAGCCAAAGAGGTTAATAATTTGGCCTCCTGTGACCAAGTGGATAGACCAGGATGTCGATCGATACGGGAAATACGGGTGATACGGGAAATATACGGGAAATTAACATTACCCTGGAAAATACGGGAAATATACGGGAAATTCGCATAGTGTCCGGGAAATTTCAAGAAATGCTCTGTAATGAACAGATCCAGAAGATCCCCATATTTTCGGTTGGTGGGACCTTAGCAGTGCGGGAGTCGCAGTGTTTAGCCCATGAAGATTTCGTAACCCACTGAGCGCAAGGTTGTCATTTCAGCGCACGTGAGGCTAACTCGGCAAGTGTGGAAACAGCACACACACGTCTGTCGCCCTTGCCACAGTAGTAGGTTTCGCGTCGCACGATTTTGACGAATAATGCAGCGTGATAATGTGACTTATCCGGTTCGAAAGTCTACTTTAATAAGATAGAAAGTTTAATCACTTTATTTTACCTGTTGTACTAGATAATGCATGTGGCGAATTATTTTGTAACTATCAGTGTAATTTGGACCGGTCCAAAATACTCGCTCTTCGGTGGTCCGAAATACACTATGAGGATCAAAATAAAATGAGACCGAATTTCACAGAAACATCCTTAGATACATTAAAAAGAATTATTTGCACTTTTCTACACGAATTATGATAAGAGTGGAGTAATTTCTGTATTTGAACTAGCAAAAGTAACTTTATATTTCGCTGTCGCCTTAGGAGTCAGAGCCATTCCAATGGGTGTATTTGTCTAGAGTGTGTCTTCGTTGTTTATGCTTTGTGTGGGGGAAGGGAACTTCACGATTTCGCTCACTTAGCCTTTATGCCTCAATCACCTGGGCATGATTGTTGAAATTTAGAGAGAAGACATTCCAAAAATACTCCCAAACGTCTACACCGTAAACATGTTGCTACCCTTAATGAATACAAAGTAAAGCTATCGGTCCGAATTACACGCCGGTTCAAATTACACGGACTTCTCCTATACGGGAATTTAGCAAATAATCGTCCGGGAAATACGGGAAACACACGGGAATTTGAAATTGGGCCGCCGATCGACATCCTGGTTGAGCGTTGAGCTAATGACCGGAGGGTCCCGGGTTCAAATCCCGGGCAAGAGCTCGCAGGTGGCCCAGGGAAAGAAACTGGCCCCCCTTCCCTGAATGTGTGAATTTCACTCGACAGTGGCTTAGTACGGGGTGAGCTATACCTTCACCTATCAAAAAAACGAACCTTCGGGTTGAACACTAATAAAAAATGTTCCCGACCGAATACTGCACTCGAGGTGAACATAGCACTCGAGTAGGGACCGGTATACCACAGGAAAATCACTGCTACTGACGGGACTAGAACTTTGAGTCCTTTGAGATTGGAGGTAGCTCTCTGGCCACCACATCATTATAATCTCTATGCTATATCCAAGTGTGAATGTCCTGAAAATAATATAACCTCTTAATTATGCGGGTTTTGGGGTAAAGATGTGAGCGTTCTCCCTGTTGAAGGGTAGCATATCCTTGCAAACATTCCAAGGTGCATTGAAATTTTCTGGTACCTATTTTGTGTCGGCGACTGAAAATCCGAAACAACTTTGAGTGAAATTTCTCATCACGCCCCTCTATCGGCTCCGGTTACGGATATTCAGCTACTGACGCACGCGCCGGTGGGTGGGACCGAGGTAAAGGAAATGATATTTTGAAGATAGTTAACCTGGAACTTCAATTCGAGTCAAAGGGAACTGTGAAGCGGGCGTTGGATGGGTGGTTAGGTTTGTGGAGGCGAAGAAGCGTAAAGATGCCACTTTGGAGTTAGACTCGGGTTGGTGTTATAGTCGTGTCGTTTAGCCGTTAGATATTGTTCGACGGTGCATATTGAGGGTGGGTAGAGGAGGTTGGGGTTTGATCATTACGGGAAGGAACTTCGGAGAGTTTGAGGGGCAAGAAAGTGCGCGGATATCAGAGAAGCGTAGAAGGTTGGAGCGGGATGGGCGAACGGGGAGATGGGATCGGGTGGATTCATGGGTCTCTCCACCGCAAAAGCCGTTCCGATGCCGGTGGGATCTTCCCCGGGCACTTTTCGGGAGTCTTCGAGTGGGAAAATCGCGAGAGTGAGGGAAACAGAGGAAAACTTCCTTCTCTTTCTCTCACTTGTTTGTTCTTACCCACGGGACCACTCATCTCCGCTAACTCCTTTTCGGTCCGTGACGTCAATGCGAGGAGCTCGCTTCCCTGTCACGTACGCCGAATTCCATCCATCCACGCCTTTAGACTCGAACTCAACGAGGGATCCTCATCGTGTTTGTTCAATATCGTGTGTTCCACCCAGCGATTTTTCTTCGTCGTCTCAAAAAATCTGACCCATTAATACTGAAAAGTGGTGCTGTAAAATTGATCGTTGCAAGTTCATGCATTTCGAGAGAGTTGCTTTTTACCCATCGGTTTTGCCGATTTTCGCTATTCCCGATTTTATTTTTTGCTTTACATTAGATATTATAGCTATTTTAATCGTGATTGGTTGTTTCATTAGTTTTATTTTGCAGTATCTTTTCGCTAATCAGTCTCGTTATGCCGGCCGGAGTAGCCACTAGCGGCCAATAGTCACCTACCAATGTTTTTTTTTGGTTAAGATTAAGGGTAGATACTACATAAACTGGTGGGGCACGTAAACATTTAATTGTACCAATGCAATTTGTTATACTTTAGTTTTTTTCTCGTCATTTATCATTTATGTCATCGTCCTGTTCAATGTATCATCAACTATTATTGGACATTGGGTATCTCCTCGTAATGGATTACCTTCAGGTCCTCTGCATTCCTTGCTAAGATTCCATCCCCGGGCCAGTCTAAATTTTACGTTTGACAGTTTCCTATGGTAGGATTAATCTTACACCATTTAATGGGTAATGTTTGGGAAATTAGATGGAAATATGTATCGATAGGCTAGAATGAAAGCTGTCGATTTCCAGCTGCCATTATTGTATTGCTGAAAGAAACCCAACTCACTTTATTTTCCAACGACCTTATGCTTGAAATACTCAAATAATTTGTTTCGTGGAAAATAATGTCTCGGAATAGCTTTCAATGGTGTTTTTCAATCCTGAATGATGATTAACATTCACGCCGACTAGCTAGTAGTTACCGCTTTGGTATGGAGAAAGAAAGTGAATTTTATCCTTTAGCAATCTATATCATAAAAATTTTTTATTTCGCGGCCCATCATTAATTTTTGGATGTTATCGTAATGTGAAGAATCGCGTTTGATTCACTTCTTTTCCTCTTTCCAGATTCCACCTTATATCATCGACGCCTTCCTTACCATACCACCGCGTGATTCAAGAAACTTCTGGAAATGGGAGCATTCAGGGTATGTGAACCAAATGGTAAATAGATATTAGTTTGGACAGTTCCAAGATATTGAGCAAAAAAGAAATATTATCTGTTGATTTTAAAGACGCGGTTTGCGCGCATGGCAGTTCTTTTGGTATCAGATGAGTGATGTATTTTTTTTCTTTCTCCTCTCATCTGTGTATCGTGTCTTCTCCGCTGATTGCCCAAGAATCAAATCCGTAATTATTTTCGAAAATCCGCAACCACTGCAATCCGGCACTTACTAATGATTGCTACAATCATCTGGAGCATGTAATGCATAAGTGCCATAGTATACCTCGTTAAGAACCTCGATAGAGTTTTACATGGGATATCTGTACTAGCCCATAGTCCTTTCATTATAGGGTGACTTGGATTTGTTTTGAGAAATATGATAACGATGAAAAAGACGATGGATTTTAATGTTTAGTGCAGACGGTGTAGACCTCATGATGTCTCGAGTCCGGTGATAGTAATGGACACGTGTGAAATATCGTTACTTCACTGCTCGGGGTCCAGGTGCTGTTCTTGAGAGGATCTTAAGCTGTGAAACCCGAACTGTGTCGTCCTTAATTCTAGTAATTGTGACAGTGTGCGGTTATCAGGGTGGAATGGGCCACGTGCGGCGAATGAGGAGACTATCGACTTCATTTGGCTTTTCAATTTCCGGGCGCCGAGCTACAATTAGGTTAGGCGAGGTAAAGGAGCTGGTGTAAGGTTAAAGTTTTTTTTCGGGCACGTTTCCCGAACTACTGTTCCAGTTGAATGGAAGTTTTCACCTGTTTAAGTTTAGTTGGTGCTCATTCACCATTCTTGTTTAACCCTCAAAAGTTGGTTTCGTGCAGCCCAAAGTCGAGGTTCAGTTAGTGGAAACCGTATCAAATAGAGCAGGGGTCGGCAAAGGTGAACGGAACTGCCAAGCGTGTCTCTCACGTCGGTTCAAAGATTGTTCGAGAGGCATAAATATTTTTTTTTTTTTTTTTTTTTTTTTTTTTTTACGAGTAAGGAAAATTTAAAAGCATATCATTATTGAAAAATATCAAGTAATATTGTTGAAAATTTTTCAAAATACAGAAAATTTCGCTATCCCCCTATATTTTAATCACTGTGAGCAATGAACTTGCATTTATGAAAAAATATCTGTATGTACGGTTTCCCCTCCCCATGGACTACGCCTTGTCGTGGTGGGATTGGGGCTTGCGTGTTCCCGTGACCCCTAGAGCTACACTGGCGGGAGTAACTAATATTGCTCCTGGTAGGGTCACCCATGCCAGACAGGTCGAAGGGTAGGAGCCTGACGAAAGGTAGTCCACGTACCGTACTCGCAGCGTCTGTTCCTCAGTGAGGCGGCTGTGAGAAGGCGTCTGACCCCAGTGGGGCGGCCTAACAAGTGAAGGTGTCACGTTAAAAACACTATTGAGGCAGGCAACGGGAAACCACCTCAATTAAACTCTCCCAAGATCACAATGGACTTGAACAATAGAGAATTGAATCCTGGCAACTACGGGGCCCGGAACCAAATTAGTGGAACGGGTGTCGTGCCCGGCAGCAGGGTAAGCAAGGACTCTGCGGTCGTCATCTCACGAAATCCTTGCACGAAAAGAATGACAGCAGCAGCGGCAACAACAGCGGCGGCGAAGAATAAACCAGAGAAGAGAGCAGCAATGCTAAGGATCGGGACATGGAACGTTAGGACTATGTTAAGGGCAGGAAAACTAGAGAACATTAAGCGTGAAATGGAGAGGGGAAAGATCGATTTGTTGGGACTAAGCGAAGTAAGATGGAGAGACCAGGGGGACTTCTGGAGTGAAAAGTACAGGGTTATATACAGTGGAGGGGAAGAGAGCCAGCGGGGAGTAGCAGTCGTATTGAATGCAACATTAGGAAAAAGGGTGTTGAATGTGGAACAGGTAAGCGATAGAATACTAGCCATCGAAATCAAAGCTAAGCCGGAAAATGTAGTCGTAGTACAGGTTTACATGCCGACAGGGGGTCATAGAGAAGAGGAAGTTGACGAAGTATATGACCAGTTGGAAGAAGTAATGGGGAAAGTAAAGGGCAGGAAGAACCTAATAGTTATGGGAGATTGGAACGCTGTAGTAGGGGAAGGGAGGGACGGAAGTGAAGTAGGGGAGTATGGTCTGGGTGTAAGGAATGACCGGGGCGAGAAAGTAGTGGAGTTCTGTAGGAGGAATAATTTAGTGATTACAAATACGTGGTATAAACACCACCCTAGGCGTAGGTACACGTGGAAAATGCCGGGGGATACTGGAAGGTACCAATTAGACTACATCATGATTAGGCAAAGATTCAGAAATAGTGTAAAGAACTCGCATAGTTTCCCAGGTGCAGATGCCGACTCCGACCATAACTTGGTGGTGATGAAATGTGAGATGAGACTAAAGAGGTTGAAAGTAGGAAGGAAAATAAAAAGGTGGGATGTAGGAGCACTGATTGGAGGGAAGAGGAGGGAATACCAGGAGATTGTGGATAGATGCATGAGGGAAGAGGAGGGAAGAGGAACAATAGATGAAAGATGGGAAATGATAAAGACGGGCATAAAAGAAGCAGCGGAGAAAACAATAGGAACAGTAGACACTAGGAGGATCAAGAAACCATGGGTAACAGCGGAAATGATGGAAAGGATAGACGAAAGAAGGAAATGGAAAAATGTAAATACAGAGCTAGGCAAAAGGCGTTATAAGGAGATTAACAACAGGCTTAGGAGAGATACAAAGAGAGCAAGAGAAAAGTGGTGGAGTCGGCAATGCGAGGAGCTGGAGAGACTCCAGAGAGAAGGAGAAATAGGCAGTCTGTACTCAAAGGTTAGAATGTTATCGGGAAATAAGAAATGGAAAACGGTCCCGTGCATCAAAGACAGAAAGGGAAATTTAGCAATGGAGCCAGAGGAGATCCAACGTCGTTGGAGGGAATATGTTGAGGAACTGTATGATAGCGAAAATAGGCCTAGCAACTTGGACATAGAAGAGGAAAAGGACGTAGATCAGGATGACGTGGGCCCCGGAATACTGGATAGTGAGATAGAGAAGGCACTGCGAGAAATGAAGGCAGGAAAAGCGGTGGGGGTTGATAGCATCCCAGCTGAGCTTCTGAAGAACCTAGGAAAAGGAGGAAGGGACAGATTTTATGAACTTGTTCGTAAAATATACGAGGAGGGGGCTTGGCCGGAGGATTTTGTAAAAACCGTGCTGATACCTATACCGAAAAAGAGGGTGACAAAGGAATGTGAAGACTATAGAACGATAAGTTTGATTTCTCATTCGGCAAAGGTAGTGCTTAGAATCATCAATAGGAGAATGGAAAAGAGAGCAAATGAATTCCTAGGCGAGGATCAGTTTGGATTTCGGAAGGGGAGGGCCACTCGGGATGCGATTGCAGTGATGAGAATACTAGTGGAAAGGAACCTAGAATACAATCAGGACGTATTCGCGTGCTTTGTTGATTTCGAAAAGGCGTTCGACAGAGTGAGGTGGGACAAGTTAATGGAAATATTGCGGAAGATAGGAGTAGACTGGAGAGACAGGAGACTGATTCGGAATTTATATATGGCGCAGAAGGCGCAAGTGAGAGTAGCAGATGGAGAATCGGATTGGGCAACAATAGGGAGGGGAGTTAGGCAGGGCTGTCCTTTATCACCGGTACTTTTCAACATATACTCGGAGGAAATGGTGAGAAGGGCTTGGGATGAACTGGAGGCTGGAGTGAAGGTCGGGGGGAAATTGATAAAATCAGTGAGGTTTGCGGATGACCAAGCGCTAGTATGCCAGTCTGCCCGTGGCTTGCAAAAAATGCTGGATGCATTGCAGGGACAGTGCGAAAGATACGGGATGAAGATAAACCAGAAGAAAACGAAAGTAATGCGGTTTTCAAGAACAAAAAGAGCCAGCATAACGATAAAAGTGGGAGGTCAGAAGCTAGAGCAGGTAGAACAATTTACCTATCTAGGTAGTGTGCTGGAAGAAAAAGGGTATAGCAGCATTGAAGTGAGAAGGAGAATTGCATTGGCAAAAGAAGCCTTTACTCGTAGGCGTGAGCTAATGACAGGGGCCTTGAGTAGGGAAGTGAAGAAAAGACTAGTGAAAAGTTTAATATGGAGCGTTGCACTATATGGGGCGGAAACGTGGGCTTTGCGAAAAGAAGATGAAAATAGACTTAGGGCTTTTGAAATGTGGGTGTGGAGAAGAATGGAGAAAATAAAGTGGGTCGAAAGGAAGACGAACGATGAAGTGCTAGAGTTGGTAGGAGAGGAAAGAAATTTGATAGATGAAATTAGGAGAAGGCAGAAGGTGTGGATGGAAAAGGTAATAAAAGGGGATGGTGTTTTGAAGGAGGTGATTGAGGGAAGAGTGTTGGGTAAGCGGGGAAGAGGGAGAAGAAGAACGGGTAGCTTGGATGGAATGATAGGTGGCAGAAGGTATGAGGGGCTGAAGAGGGACATCGTGTGAAATTTATGGGGTGGGAAGAATTAAATGTCCATTTAAACCTACCTTCACCGGTAGAATACTTATAATAATAATAATAATAATGTACGGTTTGTAACTACTAGTGGTGGTTTTCAATTCGAAGAACGATACCAAGCGGGCATCAGTGAATGATATTTTGACAGTTTCATTTACAAAGATTAAACAAAACTGTGTTAGTTTTGTTTTCACCATCAAACAAACTTCAGAGCCATACGTTAGTAAACAAAGAACCACATGTGATAGCAGATGAACAGACTCTTGTGAATCGTTACTGTAGAATTTTTAATAAATACCTGATGTATGTTAAAAAATACAAAAACTAAACCGATTCAAATCAGAAGTCTGTCCGGGAAAGTTCGTGCATAAGATTTGAACCTTTGAAATATTATGATAATGTTCTATGCTGAGTAAAAATGACATGACATGAATTTAGGCTTCGAAAATAAGGCATCCAGAATCCTAAAATTACCAAATGTTTGGAACTAAGTTTGTGCGTGCCTTCGCCCTACACATTAACTTAAGTAAATATTAACATCGCTCGCAATATTACATCCTTCAAAGTGACTAATGGCACTTCTCGACCTCAACTTCTGTCTCTTATCAGATCAAACTGTAAATTCTATTCATATACGTACTAATGGAAAGGGGTACCGCTTGGACGTTGAATTTACTTTGGAAGACAGAGCTAGAGTAAATAGTGCATTCGATGGTTTCAGGCTCTATTTTGTAAAATTTCATTATGATACAATGAAATAGCGTTGTAAAACTTCACAGTAGTTTAATCACAAAACGAACGGTTTCGTTGTAGTACAAATGATGTGGACTGTTCGACGAAACCGGCCGTTTTGTGAATAAATTACTGTGAAGTTTTATGAAGTTTTTTATAATAGTCTAATTCGTTGGGAACTAACACACAATTTAATTATTATTTCGCGTAGGAATAAGTAAGCAGGTAGGAAGTGTGTGAACAGAAGAAGGATATCATTAAAAAGATAGAAATCGTGGGAAGAATTAATCGTCCATCAAAAATTACCTTTACTGGCAGAATATCGATGATAATAATAATTATTGTATCGATAAAAATAAAGTAAAAGTCAAATAAGTTAATTTAAGTTAGTGCCAAACTGATCGCAGTGAGATTATAATCGGTCCTGTCCGCTTCATTGTATTTTCAGGGAAGGAAAACTTGCCGTTCCATTTGAAACCGATGAAGAAATGAAGGATATTTCAAGAAGACTTGAAACCAGCCGTCTAGCTTATAAGAAATTTTACTTTGGTGGAAGATACTCAAGATTGTCCATGATAAGCATTTTTGGGACCATTGAGGACATCGAGTTTACCATTGGGTAAGGTAGCGTTAGACAATGACATCTTATCTAAAAGCTTGCGCCTAGTTTATAACCGAAGTGCAGAGTTGTGGTGCATTAGAACTAAAGGTACCAGCAAGTTGAGTGCGAAATGAATACACTATGCTATTAAACCTGAAATGCAGTGAATGGGTTTCTACTGTGAATGTTTCTGTTACGCGTATAGCAAAAATTCTTAGTTTATCTCTCCATATCCCATTAACTATGGAGCTCCTGGGAAAACTTAACTTCATATAATAAGCAGTGTTACCAATATCAAGTTTAATATGATTGGTTGGTTGGTTGGTTATTTAGGGGAGGCGACCGACAGCTGAGGTCATTTGCGCCATATAGGATAGGTGGATAATTGGATAATGGTAGGAGTTTACAGGGAACAGAGGAAGGGTGGAGAGAAACCCGGCGTCGGCATTAGCCTACTCTTAACGAAAGGCGCCAAGGGGGCCACGGCTTAACGTCCCATCCGACGGACGGAGTACTGAACTTGAAATGCCCTCCACTAGGCACTCAAGTTGGGACCGGTTTTCCACTGAAAGTTTAATATGATCTGATTTGTATATTTAGAGATATTAGGTTTTAATATGCTCTGATTGTTGCTTTTAAAGTAAAGCAAAGAAAATTCAAAGTTTTACTTTTCGTATTTAAATACACTTTTTTAAAAAGAAAAATTGAACCTTCATTGGTTTTAATTTTTCTAAAAAAATAAGTGTCGCTGTGAAATGGTCCATATGCTTCAAATGTAAATTAAACTCATATAACAACTGTGGAAGATCTCCAGGTAGGAGTTAACTCTTAGAACTTTGGTGCTCCACTATCACAAATAATCCCTAAGAATTCTCTTCATCATATCCGTTTTAGTTCTTCTTAAGTATCTTTTTTCGTTCCCTTAAAAATGCAAATGTGCACATTAAAAATTATCCTAAGCAGCTAAGGTAACATCTCCAATGCCTATATTTTTACTGATCCGCGGTATAGTCACTGTTACTCACTAACAGTATTATACTTCTGAGGCTGCTTTACTTCCGTGCACTGCGTTCCTTGATCGAGTTGGTGTAGTGACTAATGTCGGGGAAAAAGTATATATACTCAAGTTTAGGTGTTAATAAAACGTTTACCATTAGTTTTATATAAAAGATCGATACTCCAAATTTAACTTATCTTGTTTTGCGTTTACCGTGTAAAGTAATTTTTTTCACTTCCCGCCATAAAGTTATCGGAGGTTGTAAAATAAAAGTGGCCTTTTGACTATTTCCAATTGATCACTCAATTAGACAACGCATAATTTAAAAGCATTTATTTGATCATAGCCATAGTTGGGATTGACGGTTAAAAAATCAACGATTAAAATTAATCGTTAAAATGTAGTTAATTATTTAATTTAATCGTTAATTTTTAGAAGAGTTAACTTTTAACTTTTCATCGTTAAAATTATACATTAACTTATACAAAAATACTTCAGTTAATTTTTTTCGTTAAATTTTGGTAAATGTCGACCTGTTCGAATTGGGCGCAAAGCTTGCCCAACAGACAAATGGGAATATAAAACGGTATCTAAGAATGCAAGGGTAGTTGCAATAAATAGGCCGGGACGAATACATCCAAACAAAAGCGGGGTTGAGGGGAGTGAACGCCAAAGTTTAGGAAAGCCCCCTCAGACAAGAAAATACGAAACCACTCTAAGACAATGGAGGGCTCGTATGCCTTACTCGGCGACATCATGTCGTCAATACTACATAGCTGAAGCCGAGAAAGAAGGGTTGTCTAAAAACTAGGGATGGGTCGGTTCGGTTCTTCAGTTCTCGGTTCCACCGGTTCTTGAGCTTAGAACCGGAACCGGAACCGAGGCCAAAAATAATCGGTACCGAAATAATTGGCGCGAAAACCAGTTTGAAACCTACTCACACTCCGAAAGTGGAGGCTTCACATTAAAACCTGGTGAAATAGTGTACTTAGATGCTTCAAAGTCGCGAATTATTCTAATTCAGTCTCTGAAAATGATTATTGATTACCTTATTTACCATTGAGCAATGCAAAGTAAGTGGTAAATTAAGAACCGGAACCGAGAATCGGAACCGAGAACCGAAGTTAAGAACCGAACCGGAACCGAAAAAATGTGGAACCGACCCATCCCTACTAAAAACCTATGACGGATAGCGAGAAGGAGAGGTTCATTCAAACTAACACATCTGTTACAATGCGCTAATCTACGTATGCCTTACTCGGCGACATTGCGTTGTCAATACATCAGCCCCCAGAGAATCGCGAAAGAGGATGCACAGGCACACCCCCAGCATCTACTGTAACTCTATGTAACTAAGCCGTTTCCACTGCAAGTTTACAATTGTGAAGGGATACTTCACATCGCAATGTGGGGATCGAAATCAAAAACTAACCTTAAAGTACTTTCTACCGCTCAGAACAATCTTTTGCGGCAAATACAGGCGCACCATGGTTCGTGAGATATTCTTAAATTCACGAGAACTTAAATTCTCAAAATTGGAGCTCAACCTCAAAAAAATCACCGAATCCTTTCAGCAGAAACTAGAAAACCTGACTCTGGACACTAAATGGAATTACAACGAAAATCCCCTCTCCGAATATTTTAAAACAAATGGGTACGGATGGAAGAAACCGCAATGACAGTTTTCAGGGTTTGCTTTGTTTGCCAAAACAAAAAAACATAAAGGCTTCTATCACCACAGCATCCAATTTGCCAAAGTAACTGAAAACGTAACTTTTAACGTAAAAGTTACTTTTTTTAACTTTAACTTTAATCAGTTACTTTTTCAGAAAAGTAACTTTTAACTTTAACTAGTTACTTTTTACAGAGATTAACTTTAACTTAAATCAGTTAATTATGATTGATAAATAAATGATCGTAGCAAAACAATACCTCTTTAAATAATTTGTTGTTGATGCATATACCAAGTTCAATATGAACTAATTTCTGCTTTTAATGTTTTTATAAATTTTGCAAAATCACTTTCTTTCAGAAATGGAAATGTTAGGCTCAACTTAAAATTAGGTACATATATGTTATGATTTTATAAGGTTTTATAATTTTTCGGGTGACTACGAGAAGAGAGAGTAGGATAGCGACCGACAGAAGCAATGGCCAAGGAAACCCGTTTCACTCATTTAATTTGGAAGCAAATTTTACAAAGGAACGGCATTAAATTTTAATGCGAATTTTAAAAGGAACAGTATTTACAATAATGGTATGAATAGGTACTTGACGTTCATGCTCTTCGCATTCGTTTCCAGGAGGTGGGGATCGAAGACGGGCGCCATAGATTCTTCTTCCGATTATTCCGACGGCGAAGACCCCGAGTCGGAAAGTGAAGACGATGATGAACCCAGGAGGGACGATAATTACGAAATGATTTTCGTCGTGAACAGCAGCCTGGGGTTGTCTTTTCTGCAATTGGCCGAGGAAGTGAGTATCATGTTAATACTAAATTTTCCAGGAGTGAATAATTGTAGAAGAAAGACTTAAAGGTAAAGATTCATGGACTTAGTCAGAATTTTAATTAGTTTCATGATAATGAATGTGGGAATTTCGTCAAGTCTTTTACAATGGAGGAGTATACCTCAAATGTCAAGAGTTCACCTGATGTAATCAAACCAGGAGGGTTGTGAGACAGAGACACTGAACTGTTGTTATAAGCACCGTAGCATAAGGCGGTTAGAATGTACTAGAGGAGACATTGGCATGATAGCGTATTGGTGACAATGAAGCCAGAAAGGGGCTGCGTATGTAGGATTAGACTCAAAATCTTGGCCTCAAAACATTTTATTTTGTATTGCGGCTTATGAAGACTGAATGTGTTTTAAAACATAAATAGCAACGAAATTATACCAAATTTCATCTAAGCGGTGTCTAATAATCTTCCTTAGGTTATTTCACGGAGGTATTAGTGCATGTGATTCCCCTTGGAGTTAATTTTATCACTAAAACTGGTTCGAATTTAACAAATTTAAAATACATATCTGGGGATCGTTATCGTGTTTGCGCACTTTCATTTTTTCATCGATGAATTTAAAAGAGGCATTACATTATTCATCTAACTGCTCTTAATTTTTACCGGGGACAAAAACAACTCCGTGGGTGAGTAACGCGAGTCGAAATCCTATATATGTCCGCGCCTACCGAAATGGTCGTAAGGTTTCTCAAATCAGCTTCGATGTCTCCTTCGTTGCATTCTAACATCCTTGCTGTAACCGATCACTTTACTGCGAGTGAATATCTGAGGAATAATTCCTTTGGTCACAACCGTTATTGTTTATTATGTTCACGACTAATTTTCCAAAAAGTAGATATTACTGCTGGTACTTACTTAATAGGTATGATACTGATAGGCTTCTCTGATTTAAATTAACCATTTAAGGGATATCAGGATAAAAAATATTTAGTATAGAGTAATCGTGAGTATTAAACTACAATATGAACCAAGGTTAAGGAAGCGCCGGTGATGTCGAGGAGTCAGACTCAGGAATGACGGCGAAAGGTCCGTGGCAACCGCGCGTAGTCGATACCATGGAGATTTTACTGCACTGGAAAAAGTATTGGCATTCTTGCTTATGGGTTACGATGGAGCAAGAATCGGGGTGCCTGGGAAGGATTAGGCCCCACCTACTGAGAACCAAACATTCCGTTTTATACGGATTCTCATGGAGACTGATCATCATCATCATTGGTCAGCAATCCTGAGATTGGTTTGACGCAGCTCTCCACTGAATTCTTCTATCGGCTTATCTCTTCATATTTACGTATTTTTTCTCTTTCACATCCTTCATCACTTGTTCACATCACACCAATGAATACATGGTATTTGACTGTGCTAGCGGTTTACGAAGGTAAATAAAGCCATCCCGCAGAGTTTTTGTTAGGCTCGGTAAGGAAGCATATATGGACATGCAATTACCCTTTTGATATTCCATACATTTCCCTACCCCCTGTACAGACATTTATTGGATTTTTTTTGAAACCGAGTAATTTTAATTTGTAAATTTGCTTGCCTTCGAAGTACTGGTAATACGAGGGCAGTTTGATAAGTCAGTGACATTTTGAATTTCCCGCGAAGTAACTTGAAATGCAACGCTGCTCCCGTCAACTGCTATCTATTGATAGACTACTGTAAAATTTTGAGCAAACTGCGCCATTTAGTTTGTGCTTGACAGCCATTAAAGCAGACAACCTCGTGCATTGTAACAAAAATGGAAAAAAGTGAATTTAGTTTGCTGATTAAGCATTAATTTTTGCTTAAAAAACCATCAGCGAAACCAAGGAAAGGCTTGATAAATACTATGGGGACTCTGCATCATCAAATTCAATGGTTAAGAAGAGGTTTCCTGAGTTCCTTTTTGGTCGTACCAGCACAAGTGACGCCGAACGTTCAGGTCGCCCAAAAGAGGTCGTCACGTCATAAATTGTCGATAAAATCCATGGAATGATATTGGACGATCAGAGAATGGAAGTGCGTAAGGCGGCTGAGGCTGTATACATCTCAACTGAGCGAGTAAATCACATTTTACATGAATATTTGGACATGGAGAAGCTTTCCTCGCGATGGGTGCCGCAATTGCTCACACTCGACTATAAGCGCAACCGTATGACCACTTCAAAGGAGTGTTTGGCAATGTTCATCCGCAATCAGAACGAGTTTTTGCGCCGTTTCGCTACCGTAGACGAAACATGGATCCATCACACCACACCAGAGACCAAGAAACAATCAAAGCAGTGGGTTTCTTCGGGTAAACGTGCACCAAAGAAGGCCAAGGTGGGTCGGTCGGCCAACAAGTTCATGGCCACAATGTTTTGGGATGCACGCGGTATCATTCACATTGATTAGCTTGAAAAGGGTGAAAAGATCACAGGCGAATATTATTCAGAGCTTTTGGACAGATTCGATATTGATTTGAAGCAGAAACGACCGTATTTGGCAAGGAAAGTGCTGTTCCATCAAGACAATGCACGGGTGCACACGTGTATAGTCACCATGGCAAAAATCCATAAATTGGGCTTCGAACTGCTACCCCATCCAGCCTATTATCCAGATTTAGCCCCTGCGACTATTTCCCGTTTCCAAACCTGAACAAATGGCTGGGCGGTAAGAGATTTGGCTCGAATGAAGAGGTCGTCACTGGAACAAACGCCTATTTTGAGGGCCTTGAGAAAACCTATTATTTGGAAGGAATAAAAAATTGGAAAAACGCGGGACTAAATGTATAGAGCTAAAAGGAGACAATGTTGAGAAATAAAGCGCTTATTTGCTGAAAAAAATATTTTTTATTCAAAAAGTCACTGACTTATCAAACTACCCTCGTACGTGCATCTTTCCCTTCTCACTGCTATGGCCATCTTCTGTTCCGTGTTTTTATATGTTTATTCATATACTCATCATCATTAGCCGTCAATCCTCAGATTGGTTTGACGCAGCTCTACACTGAGTTCTTCTATCGGCTAATCTCTTCATATTTACGTATTTCTTCTCTTTCACATCCTTCGTCACTTTTTCATATATCTCACACTAGACTTTCCTTTGCCCTTCTTCCCGTCCACTTGTCCTTCAATGATTGTCTTCATCAGGTCATTATATCTCATGATGTGGCGGATTATGTTGTCCCGTCTTCTACTTAGGGTTTTCATACTACTTCTCATTTCTTTCACCCTTCTTAGGACTTCCTCTTTACTCATTCGGTCGATCCATTTAATCTGCATCATTCTCCTGTAGCCATGGGTGTAGCCACGGTGGGGCGCTTGCCCCCCCCTGGCTCATTAGTCAAATGAAAAATTACAGGTCAACTAGCTGAAGGTGCCCTTTGACATTCAACGAGAGGGAGAAATATAATAGATACAAATTGTATTAAGAAATCTTAATGTTTTTCATGAACGGGCAAAAACAAACTTGTGTTATGGAACGTTAACTTATTTTTGCCCTCCCCCCCTCCCTGGAGAACATCCTGGCTACTCCACTGCCTGTAGCACCACATTTCGAATGCTTCCACACTTGACTTCTCTTAAAAAATAACTTCATTCGTGATCATGGTGAGTAGCAAGTCCGTATGTCCGTGCCGACCAATATGGCCGATCTGGCTTAGCCTCCTCCTGTACATTCTAACCTCCTTGGTTGGTATCGTTCAAATAGGTTTATTTATGCTAATTGCTAATTAATTTATATTTACTATGATCACTAATAGTATTTTAATTAGATCTACATGTAGGTACATCTTACACCCATTATAGCATAACGCTTAAATCAAAGCCGTGTGCGAAATCACCAGCAATTGCCTCAATGCTCTCATCGTAGGAGGATGGCCATCTGTTGCCATGACAACCAAGGAATCAACGATAATTTAACCGTTCGTGACGCCATGTTGGAATGAGTCTTTGAAATTACTATCAATTATTTTTCTCCTCTTTTTTAAAAAAGAAAAATGAAATTATTTATCATGAAAATTCTAAAAAAATACCAATTATAAAATAAATAGGGAAATAGATTATAACAATTAATTCGTTCGTGTACGTAATGCGGATGTTGTGTTTTGTTCTGACGAAAGATACAATAGTAGCCACTGTAATGCATTTTTGATATTTTCTACTGAGGATTTTTTGGGGACATTCTATGACGAATGGCACATGATTGTTACCCAATGGCAATGCATTCGGAGAGTGAAAATCATTTCAATTACTGAATTGAAGTGATTCCATTCTTAATTTGGATAGATGACCGATTCTGCCTCTTTGAGTCTTTTTAGGCTGAAATGAAATGCCGCGGCTATCGCTTTTGGGGGAATGAGTAAAGGATACCACTCACGGCCGGGAGAGCGTATAAAATACGGAGTGTCTGCCGTGGATACTCTACGAGAATTGGACGCAGAGAGTACTCTGGTCGGTAAACTCACTTAAGCGGTGGCGACGAGGCAATTTTCGTGCATCAGACACTAAGATGATTATCACATTATTCATGGCCGTAGGGAACGACGGGAAAAAGGGAACGACTTCAGAGAGACCTTGAGGTGCCGTAGAAAGAGGGGATGAACCTTTATTTACCAGCATCCCATCTCTCTTTCACATTCCCACTCGCAAGTGAATTCTTCCAGTCGCTCAGCTGTTTCATATTTGATGAGTTGCGAAAATGAAAGCAGGTGACCTTCAAGTGTCGAGCTAATCCCGTAATCTTATTCTTTTGCTAGTTTCCAGTCCCTGGAAAATATGCTTTTGCTTTCAGTCGCTTGGGCTGCCGAGAATGCTTGAAAGCTAAAGGGAAGAATAAGCGACTCGCGAATACTTGAATGAGCGTCGTACGTACTATGCTGAACGTATTAAAAATATATCGCACCCTCATCATCACTTTTCCAATAATTGAAGAGACTTGGCCAGTTCTTGCCTGAGGCATTTTCACCTCAATCATATCTCGTTGTTACTTAGGAAAAATCCCTGTTTTACCTGAATCACATCTTGTGAATCACATCATGATCATTTTTCACGGACAATTTCATTGATTGTGGAAGTGTTAGCTGATAAATGAGCATAGAGAGTATCATTTTAAGAGATAGCTCAAGTGATAGGGACACCCATCCCTTATCTTTTCATATTAGCATGTCCTTTTTCTATCACTGAAGATGCCCCTCAGCCAATCAGAGCTCACGGCAGTATATGGGGAATGCGGTGCCACATGTAGCCACCAGTATTGTAAACATCTCAAACGAGCATTGTAAACATCTCAAACTAGCATTGTAAACATCTCGGGAAACCACAAAAGTGTGCTTTGAACACTGGATATCTCGCAATATTTCAGGCTTCCGGAAGCCACAGACTTCAAACGAGATTTAAGCAGTAATACGGGTAACTTTAATGCGGATAATCTTCGGCTTGGTGCAGTAAATATATTCGGGCGAAATTTTTATTTCGAGAACGAAATGATTCGAAGACGAAAGAAGAAAATGATCATGTCAGTGATAAAAAAAGATGTATTTAACTATCATTCCTCCTATTACTGATAGCAATAGGTTAAATAAATCCTGAACATGTCATCATCATCATCGGTCAACAATCCTAGGATTGGTTTAACCTAGCCTCGATTCTTCTATCGGCCAACCTCTTCATATTGACGTAACTCCTCTCTTTTGCATCCTTATACACAAGCTGTGGATAACTCTTCGGTCACCTGAACATGTACCACTATGAAAAAATGATCGCGTAATACGGTCAGGCTTTTTTTTCCGAAATATAACAGCGTGACAGCCCAGTGGATAGAGCATTAGTCAGTAATCAGTATCGACCTAATGTTGTCATTGTCGTTATTAGAGTCTGCGATCTACAACTGAATGAATGTGTGCCATAGTGGCAGGGGCGTCGGAACTATTTTCGCTGGGAGGGGCGAACCTTAAGAAAAAGGCTCGCATTTTTTTGCGGATAGGAGGTGGTAGAGACTAGAATTCCTCTAGAAGTGCATATGAAGGTGGTAGAATATGCGTCAGAAGGGAATAGGCAAGCTGGATACAAGTGAAATTTAATTTTTATTAATGAAGACTTATTTCTCAAGGGCCCGGGGCAAATTCTGGGGGGGCCGAATGTCCCCCCTGCCCCCCACTTCCGACGCCGCTGCATAGTGGATAAGTTCGTTTATGGAAAGAGGAAGGAGTTTAGGGAGTGGAGGAATAAAGGTGGAAAGAGGAATCCGGCCTCAATGTCAGGCTACTCTTAACGAAAGACGCCAAGAGGTCCACGATTCAACGTCCCATCCGACGAACGGAGTACTGAACTTAATATGCTCTCCATATGGCGCTTAAGTAGGGACAGAACTTCCATTGGAAAAATCAGTACCTACTGGTGCTCGAACCCGGGCTCTCGGGATGGGAGGTAGTCTAGCCAACACACCAACCTGGGCCTCGATCATGGATATTCAGAAGGCGTGCGCTAGCGTTATCGTTTTTTTTTATTTAACTTATGTCGGAGAGAATGTGATCTCCATTCTTCATTTTTCGCGTAGCTCTTCAAATTGCTTATCACAATCAGTGGAGCGAATTTTATAGACGGCTATTGTTAACCCTGCGCTACTTTAGGGCTAAGCGTTATCGATACAGATTGCGATAACGCGAAAGATGCATCCGTGATTCCACACCAAATCCCCCATCGGCCAAGGGTTCAGGGTTCCTATCCGGATGGGTTATCTTTGGATATGCCTCGACAAACCCAAGTTGTTTAATTTCATGGGTTTAAGATCTATCTGGGAAACTGCGGTAGATACAGGGAAATAAAACAGCTCTCCTACCCTGCTGTATGAAATTTACTCGATGTTGGTCTTAGTACTCATTTATCTGGGCAGACTGGCTTTCCGGTCGCCATAGTGCCCACCAAAAGGTACACTAATGCTCCAAAATCATGCCCATTTTTAGGTCTAAATAATTTCGGCCCTCCTTGCTGCTGTCTAAAAGTTCAATCATTTTAAAATCTCTCTACCTTTTGTCTTGTACTTAATGTAGTCCTCGATAATCCATTTCCATTTTATACTTTCCCCATCCACGTTTCCTGTTTTACATGAATTTCTCCAGCATCTTGCTTTTTTCCTACCACACCCAAAACGTCTTCATTAATTATTACTCGCTCGCTTGGCTTCTTACCGGCACCATCCTCCCACATGGGGCTCAATCACGGATATTCATTACAAACTCAATGGCTGTGTTCAGAAGAGCAAAAACGTGATCGCAACAACGACGAAAGTTTTGTCTGGAGCTACAGCCTCTACTGAATGAATGAATCAGAATTTCTTCATTTACTTTGAAGTCGAACCCTAGCCCATTTAAATAAATGTATGGTCCAAAGAGCCAAACACGAGATCCATGCCCAAGGTGGCATTTGAAACCAGGAGTTCTGAGTTGTCCATTAGGCTCATTACTGAACTGGGTACTTCGACCGACAAACGATCTTCGAAATAATAAATGTAAAGATGGTGATGTAAATACCAAATCAAGATAAGTCTCGACATAGCTCCTTGGTAGTACATCTACATAATACCCTGCAAGCCACCATAAAGGTGTGTGGCAGGGGGTGAATTCTCACCAAATATGCACTAAATCTCATCCTTAACAAAGGATTATTAATAATATAATAGTATAATTTATTAGGTAGTATACGAATTTTAATGCGAAAAAAATTAGATTGTTCTTTTTTAAGAGGCTTGGGTTTTCTATTTATGTCTAAATACGAATTTTGGTGGACACAATGTTGTGATTCATCAGTTAGAAATATTCAAAGCTGGACAAAAAACCGTAATGTCTTAATAACGAATAAGCTTAAGCTTGGGAGTATTATTTTATCTCCCGCTGAATACTGTCGACAATATTCATTTGATTTACGATCGAGGATGACATTGAGCGCGTCATGGTGAGCGACCCTATTACGTCCATTTGCGATAGGTCGAGGAAAACAAGTTTTTGCTACCGCCTCTCGGTAGTAAGGAATCTTTCCTGGAAATCGGGAACGCGTCCAGGAATTTATTTGTTTCGCGGGCGGAGGAGAGATAAGGAATCCTGAGCATCCTAAAGATAGGGAGAGTTTTGTGTTGCACAAAGTCCTCTCCGGGAAGAAAACCTTCGCGTGATCTCCGTGCCAAGACTACATACTTGGGTTGGACTGGGAGGGAGGTTTGGAGGTAGGTGGTCCGGAACTTCGGGAAACAAGCTTTGGCCGAGTGCCGGAAAGGACTCCACTCCGGGAGTAAATCTTCCGCGTTATTATATTTTTTTCGCCACGCTACAAGCATTTCTTGGACGGCTTGAGGCTAGAATCTGAGATTCCGTGACATAACGACGACGGAATGTAATGCGTTCGGTGAATGTCCAGTGTAACTCTCCCTTCTTGTACCTACGTAGTTTTTCCTGCATTTAAATTCACGAAGCGCGAAGAAGATGATATTTTAGGGCAAATGCTATTGATGTTGCGAGGTCGAGGGCGAATATGAGGGGTGTGAAAAAGGTAACTGCTCTCCCCTCCTCGGAAATCGTGGATATAGAAAAATAAATATTATTTGATTTCCTTTATCCGCGTCGTGATCACTTTTTTGGCTTTATAGAAGGCGTGATTAGTGATTATGATGGCGTGACGATAATTAAGCATGATTATCATGCGTGTTTCTTGAATCAATTCCCATTTAGTGCAGCATAAAGCCTAGGAATTATGAATCATCCTACCCCGGGTTAGAGTCCCGGCCGTTGTTGAGATTGCTCAGTGGTATTTCGGTACTTACTTAGTGCCGTCTGATGGCTGATGAGCTGGTAAGGGCCGGTTCCAGCCGAAATCCGATTGGACCAGAGCTAATCATACCTATTGCAACGTCAATAGGGATGGCAGAAATTAGAATGTGGGGCTTAGCCCGGCATTCTGAGATCTGGCGAACTACACCAAGTCTTAGACAGGCCAAACTACACATAGGAGAACCTAGGCCTGGGCTTACCAAAAGACTCCTGTCACTAAACAGGGGTCAACTACGAACAGTAGTGGGACTCCTTACTGGGCACTACAAGGTGATGAGGCACCTGCACCTCCTGGGAATCGTAGATTCACCCAGATGTAGGTGGTGAAAATAAGGGGATGAAACCACATCCCACATATTATGCGAGTGCCCCGCTGTGATGAGGATTCGAAATAGGTACCTGGGTTCACCATTTTTGGAACCCAGGGAGGTAGGGGAAATCCCCATAGGGGACCTGTTGGCCTTCAGCAAGGCGATCGGCCTTTATGGGTGATTTCTTTAGAAGGGTGGTTGGCAAAATGGGCCAATAGGTCAAAGTGTCTCAGGGCCTCCTTGAAGGAACTCCACCACAAAACAATCTATCTATCTAGTGCCGTCTGGAGAACACTTCGAATTCAGTAATCCGTCCGTTTAATGGGACGTTATATCGTTGAACCCTTGACGCCTTTAGCAGGATAATGCCGACACCGGGATTCTCTCCACCCTTCCTCCACTCCCTAAAAATGTATACTTTTCCCAAAGAACCAGCTATCTTTAATGCGTTAAAGGCCTTATCCATCGACCGCCTTCCATAATAATAACCATAAATGCGAATTATTCCTGCTGTTTTCGTCATCTTACTTTCGAAGGAGCCACAACCCTCCCACACGCTTGCAAACATCAGATTATTTCAATAGAAAAATGTCTTCATAACCAACGATGGACGAAGCAAGAAAGAAATAGTTAGTAGAATAGCCCAGGCAAAGAGGGCATTATATCAAAAGAAGAATCTACTTACAACTGGAAATACAAGCGTTGAAGTAAGGAAACAGTTCATCAGAACATACATCTGGAGCATGTTTCTTTACGGCAGTGAGGCATGGACGATGACAGCAGCTGAGAAGAATTGGGTAGAAGCATTTGAAATATGGCACTACAGAAGAATGCTGAAGATGAAATGGATCGACCGAGTAAGTAACAAGGAAGTCCTAAGAAGAGTGGGAGAAAAGAGAAGTCTGCTGACAATTCTAAAAAGAAGAAGGGACAACTTAATTGGCCATATCTTGAGACGCGATGGCCTGATGAAGACAATCGTCGAGGGAAAAGTGAGCGGGAAAAATGGAAAAGGCAGGCCTCGTATGAGTTATATAAGGACGTGAAAGAGAGGAATTACGTTGGTATGAAGAGGTTGGCCGATAGAAGAATCGAGTGGAGGGCTGCGTCAAACCAATCCTAGGATTGTTTACCAATGATGATGATACTTCACTACCTGTATAATTAGTACTCCATAGAAATTATTAATGCCCGTTAAGTTCTGAAAACTACAGAACGGCGACGAATTATCTTTCAAAGCGACTACTATTTTTTCTTTTCAAGAATGGTTTAAGGAGTCAACTTTTCCATTCGTACACCCTAGCAATTTATCGATTTCCTAAAATCAGAATCCCATTGAGGACCCGTTTACTTGAGAGAGGTCTACAAAGATAACGTTATTTACCAAATGAATGGGAAAAATTTGCTATACTTGCACAAGTAAGCTTGGTGGAAGGGAAGAAAAATAAATCGCTGGACGATGGATCCAGAAATAAAGTTCCGGAAACAGGGTGGTTCAAGGGAGACAAGGGGGTAAAAGAGGGGGAGGATTTGTGGCAATGGCACAATTGGAAGTGTGGCAATGGGGTACGACTGAAGGAAGAAGGTGGGTTGGGAAGAAAGAGAATAGAACATCGTTAAGACAGGAAAAATATAGGGTGGAAAGAAATCGTAGTGATAGCCACCTCAACACAGTTTTTTTTGTTGGGAGGACCCTGTCCAAGAGTCATGTTATCGATATTCTTATTTTAATTCGAATTACATGTCACTTTTAAATTAAAAGTCTTGGTCACGCTTTTAACGACTGTACGTTACTCCAAATCTTCTCTAGCTCGAAGCCCTCTTTAACTCTCCTAAGTTCATCTAAATTGCCAATCCATTTCCTCCTCCAACCCGCCATCATTTGTCATTTTCGTCCTTTCCAAGAATTTTATCTCTGATTTCTCTTTATGTTCCTTTTTCCATTTATCATTTCTGTTCTCATCAAATTTATTTCAAAATGTTTTTCTCCATATTAACGATGCTTGGAAAGCATTTACCTTTCCCATTTGTCCATTTTATTATTTCATGTCTGTTTATTCCTAAGCTTCAAAAGAGATTCTCTATGTGCTCTTATCCTCCTCTTTCAAGGTTCCAGATTTAGAAACCATGCAGCACCGCAAATCGTGCCAAAGTATTTTTCGTGTTGTGCCATAAAATCTTTTTTCGTCGCCTTCAAGGCGCAAGATATTTTTCGAATAATATTCACTCTGACGCGGAGATGGAAGAATATGTAAGCGGGGAAGAGGGAGGAAAAGAATAAGCCTTTTGAAAGGAGCGAAGGGGAGTTAGGAAGCATGCCAATCTGTAGAACGAAATGGAGTTACAGAAATATGCTAGCAAAAATAGGTGAGCGTCTAGAGATGGCGCCACTTTGACACATATTTATTCTCTATAGATTAAAATCTGCCTTCCTTTGGCAGAAAGCTCAAAATTATGATGGCATTACGCTAATGAAGTATATTCTCGATTCTCAACAAAATGAGATGGTTAATGACGCTAAATGGAGGCAAAAAATATACATACTTTTTTCGCCCTAGGTTTAAGTTTCGGAAACAACATTTTTTATTCCTTTTTTGGTTGAATGTTTCAAACTCTTGAATTTGACGATGAGGGTGGAGGCTTCAGACCACATCCTTCGGACCCCATCCCTTCCATCCCTATCCTTATACCTTCCCTCCCGGTCTGAAGCGCCTATTAGTGCGGAAACAGACTTGAAAACACCCATGAATTGAATTTGACAGTTACTATGCTGAGTTCCCAACTGAAATTAATGCTCATGAATACCAACTATTGCTATCAACCAAATAATTGTTTTGCGTAAACTTTAGGATGAATTTTCCCATTTTTTACCCTCTAATGCCATCGCAATTCCTTGCGGTAGTAGCTTTAATGTTAAATGGGGTTGTGGAGACCATAAGATGTATTGCGCCAATGGTGTTGTTGGCAATTCGCTTTGCAAATGTGCGTTATGCTTTGTGGCCCTTGCTATGGACGGAGCATTGTATTTAATGCCTGGGTTAGGTTTATGGTCTCGTTTTCACTCGGAAAACCAAGGGTCCGTGGTTCGATTCTTGGTCCAGGGAAACTTTTTTTCTGGCAATTTTCAACATGCTAAATTGCTTGAGGTGAGTAGACCCATATGATTTCTAATTGACGAGTATGAGGAAGTATAACAAACATTCCTTCGAAAGTTTAAAAACATTATTTCAAAATCTTTGCTTAAATTAGACCCGTGATAGATGTACAGTTGATTATTTCATCAATTTAATGGATAGGTGCTCAATAATTTTAAAGGTTTTAGTAAAATATATATTAATTTGGTAAAAATGCAAATGATATACTCCTACCTATCAGGTGGCCACGGCTGCGTTGGGTCTCTACCGCGCCGTTCACGATCTGGAGAAAGAAAGAAATAAGCATTACGAGGAATGGGAGAAATACGGGTAAGTGTAGTTCCACAGATTTAAATACTTCAGTGTTTTGATTATGTCATTATTTGTACCTTGCCTGTCGAATTCTGACCGAGCTCGTCGACTCAACCTTTGGATTTCTTTTCACTCTTTCTCTCCTTCGTTCAGCGTAGATAAAAATGGAGGGCTCTCCCCAAAAATGGCCATCCAATTTGTCTCCTCCCAAGTATTATCAAAAATTCTTCATTCTTCTCGTTACAGTCAATAATGCTTCCAATCTAAAAAATTTCCCTTTATATGCATAAATACAGTAAGTTCTACCCAGAAAATAAGTAAAGGCTACTGATCCTTTATTTATTGTCTAGGTATACGATATTTCAGGGAAACTTCAGGCGGCTGAGGTGAATTACAGAATTTCCGTAAGGATGATTTGCAGTTTGTTTATTTTTTTTGATTAATCATTTTGAAAATGCCTAATTTTGTAACTGCTGCGTAACCTTGAAGATCCGTGTCGTGATTTATTAGCGCAAAAATGCCTACAGGGATAAGATACGCCCGACTTTTCCAATTATGTACCTGAATACTTCATTCAAAGGAGGGTATCTATCTTGAAATGTATACAGTTTAGTAGAGCATGCCTTTATCCTCCGAGTTTCGTGATCTTTTATTGTAGTAAAGAGAACCAAGAAGCCATGTAGGAATTCGTGGTACAACCTATTACTTCTCTTCTATTTGCATTTGGAACGAAAAAATGAAGTTCTCAAAATGCCATTCATGGTTTCAAGTCTGTTACCGGGAGGGAAGGTTCAAAGATGGGAAAAGAAGGGAAAAGAGTAAGAGCGGAGAAAAACTCGTCGTCGGCATTAGCCCACTCTTAACGAAAGGCGCCAAAGGGAATACAGCTTGACGTCCCATCCGATGGACGGAGCACTGAACTCGGAGTGCTCTCCACACAGCACTGAAAAGAATTCCGGTTCACCATTGAAACATAAATTCCACTGCCCGGACTCGAATCCGAGCCTTCGGGGTGGGAGACCAGTTATCTAACTACAACATCAATCCGATGAATTGAAATTTTAAATGTTAAATTAGTGCCATAAAAGAACGGAAGTGTACCGTAACTAGGGTGATATGAAACGACCCTCAGATGAAAGAATCGTCAAATGTTCTCATCACAACAGTTGTTGCCACCGGTGTGTTTTTAGAAATCTTACTTGGGTAGCATAGATTGACAATTGGCGCTCTTATTAGATATACCTATATACAGATAAGGACAAATCTTCGATCTCTCCCTTGAGAAATTTTTAAGCGCGCTCTCTTAGCAATTCAAATTTTGTGGAAAAAGATAAGTTACTCACGGGACGTGCCTGTACTTGGAGGCCATCCATGTATTTTGTACCGCTGATTTGCCACCTTTTATACCCTTCCTCCATCTCCCACCATCATAACGTTCCGTCACAACCTCTAAGCCCTTCCCCCATATATAAAGTAACGCTGACAATGAACCTTACTGTGAATAATAAATTAGAATGGCTTCATAAATTCCTTCTTTATATGTCAATACTATTATTCATTCATTAATTATTAAAGTGTAATAATTACTTTTAGAACAAAGAAATTGCCAAGGGCAGGGACTTCAGTCCTTAGCAGACCTCTAGTTCAAGCGTGATGCTCCGCTGTTGCTCGCAAGACGTGCTCTAGTACTCAATCAACGAGGTTAGATTGTATTAGAGGAGGCATCGTAGCTGCTTTAAGAAGCCAGAAACCATCATGGTAGGCACGGAGATACGGGCTTGCTACTCGCGATACTCGTATAGATGAAGTTGTTTTTGCACGCCATAAAACTTAATGTAGATTGAAAAATAATGGAATGCATTTTTAAAATTTGTATGGTAAACAGAGGAAAGTGCGCAAACCCGCAAAGAAGAGCCAATTATGTAATTAAATAGGTTAACTTTGAATCAATTTAATGATAAGTTATCTTCCAGGCTAATAAAATGCATTAATACCTCCCTTAAATAGCCTTAGGAAAATTAATTGACGTCGTTGTGAAGACATTTTTTATTTATTCGCTACTTCATTGTTATTTCTGTTTTAATACAAGTGCAGTTTTCATCAGAGTGAAGTGCAGTTTCCATCCGAGTGAAGACCAGAGACCAGTTGGCCATAAGAGGCCATATAAAATGCATTGTTTTGCACGTAGTAGGTGGGGTCTAATCCTTCCCAAACACCCCCATTCTGGCTTCATTGTCACCCATACCAATGCCGTCTCCAGCGTGCCAATCCTAGTTCTGTTCAGCGACTGCTAATAACACTTTTCGGCGGCATTAGCGTCTGTCGCTTAAAATCCCATTCTGGTTACTTTTCGCTACCTTCACGCTAGCGGTTGCTAAGGCCCCCTAGCAACGGGTAAACAACGAAATCGTATTCCCGTTTGCATCAGCAGTCGCTAAGTCGTCGCTATGGCTCATCTTCGTGTCACTAATCATAAGATCGCTCTACGGTACTATTGAAGATTAATTAGTGGGGAGAATACGTCAAACATGATTTAGAAGCCCACAACGGAAACTAATACGGTGAGAGTAATTTGAGTTCTTAATAATTTATCGATCAACATCAAGTTGCAACTTCTTAATCACCGGCATAAGTTGAAAATCGTGTCGCTGTTGGTCTTTGTTTATATTTAGAGTCTATGCCATTGAGTTTGTGTCCCTCTCAGTATCATGAGTTGTTACTCATCTTTGCTATTTTTTTAAACGAGTGTTCCTTTAGAACAATTGTCTTCAATTTTATTTATCTTATCATCCTGTTTTCTATCGTACGTAGCTTTATTTGCCATTAGGTATTTGTACTTTCTACCCACTTCGGTCAGTTGACGAACTTATGCAATATATTTGCTAATTGAAAATAATAATAATTATTTTTAATTATTATTATTTCACGAAAATGATATTTCCATGACGAAACTATCTTGAGTGCAGACATTGAAAAATGTAACTGAAATATCTCCGAGGTAACACGTGTACGGTAATACTTAGCAATATTTAGTGACGGTATTGAATTTGATTATCATGTTATAAACAAAATAGCAACTCCCCGGTAATTGTTTATCACCAGCCTGCTCGTAGGCCAAATCGCAGATTTCCCAAAATCGGTCGTATACTAATGGTATGTACCGAGAGTTGATGTGCATAAATATTAAGCGTGCAATTTTTTTGTGCCGTATTTGGTGTGAAATACTTATTGTCTTCAATAATTGGTATTTTAAAATCGAAAGATGTAATATAACCTCTTGCACGAAATCGGGCGCGCTCGACAGCAGCGCTGATCACAAGAAAGCGGTGGAGCCGGTGACTTAACTGTTTTAAAAGAGGTAGTTTTTTTAGATTGAGGGAGTGGCGTTCGATTCGGTAGTGATTTACAGAATCCAACTTCCTTTTTCCTTTCCGTTGGACTGAATCCCATTCCCTGAAACGTTAATCGGGCTGGCGCAGGATTCCATGCCCTGGAATCCGAGGATCCTAGGGTCGGAGCTGCCTACAATTCTGCGAATCCGTCAGATGATTTCGAATGAGTTACACGGAAAAGGAATTAGGTCAGAATTCAATCAACTAGAGCGGGGACATTACGTGAACCAGGTCAACCTTGGGCCGGAAATATAAAACGGCTAGAGGGAGAATCAGTTCCAGTAAAAGCCAACTGTAGTGGTTATAGAGCATATAAGACATTCCTGTGGTATTATTCGCGGTCTTTTGTGAAAAAAAACTTTGGTGATTGTGAACTTCGATTGCGAATATTCAATTCAACTGTAATTCAAAACCGGTGTTAAGTTTGAAAGCCTAAGTTTAGGAGGGGATCGGGTTGGTGTGGTGGCTAGAGTACTGGCCTCCCATTCCGAGGTCCCGGGTTCGATTCCCGGCAGTGGCGGGAAAACTTGTCTCCACTTGAGTCCCTAGTGGAGGGCATTTCAAGTTCAGTACTCCGTCCGTCGGATGGGATGTTAAGCCGTGGTCCCCTTGGCGCCTTTCGTTAAGAGTAGGCTGATGCCGACGCCGGCTTCTCTCCACTCTTCCTCCGTTCCCTGAAAACTACTATCATTACCCAATTACCCACCTATACTAAGTGGCGCAAATGACCTCAGCTGTCGGTCGCCTCCCCTGAATAACCAACCAACCTAACCTGAGTTTAGGATTATATTTGTGGTATGGTTCTGTTTCTGCTTGGTTTCATTTATTTTGGGTTTTTGAAAATGGGAAAAAAAGAAGTAACTTTGAGTAATCCAATGGCCAAGGATGTATCGTACCATTTAATCTATGCTTAATGAAGAGGCAAACGGCATCCACGTCTGTGGCGGGAGTCGAACTCGCGACCACTTGCCCTAAGCTTCCTATGGCCAGTAAAATGGGATTACTGTGATTAGTTTTCTGAAGACTTAGATAGGTTTGTATTGTCATGAAATACCTATCAATGTTCTTACGAGGCTTAATAAACAATTATCATTTTTAAATCCGAATCACAATATTTTGTTGAAGTATATTCGACCTGTTGAGCCATATTCCGTCATTCCTCGATTTTGTTCAATTTCCCCTCTTACTATTTTGATGTCCATATGATTTTTCCTTGCACCATGTATCAGTAGTTTGCCCCGTTCAATAATATTTGTTAGCGAGAGCCTTCTTTGGAATAATTCTTTTCTTCTAGTATCTTCTTTGAAAGTGTGCACCAGGCACGTAGCCAGAAATTTGCTTTGGGGGGGCTAAGTCGTGTGGCCCATGAAGCCTAACTTCAAATCAGCCTTGTCCGTTCGGTACCGACATGTTACAAATCTCTTCCTTAATTTTCAGTGCTTGGTATTTGCTTTCACAGTACCCATTCCTATCTCTTTTCGCTGGTAAAGCTTACCTTGTCATGAAGCAGTTAATTTGACCGACCCCAGAACAGAAGTGGAACGCATGCATGCATATCAGATTGAAAAGAACTATTATTAACCACACACACGATTCAAACTAATGATCACGTTTATAGACACTAAGCACTTGAATTCTACGCAGTGTAATCCGGATTATGATCCCAGTTAAAATCAGAACAATAAAATTTCTTGGAAAAGTTTCGGGGGGCGGTGCTTAAGCCCCAGAAGCACCCCCTCAGGCTACGTGCCTGGTGTGCACTGATTATTCTTTGTGTCGGGAATTTACTGGATGAACTTGGGTGGGAAATTATTGTTACCCGTCCGTTGAAATTTAAACAGAATCTTTTGAAATGATTTGAAACCGATCTGTTTTCCAATGATATTCCAAACACTTCGAAAATATCCGCAAGGGTGTAAGGGAAGAAATTTTGGCCTTGGGCTACTAATTAAGAAGGGAATAGGGAAGAGAAATCAACGTTCGTTGCGTTCGTGGATTAGGATAAGGATGTTCACAACCTGGATTGGAATTAAATGCTCAATATTCGTACGGAAATCGGATTGTCATACAGGGCCCGAAGAATCATCCATATTATAAAAACAATCAGGTGGTTGTTATCAGATCAAGGACCCAGCAGCTAAGAAGCAAGAAAAAGAAAGGAGTGAGACAAACGTGTTGCTCTGCCTCCCGTATTTTTCAATGTCTACGTCTAGAAATCCATCAGTGAAATCTAAGAGGAGGCTTCAAGAGTGAATATCCACAGGGAGAAAAACATCACGCTGCAATTCGCTGATGATACAGCGGACATAACCGAGACAGAAAGAGGGGGAAACAAAACCAACAAAAATGATAAAGACAATTTCAGATATCGCCTGAAGATCAGTATAAAGAAAACTAACATAATGCTGTACAGTAGCAGAGAAGAGGCTAAAACTGACGTTAAACTAGGGAAAAAAAGCTTGAGGAGCCGAATAAGTATTTTTGGTTAGGAAGCTGAGTAACCTATGATGGACGAAGCGAAAAGGAAATAGTGGAATACTCCAGGCGAAAAGGACATTTTACTAAAGAAGTCTCTATTTACGGCTGTAAGTACGAACTTGGTGGTAAGGAAACACTTCAAAAGGGTAGAAGAAATGAGAAGTGTGGTGAAAACTTAGAAAAGGACAACTTAATCGGCCATATCTTGAGAAACGGTGGCCTGATGAAGACAATCATAGAGGGACAAAAGATGGAAGAACGGAAAAGGAAGGATATGGAACAACAAGTGAAGGAAGTGAAGGGGAGGTATTATGTTAATAAGAAATTAGCCGATTGGAGGATCGAGCGGAGAGCTCCCTTAAAACAGTCATAGGAATGTTGACTTATGATGATGATTATAAACTAATATTACTTGACCTGTTATAATTGTGACCTCTCAGAGGATCTTGATAACAGCTTCAATTACAGAAAAAGAGAATCCAACTAGCCATATTTAACCTTGTAAAATGAAACTAATAACCAGTAATGAAAAGAACGTCGATCATATTATTTTTTATGCTGATAGTCCTAATAATATTCATTTATAAATCAATTTGTTGTTATGGTCGCTTTTTGTTAGTTGAAAGTATGAAGTTAGTTGAAAAATGAAAGAAATAGTTTTATTACAATTTCTCTTGTAATATTTGAATATTTAATGAAGTATAATTATATTTTTGTCAAAATCTATAGACTAAGCTATTTTATGAGGTGAATTTAAAAAATACGAATTATATTCTTGCAGGAAAATTGACGACGCATATGTTGCTAAAATGAATGCCCAGATGAACGTCTTACAGAAAGAGTGCCAGTTTCTCCATATTCCCGTCTCCACAACTGTTTTACAAAAAAACGGGAAGAATCATACTTCAATTATGGGTTTATTTGGTCAAAAGTCTGTGCTGAAACCATTGGTTAGGCCTCTGGGGAAGTTATGAATAACATATACGATACAGTATTAAAATGTGCCTCGTGCAGGCATCTAAACGAATGTCCGCGTAAGGTGCTAGAATAATGAGCTCGAAAAACAGTTCAGTGTTTGTGGGATGCTATATTTTGGTTTTGAGGATCTAAAATTTATGATTTCAGAACGGAAAACATTGTTGACGTTCATACCTCAAATTGACCTTCCAAAAAAATGTGCGCATGAATTTGAAATTAAATTCCATCAACTTTATTTGATTGTTTAGTAATTTCTTATCAGCTTGAGAATACTGCCAGCGCCTAATTTTTTAATGATTCTTCTATGAGCCGGAAATATTATCATATAATTTGGAAGAATATTGCCGACCAATTTTTAAAATGAAAATATAGATATACATTAACTATTCCAAACGCTAATTTCACAGTACTTCACATCGATCTCATGATTTCAATTGTTGTCCTTTAGCCTTTTTGGTATCTGGTTGAAATTAATAGTTTTGACCAACGTATGTATGTGTTCTATCTGCAATCGCTTTGATATCCTGTGAATAGATTTCGTATTTGCCCTTTAAAGAATGTCAACATCGGGAAAATGTACTTTCGTTTTCGTAGACTATTGACGAGTCAAGTGAGGTCGTAAGTGAAAGCTAACATGTATTGATTTTTGGAATAGTAATATGGAAACAGTAGGAGCGCTGCGTGTTCCAATTAACGAAGGTCTTCGACTGCCTTGTAAACCCAGATAGGGACATTGCTCGGATTCTAGTCACTAATTACTCATGAGATGATGTTTGGCACGAAGCTTCGTTTCTTTCGGGAAGAACGGATTTACTTAGGTTCTACTAACGGGACGATTGTGCCGTTCCGTGTGAAGGGTTATTCCCAGTAATTACCTCCATCGCAGAGAGAAAATAAAACCCCTGCACCGCAGGGATACTCAATGCGTTCCTTTTGAGGGGGGCGGCAGGGGGGGGGAACGTGTGTAGGGAAACAATCAATTCGTCGTAGTTCTCTTTTTTCCCGCCCGCGGCGCTGGCACCGTTTCGTGTCCCCGCGCTGCGGCGGCCATCCCACGAACCACTCAGTCGAGGTCGAGCCAGTGCGCAGTCGCGGCCAAGGGGTTGGGCTGGGATGATCCTGTGGCGGTGTTGTAGCGGAATGACGTCGAGCCCGGAGCACCGAGGTTGCTGCGAGAGTTATTTGGGTGTGGTTGTGTGATTCGGGGCGTCCCAGGCCTTGGCGGATCGTCCCGGGGGGATATATCCACTCGTACTGGAAGTGGGAGAGAGCGTTGCTCTCGTCCGGCCGCCCTGTTGGATTGGAAACGTAACCTACACGCCGAGAGAGAGAGATAGAGGGAGGGAGAGAGAGCAGGGCTTTTGCCCTATACTCAGAGGGACCGGCGAGCCAGCGTCGAGGGGGAGTGGGCGAAGGAGTGGAAAGACGAGGTGGGGCAAGCTGTGTACGGGGAGTCGAGCGTGTGTGTATGCTTTGGGTAGAGGGGCGGGAAGGAACGGAGAGAGAGTGAAGCTCGCCGATCTCGCAGCCGTGTAAAAAAGCTTGAAGCGGGGTGGGGAAACAACGATCGAGACTCTTCACTACCGCCGTACTACGCTACTCTCCATCTCATCCGTGCCTCTTCAATCTTCGACGCCGGTGAGGGAGGACCACCGGCTTACCGGCTTTTCGACTTCCTGGCGAGGTCCGTACACACAACTTCTTTCAATTCTCGACGAGGCCGAGTGAGTCGTGGTGGTGTTCGTGTGCTCTGTGGGGTCGGAGTTTCCCTCTAGTCTTACCTTTCCAACCCTCTCTCCGACTCCTGTGTGTACTCCCACCGTGATTTGCCCTCTCCGTCTTGTCCTAATACCGGCGGGACACGCGATCTGGCAATAACACCATCCCCCGTCCCCACCCCTTTGGTCGGACAGACTTCGGGACGGTGGAGAAAGACGGTAGTGACCTGCTGCTGTTACTCCTCTCTCTCTTTCTCTCCTGCTCTTTCTTCTCTCCCAGACTGACCCAACGCCACCTCCTGAGAGTCGGATTGATTCGCCCGCGAAGGGAGAAAAATGCTCGTCTCCGAAGCTGCCGCCGCGTCATCGCGTGGAATCTCCGCGGAGGGATTGAGGGCTTCCCCAGCCTTGGTGGTCATCCAGCCGGCGTCGATTTCATCTCGGGCCTGCGACGATTAGGAACGCCCACATCCGAAGAGAACTTAGCGTCACCGAGTAGTGGAGAACGCAGTTAAAAAAAAAGAGGCGCTACTCTTTCAGTTTTGTCCACACGGATAACGAGCGGAGTTGTGCTGGGAGAAAAAAAGTAAAGAACGGGAAATCCATCGATTGATCCGTCTGCCTTGCGACGCGAACGGTGATCCGAGAGTCCGCACGTTTGGATGAAAGAGGGGAGGTGTTGGGACGCTAGGTGTGTTTTTTTTGGTGTTTTCTGAATTTCCCCCAGCCATTCATCGGACTGTGTCGTGGTCTCTTTAAACTTCGGTCCATCCGTTCCTTCCACATCGAGTCGTTCCGAGAGTGAGTTCTTGTGTGGACGAACGAATCAAGAGTGCGGTGCCGGCTTGTCTGGCGTGCGGATTCTGTGCTTCCTTCACGTGGCTTCGGTTCGCGCTTCCTCCCCTCCCCTCCCTCCGAGGGATGTCACGTGTTTAGCGACCACGCGATGTTCCCGCGGCCAGCTCCGCAACCACCGTTTTCCCGGCGGCCGCTGCATCAGCACCGCAGTGACCGGTCCATCTGAAGGAGCCCAAGTTGGTGCGCGTGTCTACGCCCGGTTGAGAGAGGGCTGTGTTCGGCATCGTTTGGCGCCGGCGCCTCTCTCGCTCTCTTCCCCTTATTCTCCTCTCCCTGCACCAAAGGTCGGGGTTATCAACTCCTACTCCCTCCGCCCCCTTTACGTTTCCAGTCCTCCCTTTCCCACGTCCCTCATCCCATCCCGTCGAGTGCCCCTCGCGCTGCCTCTTTACCCGGGAAGGAAAGGGGTTGGATACGAAGAGGAGGACCTTGTGAACTAGGGAGTGGAAGACCCTCGTTTTGACCCACCGGAGTAGGGCGAAACGTCGACGGATATCGGGCCAAAAGACGAGCAAAGCTGGACGAGGAAGCGAAGAAAGGCTTTTGTTGAGATAGAGTGTGTGTCCCTCAGTGTTTGCGGACGGAATTTCCCCTTTCTCCCGCCCAAAACCATCCTCCGAATCCTCTGCAGGCTAATTCGCCGGCCTTCAGCGACCCCCGCACACAACTCCCCTTTTTTTCTCCCAAAAAGAGGATGCAAAAAATCTTTAGTCCCGAGTAGCCGCGACTGTGTCCAATAAGTGTGTCTTGTGTCTTTCTCCCGCCCCAATTCATCCTCCCACGACCGACAGTGTTTTGTTTGATTTTAAATTTTCGCGGGTGTCTTGAGTGTTTGTTCCAAGGGGCGTGTATTCCGGACGGGAACGAAAGAGAGGCACTTACGGTCTCGCGCCCGTATCGGGTATCTTAAGATTTTGGCTGGATAAGAAGACCTGAACAACTTCTGCAAAGATGGCTGAGGAGGAGGTGCTCTTCGATGACATCTACGAGCTCTGCGAGGTCATAGGGAGGTGAGTACTTGTTCCAATTTGTATCCTTCCCTATAATCTCGTCGGTTACGTCCATACTTGTTTCTTCCTCAAACTTAGCCATTCATATTCATTGGGTAGGCGCTCCCCGGCTCAAAATTGTTCTCCTTTCGTCGTAGGCGTATTTAAGTTTCTCTCTTAATTTTCGTGTGTATGAGTAGCCGTAAATGAACGTAGCATGTCGTAGGAGCACGGAGTGCTGGACCTAGAGAGCAGTTGATCTTTCCATTTTACATTTTAAACATTAATTCGTGGGAGTTCTACCAATATTGGTAGGTCCTTAGACACGTGATTCATTCAGTAACCCAATTGTCGGACATTCTGTGACATTGTAGCTTTTATTATGGGGTGGTGACCGACAGCTGTAGTCATCAACACCGGAGACGGTTATCCAATACTAGGTGAACCTATTGAAATTGGAGTTTTTGTAATGATAATTTCTAATATTCTTTGTTTGAGGTGAGTTCGAGGCTAAAGAGTTTGTTGGCTTCTACCTAGAACGGAAGGTACGAAGATGACGCGGTTTAACGTCCCACCCAACGGACTGATTATTGCGTTACAAATATTATCCGCGCAGCATTCAAGCAGGAAATGGTATTCCTCTGTCCACTTCTCGGTCATTAACTCAGACCCTCGCGTTAGGAAGTCAATAATGTAGTCTCCCCACCGACGCGTTTACTCCTGAAATTATCCTATGCTACAGAAACAAGAACGAGCCCGATAATACTTCACCCCCTGCTACACACCCTTGAGGTGGCTTGCGGGGTTTTAATTAGTTGTAGATTACTTATGGATTTCGCACAATTCCGTTTGGATTTCTGTTTGACGTCCCTTAAAAGTCGGGGGTACAGATATTTTGTCTCGCATCCTTCAAAATGTATGTAGGTGTTCATTGCAGGTGTCCCTCAAATAAGCCGTGTCTTTGTCCTAGAAAAATTTATCTCCTTCCCTTGTTCGGTTATTTAAAACCCTCGGGGATCCCTCTTCCACCTTTTCCCCTTCATTTCGTCACCCTTCATTTATTTCTTATTAAATACGTAATGTTCTTTTCTTGTTCGCCGCTTTCCCAACATTCTCCCCATCATGCCCGTCTGGAGCATCACGCTGCCTCTTGACACGCCCTACGTTCATATTCTGCACCGTGTTGGAATTTCTCCCTTTTATTTCCTCTCACCTTTTGTTATATCTGACCACCCTTCTAAAAGTCTACCGCTACGAGCTCTTCTGTATCTATTTTTATCCCCTTTGACTTGGCTAGAGTTTTCAATTAGTGGTGGTGAAATCGGACTACAAAAAATGTATTTCACCCATCGTATCTGTCTGATTAGTTCATAACTGTACGCCACTTCATTTCTAGGGAGAAAATTACTAAGATCCTACGTGGCTTGTATCCACATATTGCTCTTATCACCTTTTCCCCTATAGCTAATGTTTCTTTCGCGTAATGTTCCCTTATATCCCCATAATGCCTCCTTACAATATATTTTTCGAAATCGGTCTCCTCCTATCATCAATCGAAGGTCGGTCTATTTGGTGAGGGTTGGTCTCCCCAAGTACTAAGCCCGACGACGTGTGAAATTCACGCATTAGGGCAAGGAGGACGGATAATTTCTTTCCGTGTGCCGCCCGTGACTTCTCAAAAGGATCTGCTAGATAGATTTCTACCGGTTTGGGTAGGTTTTGATGGAATGCCCCCACTCTCCTTTGCGTAGTATTGAATTCTCCTAACGACTACAACACAACTCTCCCCAGATTCTACACAATCTCTCTTCAGTTCAGGGTACCATTTTTCTTCAAAATATGCGTTTCTCCTCCACGGTTGTCCAGCATTTGATTACGGCTTTCATTATCCAATCATCGCTAATAAACTACGTAATCCATGCATCCTACATCTACATAATACCCTTCAAGCATTCTCAAGAGTGTGCGGCAGACGGTGAGCCATAACCAGGCTTGAATTTGAATCAAAAGAGAACCGAATTCACACTTATCGTCTTGGCATAGGAGGCATGCGAAAGCACTAGTCTTCGCTTGCAGCACCTACCTACAATGTACAGTACGCTACCTGCAGCTGCTAACAGAGTAGAATGCTCCCTCTTTAAGTAAATATATTAGATATGCATAATTGAGACGTATGTAACTAAATTGTTATTCTCGATAACGAACGTAATGATTATCGATATTACTCAGGCATTTCTATAAATAAACTTATAATTATATTTCCAAAAGCTTGCATGAGTTAGTAATATTAAAACTGTTAATTATCACCACAGACCACTCTTCTACATCAAAAATACAGTACCGATTTAAAATTTCTCTATGTATATTCCCTGTAATCGTTACTGCCCCCAATTGTGCGGGGAAAAATTAATTTTGGGACCTCTGTCGTATTATATATCTCAAGGATCGTATCATTATGTTCTAACCTACCATAGCTGCTCACTCTCTAGTTCTGTAATCAAACCTAATCCATTCACGTGCTCTGCCTCCTCCTAATGATGGATTCAGAAAGATCTGGTACCCAGAAAACTTTCTCACCTTGTTTTTAACTATAAATCTCCCAAGACCCCTCCAGGATTCGAACTAGTTTCTTCGGTCTATAGAAAAACACTTTGTCCACTGCTACCGCGCTATCTTAATATTTGACGTCTCTTCGTTTGCATACTTCATCAAGTCAATGTGTTGGTAGTAGTGGTAGCTATACGGGAAAGGTGACCTACAGCTCAGGTAATTTATGCCATTTAGTAGGATAGGGTGGTTTATTGGAATAGGATAAGATTTTGTAGGGAATGATGGGAGAGAGAAACCCGACTTCAGCAATAGCTTACTCTGAACGAAAAGTGCCAAGGGGTCCATGGTTTAACGTCCCATCCGAAGAACGGAATCATCATCATTAGTCATCAATCCTCAGATTGGTTTGACTCAGCTCTCCACTCAGTTCTTCTATCGGCTAATCTCTTCATATTTGCGTATTTCTTCTCTTTCACATCCTTCATCACTTGTTACATATATCTCACTCTAGGCCTTCCTTTGCCATTCTCCCCATTCACTTGTCCTTCAACGATTGTCTTCATCAGGCCATCGTGAAAAAAAGGACGGAATACGTAGCTTTATGTGGTTCCTTACAGAACTCTAGTGGGGACAGGTATAATAACGACAAATATCTAAACGTAGATTCGCACCGGGGCCCCATGGAAGGGAACACTTTAGCTACTTCACCAGATCCGATCCCCTGACTAATATTCTCCGTAGCAGAAATTCCACAGAGAAAAAACTCATTCGTCTTGACCGGGACTCGAACCCGGACCCCCTGTGGACGGTGGCGCCATGCGCACGACTACGGCTGTTTTGTGATATAATATATCCAGCAGTTTGGCAACACTTTCTTTAAAGCCTCTATAATTTCCACAGTGAAAGAGGACGTCTTGGTAGCTCAAGTGGTAGAGCACCAGGGGAATGTCCATTTTTTTCTTTGTGGAATTTCTGCTATTGCGCAATTTCAGAGGGCAACGCCGTTAGGTTTTCGCGGTTAGTTCGCGAGCTTTGAATTTCTCTATTTAATATTCTCCTTACTTCGTAATACTCATCAATTAAAAACTTACATTTAAGTATAATTTTTTTCGCTAAAAAAAACAGCGCGTTTTCGTATTGGTTTCTAAGACGATTCCCTTCTTTCCCGCGTACCCTCGAAGACGTTCGCGGAATTCCCGTCTTCCCTCTCCTCCAGCGTACGTAACGATCTCCAAGGGTCCAGTCTCCCCCTTCTCCTCCCCGCCGCTCTTGCCTCTGCTGCATTTTTGTCCTCTCCTTATTGGTGTGAGTTTTAGCTGATCGGAAGGGCGGGACTAGAATTCGGTGATCTCATGCTGTGTGGCTGATGTCGCTGGTCAGGCATCCGTAAGATCTTGCACTCGAATCCCACATCGTAACGATTGTCGCGTTTGACTTCATATAAATCCACATAATATCCTGCAAGCCACCATAAGGTTGTGTGGCAGGGGGTGAATTCACACCAAATATGCATTACGTGTCATGATTCAAAAGGATATGTGACCATATTCTAGTCAGAACATTACAATTAAAAATAAAAGATTTAAATAGAAAAGCAATCATGCACAAACATGTCAGTTGGGTTAGCGTAAAGTCCTTATACCAACTTGCAAATTCCTAAGCTATCCATTGATACACTTGTAGGTATACTATTGAATATGTTTACAGCTATTCGTATCCCTAATTGTACGAGGGGAGAAAGACATTTTAAATCTGTCGGATCAGCAATCAATTTCTCTAATTTTATGATCGTGATCCAGTGGTACCTACTATAGTAATTTGAAGTTCGCAAAATGTTTTTTTTTAACCTCATTAGTGTAAATATAATCTTGGAATTTAGTTTAGACTTTATAAGTCTGGTGGTAAAACCTACTGCCTGATAAAGATTCCCATTTTAGTTCATCTTATCAATTAGTTATGCCAATATAATTATCATACCGTCCCTTTACAAATATTGCCAAGCTTCACTGCACACACTTCAGTTCGTTATTTAAGTCTATTTCGTGAGGATCCCATATGCTGGCAGCATATTCAAATGAGGTCTAACAAGGGAAAAAAACTATTTTCTCGTAACTAGGACTAGCAAAGGTCCACGTTGGTTCAACTGTTTTTCTTTTCTTTACCCCTCCTTTTTCTTCTCTCAATACTCTTTCATTGTCTTGTAATGTTCTCCTTTTCTATATCTTCTCCCGAACTCGATTTTTCCTCCTCAAAGGTCCACAAACTTGCCACTTTGCTCCTGATTACTTCACCTTCCTTCATGTTCTCCCAAGTAATTCCCATGTCTCGCAAGTCCTTTTTCGTATAGCTAGCCATGTACCCTTTTCTTCTAAGTAGTATTTCAAAATGCTACGGTTAATTTTGTTCCCTCATTTCTCACCAAGGGTCCATGAAATTAACTCTCTTTTTCCGCAATACATCCGTAACTTTTTTATATCCAGGAGATTTTGTCATGCTTGTCTAATTGTATTAAAGCCATCGGGTCAGATAATTAACCAATTCATAATGGAGTAGCTGTTCCATGGTTGTGGCTGCAAAATTTTTTTTTTTATTTCTTATATTACTCATAATAGGGAATCGCCCTAATTTTTCATGCAATAAATTGATGCTGCAAATGAAGACTTTTTTTCGATAACAGACGTTTTATCAATGCTGCTGACAGGTAAACCATGTGTAAGATTTGATGTTACCGTTATGGACAGCAAACGTGTTGAAAATTGCCATATTGGCCAGTGGTGGCATATCGCTTTTTGTGATAATCCATACTGGACTGGAATCATGGGTACCTTGGTGGCATGCGCGTTGACCCTGCAAGCCAAAGGTCCGTGGTTCGATTCCTGGTCCAGGAAACCCTATGATGCCACCTGGGTAATACCTGTGTGGTCGTCCTCTACAAAATGCAAGCGGGGATCGGGTTGGTGTGGCGTTTGGAGTACTGTCTTTCCATTCCTAGAGCCCGAGTCCGACTGCCAAGTGGTAGATGTTTCTTTTACATTCCAGTCCCCTCTTGAGTGATGTGTGGGAAGCTTTTCAAGTGTACGGCTCCGTACGCCAGGTGGGAAGCAAGACGGGACCCTTCGTGGCCATTCGTTAAGAGCAGCTAATTTCGACACCGGGTTTCTCTTCACCCATTCTCCACTTCTTAAAGTCTTTCTTCTCCCCAAATACCCACCTAGCTGCAATTGTGAAAATGATATTAGTTGCTGGTTGCCTAATCTAATGACTGAGACGACGCTATTTGATTTATTGAGAGCGCTCTCTTTCTTGGGAATTAAAAGCTGTTCTCGGAAAGGAATGAACTCGCACGACCGACTGTGTCGGTCTCTCTGTCTCAAAATGTCTCTCAGTAATTTTTTAGTTGAGCCGTCACCGATCAAACCGAGAATCGGGCTGTTTCGGCTGAGGGTTAGTGCATGCTAGAAAACTTGATATATTGGCTTCCTGCATGCAGGAATGGCATATCCTGGGTTTTATTTCGCATTCATGCTGGCGAGGATAGGTTTTCATGGAATACTTCTCTGCTTTAATTTACTCCTCTTTTTTCATGAATACCCCATGTATGTACCTTCTTCATTCCGTTTACTCTCTCTAAATATGGGTATGGAATTGGGAATGAATTGTGTTTAGCTTTCTCGGTAAGCATATTTCTTTTCATCCCGCCTACAATAACGAATCACATTGCCCCCTAATTACTTGCTACATCCGCCTACTCATGCTTCCTCTAGAAAGTTCCGTTCTTCCTCCGTCCATCCGGAAAGGATAACATCGCACTTTCTCAGCCCTTCTCCAAATCCTCATCTCCGATGCCTCCTTTCTTAAGACGGATAAAAATATATCCGTCTTTAAATTATTTTGTCAGCTTCCGGTCTCTAAGGGCTTCGGGCGTTCCTTGCCTTTGTACTTGAGATTTTTTTGCTGTTATCTTCTTTAGAAAACTATATCCAGAAATAAATCACCGAAATGTAAACGAAAGTTTATTTTGCTAGTTGGCGCGATATTTTTATATCGTTGCTCAACAAATTTCCTGCATCAATGGGTTTTCCTAATTCTCTCGCTTTATTTCCTTCTTACTTTCGTCTGTTTCCGTTCCCAAAAAGCTTTCAACTATTGATACGACGGTATTATGGAATACGTGTACGATAGCAAGTTTGCCGGCTTCGGTGACGGCATGGTCAAGACATTTCTGCCAATCCTGAGGACCCGGGTTCCGAACACGGGTTCAAGAGGTCCAAAGCTTTATTTCCCACCCGGTCGACGGAGTGATGAACTTTTAAGTGCTCTCCGCAGAGTATCCATGTAGGGTCTAATAGAAGTTCAACCGGACTCTTAAGTGTGGATAGCTTGCACTTTTGAGAAAATGAGGGGATTTTGCGGAGTTCAAATGGAGAATGTTTCTCGGGTTTCTTTCAGCGTCTTCCATCTCGATGCACGACAGTTTATCAAGCGTTCCAGCTCGCTTGCTTAGGTCTGAAGTTAAGCGAGCTGGGACGAGTTATGAAACGTCGTTTTGGGAAACGATTGAGAAAGAAAAACGCGGAAAGAAACCCGAAATACATTCACCAGCCAGTACTCATGCCTCCCTGTAATCGTAAGACTTCCCGCTTTTTCTTAATCGGGCTACTACAACGACATTGCTCGAAAAATACGACCATGAGTCTTCGTCTGCGCCCAGTTCTGGCATTCCGGGTACAGAGTAGTCGTTACGTTACCGCTTCTAGTACGATCGAGAAGCTCGACTATTTGAATTTTTTTTAAAGTCAGGTCCTTGAGTTAAGGTCTGACATTAAATACGACCCGCCGTGGTGGCCCTAATGAAAGTCATAGCGACCATAATGAAAGCAGTCATGGCTGCATGACGGGGAGGATAGGGGGGCGATCGTCGATTCGGGGAAATGTCCTCGCTTCGGGGATGCCGAGGGGAGGCTAGTCTGGGAAAGAGGGGAGTGTCATTTTCGTCGGTGGCGATTGACAATTTCGCGCGGAGGACGATTAATCGCCGTTAATATCGCCGTCTCCCCACCGAAGGAAGAAGCGAGAAAATTTATGGCCGGGCGCGATCGGGGAATTGAATCTTCCCTTCCATTTTGTATCCATCTCGTTCGACCGGTCGTCGTTCGGGAGGCTGGGTCGCAAAGTTTCCCCCTCCTCCTTTCCCAAGCCCACCTTACACCCCCTCCCCCATGGTAGCGAAAGCCCTCTCCCATCCATCTCCCCCAGTCTTAAGGAAGTAGGTTAAGGAATTTTATTTTTTCCAGAAGAGGGGTTGGTTATTCTTTGCGAAGGGATAACGATCAGTGGCAGGGTGTCTGCCTACAGGGAAAAATCTGGCATTCCCGGAAGACAGCGGATATTCGTTCACGCTTGAAGAAACTGGGGAATATTCGGATGTTTTGTAGAAACCTCTCTGAAGTTATGAAAATACTTTTTAATGGTGACTGGGAAAACGGAGGTGTCGGAAAACAATTTGAACACAGGAAAGGAAAAACTGGGAAAATTATCGGTAACTTGGAAATAAATTGTAAATAATTTTATTTAGTTTAAAAGTTCCTAATTCTAGGAATCCTTCATACCTTTTCATTCTAATTGTCAGGTAGCTAAACATTAATTTGGTCATCATGATCGTCCATTAATTGGGTAAAAGGTGGAGAAACACCTGCTAATACATTGCTTGTGTTTTCGTAAAAATTAGGGTGAAGGCGGTCACAGCTAGTCATCTGCACATATCTACTTCCAGATTGCTACATCAAAGGTGCGTGGCAAGGGATGAATCATTGCTGACTGTGACTTCATGAATGCAATGCCTCTAAATTAGATATTACAACAGCATGCGGGTCAGGCGCAGCGTTTGAAGCGCGACAATTGTTTTCTCCACCGTTTATGCAGAAGGAGGTTTTTCGAGGAGATTAAGTGGGCATTTTATATTATGAGAGATAGACTAAACCCACATGTTAAAATCCGGATTTTCTATCTCCAAAACGTCCCAGTAAGTATTTAGGTGCCTCGGAATGCCGGTAGAACTTATGATTTGGTTTGGATCCCGCGAATAGAATTCCGTTGATCCTATCCTCAAATGTGTAGCATTTTTCTCAAGTCGGCCGTTCATATTCAATTGATCAGTCGCCAAAATAAAGAGTGTTAGGCTTTTGAGGGGTATTTTATTTAATTTGGCCAAGGTTTAGCTCAATATTCATTTGTTTTTCACGTACGTTTATAATAATTCAGAGTATTTGAGGGGTGAAATGGAAGGCAAATGAAGAACATCCTCATTCACAAAAGAAGGGATTTAGGGTTTGGTTTGGTGTCGTGGCTGGAGCATCCTATCTCGATGTCCCGGGTTCGAGTCTTCCTGTAAAAAGATTTTTATTTAAAGTGTCTTACCGGTCCCTACTTGAGATCCGTGTGAAGAGCACTTCTAGTTCAGTGTTCCGACGGTCGGTTGGGACGTTAAATCGTGGAACTACTACCGCCTTTGGTTAAGTGTGGGCTATTGCCGACACCAGGTTTTATTTCACCCTTCCTCTGTAACTTGAAAAATTTTAACTTATGTACAGTCATCTACCTATTCTCCACCTTCATGGGACAAATGGCAATTAGCTGTCAATCACCTCGTCCGAATATGCACTTGAAGAAGTTTTATATGTTAATGGGAGAAAAGGAAACTGTTAGGTGATATTAGAAGGAGGCAGATAAAGTGGATGGCTTTTATATAGCCTGATATTTAGAGGTAACGATACTGTTGCATCCTAAATTAATTAAATTTATTTCAAAGTAAGGAATATTTTTAAATTGTTCAAAATTACCAAAGGAGAATGGTTTCCTAGACCGGGAACCGAACCACGGGCCTACAGCTTGATTGGCTAATGCACAGACCACAACGATACCCAGAATTTCTAATTCCAAAGGCAATTTTTAGGATGATCTATGGGAACTAACAAGTCTCATTTGCCATTGCGGTCCTTCAATGACGGCATTCGTATTTCAGAATTAGGACTTAAAGGAAGCCACTTTCCGTGAGGGTGGATCTTATAAATTACCGCTAAGGGTGATAACCACCAATGTAAGATTTTATTTTGCCGTTATGTACGGTAAGCACGTTGAAAATTTCCAGAGAAAGAAGGTTACAGGGTTTTCTACGCAGTTGATTATCGTGCATATCGTCAAATTAAAAATTCACTGAGTATTTTATAAAATTTAATTAATCGATGGTATAATGAATAGAGTGATAGGAACATTTTTAGCAGGAGCGGAAGAGGGAGGAGAAGAACAAGGAAGCATGGAGTTTGTGACAGAATGGCGATAGGCAGAGGAAGTTGTTAATTAAAGAGAAGCTTAATGTGAATATTTTGGGATGACTGGAACCGACTCAACAATGGACAGGGAATGAAAGATAGGGACTGGCCTAAATGTAACTAGTATTCCCAAGGATACGGATGACGATTATAGCATTGTTCTACCGGATGAAAAAGTTGTGGGTTTTCCTTCCATCTGTCAAGAAATTGTAATCATCGACTTATACTCTAAAGCGGATTGGGTGCTTTTGCCTTCAAAGCGTCAGATATTCAAAATTCTGCCTCACGGTAGGAATCTCTGAGTACTTTTTAATCAGAGCATTTGCCGACAAAATTTGGGAACCATTTTTTTTATACATTCCTGCATGTATACCTTCATTACTATCTGAAGGTAACACGTTGATGGAGGTCGATTAGAATTTCATTGCAAAAATATAACTCTCAAATTGTTGGGGGCAAATACATTAAGTAGATCCCTCTTAAGAGATATATTCCTGAACCTGAAATACAACCAACGTTCTGTCCTTAAAATTACTCCATATTAGGGTCTTCCACTAGAGTACGTACTCAACATAGCAGTCAGAAGTTTCTATAGTGTGTGTAGTAAGAAAGTTATTCCTAGTAGGTACCTGTTGGATGTGAGTACTTTAAACGTCATTGTCATGGTAAATACCGTCGTAATCACCATGGCCATTTCGTTTCCCGTTCATACAATGTTGGGTAAATTCCCGAAATCGTTACTGGAAACTCACTTATGTTGATACCTACCTTCTCCTCGAATCTTGTTTTCTTTGGCTTCCGGCGATCCGTGAAGCCCTGTAACCGCCTTAGGCTCGCTTTTATTAGGTCTTGCTAACATGAAAGCGATAATTCGCGTAGACAATACAATAGTGAAGTGGTTACCGACAATCCTGGTTTCATGCAGGGGCCTTATTCAGGAAGGACACAAAATCGTCGATCTTCGACAATGACGACCTTATGGCGTAACGGAGTTAATAAATCCCACGCAAGACACGCGAGCAATAGGATTCGTAGACCATTTGACGTCACAACCTCACTTTTCTTTGATTGAGTCAATACCGTGTCCTTACTGAATAAGCCATTGGGCGTTAGCGATGGTTTTGGTATAGTGGTTAGAGTACAGACTCCCTGCCTCAAGGGCTAGGGATCGAATTCCGGCAGCGCTGTAGATTTTTCTGTTCAAATTCAGCCCCTGCTTGACATTTGACTTTTCTTTATTTATCCTGGGGTAGATGAGGCCGTATGGCCGCCTCTTCATACAGCCCATGGTTCATTGGGATATAAAGTTTGTTAATTTTCATGTGATTTGGAACGCAGGTCACTAATATGTTTTCTTTTAAACATCAGGGTGAAAACAGCATGCTTTTTCCATGGGTGTAATTTTGGTGGAATTACTCTGTCACTGAAGACAAAGAAAAATATCATTTCATTGTTTAAACAGGAAACAAAGAAGAATTAAACCTTTTTTTAGAGCCGTATAGGTACATTTTTTTACGACTGTTAAAATCATCTTGAAAGGATTTGTGATTCTACTAAGGAAAAAGTAAGTTACACGAAATTAAAAGCGATAACTTAGGAGGATAATTGAATTAATGTTTAAAATGTGGTTAGAGGTCCATCCCCAGGGTTTGAACTCTGTGACGCCAGCATGTGGCGAGATAATTTTTTTGCGAAAACCTATATAATTGTGTACCTTTTTGAATTCTTCCGGGAGTTTGTCATGAAGCGGGTAGTGGAGTCCCATGTCATGAGAATTCAAGTTCAGCTCCTCGTCCCTCGAACGAGTAGTTAAATGTTTACTCCTTGGAGCCTTTAGTACAGATTTGGCGAAAACTTACGCATGGTTTTTCTCCATCAGTATTCTGAAGGGGGACTTCAGTTCCGTGTGGTCCAGGCGCGATCGGGTATGGCCCGTGGATTCCGGCGTCGCTCCGGCCACCGCCGAGGATTGATGAAGCGCGCGGCGCTCGTCTCTTGTCCGCTTCCCTCTCGCCTGCTCTTTCTCTCCCGCTCCCTCCCTATCGATTCTACGCAAACCCCTTCCCGCCCTCCCCTCTCCCCCCTCATTCGCCCGCCCCTCCCCTCCTTCGTCTCCCCCTCCCCTAACCGCCCATCCCAAGTCTCTGCCACGACGGCCTTGCCACTCCCCTCTCTTCCCCCTCCTTCGCACACGCCATCCGCCCTCCCATCTCACCCTCTTGTGAGTCGACGATGGGGCTTCTTCCTTTCTGCCTCCAGTCATTCCTCTAGTAGGTCGGGTCATAAAGTGAAAGTTATTTTTTTCACGGGTTCAATATTTGTCTAACGGATGTGCTCTGCATCTCGTTACGCTCTAACTATTATCTATCTTCTCACTCTAATTTCTCGTTGAATTACCCCCGAATGTTCTTTAGTTTTACGAAAGAATATTCCTAAGGGAAGGAAAGGCTACTTACTTCTTCTAAAATTGTCATCGAACTAGGAAAATTTCGTGAAAAGTAAAATAAAATATTTTTTAATATCCATCTCTAGTCATCCTTCTAAAGTACTAATTTTACGCGATTAGAGATAGTGGAACTAAGTTACGGTAAATTATTATTTCCCAGTTTCTAAGAGAAATTATTACTCTTTTCTCAGTATTAAAGCATCTTCAGCATGAAAGTATGGCAATGCAAATAAGCCAATGCGTATACATTTTCTTTAAACAGTGAAACGTTGTGGGTGTTACTTCCTCTTGACTCTAACGTTGTTTGATGCAGCCCTTCACTCGAGTTTGTGGGCTAACCTCTTCATATGTACATAGTACTTCATTATATCATTCGCTACCGTCTCCATATATTAAAAAACACGTGAGACATTCTTTTCAATCATGTTTCCCTTGATAATTGTCAAATCAGTCCATCATATCTCAAGATATGTTCGATTACGTTGACCAGTCTTCTGTTTAAGTTTTCATCTGATTTATCCTTTGTTTCACCTTTCTTAGAAATTCCTATTTGTTTGTCTACTCATTTTATATTATTCTTCGTAACCCATCATGTGAATGTAGCACGAGGTTTCGAAGTGAGTCTCTCCGATTTTTTGGCATCATTGCTTATTCTGCTTCCCAAATAGATTTACTCTTCCACTTCTTCAACTTTTTGCTTCCCGACTTTAATATTGAGCTCATCCTCCAATCATATACCGCATGTCATATTTCATGATATTATAGAATTTTTTAGAAGAGGCGATAGCGGGGAGCTATATGCGTTCATGTCGATTATCTATCTCCTGTTTCGAGAATTTCGAGTGTCTCAAGGACCGGTGGTTTAGTCTTTCCATAAGGCATTTTGTCTTAAGTCGTAGCTCACGCAATTTCTAAATTTGCTACTACATAAACTGATGCTAGGCGTCAATTTTTCCGAGAAATTAGACGCAGACAATAAGTTTTCGAACCCTTAGTTGTTCAATGCAAGCCGCGCTTCTGTTGTCGAGGGTTGAATTCATTTCATCCCCCGCCTCAAGGCGTGTGGAATCCACTTGTCCGGTGTGGGAGAGCCAAGTTTCTTCTCCTTGGCCAAATGCGATTTCCCACGAAGCTCCGAAACTTAGAAAATCACCCCGTAAGGATCTTAGTAGTGGGTCTCACCTTAAGGCCTTGATGCGGATTTGAACAAGGGACCACTCCGGTTCTTTGTTTTCGCTCTTTTCCCTGAGCGACCGCGCCCTCTATGTTTGCAATACGCTTGGAAAAGCTGCCACCATGTAGTGGATTGAACAGAGTCATAACGTTCCTCATATCACGCTTGAGATCACGCCAGTTTTATGCAGGGAGATATATTCATTATGAAATGAAAAATGCAATTTGCCCTAAAAATAAAACCTCTCCCGCGTCCTAATATTTAATGTAGGTGCATCATCATCTGATGAAAAGTTATCTATCATCTACGTTATGCATTAGATTTGAAACTGACTGACTGACCTAAGTCGTGAGTAAAGTTTTATTTTCAGGGAAAATTTATTGATTTTATTTTGGTGCTAAAATTCTACACACATCATCAGTCAACAATCCTAAGATTGGTTTGACGCGGCTCTCCATTCAATTCTCCTATCAGCTAATCTCTTCATATTTACGTGTTTTTCTCTTTCTCAACCTGCGTCACTATATATCCCAAACGAGGCCTTCCTCTACCATTCTTCCCGTTGACTTGTCCTTCGACGGTTGTTTTCATCAGGCCATCATGTCTCATGATGTAGCCGATTAAGATGCCCCGTCTTCTTCTCAGGGTTTTCGGAAGACTTCTATGTTCTCCCACTCTTCTGAGGAATCTCCCACTATTCCTCGTTACTCACTCGGTCGTCTCATTTAATCTTGATAATTTTTCTGTAACGCCACATTTCGAATGCTTCCACCCTTTTCTTCTCCGCTGCTGTCGTTAGGAAAACATGCTCCAGATGTACGTTCTGATGAATTTTTTCCTTCAAATTTTATATTTCCAGCTGTAAGTAGATTCTTATTTTGATGGAATGCCCTCTTTGCCTGTGCTATTCTGCTGACTATTTCTTTCTCGATTCGTCCATCGTTGGTTCTCCGTACTCGGCTTCCCAGGTAACAGAACTCTTTCACCTTCTCAAGTTTTTGTTTTCCTATTTTAGCGTTGGTTTTTATACAAGATGATTATTTACAAATCAGAAGAAACGTGCAATGAAAACTAACAAGAAAAAAGTTTTTTTCTTGAGAAATATTCTGGCTATTGGTATAAGGCATAGTCCTGCCATAACGATCAAGGCACATCGTGAAAGAATATATGAAACAAGCTCCTTCGAAATTCTGTGTTATTCTATAATAACAATTTGACTGCAAATATGAGTATTGTAAACAATTGTGAAGGACTTCAAAGAAATGTTGCCTTAACCTGTTTCAATTCATTGACTTTTGAGATCGCAAGTTATGACGCTATACTGAGAATTAATTATCCTTTTAATCCTTAAAATATCCCTTAAAAATTACTTGACGTTTCTCCCTCACGCATCCGTATGTCAATGAAAACTCAAATATGATGTTGGGTAAACCTTTGTCGTTTCTCCCACACACATTTCAAAATTTGAGTTACTAATTTAAGCCGTGCCTGTATAAACTAATTTGCTACCAAAGTGTTACTTTCGAAGGGAAGAATCAACTCTGAAGGATGTCCGAATTCGTTAAGCATCAAGTTAGTTGCCGAGCCTAGTCATCATTTGTTGGCGCCAGCGTTAATGGAGAAAAGGAGAACAATCCTATGGTGAAGTCTGGTTGGAGTACGTCGCAAAATAGTGTCATAACTTTTTTTTGCCTTTTAAGTGTAAAAATTTGAATTTGGCGTTAGCAAATAAATAATTATATATTGAAATAATTTACCTTTGTAAGAAGGAAACAGAAACATTCCGGAAATGGACACGGCCTACATGCGAAAGTAATTGTTCGTTTTCACCAAGGTAAAAGTTAATCGCTAATAAGCCAGTATATCCGGAAAGCTCGAGTTTGTTTGCTAGATTCCTTCCCGATATATCTGATCTGTTTTCTATTTTGAAATATGACATCCCACCACCTTTCTTGCTGTCTTTCATTTCGTCATTTGGTACAGTAGGTGTTTATTTTCCGCTTCTATCCCTCGTATTATATAAATATGTGTTTGTGCAGGTAAAGGACGTTGACGGTATTAGGGCAGTATGCATTTAGTTGAGCTACTGGCAGGTAGACCCGAGTTGCATGGGTGTTAGCTTCATTCTTGAAGGCAAAATCAAAAATATTATTTTAGAACGAACCTGACAGTATTGTGCAGTCAACACAATAAAATTATCACAGTCGCTTAAGGTACACAACAGTTTTTTTGACAACATAGCAAATGCATCTTAAATTTGACAATATTGGAAAAAACATTTTTTGGGATAAAAAAAATCATAACTATTTAACGTAAATAACCCACAATTTGGCCATAACGTGGCCATATTTTCTGTCATAACTGACGATTTTTTCAACAGAAATGAAGAATCGAATGAAATATTTTTACCAATTACAACTACATAATAGCTTGCCAGGCACCTCAAGGGTGTGTGGCAGGGGGTGAAGTAATACCGTGCTCGTTTTATGTCCTGTGGCAGAGGGTAATTATATGAGTAAACACGTTGGTTAGTTATTACCAATCATCAACATTATTCAGTCCTAAAATTAGCTTCAAGCAGCTCTCCACTCAGTTCTTTTTACGGTAGTCTTCTTCATATGTACATAATTGCCTGTATTTTAAGCGAAACAAATTATATTTTAAATATCTTCTTATCTTTATCTAATCTAAATCTTTAAAATCTCTAAATTATGAAACTTTGGCTTTGGAGTTGGTTTTGTGGCTTGAGTAGTGGCTTCAAACCCTAAAGGCCCTGGACTCGATTCCCGACGATCACGGAGATTTCTCATTGATATACCGTTCCCCACTTGAGTGCTTTGTGGAGAGTATTCGAGATCAGTACTCCGTCCGAAGTATGGGACGTTGAACCGTGGATCCCTTGGCGCCTTTCCTCAAGAGCAGGCTGATTCCTACGTCGGCGTTCACTCCAGTCTCCACTCCATTTCTCAAAACTCCTTCCTTTACCTAAGTGTACACCCTCTTTAATTGGCGCAAATAGTGGTCGACCGCATCACCCGGATGAATAAGACTACTACGGAAACCAAATGAAGTGTGGATCTCTCTTGATTCTCGACTCTCGAGGTGGCGACTCCAACCTCCCTCTCCGGCAGACCCTCCGTTCCCCTGTACATTTATTCATTCCGGTCAGGTGTCCGTCACAGGATCCTCCGTCTACTCCCTCCTCCCCCCTCTTAACTTCCTCTCCTCCCTTCTCGCTTCCTTCCCCGCCAGAGGCTTCTCGTCTTTCCGTCTCCTTTTCTTCATCCTCTTCTTCCCTTTCGCGAGGCACAAAAGCGCACGTACGCGCTCTCTTTTTTTTCTAACTCGAATTGCGTTTATAGTGTTGCCCGGTCTCCAAAGGAGCGAATTGAAGAAGGGACGATGAAGAAACACAGGGGTCAGGAGCGAGGGACGACCCCATCGGAACTTTAGCGGTAGTTGTTCAGCTAAGGTCACATGCGCCAGTTTTGGGGATGGTTAGGTTGTTGGATACTGGTGAACATTTTTTAGGTCTCGGCGAAAGGGTAGCGAGTAGGGTTACCAGATATATGAGGTCGTAAAGGAGGACATTCAAAGCTAAATTGCCTGGAAAATTTTGTCTTCCTTATTCATCAAGGGGCACTTCTGTATTTCTATCTTAGTGGGGGATAGCTCTAATTGATAGGAACGTAACAGATAGGAAAAGAAACGTTGAAATCGAGGTGGGCCGATACAGGAGAGAGGTAGTTAAGAGGAAACTTGGAATGGAATGTAGATACATTATAGGAATTTGTGCATAAGAATAAACGATGGGATTTGTTTTCCTTATGTAGATAATTCCGGACAGGGATCAAAATCCCTACCCGGTGCTCCCGAACGTCCTAATAAAGAGAAACGTCCCGTAAAAACCTGACGTCTGATAACCCTAATAGAGAGACATCCGACATCGACAATAGGGACCATCCGTATGTTACGCAACACTGATTTTCCACTTTTCAAACACCGCCACTCCCCCTATGCTCCATAACATTCTCCACGACGCTCACCGAAATTACGCAACGGCACCATTGAACCCTCTCATTTTTTCGAATAATAATGCACATTACTTATAAATACCTAATTTACTTCTCGCTACGTACTATTATTCCCTCTATAATTTGTATCATCATTATTATTTGAACAAATAATTAATTTATAATGTAACTTTATCCCATTAAAACGGAAAGCTGGACCTCCACTTCATGTCGATAGTGCTTGGTAGAATTTGGCTTCACCCCTCCCCCCCATTATCGTTGCGTAATATATGGAGGGGTCATTAGTTTGAATAATTATCGGCTCTAAACGGAAGGCATCCAGAATGCTCACAGTTTATCTTATGTTAGTGGTAGCCTCGGGGTTTGGGTGCCCCAACGGCTTAGATTTTAACGAAAGCGTTTGCAAACAGCGGCTCACGAGCCACATGTGACTCTTTGGATACGTATCTATGACTCTCAAGTGAACTTTTAAAAGAAAATGAAATTGTAATGGCCTTATCTATCAAATAACATATTGGCATCCGTAAATGAATCTACGATATTTTTTTCGTTTACCAATTCCTACTTTTAAACTTACCTGAAACACCTTCTATGGAAACGCGAGTTCTTTGCTTACACTGGTCAAAACAAGTGAAAGCAATTTTAGTGTGGATTTTTCTCATTTTAATTAAAATATTATGAATACTGTTAGTTGTTCTTACGCTACTCTAAAATTTTCCTGTCCATTAAATTTTATTTATGGCTCACGATTAAATTGAAACTTTTTGAGAAACATATCAAAGCTTGCCGACCCCAGGTCAAACAAAAGATATTATATTGAATGCATATAGGGTTGATGCTAGGAGCACTACTGGGCTCTCATCTCGAAGACATCGAGTTTTAATCTCGGAAGCGGCAGATATTTTCAGTGGTATACCGTTTCTTTTCTTTCTAAAGGGATTTTTGGAAGTTAATGGAACAAAAGTGAAAGCTTGGTTGTTGAAGTTTTCGGTCATTTCACATCATTTGTATTTCTTTTGATTTTTATTACTAATTCCAACTGACTATGTTAGAAACTCTGAATGTATTCCTCCTATATCATTATTCACTCATGTAAACGACTATTAATCTCATGAAATAATGCTCTTCTTTCTGTCCAAGCGACCGTAACCTGATATTTTGTTCTCACTTCGTATTATATTTCTTCCTTATGTTCTCCTACCTCCATGTTCTCTCTGCCCTTTCCGTTCCCTCGACAAAGAACAAACGTTCACGAATTTTATTCAGGATTCACATTTCAATAACACATTTCCCGCTTGTAATGGGCGTGGAATGAGTTGTGTGACAAATTGGATAAAATTTTGTATGTTTAAAAATGATTTAGAAATGTAAAAAGGGACTTAAAGATAAAGCAAAATTTTATATAAATTTTGCGTGGTAATAAAAATATAATCACAAAAAATGTGGTTGTACGTATCAAAATATGTTCCAGGAGAGGCCTAGAATTCGTTCTCGTTGCACGAGCCTGGAGCATTACCAATACGTTTATTTTAAGTAATATATTTTGTATTTTCACGTGTGCGTATTGTATATTAGGTGAAGCTTCAATCCCTGCCACACACCCTCGAGATTCGTGCGTTAGGAAAGGTACATAACTAAGGATTCACTCGCCTGAGTTTACATGTCGTTCGGGATGGATCGGGATTCAGGTACATCCCCCCAGTTGTTGGCACTTTTGCGACCGAAGAGCCATCACTATCCCTCGAAGCGAAAAATTATTCGAAAGCGAAAAATATATTTATACCAGTGAAGAAAATGTACAGTAATACTTTAACATGCAGGAATGTTGATTGTACTTTTATTACATGAAGAAAATTTCACTCAAAAATCCATAGTTAAGGATATATGGCAGTTTCAATTGCTGATTCCAGTATAAGATTTTATAAATAAAGTACGATTTTCAGTTTTATTTCGCTTCAGAGCCCCACATGTTGTCCAAAGGAGCAGCATGTAGGAATCTCGCGAACCGTACTAATCGACTCATGTTTCTAGACAAATACTTTGATCGTGTAAGCTTCGTCTATTATTTAGTTAATTGTACTGACTTTTTATATTGAAATTTGCTGTTATCTTTTCCCCTTTTGTATTTCTTAACGGTTTTCAAACTTAATTATTGCAATACAAGTTCGAAATAATATAAATTTGGGTATTATGTAAATTAATATCCGTCGTGCGGATTGGTTCTAGTTGCCGATTACGCAATAAAAACCCAATTCCACCTCAATGCAAAAATCGTGTTTTGTAATCAAGCCTCTTGTTAACGAAATGCGTCTACGCCTAGTATTTAGGATCTTGTCAAACAAACGGAGGACTTCACGTGAGATATCAGCTGGAGCACAGCTATTGAGATCGGCGCCTTGCGAAGAATTGAATATTCGTTGTTATGAATTGAATCCCTGTGCAATGTTTCTAAATTTTGTTGACAACACCAGCTACGGTCTTGACAAGGTTTGTCATGATTAAGGGTTGTTTAATGGCTTCATCCGTCATTGGTGGCATAAATATAGTGTGAAAATAGCACATAGTGGGTAATTTTCTTATCTTTGTAAACACAACAATCCTTTTTCCTGTTTTCATTATGTGCTGTGTCAATTGGTTCTATGTTGTTCATTTCCGGTTACTTATTCTGAAGTTAGCCTAGTTACAGGCTTATTGCCTTATAGGCTAACTCACTTCCCTGAACGGCAATAATAACTATAAAAATATGTGCGGAAGAAATAAAATTATTATTATTATTGCGTCTTCTTGGAATCGGTACGAAATGGGGAATTATTTGAATATCCTACGTATCTTAAAAGATATAATATTTTTGCCCCCACGGTTAGATGCTTCTGTTCTTTAGCCTCCGACCCACCCTGATCTCTACCTTCTCATCTTCCTTACTCCACGTAACAGAGTTGCCGTCATAACCCTCTCGCCTTTCCATCTCTTTGTCTCTTTGATGAACAAAATTCTTCCTCGCGCCAGGCGGTGTCCTTTTCTCTCCCTGTCCCTCTCCTACCATCCCAATCGGCATCAGAGGGAGTGAGTTGAACGCGCTCCCCCTTTAGCCTTCTATTTTTCGATCGCCGCCCCATTCGGCGCTCCTACTAATCGTGGAGCGTGCCACTATCACTCACGGGCGAAGTGACGACGACTCGTCGCGTTTTCCCCGTCAATTAGAACCGTTGTCGCAAGGGAGGCGCTCTCTCAACCTGCTGGAACTTCTCGTCACCTCGGCGAAGACCTAATTGTGCGTCGCTGTCTTGGATGTGGCCAGACTCCTGTGGTCTAGCGGACGGTTTTTGGTGGAGAAGGCTCTGATGCTTCTGTCCTATCCTATTTATAAACTCGTTCACGCGTCTGTATGCAGATATTAAGGAAGTTCAACGGTACATTAGAAACTATTAACGATGTTTTCGCATTTAAGAAAAAATGGATTGTCCATGTAACCAATTAACGACTATGTCATGATAAGAGTTGGAGAAAGCGAAATCAGCTGAACATTTTAAAGAGGAATAACCTAATCGGGCATATCATGGGACATGATGGTCTGATGAAGATTATCGTCGAGGGAATAGCGAACCAGGAGAATGGCAAAGGAATTCTTATAAAATGTATGGGGAAAATTGTTGAGGTTGTGAAAAAAAGAATTATGTAAATATGAAGAGGCAGCAGATAGGAGAATCATATAGTTAGCTGCGTCAAAACCATTCTTAGGATTGCTGACCTATGATGAAATGCGTTTGGGACAATGTGCTAAAAAACTACGTCAACATCATCCCTTTCTTCGCTACTATTTCGGAAAGTTACAATTTGAATTACCTACTCAGGCTTGAGGGAGAGAATAGGTGCAGCTATGGAAAATATGGATTTTTGTCATTAGAGGAAGTATAACATTTAAGCGGAAAGCTATTATATGATGGTGCGTTTCTCCAAGAAATAAAATGGTTGCGATGATAAGGCATCCATACTTCTTAGTTTCCGAGTTATTGATAAACTTATTTTTGATGGAAAAATGATTTGCTGCGGCAGAACTCGCGCTGAATTTGGTTCCAAAGGTGAAAAGGTTAATACCAAAAAGAATATATTCGTCAACATCTCTACATATTTCTTTCTCCCTATGTAGGTACACTCCACGCAGGTGATTGGCATGCTAACTGTGATTGTAGTTTCAGTTTAACGGAATAGGTCTAATAGTACAATTTCTTGTATATTTTAACTCCCGTAGTCGCGATGGAAAGGAAATGAAGGGAACCTGACTCGCCGAAAATTAATTTATCCCCTCCTTTGAAATAATACTCTCCTCTCTCCTCGCCGTGTGACGTCGGGGAATTGTGTGACGTCAAAGGATTCTGTCGATAGCAGAAAGGTCGAGATTGAGTTAAGATTTCTAAGGGCCTAATAATCAGGCGAAACTCGTGTAAGCCTTTAATGTTGAATGTCAGTCTCAGGAAACTCAATGAAATTCTGTGGAATTTCTTCAATCCTAGCGGCGAAAACTCGAAATCTCTCTTTAATGGGCTAAGTGCCACTTAGAATTGAATCTTTATTGTATTACAATGTATCAATTTTGTATTGAACCAACGTAGGGGTTAGGCCTCAGGATTGATGTCCCGTATTTCCTCAAAAATAAATTAAGCATAAATAATGAATTAATATCTACGTTCCTATGTAGATAGGCTGGCTGCTGTGGCCAGGTCGGCAACGCGCTGGCCTGGAAACCCAAAGGTCGCCAGGTTGAATTCCGCCCAGCATTTATGTTGTGTTTGACCTCGGATTAGGGTAAATTATGCGACGTAACCTCAGCCGTTTGAGCACCTAAAACCCAAGAAAACTATTTCTGTGTATAAAGTGTCTGATTCCCGTGATCCAAATTCAAGTAGTTCTGGGGATGCAGTCGTCAACGTTTTCACAAAGGTTTTTGATATTTCAAATCCGGCGTGCGTTAGGCCGTGTGGTAGCCCTGTGGTTAAGGTATTTAGCTACCTACCAGAAGAACTGGTTTCAACGTAGGAAATATTTGAACCGGGTTCAAATCCAGGAGGCTTGTACTTGGTGAGCTCAATCGTCACTAACTAGTTCGACAAATTGGTCGAATGCGGTGGTTGTCTTTGATGGAGGTTATAAGACAATAGCTTTGCTGGCAGTGTAACGAAACCGGTTGCAAAGGTAGCGATAAACTTTGCTACGGAGCCAAAAAGTATCTCCGCTGTGACCTGGATTGAGTGCGTTAAGTTTTCATCATCTTTGGGAAAGATAACTGCTTAAAATCTGCATTTGAGATTTGGCTAGCAACATGACCTTTGGTCTGTGAGTATTCCCTTCCCATGTTCTTCGAACAGTCTTGTCCCTCCGTTAAGTTTATCAGTGCGTGCCTCCCTCTCTCCTTATCTTTCTCTTCGTTGGCTTTCTTAGATTATGTAGGAGGACGTGGTTGGGGGTTCGGTGATGGGAGTGTCTATTAGGGTTTACGGTTTGGCACGCTTGACCTACAAGGTAGAGGTGCTCGTGGTCAAAGGGCGTGTCCTAGGCTAGGATGTCTTGAAGAGGAAAACGATTGGATAATTAAAAATATGAATAGTACATGTATATGGTCTTGTTTAAAAGAATAGATAGGCCGTTTTCATTTCCGTTCTGGTTGCAATGTACAGGTAACAAGTGTGGTGGTAGAATTATTCAATTAAACAATTGCGAAACTCTTCTCTTTATTTATTTCACGAGCTTAAGGTTGAATGAAATTATTCTGATTTGGGTAACTATTTTCAGCATCATGGAGTGGTTCGAAATCCGGTCTGGTCTGGTCGTTCGCATTTTGTATCTCCCGATATCGATGATTTCTGTTCTTTCTTTGCCATAAATGGCTTTTGAGTGCACGCTACGTTTTAATCGCTGACCTGTGTGTCACACCGAGATATAATTAAATGTCTAACATACCTACATCTACGTAATACCCTACCAGGGTGTGGGGCAGGGGTTGAAAATTACGATAAATTCACTATTGGCATGCAAATAAGAGCTACAACAATACTACTGCGTGAAAACAAGTTTGGTATAATAGTCACGTGCAACTAGATGGTTAGTGTCTACATGGTAGGAAAATGATCACTTGGTTACAAAGATTTTCACAAAATATATTTACCTACCTATCACTATGCTATGCTGAATATTGTGTTTTCGTATGGTACGTGGAAAAAATGACATTTTAAAGCTATCAGTGCGACAACGTATCTCTTTATTCTTGTTTATATGATAAAACCTAGCGTAATACGAAGGGGTTCTTAATGTAACGTCATCTTGAGACAAATCAGCTTCGAATCTACTCAAATGGTTTAACCTAAACTTTAACCTGCATTCTGATTGTATGTAATTCCCATCCTAATTCTTCTATTACACTCAATTCAATTATCATAACGTATTATTATGGCGTATGTACACGCGTAGTAGTTAGCCGTTTGAAGAGTCGTAGTTGCGCGCTGCGTCCAAGCATTATTAGGATTATTGGACTAGAGATGATAATGATATAAACCATGCTTTTATGGATTTAATTACTATACTTAATTCTTCCGTATTTCACTAATACTGCACACGACATTTCCTTTCTGAGTTACCGGAGTGCAGCAGTGTATAGTTTTGATTATACGTTGCACTCTGGTACCCTCGGCAATGGTGCCGTGGTAAATTACCGTAATGGTGAAAATGACCTCAGATTATCGTCGCCTATTTCATAGCAGCGTCCAATGCATAGGTACATATTGGTTCATAATATTTTCAGCTCTTGTCTTGAACCACGTCAGTTCCTGCCCTCTTTCTTCAAATTCTGGTTCCCGAATCACAGGAAACAATAATTTCATTCTCGCCTCTATATCTCTATCGTCATGAAAGCTTGTTCTTTGACAGAATTTTTCCATGCCCTTCTTTATATAAAACAAAAATTATATGCATTTATCTGTCGAAATTCTAGTAATGGGAAATGCATTTCGAATCGCTCAGACTCAGGTCTTTCGATCGTATCAGAATATCGATTATTCGCTTTGAATGTATACTCTTTTGCCTGTGAATGCGTTGCATAATGGGTTTAATAAATAATCACCCAAATCTTTGGTCTAAATATTTTTTGAATCGTGAAAGTTCCCAGCGTTATCGCTCATGTGGTTGTTACTTTCCAGAATGAACGATAAAATGACTTTCAGTGCAATACGAGGTCTCTTAAAAAAATTCATGGAGAGTTTGAATTGCTTGATGACTGTTTGTTCCTTTGAGATCTACTTTACGTTGTTTGAAAGCTTTAAATCTCATGAGTAACGTAAGTTTGCTTGTGGGGATCTGTTTTCGTTTACGAGCTACAGCAGTTATTGTGAAAGTGTTTTTTGCTTCGCGGCTGGTTGTCGTCTTGAAGACTCTCGCTGAGAAGTGATTGTACGTATAAGTCTTGTTTTAATCTTGGAAAAACGGGGATGGAAACTGCTGAAAATTTGATAATGGCTTTCTGGGAAGACGTAATGAGTCGGGTATGGAGTTTTGAGTGGTGATCGCCTTTCGAAAGCAGCCGAGAATCTTTGCAGATTATTCACAAAGCGTAAGAACTTTGCAACAAGTGATAATGATCATCTGGACCAGAAGAGGTTTCTTTTTCATTCTAATTGACGATCAAAAGTCATTGAACTACTGGAGGAGTGTGATATTTCTAACAAATTGTGGGCCAAAATACTATTCGAAGTTGTGAAAGGACTCTTTGCAAAAATAAGGACAATTTTGTTACTCTTGAGGGAGCAGTCCTCCATACGGCAGTCCGCCTGCCATTCAACCATAAAGTTCGTGAATTTTGTGCAATTAAATCGACTTTTGCTCTCCCTCTGCTGCCCTTCTCACTTGAGTTACTCCCCTTTGACCTATTACCCGTACCTAGGCTTAAAACAGCGCGGAAAGGGAAGTGATTTTAAATCATGGAAAGAATAAAACTAAATTCTACGTATAGGATATATTCGATTCTGGGAACTGCGTTTAAAACCTGTTTACTGAAGTGGGGAAGACACCAAAAAATATTAAAGAAACGGCAAGTAGAGTTCTCAGAAGGGGATCAAATGAATGAGTTGTAAATGTTCGTAATAACTCGAATGGTGTGAGCATTATTAAAAGAGATATTAGTCATTGAGGTGGAACTCGTTATCAATTTTAGTTCTCTTAAAAATGAAAAAATATTCGTGTTCGTGTGAATACTTCGTATAACTTTATCGCGTAAAGAAAAAAATAAAACTGGTAAAACCTTACTGGGGACTTGTAGAACTCTGGCTTGGCATGTGCCTCGTGGCATTTTCTCAAATCTCGTGTCTTTTATTTGGACTCATGGCTTGTGTCTCGGGATATTTTATAAGGTTTCACCGAAGAATGGCCACAAACGGTGAAACCTATCGTATGCTGTGTATAGGATTGTGCGGGAAATGTTTAAATTGCATTAAAGCTGCGACATATACCCATTCTCGATCATTCAAAAATATTGTTTCCGTCTAACGTAAGCTTTTGTTACTGAAATGTATGTAACTTAAACGTTGATCAATTTAATGACAAAATTGGTCATTTTCCCGCAAATTCAGAAGATGTTGTTCAAATCAGTATTGGTTGTATTCCTCCCGTCTGGAGATGGGGCGGAATTGGAACTTTTTATCGTTCTCGCTTTCTTTAACAATAACGAAAATTTCTGGTACGTACCCTGCGTAAACAGTAAATGTGTTAACGACTCTCTCCACAAATTGTCGTTAGTAACGCGTAGAACCAGATGTGACTTGAATAATGGTGATCATGTTTTCATCTTTTTTATGCGATTGACAACTAACGATAGCGTGAGTTCAAAAGATTCACGGTCTAGCCCATGATCTCCTTAGGACTTGTTTCTTGAAATGCATAAATGCCAATCGGTTGATTATCATTGTTTGAGTGGTCACTCGTGGTGATTTCCATCACATTGTAATGGATATTTTAAAGTTAGTGCACCTCTCGTAGCTTCAGAAAATAAATCCTCGTATTTCAGCCTTAGTTGATAATCTTTCGCTAAACTTCTGGTAGTGCTCCAATTGTGACTGGATTTTTTTCCATAATTGCCTGATTGCTGAAACATCTGCAAAGAATTAACTCATATTTGATGGGCAGAGCGAGCAGTGAAAATCAAAAGAGAAGAATAAGATAAGTACAGTGAACAAATTTTAGGCTTGATTCGTGGCAATGAGTATTACTTGCAGTGACATCATTTGCTTGCTCACCCATCCTCTCAGTTACTGACTCTGGTGAAAAGTGTTAACGCTGAGGTTATCTTTATACTTTCCGTTATTCCCAAGGCATTCATTCGTTCGTCACCACGCATTGTTTAGCTTATCTTGCTTCCTTATACACTCTTAATGTAGTACTTATTTCGGCAGTAAGAATTTCGGCGACCTCCCGCGGCCCGGCCTTAGCATTCCTTTTATGGTTTCCAATCTTTGACCACAAAGAAGGGCTTCACGGTTCAAGACTCTGGCGAGACGGTTTTTAAGCATTTGTATAATACCGCGCGAGACACTGCACGAAAGTGTTCGGCCTAATGTTTTTTCCTCGCCTTGAGCATAATATTCTTTCCTCTCCTTGCTGAGCTAACTTGTGTCATCGCGCTTGGACGACTTAGGATGGTATTCGCTTCAGCTCCCCCGGCCGGATTGTCCTCAACGGTGGGACGGTGTAGGCGTAGAGGTGGACGGAATTCCTGGAAGCGGAGGTGTGAATTTGTGGATTCCCATTCGTCCCTACAAGGAAACCCCGACTCGTCCAGTCCTTGCTTTCTCTCCGCTTTCGATACGTGGGCACTGCGGTGATTGAACAAAAGAGCTTTTTTCAAGTTCCACAGTAGTGGATTTTTGGGTAAGGGGATACCTATGGATACAATTTAATTTTGGCATTAGATATGGTCGCTGCGGCTTTTTAGCGTCGTAATTAATTATAGAGTGCTCGGGTTTTGATTATGAAGCTAAGGACTGCTCGCTTTGAATAAAAATACTGTGAATCGGATTTCAACGAACCTGGCCTCGAGAGACTATGGATATGACATCGAAAATACGTATTACTTTGTGCTGAATTTCGAGTCGCTAATTTTTATGCGCAGTGTTCCTGCTTGCGGTTGCGTGGGTTAGGATATAAGCTAACACTGAAGGCTTCACTTTGTGGGATTGTTTTTTATCCATAATTAATTAAATTAATTGAATAATCCCAGGGTATAAGGCTCATATTTTATTGAGAAACAACCTACCTAGGTTTCAACACTTTCTGCTATTTTCAGCGTGTTGAAACTTAGGTTGGGATGCTCTCGATAAACAGTGTGGATTATACCCGGTGAGTTTATTCAATTATAGATATTCAAATGTTGCGATTATGATATAGTTGGATTTGGTGAATGACGACAAGCCTCCAATCAACGGGCAGTATATTAGGATTGTTTGCTCAACTAATATTTTGTTGGTAACGGACGTCAGTGAGCGTGTAGGTTTATAATTAATCATTGCAAATTAAACGACAAAACAGCGCTGGCTTCAATTACTTTAGAACTGTTGATACAAAAATGAACTAGATCTGGAAAAGTAGCGTTAAAAGCGTACACGACAGTTGTTGGCAGGAATTGTAGAATTATCGCGTTACTTATTTTATGGTGGTATTAAGTATATGAAGTATTGCTGCCTCCAATTCCTTCAATGGCTTGTGAAAAGTTGCGGCCTTTCTGTGTTGCTGCGACACAAACTATTACCTACTTATTTCCCAGTTATACCGGGGTTTCCGTTCGAATGATCTTTTAATTTAGTGGTGTTCTATCGGTCAGGGCAGTTTTTCTCCCACCATATCTTCTCCAATTGTACACTTTCCTGTGTAAAATTTCAATTTATGTTTCTTTTTATAATCCATTCGTCTTTTTGGTACAGCACTTGTCCTTTCTCCGTCCTTGCTGTCCATAAAACCTATCCATTTCCTCCAACTTCTTCTCTTCCCCGGCATCTTGCTCTCCATAACGGCCTTCAACATAACGTCGCTTTCATGTACATACTTGCTCCATCCATGTGCTCTGCCCGCTCTGCCTCATGATTTCCTTCTGTGATGTTATCTCCTCTCTAACTATGGCAAACGTTTGACATTTTTCTTCGACTCCGCCCATCGTATGTACATACATTCTCCATTCTTTTCTTCCAGAACTAAATCTCAAGCGGAGCTTTGAAGGGAAAACTATAATTCAGGAATACGAATGGGAGAAGTGCAGAGATAGCCGTGGATGAGATAAATGCCGCATTTAGTTAAAGTTGTAAATGATAAAATTCCTATAATGTGAGGAAATTAGCCTACAGAAAAATTAAATGGAAATAATTCACCTTCGGATTGTTGAACTATGTTAATGTCCATCAAGGTGAAAGTGGCTGTTAGATTCAATAACTGATACGTAAAAGTTGATCCGAAGGTTTCCATGAGTAATGGCTGTAGAGAATTCCTCTGTGCACTGAAATTGCTGGCGTCTGCAGGTCTGATGACTTCAGACCTAATGACACCCGCACGATGGCTGGAGGAACTGTCATCATCAATGGACAGTACGCGGAGGAATCCCCTGAAAGCTGTTACTCATCTTATGCGTGCAAATTCTGAGAGTAGTAGGGGAAAAATATATGTGTATAATGAAAATTCCCTCATGAAAGGTCTCATATAAAGAAAGATGTTATTTCTCTTTAGTTAGGCCTCACCTCGATTATGTATCTAGCATTTGGCATCCGGTAAGTAATGATTTAATTTGTACACTTGATAAAAAAGAAAGGAAGACGGTTTGCTTTGTTAAGAACACAAATAACCGCACAGAAAGTGTCACACAGCTCTTAGAGGGACGTGAATGGGAAGCTCTGAAAACTCGTAGGTTAGGCGCCAGAATTAGGCAACTCGAAACATTCAAAACGGTTGAATTCGAGGATGATACGTACTGCATCGGAAGATCAGATAGAAATGACAAAATTAGAGAGAAAGACTGCCGAAGGAATCGATGTAAGAATTCCTTTTGCCCACGAAAATACGTGGTCATAACTCAAATACGTTCGGATAAACATTAGTAGTTACAACCAAACCGAATCCTATCTTCTGTTCCTTTTTGCCTTTCCCATTAACCAATGGCTGGTGACCTGACACCCCCTGCCACATGCCACTGCGGCGGATTTTAGGCTATTGTCTACACAATACCCTAATTGAGTTAAGTTAGGTTTTTATCTACATGTAGATGCAGATAAAAATCCAACGGAAGGAATTTTGGAATGAAGGTAGGACCAGTGGCGAACCCTGAAATTTTTTTATGGGGTCCATTTGCCCGATCTTTTTTAAGTGTAACCAAAATGTTAAATGCTGAAGATTCAGGCGATATGGAGTGGAAGCGAAACATGATAACAAAGGAAGAAAAAAACACGTCAAATCCACAAAAATAAATTTTACTGTATTACAGTTAAACCTGTCGATGCTGTAATACAGTGAAACCCGGGTAGTAGTAGAATTTATTTTTGTGAATTTGGGTCGTGTGTTTTCTTTCTGTGTTACCAAAATGTTATTTTAATCAGTATATTTTGAATGTTATAGTAGGCCATATCAGTTATTGCGTGTATGCATCCTATAAGTATCCATATCAGATTTACAGACAAAAATAGTCGTAAACTTTTAGGCGTATGCTAAGTTAGTTATTTGTCCCAGCACATTTAACAGCCTTTCTTTTGTCCTAGTCATACTCGAGTAAAATGATGTAACGAGTTTTTCCTATTTTTCCAATTGCTGCTACCATGTGACTATGACCTGTCAGGCATGAATAAATTCGTGGAGGCAAAACTGAAGAGAGAATAACGGAGGGAGACGACAGATGAGGCACATGAAATAATTTGTGTTGAACGTAAAAGGCGCTTCAAAGCAATCTCAGCGTTGATAATGATCTCAGGGCTAAAGGTGAAGTGGTGTCTAAAAATTGTTTTCTGGTTCTGAACCGGAAGATTACTTCCCGACTCCCGTAATGTGCTCTTTATCGCCATTGGGGGAATTTCGTCGCCCGTTTGTGTCAAAGGGGAACACTTCATCCGGGACTTGGCTTTTGTGAAACCCTGCGAGAGAGCGCAAACATCCATCCTCTCAAGTTTCTAATGGAGCCTTCAGGTGAGGAACGGGTTGACTTGTTTGTTATTCTGCCTATGCCGACTGTAATTTCCTGAGCTCGGCTCTTGAGTCGTGTGTTTGGAGGACCGAGTGAAGACTCACTGGGGTGGGACCCGTGGGGTTTTTCCCGGCATCTCGTCTGGAGAAACAATGGAAGGTTCTGTTGCCAATACAGGTGCTCATCCAGCCCTCGTCGCCAATATGCATGGTTAAATCAACCCTTACTCTGCCATTGAGTTGATGTTTTGAAGCTCAGTATCAACTGTGCTCTCTCTGAAGCCATTCTCAAGACCTGAGTAATGCCGTTTATTTTCGCACGAGTTTATTTCTAATCATGTCGATGACTACACTTATCCAACAACTTCTGACCTTTTCTTAATAATGTGCTTAGTAATATGTCCACACTTTTGTAGGTACGGACCATGGTTTCATGAAGTGAAGTCCATTTTAAAATGCACGCTATTTCGCTTAAAAGTATTCCACTTGTGATTCTTATACATACTGTCAAAAGCTTTATGCTTCTTTATCTATGCGCGAAAATTAGTTATTATCATTGTAAATTGCAGTGATTTTATCATATTCATTTGTGGGCCTTCCGACATTACAATTTTTTTACTTTTTTATCGTTTATTTCTTTTGTATTTCTTTTGTATCCACTATTAATTATTTTAGACTCATGTATAATTTGCGGTGCAGCGTCTGATTTTTGTTTTTTCGTATTTTTTGGTGTTTTTTGTTGTCAAGAAGAGTCAGTTGTCCCAAGGAGGATATTATCCTAAGAGTTACCTATATTTCTTGTTTTCTTTGAATTAATTTTTGAAATATGTGAGGTATTCTTTCTGTGAAAATTCTTATACGAGAAACAAATAATTTTGAAATTTTAATTACTTGCTTGAAAATGGCAATTACTTGCTGAAACCATTCGTTGATGTCAAAAGTGCGAACCGGTAAGTGTATTATTCATGATCATGTGTTTCCGCAAATTACGGTCCTTATCTTGACCCTACATTCTGACCTTTTGTTTTTAAATAGGACTCCAATTTCTTTAATCTCTCTCAGGTTATGAAATTTCATGATTCGTTTCCTACCTGTGTCTAGTGCTGTCTCCTGCCTCTGTGTCCGACGTCTGTTTAACCTTGAGAGGAGAGATCTGGGAAATCAAAAGGGTTCAAAAGCTTTCTGGACACGTCCAGATAAACCAAAGCTGAATGAAAAAGTAATGAGATTAATTATTCCGTTACAGATTAAACCTATAGGTATATATTGAAAAAGGTAAACGGACTTTTTTGAGCTTAAACAGATCTTCCTTGTCAAATGTCTAATGATATCTTTAATTTCGAATAGAGTAGAACTTAGGTGGAAAATCTAAACGCCGGCTTGAAATTAGGGGCAAGTAAGCTAGCTAATGATGACAGACGCATAATTAAACGGTACGTCAAAAAATAACAAGTATTCGAGCGAAATATTGCCGACTCCTTTTCCTGAAATTTGCGTGTTTTGCTAGTTTCCCCACCGTTGCTTATTTTGTTGCGTAATCACACATCTCACGCATACCCAACCCGAGATAATTCCGCCGTAATCCGTACCCTCGTGAATCCATTTTCATCGTTTGTGGCGTAGATTTAATTAATTTAGACATGGCATTCAGTAAAAATGACGGGATTCGAGATTGAAATCATGTTGAAAAGGATTTCTGAGATATTTTTACTCGTCTCTGTCTCCGCGCTTACGATTTAATTCCTCGTCTGCGCCAGCGATTTAGAGCCTCTAATCATGCGGGCGAAAATAAGAAGGAAACGGCTCGAAACTCATTTTGTCTTATCTCGGGGAGAGATTTTAATAAAATTGGATGTTAATACGTTCTTTGCATGAAGTGAACCCTTAATCTGTTGCCCGTGACCGTGCTCGGGACTCGATAACGCCTGGTCTTCCCAGAAAAAGGTTTTCTCCTGGTTAAGTATTCGCACGATTCATTTTAATTGAAATCGCTGTCGAGTATGGTCAGCGTTTTTTGTGCGCATTTCGTGCAGTGACGCCACCTCTCTTGGGATTTCCTGAGGTTCAGAAGGAGCGACACTTTGACAGTTTGTTAACTTTATCCCTTTCCCGAGTCCCTTTTATCTCATGAAATATCAGTTGTTCCATATCTTTATTCTTTTAGAAGACTAGAGTTTTATTTTCTTTCCGTAAGTGCTAAATAATATTGATTGATCTTAGTTGATTGACCGGAGCTAAACCATTTAAACTTTACGAGTCCAGAAGACGTTAAAATGAAATAGGAAGCTTCATCGTTGGTGATATGACCCGTTCATTTTATACCCATAAATGCTGATTGAAGGGACCTGAGGATACACCACTTAAGGTGTAGATGATGTATCAGCATTGGAACTTTTATTTTGTGTAAAACTGCACGTGTTATTCCTTCATAATATACAATTTCCACTCAATGTTGCTAGAATCTTCGGATTTTATATTCATCTAGAGGAAGGTTCCCGTTGAAATTCAGCGACGGGTGAAAACCTAAATGGTAAGTAAATAAATTATAGGTACCTTTTCTATATGCTGCTTAAAATATATTACCAGATAAAAAGCAACTCGGATGACCCGTAACGGTTATTAGACTAACTGCCTGACTACGGCGGCTAATCAGTTCTCTATTCTTGTGTAATTTTAACTTTTCATTTCATCTATATATGTTTAAATAGCCATAAATATTCTGGCTCCTCTCCACAACAGTCCATAGTGTCCACATCATCCCCAATAGATTCATTTCGTTTTTAGTTCGGAAAAAATATCTACCTTTTATGATTTGGATCTGTACGCGGCAATTATTAAACTGAGGGATACAAGGAAGCTTCTTAAGGAGCGGTGTATCTGCAGAAAGAAGGAATCAATTTAATAGAATAACGTGTTAAAATGGAATTTCACTAGAAGATAACACTGTCGGCAGCTGAAAACGTAAATCCGGAACTAAGGATGCGTTTGACTCGAACGTAAGTCTGGAGAATGCTCCATTCTGGGAGTAAGGGCCATAGATGGATCAGGAAAGACTGAGGTGGGAGTATTTAAATAATTGGTGTTTAATAATGTTCCAGACCAAATAGTTAGACTGAGTGACTAATGAATAGGTTCTCTCATAGGAGTGAGATGAAAAAAATCTCATTAAAATTCTAAGAGACCACCTCATCTTGAAAAATGATGATCCAATGAAGACTCTTGTCTAGGTAAAATTAAATGGGAGAATAGTAGGGTGTCATTAAAAAAAATAATTTGAACTGATATAGAACAGAGATAGATGAATCGAAAATAGGGCTGCGCCAAACCAATTAAAGGGTTCATGCACTGATGATGATCTGAATCAGCGTTGAGCCCAGCAAGTCACCTCGAGGGCACGTGGCAGGTGGTGAGTATTCACAAAATATGTCCTGTGTAAGTGTAACTAATAGGTATATACAATACTACTCCATTGTAGAAAGGTAATAGTCATGACCTAGAAAGTGAAGCTAAAAAATAGTTCTGCGAAGGAATATAATGTTTTATAATGTTTATTGATGGAATAGCGTTTGCTTGAATGGAATAGGCTGTACTTCCCTTTAGACATGCAAGGTTACTGTTCACATGAGCGAATTGAGTGAAGAGCAATTTTCTGATGCCTTACTAACTAGAATTACACCTACTTCTCCTGTCATTTCATTCCCTATTATGACCTCTTAAATTTAAAAAAATACATATATCCGTTTGCAATCTATCTCCTTATAACCTTTGTTTCCCGATCGAATCAAGGATAATGCGCTGTCTTTCTTATTATAATTCTAACGTCGCTTCGTTGGCAAGCATGATGAAGGGAGGTTTAAAATATGGAGATACAAAACGTGGACTGATGTAAGAAACACGAAGCTTCGTGATAAGCCGGTGGCGATGATTGCACTCTCGACTTGCTTCACTCGCGTCAAGTTTCTTATGCACTGGACTGAGTAACCTTTAAGCTGCATCGGCTACTCCAAGAAGACTAACATCTTCACCCCGAAGCTCTTATCACCTCCGCGCCATTGCTCTCGTGCTCGGTAAACGTTGAAACGATAGAATTATCTGATCCAGTCGAGGGAAGGAGAGAGAGCGGCTCCGTAGAACCTCCCGCATCTGACGGATAAAGTGAACTGCCACTCACTGCCCGACTCGACTCATCTTAAAAGGGGTTCTCAAAAGCGTTCGCTTTGACTGACGCGAGAGCGTCTTAATTTTTTGTTTCGTACGTATGGAGGAGAGAAAAAAAATGTAATTATAATTAGGGCAATGCCCCTTTTTGAGCCGGACGGGACACCGCTGGGCCGTATTCCTGACCACGCGCCGGGAGGGACAGGGGGACCCGGGCCGTACTTTTCTCCTCGTCCCGTGCTTGGGTGCGTATATGAGGACCGGGACGTCGTGTCGGGGGAGCGCTTCCTCCGGCAGTTGATGCATGACTGCCCGCTCTTAATTTACGCCCCGCCCAGGGTCGTAAACTCGGGGGAGGTCGGCGTTCCCGAGCCTATCCTTCCTTTTAACCCTTCCGTTCCCTCGACCCCCAGAGCTTCCGCCTCTCGTCTCGGCAGTCCGTCCTCCCTTCCCCCTTTCCACCCACCTTTTCCCTCTTCACTTCCCTTCTCCTTCACACCCCTTTTCCGCCCTCGTCGTTGTCCCCCTCCCTCTCTCCCCCGCCCTGAACCCTTTTCCAGACCTCTTACCCCCCTAGTCTTGCTGCCGTGATGGTACCTCCCGCCGGGATCGTCTGGCCAGGTCGAAGCGAAATTTTATTCTTCTTCGTTTTTTTTGGAACCTCCTTCTCAGCTCTTTTTTTGTTTCCGAGAGACATACTGCGCCATTTTTTTGTGTGCAACTTTAAAAAGTTGTAGAACTGGTGTATGTGTGATGGATTATTAAAGTTGTTTGTGGTTGTTTTTGGGATTTATTTGAGCGTAGAACTAACATCACTCATGAAGGTGACGAGCGATATGTTGATCATAAACTTGTAGCAGGTATCGAACTAGTGGTGTTTGTTCTTGAAATTTGAGGATACGATTCGAGTTATCTCGCTCTTAAGTGAACAGTACAGGAGTTATAAAGGTGGTGCAGAAAGTGGAACATAAGAGTGTAAAAATTAGTTTTTCACGCCCTCCATTCGTGAACGTAATAAAGTGGAAGGGAATATTTGCATAGTTGGAAACGTATTTCTCTGTTCTTTCTTTAAATTCCATTCGCGGTTTGTTATTCCAGTCTCTTATAATAGATGATATATACCCCCTACCAGGCGACACTAAAATTTTGGCAGGTGAAGAATAGATAGTCATTCATTGTTTTCAATCGCAAGTACGGTTAAGCTTAGCACTCAATTATTCCGTATTCATTGTCAGCTTATGTCATGCAGAATTTATTTCCCGGTTTTCACCCGATATTGTGCCAATTTATTGGCCAAGAAATTGGATCGTGTCAAACGTAATGAAGACTTCATTTGATCCGTTGAAAATCGATAATTAATATTTTGAAAAAATATTTTCAAGCATATTTCTCTCATTCCTATCCATAAGGTTTTGCTGCGCTCGACCGGGATCTCTTACGGTTTTTACTGCTCCTGGAGTGTCTAGTCCACATCTTCCATCTGCGTCGACATCTACGCGATACACTGCAAGCCAACGCAAGGTTATAAGGCAGGGGGTGAAGATCACCAAACATGCACTATTGACATGCAAGTAGGCTACTGCAGGGATAAATGCTAGATAATAGGGTCACATGCGGCTAGATGGTTCGTATCTACACAGTAGTAAAGGGATTGGTTGTTTACACATGCATCATATACTACAGACTACAATATTTCACCTACCTATCCCTTTGCTATGCTGTCTGTTGTGTTCTCTTATAGTACGGGGGAAAAATGACATTTTGAGTCCATCAGTAGACAATCAATCTCTTTAGTCTTATTATTCTGGTCGAATCTAGCATAATACGCTAGATTCGAGGTTTGATGAGATCTTTCGCGATCGACATCTTTGCGTATATGAACGTGTGTTATTTTCTCCCAACCTCGAAAATCAATGAGTCTGAGCAGCTCTGCCACGCGTTCGTCGACTCGAATTCCCGGAAAAATAGTTTCTCGGAAGTAATAACGCGATGCATGGGGAGCTTGGTTGCGTCTCTCCTGGGTACGTTTGACAACGCACGGTCGTATTGGTTTCAGCACGCATCTCAGGGTCGCGGAGGAAGGGACCCAATTGGGTCTTAAGTCTCTTTTTTTATCTGAAGACACACGTAAAATATTAATAAAAAATATGCACAAATACTTTCCCAAGACAGTTTAGGTAGCTAAAGTTCCGACCGAAAAATAGCACATTTTAAATTTCTAACATTTGCCACTATATCGATGGAACATGAAATTTGACGTCAGTGTTCTGGTATCTCGCTTGTGAATATGGAAGGGAGTAAACTAAGAGAGGGGAGATGGTACAAATTTTGCTTAAAATTTTACTTCTTGCCAAGATATACTAACACAAGATTTATGCTAAAAGATTCTGAAATGAGGAATATCAAACCATAGCAAACCCAATATTTTCGGTAAACTGCCTAAAAGTTCATTTTTAAAGAAAAAAAATGATTTGGCCCTAATTTTTCGATTTCGAGAGACACACGATTCGCAATCTACTATCATATCTGTACGAAAGTGGAATATATTAATGGAAATAAAATTACCATCCACGGACCCTATTATGGATGAACTTTTGTTACTTTTTTGCCTTAGTAGTGGCAGTAGTTATTCCCGAGGAGTTGAACAATTTGTTTGACTAATTCCTGAAGCAGAAGCGGCGTTTCGGAAAGTTTTGAAATAGCCTGGAAAAAACTCAACTTTAGTTGACATGGATTGTTGAGTTCATCGTTTTGATGTGTAGGGGAAGAAAATTAGAGTAAGCGATAATTTGTGGTCGGGAGAAATTTGGAGAAACACTCCACCCGACGGACGAAGTCCTGAACTTGAAGTGCTCCACCCACTGCACTCAAGTAGGGGTCGGTATACCATTGGAAAATATCTTCGGGCTCGGGTTCGAAGCCGTCGCTCTACCTTAACGCAATCCCCGTTATTATTCTTGAAAAGAGGGAATATCTGTTTTTGTCATCTCGGTTCAGACTGCATACTATAAACCCTCATTATAGCATGAAGTTGTGGTGGTTGTAAGAAAACTTAACTTTGTATTTTTCACGCTTTTATTGAGTAACCCTACCGATTTCGGTAAGGGTGTCAAGGGTGTTCTCCCTTGACACCCTTACGCGTGGGGATTGCCCGGAGTGCCGAAATCGGTAGGGTTTCTCAATAAAAGTGTGAAAAATACAAAGTTAAGTTTTCTTACAGCATGTCATTTTTTCATAACGCATCGCCTTATTCTATTCAATTTAGTGGTGGTGGAACTATGAGCGAGTTATTCTTATTTATGACGTGAAATGACGCCACTAATTACAAACAATGTATCTATATAAACTAAACACGTGTCATTGTTTAGGCCTTCGAATGCTATAATGTAATGCTGTTTTTTTTCCTTTCTACGGTTTTTGCTGGTCGAAAAGTGGATGAAACTCTCTGCGAGAGTAAACCAGTTTTTAATACCCGTCTTTGTGTCATACCAGTGATGTCATACCGCAGGTCATCCAGATTGTTGTGTTTCCCGAAATCCGGTGGAGCCATCAGAGAATCGGTTGATGGTGAAGGCGATGAAATTGCGGTGAAAATGAGGCCTAAAAGCTGAAAATATATTGAGCGGAAATCGTGCAGCTTGTCATAATCATTCATTTTCGCGGATATTTGATGCCGATAATATGATCACTTGAGTCCACGTTGAGTGTATTTATTTCTCGGTAACTAAACAGTTCCATCAGGCATTAGCCTGCCGACGGGACATAAATATCACAATTTGTTGAATACAGAAACGTTGTATGTATATTTTAAATTATTGTTTAATTCGCAGCTAAGGATCATTAATTATAATGTACAATAAGAAAAATGCACAATTAACAGAAATTTTAAATGGATAATAACAATTATTCATACACGATATAAACGACAAACAAAAGAATTATAAATGCAATGGTGGGTGGCGTTACTTTGTGGAACTCCTTCATGGTGAACACAAGGGAAAAAAAATACTTTGCTGGTCCACAGGATATCCTGTGGACCAGCAAAGTATTTTTTTTCCCTTGTGTTCACCAAAAGAATTATAATTTTTTTACTTTTCAGTCGACGTACGTTAATGGCTAATACTTTTGTAAAGCCTCTTAATACACACTTTCTTAAAGCCTTGAATATTATTAACATATATTGAATAAGAGTTTGTTAGATTTGGAAAAATTAAATAATGAAGTCTTTTTCCGTATTTGCTATTAACATTTAGCTTTATAAAAATATCCTTTATAAAAACATTATAATTTGTTTCTCTTGCCAGTCCATGTTCTATAGATTTGTCATTTTTATGTAGAAGAATAGAGTGTAGTAAAAACTTGGGTAAAAATAAATAAAATGGTTAATATCATACATGACGTAGGAGATGAAAGTGCATTTTGGGCTGGGCAATTCATCCTCACTAAATGAATAATAAGCCAGTTGCTGTGGTAACAGTAGTAGTAGCAGAGGTATAATATAGTTTTGGCCTCTCCAGTTTCTTAGGTAACATCGCTCCCTGTAACTGATTATGCTCATTGGTAACTTAATGGTATTCTATTATTGAAAAGGTTTAATAGGGAAGAAACCATCTAAAAACCTCATTATACCTTTCTTTTATGAATTACTGAAATGTGCCTTGAGGCTCATTGAATAAAATAGTATTACCTATTTAATTGGTGAAATATTGACGATAACGTAAATAATTGCATTGGAATTTAAACATAACGTAGCTACATTTTTCAACTTTTTAAAGAACCTGTGATTCCGAATTAATTACTTTATTAATGGATTATGTAGTTTTAAGTAATTTTTGGAGATCGTAAGAGGTTGGACAGATTGGGTTGGCAAATGTCAACAATAAAGAGGAAATCCTCAGGCTTCACTTGGTGGAACCGCATAATAAATAAGTAAGACCTTGATAATGATTGTCAAACAATCGAAACCTAGGTTGGTGAAAAATACACAGTCACAATCACAAAAGTTCAACCAGTATATCATTGCTTTGTGTTCGTATTAATAATTTTTCCTCAGTTAAACCTGTATAGACTTTAGCTTTTATAAATAACGAGAGTAATGTCTATGCTCATGGATGGACTCGAATCCGCGACCCTTGGGTTGCTATGCCAGCACGTTTCTGCCTTTGCTATCGCCGCCAAACCGGCGTTTGTCTCTCATGTCAGGGCTTATGTAATATAGCTGATAGTCGTATCTCATGCTTGAGTTTTTAAATTTATTGGCGAGTGTTTATATTGGCTCTTCGGGCGCACGTGTTTATTGCGGGTCGAAGTCCCGCGTGCGACCCAGCTGGACTCGTCGTCAAAGTAATCGTGGTAGTGTTTGAAACTTGACGGAGTTCAAAGGTTCATTAAGGCTGAAAGAAAGTTTTTGTTTCGGTCACTCGGCACCCGGTGCCCGAGGGTTCATAACTTCAAAAACGCCCATTAAGACCAGGATCGATTGGCGTTTTATATCAGGAGGGTGGGGTTGATGAAGTTGATTAGTGAACTTTCCGAATCAAACGGCTTCAGGCGCCGGGTTGAGTTCGCTAATCGGGTGAATACTCCTCTTGGTTTAATTACGTTTCAATAAGGATCAACTCATTAATATTTTCATCTTCTTTTGACGTTTTTATAATAACTTCATACATCTAAGTTCCAATAGAAATTAAGGAGACCGACAAAATTAAATGAGAAGTTTTAATCCGCTTAATATATTTTAGTTGTCCATCTGGGGAGAAAAACGCGATGTAAATTGAAAATTCGGTGCACTTGCCGGAAAAATCCGTCCAAATCATTTTATAAAGTTTGTTTAGGAATCGGAAAAGTTTGCGCTCTCGTTTCTGTCGTCTGCTCCTTAAAAAACTGGAAAGATGAAGCCTCTCCAATATTCTTAAACCATATTCATTTCATTAATAATATCGCTTTAAAAACGCGAATAACTCATGTATCGTTGATTTTGCTGTTGTGTGTATTGGATTTCACCATTTCGCCGTTATTTCTGCCCATCCGATCAATGATTTTCCTGTTAGGGAGGTCATTTGTGCATGAAAATGGTCTATCCTGGGCAAAATTCACTTCAATTGTGATTAATGCAGTGCACAGGGTATTAGCATTATTTCTCATCTCCTGTAATTTGGACGATGCCCGTCGACGCAATGGACTGTAAAATGATTTTAACCCCAGGTTTGTTTCCAACTGATTAAAATATTCGAGAACAAAAATGCTTTAAGGTGGAAAGCAATTATGAGAATATTTTCTTAAATGCTGGGTCAATGCAACTACTTCGTGGAAATATATTTGGTGCAATATTCACGTGTAATTAAATGGCTAGTATCTACATTGTAGTGAAGTGATAACTGATTAGACAGGCATTTCTTTATACATACCTATTAATCTATATCTTAGACATGCTTCATTCTTAGCCTGCTTTAACAATATTTCACGTACCTATCCCTTTAATATGTTGCCTATTATGTCTTCATATGGTACGCGAGAAAATTGACATTATAAATCTATCGGTACGGTAGTCTTTCTTATCTTGTTTTTCTGATCAAATTCAACGTAATACGCAGGTATATTTATCGCTTAGAAAAACATCGATAATCATTTTCATGATGTATTTCCTTCATGATGTCATCATCAGACTTGTCTAAAGGTAGACCAATGATCTGTAAAGCTATCTCTGTAGCTCCATCTGTGGTCAGTGCCTTTCTTATCCATATGATGGAACCAGCGCTTATTTTTTTCCAGACATCAAGTTATTTGCGTGCGATAACGAAACAAGCTCCTTTTGTTGGTGTCAACTTATTAAATTCCCATTCTGGTTTCCGCTCTCGGTGGCAGTCGATCGATAACCGATTCGGAGGAAGTTCGTGGGTTTTTCCCATGACCCAAAAGCATTTCATTTTTAAGATAATTCGAAGGTTAAAGATTGAAAAGACTAACGGGCTTTTAAAAATATATCCGTCTTGTTTTGACGTCTCTAAGAGTCATCTATCGCTGAATGTAGCCGATTTCTTGGGGGCAGTAGATTATTATTGGTGGGACGGCTTTCACGGACAGCCAATGGACGTGAATCACGTTTCATTTTGCATATCAGGGGGTCTCTCCGTTAAGGGGTTTTCGTTAAAGTTAAGGATGGTTCACAATCCTTGAATCCTTGAGTTATGATAGTTGTTTCTTATCTTTGACACTAGCTCCTTCATTAGCTTTACCAAAAAATTTCCGATTGTCTCGTTTGCAATTTTATTCCAACATTGTGGAATTACTCCATGACTTTCTGAATTCCATAAAAAGTCGGTGTAGTTTCAGAAATTACTTATGTGGTGACCCGCAACGCCTAATGATCTAGGAGATGGAACTTGATTCATTTGCTGGTCGCAATGTCTAGGTAGGAAAATCGTATTGGAATAGTTTCAACTAAATTTGGCTGAAAAATTTAATACGCAACTTTTTTACCTCATTTTGTTTAAAGGATTCCTCTTCATTTGATTGCATTTCATGCTAAATGATTTCAAGTGTTCGTATAGTAATTTACCGGTAAGTTAAATTGCACTCGTTGAAACTAATCTTGCCAGCTTGGAATCAATCCCTTAAGCTCTTGTTCCACCGACTGCAATCAACGCTTAATCTCCTGTCATTTCCTGGCTCGAACCATTGTTTACATTTACGTTCTCATATTTGGTCCGTGCACATAATCATCTTATTTTAAAGTAAATGATAGCCAATAATCTCTTCGCCAATGGAGTCAATCACATTACTCACATTTTCATTGCATGAAAGATTGCTAATTACTTTGAACATAAGCTAATTATTATTAGTATATGCGTTACGTTTTTGAACATAAACGTAGTTGTTTAGATTTTTTTTGGACATGGAATCTGCGTGTTTTATATCTAAAAATGGGAACTTTAACCCTTTTGCTGCCAAATCTACTACGATCAATCCATATTCGGCCAAGAGGCTGAGAGCTAGTAGAATTAGTTATTCGGGGGAGGCAACCGACAGCTGATGTTATTTAGGATAAGTGGGTAGTAAAAAGGATCTACTATAAAGCACTACTTCGGATTACTTTTGATATATAATCATTGATAGGTAATATATCACTTGCTAAGTTTGACCCGTGAGTAACAAATAATTTCACTCCTAATAGCGTTTGAAATTGCGATTTGAATGTTTGCACCGAAAACTGAATTCCCAGCCGGCGCATTGTTTATGACGTGAAAGTATATGATATCGCTGTTGCTTGCCTAGGGACATGCATATGTGGTGTTGGTTTCAATACGTTGAAGTGACTAAAGTAGGTAGAGAACCTGTGGGTATATAAATAAAATAAAAATTTGTTCTATTCCGCAAAATATAATTAAATACTACTCGACCGGTTTCGACCTTTCCAAATATGACATTATCTCCGTTGGGCTTTAGGCGCCGGCTTCGCATAAGAATTGATGATAATCTGTCCTGCGTAAATTACCATTTAACTGGTTGTGAACATATAACCACGGTGGTTGCATTTGTGTGGGATAATTATTGTCCATGAAAAGGAGGAGGATAATAGATGGGATGGGAAAGCGGCGCTAAGAGGTGGAAAAACATGTGAAGGTCCAAAGAAAAAAGTTGCACAAGTTGTTTTTACTCCTCTCACTTTCTAAAACTTTGTACATACGAAGCGAGGGAGGGAGTTTGCGAAGTTTTTTTTAATGACGACACGGTCTCATTTTCGAAAAAAATTAGCATGTGCATTAAATCTTTCGGGGAAAGTCAGCTTCATCTTTCGTAGTTCTTGGGTAGAAATTAAAAAAAACATGCCTAATGGCTTGTTCTTATTTACTTCGTATTTGCCTGTTTCTTCCTTAATTAGCTACTGTGAGTGAAATAAACTCAAATGTTTTAAATAAGCGTGAATGTTTAATTGTGGTTCCAGGTTTGAGTCCCCTTCAAAGCGGATGGATTTTTTTAAATTTGTGGAAGTCTTGCTATTGTGTTTCTAAAAGCGGATAACTCCGTTAAGGTTTTTCGCTGTTCTAAATATTTGTTGTGGTTTTTCGAATTTGAGCCCGCTCTTAATGGATCAAGGATCACATCAGGGGGGGGGGGGGGGGGGGGGGGAGAGAGGGTATTAGGATAGGAAAGACAAGTTAAGGATGAAGGGTGGAGTGAAGCTCTGCATACTCATTAACCTGATCGAACGTTCTTAGGATACCATGGCTAACATCCTATCCGACGGACGGAGTACTGAACTCGAATGCTCTTCACTCACTTCAATCACTCAAGTAGTGGCAGACTTACCAATAAAAAATATCTTCCATAGCAGGGATGCAAGTTTTTTATTTGTTTTTCACAGCTAGTTTGCAATCGTTGAATTTAAATATTTAATGTTAATCGGATTCTTTTCATTTCGCTCGAATTCTTTCGAGTATAATCTCGAGAAATAATTCTACTTTAACGATTGTCTTGGGTTCTGAACTTTGCTCGTTAATATTACCGTGCATTTTTCGGGCGAGGCAATGGATGGGTTACGATTAGAGCAGTGAGATTACCCTTGGTGGTTGGGTGCGCCTGTAGTCAACTTCCCACCCTTTGCCATAAGAGGCTGTTAGCTGAATATGTGAGGCGAAGTTTAAGAAAAAGTGCACTTTGAAGTAAGTTGCAAGCATTTTTGCCGTAAAAATGTGTTGCATATTGTTTTGGAATGTGGTAAGTAGATGGAGGCTTTAAAGAGATACCTAATTTCTGCCTTGATTTCTCACGCTCAGAAAATTCCAAACGCAAGGAAAATCGTAGTTTTATGTAACATACTTCAATGTAATCGTTACACAAAAAACAGGTATCTGATATTTACTCCTTCGTGAGTTACTTTGCGGAAGTACGACGTAGAAAACTGAATAAGCCTTTTAATGCTTTTGCACCAATAAGTTTTAATGAAATCCTACCTTGGTATCCCTCTTTTTCAAGAAGACACAAGAAAATAACTCAAACATGTTGAATAATGGTTGGGTTTTATAAAAACTTATTGGTGGAACATTACTCAAAGTTTTTTTTATTTTTTATTAATCTGATATCTGTAATTCGAAGGAATATAGTGTTAGCTATGACCGACTCTTGGCAACCTACTACAAAGGTCATTTGCTCCATTTAGGATAGCTGGGTAATTGGAGGTAGGGGATAATTTTTCAGGAAATGTAGAAAGGGTGAAGAGAAATCCGGCGTCGGCATTAGCCTGCTCTAATCAAAAGGTGCCAAGTGTACCACAGTTCAACGTCCCATCTGACAGACAGAGTACTGAACCTGAAATACACCCCATAGCGCTTTCAAGTAGAGGCCGGTATACCGATGGGAAAATCTGTACTACAGCTGGGATTCAAACCCTCTCCCTCGGAATAGGAGGCTACTACACCAACCAAATCTTCTTTTCTCCTTCCTCTTTCTCTCATCCCCCACTATTTACTCTCAGTAAGTACCTTAAATTCATAAATTAATTTAATCTTTCAGCTGCAAAATTAATGTTCGACAGAAGAATTAGTTGAGACCTTGCTGGATATAGCAGCCCTCCTTCGAATGAATGACGGTTTGATGGGCGTTTGATAGGCTCGAGTCGCTCGTAAACGTCTACACTCTAGAGCGTTCGATGCGTACGCAAAATCGTGGCAGGACCCTCTTCTTGAGGATTTACGGGAGAATGCTTTGTTGCTCGGCGTCGCCGCCTCCGTGCGGGACGAACTCGATTTTCTCGCTTGGTAGAAAGAGTTCCGGGAACTGGTAAGTTCCGCGAAAAGGGAATCGTCCTCTCCACGCCGCCTCATTATCAACGTCGGTCCCTTTTATTCCCTTCCTTCGCTTTCCCAGCGAAAGAAAGGTCACCCATTCGGAAAGAAAACCCTTTTAACGGATCTATTCATTTCTTCAATACTGTTGTTAGGTAACCGTTGCCCTTGCTATTATTGGACTTCCCCTCTTTTGTAGAATTCGGTTTTCTGAATTAATTGTGCTTAAATGTTGTGTTACCTCATTCAGTATAGGTTATAAAGGGTCATTCCAGCTCTGCTTTGTATTCAGAGTATACATCCCTTCCTACAGTATTTCTTCTTCAGGTCAATACCCTATCTCTTTTCATCCAAATAGAATCCCCTTTCTCTTCATCCATCAGCCTCATTTACTCAGAATTCTACACTCTATAATGGCCTTCGTTATCCCTTCACCTCTAATCATTTCCATGCAGCCTCCTCCCAATTTCTGCCGAAAACTTTCTTTTCTTATCCCATCTTACTGAATGATTCATTATTCATATTCCTATCATCCCATAATACTTTTTCATTTGTAGAGTACTTTTCAGTGTGGTAATGCTCTTACATACCTCAATATAAACACATTATCAATTTCTTCTCGCTTTTAAGTTTGGGTCTTGAATCTATACGATGACTTTCCATATCAAGCTCTTCACTCACCTTTAGCTAACATCTCTGCACAAGTGTTTTGCCATGTTGTGAAAACAGTTCTCTTCCTACTACATCCTGGTATAGTTTTTTAAGTAACAAAATTGTTTCAAATATTCTTCCCAATTGCGTACCAATTTAAGTTTCAGCTATACCTCTTTTTACTTGTCGTTATGAAATTAAAAATGAAATAACAGCAGTAGACCGCACGCAACGTAGCAAGCTTGTCAGCATCCATGTTGTTTTTCATGAATGAGATTATGATTGGCTTCAATCGATTACTTAAGGACTTGGGAACGACTTCGTCCAATCATCCAATGTCTCATCGCAGTGATGCCTCCTGGCATCATCAATTGTGGGCGACCTTTTTGTTTGACATTCGTACATACCCCACATCGAATTGTGACGTTAATTATGTTTTGATCTTCAGCGTTGAGAAGATGAGCCCAGAATGCGGATGTACTCTTCGCCGTTGCGACATAAAATAGAAGTGCTTGAGTGCCTCTTACGTGTAAATTGCCTACTGTTCTGAAGCTCATTTTTGGATGCAAGACCGCAGTAGTTGTAGTAATTTTGCGCAATTTATAAGTAATGCGTGGTTACTGAACTTCCAAACATCTCGAAAGGAAGGAGCAGTTTTACACGTGTAATAAATTTCCTCGTATTTGGGGACTTGTTTCTGCAAAATTTCTACTCATCAATTACTACAGTGATGTGAATTTCATATTTGGTTTAACGCGGAAAAATCGTTGCCAAAACAAAGGAGTAGGCAAAGCTGAAGCCTATTGTTCACTTGTGGCTCTGAAAGGAGAATGGTAAATGCTATACGGTTATGTAATGCTTCTTTTTTATCCTTTCATTATTAAGGTGTTTTCTCTTTTACGTTTCCCTCAGAGAGGGAATGAAATCAAGTTCTCGCGCGAATTGTCCCTTGATATTTATTTCCAAAACCTGGAAATAGCATGAGTATATTCATATCCTATTTTCGTGCCTGTGCTCTCTTCAATGAATATTTTGCGTCCGCAGGTTTTCAAGACAAAGCCATGACCTCGTACGGAGTAAGCCACTTATAAATTTGCACCTTCTTTTGTTCCGGTCAACCGGCGTATCTGAATGAAAACTTTCGCATTTTATGACCCTATTATCCAAAGTGAAAGAGAAAAGGGCACCTTTATCGAGCAAGGACTGGTCATGGTAACGGTCGTCGCTAAGCACACGTGAGGTTTACTCTTTTCATCATAAAGGCATGCCTCGTGGGTAGCGCATACGTCAATGATTATCTCCACCTGGGACCTCTTTTTCAGCTCTTTATGGTTCAAAATGATGGCCAGTAATCAATGGGGTTTCTTGAAGTGTAAAAATACTACCGTGTTCTACTATATTCACTTTATAAATAAAATCAACCGATGAAGGCGAGATGTAGTGGAAGTTTGACATATTAGAATAAAATATAGGTGCACTTTTCAACAACCAATTTATTGATGCGTACGACACGTTTCGGCTCACAGAGCCATCATCTGGTACAAGCACGTATTGTACCAGATGATGGCTCTGTGAGCCGAAACGCGTCGTACGCATCAATAAATTAGCTGTGGAAAAGTGCACCCATATTTTATTCTTTTTATAAAGTTTGTCAAATATGCACTGAATATCAGTAGTAAGGCCGGGGAGGCAGCTAAGGTGATTTTCGTCATTTAGGATTGGTGTGTAAGAAAAGTTCAGGGAACGATGGAAGGGTGGTGAGTAACCCGGTGTCGGTATTAGTCTGCATTTAACGAAAGACGGAAGGAGACCTACGGTTCAACGTCTCATCCGATGAACGGAGTACTGAACTCGAGCTCTCCAAATAACACGTACCTAAATGAAAACTGGTATACCATTTCCGGGATTCGTACCGGGGTTCTTAGGATGGGAGAACAGTACCCTAGCCACCTCACCAACCCGATCCGCTTGAGTTAAATATTATTTTCGCGAGTTACGTAATGTAAGTCGACGTGAATATTTTTCAGTTTCATACCCCTGGTCCCATTGCTGAAGAGTAACTGTAGAATGTTTAGGTTTCAGCAACGATGGCTCATGAAAACAGCTTCGGGGAGAATGGAAGCCAGCGCTCATGTGACATCAATGGCGTATGTGTGGCAGCATTGGTTTTCTCATTCAAATTGTGTGCGTACGTGTAGAACAGGTTGCTTGGATTTCGTGCGGGGCCAATAATGGTGCCATTGCTGCCGCCTTTAATCCTGCGTTATCGTTCCATCGTCCGTATAGTGTGCACGGATGCAATCTCGTATTTCGCGTGGAATCGCGACGTGCAAATTGCCCACTTGCTTCGTCACGATCCCCCAACATCGCAGAACGGAGCCATTCTCGTTCAAAAAGGAGACTTTTATTCTATGCGGAGGAAAAGGAAGTGTTGTTTTTTTTTTATCTTTACAATGTGAGCCGTTTGGAACGTACCTCTATCTCTCTCATGGGATAGAAGTTGTGAGAGTTATCGGGACTTATATCGTGGGTCCCATTTGCGGCTGGAAAAAAATCTCCTTCCCCCGCATTCTCCTGCCTTCTACTATTCCATCTCCAGCTTCCAACCCCCCCGAGGAAGTAAACTAAGAGATAATCTCGGATGAATGTTGTTTTATTCAAGCTTTTATTTTCGATCCCACTCGCGTATTTCTGGGTATCTCGTCTCTTTTGTTGTAGCGAGCTCGCATGTTGTTTCGCTTCCCTTGTACCGAATCCGTTTTTTGATCCATGGAGACCCTTGGATTCGTGCCTGGATTTGCCAATTAGACGACCCCTTAGCTGTCACTGTATTTTTTTTAAGGAAAAGATTCTTCGTGGTTGGCCTCAACGCATTCATTTGGCGAGAATTGCCTAGCCAATTAGGATGTCTAGGAAAGGATCTTTACCGTCCGATCTGTGAGCTTTCGTTGTATCCATTCTCTGCGGTGCTCGCGATTACGTGACTCGTACACCAACAACCCAAAATCGTGGGTTCTAGTGCATGGATGTGTAACTTGTGGCTCAGGATTATTCTTCGGTTAGGCCAATGGAACAGAAAACTGCGGCTCGATAGCAACTTGTCTTTCTTGGATACATGTATGTGTATCCAAGTTAGAGCTACTGGCTCTTGCGTAAAGTTGAAAATTAAAAATAACTCTCTCGTAGTTTATTCCATGAAAACATATATTTGCTGCTATTGGAACTATGAGTTTAATTAAAATATGTCAACATGGAATTGTACTTTTAATTAAAAACGACTTGTTGCATACTGAAAATTCCGGTATTTTATCAAGAAATGCATAATTATTTAGATAAGAGTAATAAGATTCCTCACAGTAATTTAAAGAAATGAGTTAATTTTTGCGCGAGCTTATATTGTTTTAATAACTACTCAAATAATAATGCAATTTTTAATATTTTGTTTAAATTGCCCTCATTGAAGCCAAAATGCTGTCTTCATGTTTGCTGGTGGAACCTGTAAGTTCGTTGATGGCTCAAGTGTAAGGAGGCACTATTCCAGTTTAATTTTTAGTAGGTAGGTGCTCTTTGCTTAGTATTAACGTTGAGGGAAGCCTAAATGTGGCGATCCCAATTTCGGCACAGAAATCATGTTCATTCAAATTCGGTTCGAGTTACCGATCCAGCATTTTCACTCGCATCTCGGTGCCGAATTTAGCACTCAGGAATTTGAATAAAACGCCTATTCAATCTCTACTTTTGTTTTAAAAAAATCATTATTCCAACCTAGTTTATTACTGGAAAGTGATAAACAATGTGGCACGTGCTAGATATCATTCAAAGTGATCGGAAATAAAGCTGGCCAAATCCCTAGCGATCATATAATTGAATCGGTAAGTGAAAACTTTCAGGGCTATTCGAATAGTTTAGATCTGGATTATCTTATCTATTTTAAATATTTATTTTCCAGGAATGATTCACGAGCAGTATTTGTTTCGGATTGTGGTTCCCGTCGGCTTTGAGTCTCCTCGTTAATCATGTTGACGGGCGTTTACAATTGTATCGTAATGTTTCAAAACCGACTATTGATTTATTCGGTCCATGGGAGATTCGAAATGACGCTGCTGCTCCTCTTTTGTAAAAATGGCAAATTCTGGCTTGTGGGTGAGATGGTAATGAATTGCGTGTGGCGCCTATAGAGGGTGAGTGTATTTGGGATTACAGAGGTGTCCTCCTTTCCCCGAATCGCTTTGTTCGAGGTACGTACCTATTCATGCATAGGAATAAAATTTTGTGGCTAATGCAGATCCAAACAGGTCTTTCGGCGAGGAAAAAAAAAGATATTTTATCAGTCGAAAATATCATTATTGTCCCCGTTTGTCTACTGGCAAATTGCTCGGAATATTTTTTCCTTTAAATAATTTTCTAACAAATATTGTGTAGAGAATGAATATCCCCCACTCTACCCCTCTTACGTTCGTCCCTTCATCTCGAGTTTCAACATTCAATAACCATGCTTAAACTGTCCATGTACACTATCATCGCCATTTGTTTTTCAACGGTCTATTTATGTACTTATTTTTATTTTCATTTTCAAGCCCTAGTATAAGTATTGATGAAAGTGAAGTTAGGTGGAAGAAGGGACTATTTAATGCAAACCCCCGCCTTAATAAAGACAGTACAGTAATCAATAGTGGAATTTCTTCGGAAAAAAATCCTTCGCAATGACCGTATTAAAAAATTGTGCATCATTATTACGCCGTCTCTGCAGCCTAGTGTCACCCAGGATATTCCCCTCCCCCCTTCCAGAACTTGCTTCTCACCTTTTCCTTTGTTTTACCTTTTTGAAAGTTCTTATTTCCTCTAATCTTCTCACCGCCGAAGTATACATAAGTACTAATAATCTTGTTAAGAAAATAGTTTGTATTTTGTACTTTTTTAGTATTGCGAAATTGAAGGAAATTTATGCAGTCTCTGTATATATTTTTTCATTCTGAAATCGCGCAGTGAAATAGTTATATATCAGTATTTTGCTGACTGCTGTCATTAAAATAACACGTAAAAGTCTGTGTGGGGGGAGAAATGGCGAGGTTAGGAGAAGAACAAGGCATGTTTGGATTTGAGAGGGAACTAATGGGGAATCCGAAAGCGGCAGAAAAAGTACTTGAAGGATATTTTCAAGATATAGTGGAAGCCTGATGCTACGGATACTGGAAAGAGTAGGTTAGGAGCGAAATTCTTGCTAGTTTCCTGCCATTTGTGGTTTGGTTTCGATGGAATGTTCTCCGAATGGCTCCTTGCCTATCCTATTTGTTTCCTTTAATCAGCATATTTATACACCACTTTAAGCCATCCATAGGACCTTATCTATTGCTTTCTTTTTTATCGCCCAACTTTCTGATTTCAGCTAAGCCTTCAGTATCCCACTATCCATGTCTTGTTCAGTACACCCCTTCTTCCTCTTAATGCGCACCAACAATTTTTCTCCTTCCCCCTCCATACTCAAAACGTACTCATCCGTCCTCAATAATGCTCATCGTACTTTTTCCTCCCTTCTACACCAACTCCTCAAAACCATCGAGTTAATCTCGTCATCTTTCTCTCTCTCCAGACTTCGAAACTTATATTCAGAGAATGCCGCGGTATTTCCGTACGTTTTCTTTACGTCTTTGCTCAGAGTTCTCTCGTCGGAAGTCCTCGATTCGTAAATGCCCGCTCAACCAGAACAGTCCTTCCCTTAACGTCTTCTAATCCTTTCCTTGCTTCTAATACCTTCCCAAGTTCAAAATTAGGAGCTGGAAGGGAAAGTAAAAAATTGGGCCTTAATCTTGTTAAGACTTACCTACTTAATAGGGCTTACTCTTATTATAAGAAGTATGATGAGCTGGAGTTCCAAATTTATCCTGGGAAAAAGTAATGTATTTGAATAGGGCATCCTAAGAATCCGTGGCTTCCTAAAAGTTCGATAATTTACCAAATTGATTGTCATAAGATGTTTTTCGTTAGTAGCGTGATGATTTCTTGTAAGATGGTAGAGCTCTAAGAGGATTAGAATGTACTGGAAGAGGCATCGTCGCTGATTTGAGAAGCCAAGTTAGCCATCTTGGTTAGATTGGGCATACGGGCTTGATTTTCATGATGCTCGCATGTTTATAGTTGCTTTTGCACGAGTTAAAACCTAGAATATTTAGTGAGGTGAATAATGTTCTAGTAGTATTAGTAAGAAAGATGAATAATGTAATGCATTTTTAAAACTCGTCAAAAAACAGGAAAGTGCGAAAACACGCAAGTAAACTCCAAATATACAGTTTGAAGAGATCAAATTGGAACCAGCTTTTGAGGAACAGGATTAAATCTCAGGGGAATTAAATTTATTAATGCCTCTCTAAAATAACCTCAGGAAGATTATTTGACACCGCTTCGATGAAATTCGGGCACGATTTCATTGTTATTATTGTTTTAAATCGCATGCAGTCTCCATAAAAGGCCGTATGAAACGCAATGTTTTTAAATAATTAAGTAATAAAAATAACTTTGCACGTTCCACAGTACCTATAATTTATTGTCGACCCAGGTTTCGCCAGTTACGGCATCACCAGGAGTACTCCTTATGTATTTGGTACTCCTGATGATGGCAAAACCTGGGTCGACAATAAATTATACTGTGAAACGTGCAAAGTTATTTTTATTATTTAATTATGCAGTGATTCCACCAAGTGACGCCGGAAAGTATTGATTTCGCAATGTTTTATTCGGATAAGGTGGGTCCTGGCCCTTCCCAAGTACCCTATTCTGGCTTCATTGTCACCATATGCTAGTATACCAATGCCTTCTCCAGTAAATTCTGACCTTGAATAGCTCAAACAGATTGCGTCTGCCATTATGTATCCGTGGAAACCGACTTGTTTTCCTCACTACGGTCGCATGCGTGTAAATGTGGAGCTGTCCAAGTGCCGTCCGTATCTGTCGGAGAACTCGCTTTCATTTATCTGCGTTTAGTTATCCCAGGAGCTGCGGTTGATAAAACGACGCTCCGCAGCATTTTCAACACAACATGAGTCCTATTTCCGTCTCTTGTCTCAGTACCCGGGCTTATGTGACTGTAGATACAAGTATATTGCGGACGCGGGAAATATGGTCGAAATCTGGAGGAAGTTTTTTCGTCAAGAGCCATGGGTGTGTTTGTGTTTCCTTCGTTTATGTGTCGTCATTAGTGAGGCCGTGGCTAATCAAATCACCGACTGTGTCCGTTCTACATGGATGGCAAAGTCAGAGAAGGGGAGAGGGGGGCGAAGATGACACGTTGCGTCATTCGGATGAGATCAGTTCCCCAAAACGAAGTGACATTCCGATCCGCTCAAATGCCACTCTCTCCCCTTACCTTGTTATTTAACTTGTTGCGTGGACCTTTTTCCTTGGGGTCGTGGACGCCGAGGATCCTTCCGTAGTTATTTTTAGCTTAATAATCAGAGACGTCAAAAAAATGAAAAGAATACCATCACCACTCCCCATATGGCAATTACTCATTCGGTTAGGGGAAAATTTTGCCCATCATTACTTTTTTTCGCGTGTCAACAGTTTCTCAGGCAACTGTCGGACGGTTTGATTTTCGTGTCAAAGACTATCAGTTTTTTTTATAAAAAATGTTCCTCATCTCGGCTATGATCCTGCCTAGATCTTGGTCCCCTCAGTATGTATCTAACTCGTATCCCACCTAGATCTGTGTGGAAAGTGGGTGAAAGAAATTCTACCTTAAATCATTTAAGTTTACTTTTTTTCAATATGGGTCGTACTTAGGTGATCTAACAGATGACGAGCTGAAGATGACGAGTAAAGGATTTCTATTACAATAACTGCTTACTCCTTCATGCTATTACCTAATTAGACAACTGCCAGTCTAGCCTCTATCTTGCTGACCCCCCTTTCATTCTGAAATCTTCTCATCTAGATTTTTCCCACCTCCTTCTTCTAGATTCTACCTGTCATTTGCCCAATCCATTTCTTTCCAATAATGCCAACCTTTAACTCCTCCCGAATAGGGCCGGATAGGAATGGAAGGGCTAGAAGGAAGGGTGGAAAGAAATTTGTCGTCGGCATTAGCCTGTTCTTAACGAAAGGCGCCGAGGGTATCTCGCCTAAGCGTCCCATCCGACGGACGAAGTACTGAACATGAGGTGCTTTTATGGCAGCAGCCAATTAGGGACCGGCTTATAGATGTAAAATATCTTCAACTGCCGGGATTCAAACCAAGGCCCTCTGACTGTACTGTACTGTAAACACAGCACCAACCCGCCCCCGTAATTAAAACTACTCACAAATTCACCGACATACTTGCGAAAAGTCGAAAAACTGTCTTAGCTAGGTACGTTGGTGTGATTTAGTTTTCCTGAGAGTGGAGAGTAGGATGTGAGACAAAAAAAGGTCGAGAACTGCTAGTCTTGAGAACCTCTGATTACTTGGCGAGTAAGTACACAACTTTTTACTTTCTGAGTCTGGCTTGCACTCTTGAAGTTAGGGAGCGTCTTCCATCCTCAATCGTGGAGACTTTCAACTTTTGAAAAAAGTTTAATTCGTCGCATTCTTTCCTGAGTCTCGCGGCAGGTCCTTCCGTCTCTACCATCTTCCGACACCGCGAAGTGAGTGCTCGACAACAGCCATTGACGCTGCTTCGCGTTCCCGCTGTCGTCGTCTTCGTGACGAGAGGCTGGGTGGCGTTGCACGAGAAAGTAGCATCCACGGCAGCGTGATTTCTCACGAGGTTCCTGTATTAGGTGTGTGGAGGGTGGTGTTATGACGACTCCAGTCGCAAAAAACCGAAGGAAAGGAATGTCTTAAAGGGAGATCTGTCGAGGGGTGTAAATGTTTATTTTCCTTCCCTTTGCGATCGTGACATGTATGTACGAGACAGAAAACGGAATTCATGAATCTGTCCTTCCGTGTCTCCGTTTTCTCTTTTAACCAGCGGTTGTTCTGAGTATTACCGAAAATGTGCGCTAAAAGTAGCTATTTTCGTTTCACTTACTCCTATTTCACTTCAAAGAAATATTTTGTATTCTCCCTGGCCTCGGGGTTGAGTTGTGAACAGGGTACTGACTTCCCACACTGTTGGGTCGCGTTCAAAACCTTGCCGAGACGGAGATGTATCTGATCGATCGGTGTTTCTTTTTTAATGGCCTTGTAGAGATAAGCTAATGGTCAGTAATCCGTCCGTCGAATGGTGTGTATAATTTCGGGTCCCTTGGCGCATTTCGTCATCAAAGGTTCGTACTGAGGTACCTATGGTTTTTTTCTGCACCCTTCTTCTTACCTTTACGTCTAATCACCCGCTGCACCTTATTAGCTTAAATCAAATAATTTAGTTCTCACCCATATCTTCCGGTACGTCTCCCGAAGTTATGAATTTTTTTCGGGTCTCCGGTGCGGTTGGATTACGTATTCATCATATCTCTCCCTTTTGCAACTTCGTATAATACAGTTGAAAGCAAAATTACAAAAGTATGTGGAGAACCTTCAGTGTTAGCAATGTCGATGTGGGCCGAACTTTTGCCCAGTCGATGATTTCTATCTGTTCGCTGAATGAATGCAAGTGGGCAGAGAACAATCATGTTCCCCTTTATAGCCATTCATCGTTCAATTTCCTTTATTTCCACGTATCAGTGTTTCCTCGCTTCCGCGCTCGTGTTTTCAGCCGTGAATTCCTCGCCATGGGATCGAAATCACTTGTTGGGGGTTGGCGGCGCCGGTGTCGCCGATAGGGCGCGCCTCGGTGGGATTATCTCCCTCTCCTCTCGCCCCCTACTCCCTCGACTAGGTGGGTGGGGCGACTGTTTAAAGCGAGGAGTCACTCACGTCGAACCGCGCCCGAAAATCACCACCATTCACCGGTCCAGCTCCCCCGTCAGCACTGCAACAACCCCGACAAACCTTCCAAGTATTAAAGCCATTCCTCCCGCTCCACTCTCCTGTTTGAATCCACCCCTCTCAGGGTTTTGTACCCTCGCTAAATCGAATCCAGAGCTCGTTTCGGGCGGGCGCGTACGTGAGCTCGCCTCTGTGTGGTGTTTCTCTCCCCTTTCGCCCTCAAAGACCCCACACCACTCTCCTGCAATCTTCAACGCCCCAAAACCCTGCAAGGCCACTTATGATTTGCGCGCGCCAATTAGGGCCATCCAAGCCCTTCCTCTCTCCCTCCCCCACCCTTGTACCCCTTCCTCTGACACCCACCATCCTGTGCGGAAACCCCCTCTCGTTCTTCTCTTCATCTCTAAGATTAAGACAGGGATCTCTAAAAATGCTCATCTCTACCCGTTTACCTCACGCTCTCTTTCTTCCTTTATCTCTCTCCTCCCTCTCTTGCTCATATATTTCATTCTTCTTTTGTTGTTTGGCATGAAAGGAGGCGGGAGAAGTTTGAAATGTTTTCGCCATCGAGGGCTGTTGCGTGTGAGTGAGATTTTCGGGAATGGATGAAGTGTGGAGAGAAACGGCATCGGAAAAAGTCGCGCAAGTGAAAGGCGACAAGGGAAGAGCATTTTAACCATACGTTATGTTTGAAAATTTCGCCTAAAATTATAACGGGAACACTATTGTAAAAACTCTTCCTCTAATCGGATTCGAACGTGGGCCTACGAAATGTGACTCTAACCCCCACACCGACCAAATCCTACATTCTCCTCATTCTCCTTAATATCCCAGGACCGCTTCGTACTTTTCCTATCCGTTCTCATTTTCTGCACCTGAAAACCTATCATCAACACGCTTATTGTTCCTCCTTTCATATCTCTCCCTTCCCTTTTATTCTTACAATATCACCTCCTATTATCCGCTCTTTCCACCCGCCTTAACCATTTTTCATTTAATCCGCAATCCACTCCAAAACTACTGCCTCCCATCCTGTATGCTCATCATATTCACTCCCTATATGCTTCACATTAAAGTCTACTAATTGCTAACCCCTAATCCGCCTCATACTCTACTATTCTTTACCCATCTCTATCTCGAACTCTTACGTATATCGGGGTTAGGTGGGAGATGGGACTAAGTAGCCTCAGTCTCGCCCCAAATAAGGGCAGTTTATTATTTTTATCTCTTCCCTATCATTATCCTATCCACATCTTCGCTTCTAATCTTCTCCTCTCCTTTCTTCCGCCCCTCCTATTCCGACTTCCCGTCTCGGCTCCCCCCTCACTTTACTCCCTCTTCCTCTATCTCTCTCTTACTTCTCTGCAGCCTCTCCCCGCCTTCCCTTCCCTCGCCCGTAGCCCGCTTTCAAACCGCAATTCTCCATCGATCCCGCCCCGCCCTCAGCTGCCTCCTCCTCCTCTCCTCCACTCCAGGGCAGTGGCGACCGACGTAGCGCGCGGAGAAGGGGTGTGGTGTGGGCTTGGATGGGACGAAGGGTGAGAGAAAGAGAGACGTAAGGGAGGAGGGTTGCAGGGAGGTTACGGCGGCGGCGGCCCCTCCTCGCGTATCGATTCAACCCCTTTCCCGCGCGCGATATGCGCACTCTGCTCCCATAGTGCACTGCTCTCCGAGCATCGATGTGCCGGACGGGTCGTTTCGAAATATTTTTTTCCTTTCCCTCTGTTTTTGATTCACGTGGAGGCAGGTGCGGTGCGGTCAGGAACTTTCCAAGGGCTGGGGAGAGGGGGGAATTGGAAATGGATGCGACTTGAGAACCCTTTCGCCACATGCTCTGGGTATGTTTTAATTTGGGCCCTAATAAAGTTGCCTAGCGGTTGTCATCAAGGATTATTTTTAAATGGGAGGCCATGGAGAGGAAAATTCGTGAAGGTAGGAGTTGATAGGTTGCGGAATATTGAAGGCATGATAAAAGGGAAAAACGTTAACCAAGGAAAATATAAAAAGGGAAAGACTGAGTTTTTATGATTAGGCGTTGATGGTTGGAATGAGCTCTTGAATGAAATAACGCAGGGTAAAACATGTTTATCTCGCACTTAGTCCTTTAGGTGACCGCAATAATTAGTAAGAGTCTTCAGGGATGTATCCTATGCCGTTTTCAATGTTCATTAAACTGTAACGAAAATATTTATTTCTTACTAAACACTTAAGAGGTTAGAGCTTTTTATCTACACCTACGTTATTCCCCGCAAGACACCGCTTGGGTATATGATAGAGTAAAAGATTGGGTAAAAATCACCATAAACATGGTGATTTTTCACCCTCTATCTTTTATCCTCCTATCTGTACTTACATGTAACTAAAACAGTTTTACTACTTCATGGAAACATGCTTGATGAAAAAGTCACATGCAAATATGGTTGAAATCTACAAAGTAATGAAGGAATTAGTGATTACAAAGGCGTTTCTCCAAATATATTGATTCATATTTCCCTAGCATGCTTAAGATTGTAATGCTAAAATATGCTTCGTGCGTTACTGAATAACCTCACAAGCTGTAATGTTACGTCCTAACGAAGCGCGCTTTACCATTTTGCTCGACCAGGCATAGAAAGAGGGTTAGAACGAGGACAGTAGATAAGAATAATTGTAGTATTTGTTGTACATCCCCTTTAGTCTCGTTTGGATGCAAAGAAGTACATTACGTTGAGCATTTGAGGGGATAGTGCCTATAATATAATTTTCCTGACTTGCGCTTTTAATTCGCACTCAAATTTGATCCGCTCCAATACAATCAGTTCACGTCTCTCCTTAATTATCAATGTGCATATTAAATCACTCATTAGGAGGAATACGATGTCCAAAGAGAGAATCCTTGCTGCAATTTGGGCTTGATTGAGGAGGTTATCGTTGTAAAAATGATACCACACTTTGATATCGATTGAACTGGAGGTATGATATGGCTAGAATTAATCTTTGGCCAAGATTAATAAAATTCTTGCTGGGGATTGTTCGTTCGTTGTGTGTTCTTTTCATCGAAGGAATTAATTAAAACTCAACTTGAAATTCCAACGGAGATTTTCAGCAATGGAAATGTTAATTATTGTACATGCACATAATTTTATAAAGGTATATTTATTCGTGGCTTGATGATTTAACAAAACGTGGCACCATTAAAGCAGACCAGAGTCCTTGCTGGTAGCCATTGCTTAGGATTAGGATAATGCGATGGATTAAATAAAATTGAAGAGGAAATAACAATTTCCTTCATATCACTGCTTTGTGACGTTAGTTTTATGCATACGGAGAAATTGTTGTGGAAGAAATACTCGTAGAATGCAAAAGATATGCAAGGCTTTGTCGTGGTAGGAAAGGAAGTCGACAAAAGTTTTCATGAATGAAGACTAATAATTACATGAAAATGATGCTAGGAAATTAGGCATTGAAATTCGTGTAAAGGATGGATACTAGATGAGCGAGGAAGAAGTCGGGCTGAAGTAATTGAATTAGCTGCTTTGGTCGAGAGAGAGAGCTGGATGGGGTGGAGGTAAACGAAGGGGTTTAAGAAGTATCCTGGGACACAATGCACTGAATATTTTTAAAGAAATACGATGGTTTCTGTGGTAGATGAGGTCAATTTAGTACTCCTGTCTCCTATGTCCATTCAATCTTTCCTGAAACGTTGCAACGCCTTTTTTTTTTACAATTTTTGATAACTTGGTAAAAAGTGTAATGTGATTAGATGAACCGACCGCGAAGAAACTGTCTAAAAAATTTCACCGCCTTTCATCCTTCAATGGTATGCAAAGGTTTTATTAATTTTGGTGCAAACCAAGGCTGTCCGTCCTCTCTGTTCATTTAATCGTCTTCCTTTATGATTTGGTGTCCTGCCGATCCATTTCTGAGCCGGGTAAGACCCTTAGCACAATTTTCTTCGGCTCTTCTGCTCTTTTTCTCTCCTCATTTTGCGCGTCGGGACCCTTGAGAGTATAACACTCGTGGGACTGCCGTCTTTTCCCCTCATTCAACGCCGTCCTCATTTCTTTTCCTTCTCCCCCGACCACCCAGTCCCACTTACATGTCGCCGAGGAACGGTGCTCTCCCTCTTTTTATTCCACCTCTTCCTCTTTCATCGCAGTCTCCTGTCTCGTATTTCAGCATTTTTGACGGTAAACCTCTAGGACTTGGGTAGCCTTATTACCCATATCTTTCTTTTTCCGAGGAGTTTAAGGCGTCATCTTTACTTTTACTCTTTGTCATTTACCTTAGAGAATCCTGAATGAAAGAGGAGAATAACCGCCGTGGTTACTTAGAGCCTCACAGGAAATACAGCTCTTTTAATACATCTCTACTTCATTTTTTCCGTTATCTTCTTTATGGGTAGCCTAAGGGCCAAAATTGCTTCCTATATACCCTTTCTTTTGGTTAATCCAAAGTGGTCTTTAACCGGGAACTCCTCTACTTTTCGTTCTAATCTTCTGTTCTTCTTTAGATGATCCTTGTTAATATCTTCGAGGCAAGTTTTGTCAAGCTTCTTGTCCTAAACTTTTCACAGTTCCCATCCCTCTTTGTTTCCGAGACGGGAATAGGGGTGATGATGTACAGATATTATTTCACAGCCGGATGAATGTATTCTCTCCTGAATTTTTATTTAGCTTGGCAGGACCATCAGCAAAATTGTCGACTTTTGACGATAATAATTCCTAATAAGTCTATTCCTTGAAAATTCTAACTTAATTAAAAAATTTCCAAATTAACATAATACCCTGCAGGCCACCGCCAGGATGCGTGACAGGGATGGATTAACACCAAGCATGCACTAAAATGGGGAATGAAAATATTATTTTAGTTATAAAATTACAGGTTCTTTTGTTAAATCAACGGTGGTAGCTTTCACTTGGTGGGAGGATGTCTTGATAGTTAGAGCACACTTTGTTGCTTCCTCATTTTAACAATTTTGGTTTAACGATCACGAGTGCTTTTGATGGTAAAAAAATCAATCAATAGGTTGAAAAAATTTCACATGCACTGCATCTATGGTGAAAAGCCATTGCCCTCTAGGTCAGACATGTAACATATTAAAACATACGTTTGAAGCTATATGGAGCATGGACCTGGAGCATGTGAAATGTGGATTTGGAGAAGGATGGTGAAACTCTGCTGGTAATAAAGAAAAAGGCAAAATGGTTGGGGTGGTTGGAGGAGAAAGGAAGTAGATGGAGAAAATTAGGGAGAGGAGCAGTAAGTGGATGGAACAAGTAATTTTGGGCGATGGGGTCATCAAGGTCGTTATAGAAAGGAGAATGCTGGGAAAACGAGGACGGCAGAGAAAGAGAATGGACAGATTAGATGTGATGAAGAGAGGTAAGAAGTAGTATGCTTATCTGAAGAAGAAAATAAGGAAAGGCAGACGACATTTAAGAGGAGAAGGGGGAAAAGAATTAGAGTGGAGTTGGAGAATTTTCTTTCGGAGATTACCCGAAGAGAACACTGCTCTGTACCTTGTAGGTGAAGCCCTCCGAAAATTAAGAAAAATCTAAGATAGTTTTGAATTGAGTGATTGGTCCATTTAGCAATGCTGAAAAGCACGAATTTCTTGGGCGCGTAAACGAAAGCAACATAAAGTGATAGAGGTTTGAAGTGGAGAACAGCTGGTCTTATAGATTCCAAGAATAAGAAATTATTCGCTTACATTTGTGTGCGGGAAAAATAGAAATAGAGGGGAAAATGTGTACTTTTGACGTAAACGAAGTTTGAAGCTCTTATTGTTTTTAGTACAGAGAGAACTAAGGAAATGATATCCATAGATATTCACTCCGACCGCCAGAAACTCTAGTTCAATGCTCGAACTGAAATTAGAGCAGAGCACACTTAAAATTTCCTACTTCATATCCGTTCGTTGGATCATTATTCTGGGTTTTGTGTTGAGGGTACAAAACATTCGTTATTTTTGCGTTCCCGAAGTTTTAACTATTTTTGCGAAGAGAATGGAGTGAAAATAAAATGAACTGGCTACGAATATGTATGATTTTGTGCTTTTCACGATACACGTCACTTCACTGTTGTGTGGATGATATTTTAATATTTAAAAAAAGAAAAGCCTTGAGTGCAGGAAGTTGTACCGTGAACATGCTGACGACGTGAATTTATTCTTGCATCAAAATGTAAAGTTGACGGGAGGGACACACATCAGCGCCGCACTTTTGTTTTGCCGGAAAAAAGACAGATTCTCTTTTCGTGTGCTGAATATTCCGTGCTAATCTGCTTCTCGCTGACAACCAGCGATGCATAAAATCACATCGGGCTCGAGCCTGGAATTTTCGCTGCGGTTCACAACTTTTGCACAGTCGATTAAGTCCTTCGTCGAGCTTGATTTGGTGAACATTTTGGTTTGAATCTTTTCTCCCTTGGAGTTGTGCGCGAATGAGCTGCCAGCAGAATTTATCAACGCCGACTTTGATATGCGTACGCACATTGCCTAACTTTGATTTAATTTTTCATTTCATCGTGCCTTATACCCTCTGCCCACTGCATCTGTTTAGCTATTCTATTTCCCTCCCTCGTTCCCGCTTCCCTGGTTTAATTGTCATTAAGTCATCTGCCTCGAAATTCCTTAGCTCTTCATTATCTTCCTCATTCACCCACTCTGTTACCGTCGTGTTTCCTCACGAAACTTAACTGTTATCGTCATAGTTGTTGTTTCAAGTTGGTTTTCAGTAACCGAGAATGTTGATTATCTTTTATGTCAATAAAACTGTATAATTTATAACGCTTGATAAATTCGTTCTGACTTTAAATTGCTCGTGACACCTAATGTTTCAATCACATTCTGTTAATTCCACAGCTTTTATTATAATCACGCACTTTTATTGAAGTGTATGTGGATTTGACAAAGTATTTAAAAATTTTATTTTATTTTTTATTGAAATTCCTCCAGGTTGAACCGGGATCCAAAGAACAGCTTCCTTCTTTGGATAATTGAGAATTGAGGAGCTCGCTCTTAAACATTGTGTAGTTTTATTAATTACTTACATATATAGGAGATCATATATTGTGATAAAATTTTGCGCTCACACACTTTTCTCTTTAGTTTGTTACTGTAAAAAAAAGGATTAATGGAGGTTTATCACCTGACTTATTTTTGTTGGTGGAGTGTAAGTAGAGCGTACTGCATTGCCGCTCTTGGAAACTCGTAAATGGTCATTGCTGGCGCGAAACCTCGATTTGACTCACATTGGAGAATTTTAATGGGCTCCGTACCAGCCGACAGGCGAAGTTAACTCGCCACTTGTTATGTCGCACGATTGTCGTGGGTGTAGTACACACGGTCGTCGGTTGGTTTGTTTCATTAAAGAGATAGGATTTGCATTCGTAAACCCATCATCAAGTTGCGAAGTGCCTAAGTGGCGTAATAATTGAGGTTCCCGTGCCGCGTAAAACTGAAAGACCATTGCTCGCTCGTCTGATGGTCGATTTCCCGCGGCCGCCGCAACTTTAAGGACGCCTAAGATCGGGGTGGCGGAAACCTTCTCTGTCCGTGGGGACTACTCTTATTTATATTGCCTCCCGCTCCTTGTTCTTATATGCACAGACACACCCACTAACCAGCGAGCCATTGAAATGGTGTGCGGCGGGGGGAACGAACCCTCAATAAGTATGCATTTACATTAAGACGTAAAAACATGTATAGGCTACTACGTTAAGGGATCTTTTTTATCTTTAATTAAACAAAATGAATCGAATTCACCTCAGAAATGAAGTATTCACGCATTAAATACTGCTGCTAATGAAAAGCTATTAATGTCTGACGCATTCCTGATACCGCACGTATATGCAAATATTGTACATTTCTAGACAGCCATGGAAAAAAATGGAATGGTTTTACATTTAGTCACATGCATCATCATTAGTCACGCAGCCCTTAGATTGGTTTGCCTGCGGCCCTCTATTCTACGATCTCCTCTGCTAAGTTCTTTAAGTCCTTGTACCAGGCACGCTGTAGAAATTTGCTTCGGGGAGGGGGGTGAGTCTAGTTTCTGCGTAACTTGAAACAATTCAGCCTTTCCCGTGCTTTTTACGTAATTCGGTGCTGACATGTTACAAATCTCTTCCCTTGATTTTCAGTGCTTGGTATTTACTTTCACAGTGCCCATTCTCATCTCTTCTCACTGGTAAAGTTCACTGCTTACCTTGTTATGAAGCAGTTAATTTGACCGGCCCCAGAACAAAAGTTCAACGCCTGCATACATATCAGATTGAAAAGAATAATTATTAACAACACACATGCATCAAACTAGTGATCACGTTTCAACACACTTAACACTTGAATTAGGGGGCTTAATCTCCCCCTCCCTTGGCTTGGATGAAATTTGTTTACGCTTTCGGTGTTGTTTATGTTTTAATACACATACAGACTCCATAAGAGGCCGTGAAAAACGCAATGTTTTGTATGGAGAAGGTGGGGCCTAATCCTTCCCAAGCACCCCCATTCCGGCTTCATTGTCACTGTCATTGACTTGCATGCCATTGCCTCCTCCACTAATTCGTTCTATCTTCCTTGGTTGCAAAAACCGTATATGATGTTAACCGCGAGTGTGCTGTATCTTAAAATAATGAATAAATTGGAGGGGTGGTCGGGGCCCTTATGAAACCCCCCTGGCACTTAGACCTTTTGAGATCGATTGCACCTATTCACCTGCCCATCACTCGCAAACAGGGGACAATAACACCACGGTAGAGGTATGGAGGAGGGTTACCCATCCAACTTCTGTCCGGGCCCAACGTTGCTTAACTTCGTTGATCACGGGAACCGGTGTGTCAACGTGGCTAGGCCCTTGACCTTAGATACAGCCTCGCTGGAAACTATTCTTTTGCTCTAGGCTGTAATTGTCTACTCGTCTGTTACATGCGGAAAAATAAATTTTTGAACTACTATTGTCTTACTATCACCTGTCATTTTTATATGCTTAGGTTAGGTTAGGTGCCGCCTAGAGGAGATAATATGGGGGATAGAGTTTGACGCCATACATTTAAGCTTGTGTGCCGAACGCGACAGTTACAGATTGTAGGAGTTTGCTGCATAATCCATCACACCGTATGGCGGGTGGATGTGGAACTGAGCAAAAGATAATGATCAACAGTTGAGAAGTTTCGGAGGTCGAATTCGTGGTGAAAAGAATTTCAGCCTCATCATTCTTCACGTGCTGGGTGATGGCTTACTTATAATAAATAAAGTCTGCTGCTTGATTTATTATTCTTGTATTCTTCTCGCAAAGAAGCCAATGTAGACAAAAATATAAATTTTCCAGACCGCATCTATCTGTATCTTTATGGAAACATATGCCATTACCTAAAGGGGTGGGTGAGACTAACCATCTAATCACCTTCGTCTATTCGCTGCTGGTTTTTTTCTATTAACATTCTGCTATCCGAACACTGTGTGGTGTGGTGTTACAGTAAGTCCAGGTGATCGTGGTTCATAGATCGGTGAATCGCCCATCCAGCAATCCAAAGACCTCGGGTGCTAAAACCTCCTCGGACGTGGTTGCTTTGTTTGTCTTGGAATTATTGTTAGTCGTACCTGTTGCAGTTATCTTCAGCAGGATTGCTTAAACCTTATTTCGTTGGTACTGCTCCATGGATTGAAGTGTTGGGATATTACATCCTAAACCGTTCTTCCGACGTAAGTTGGTTTTAACTCCCTCAATTTCGTTTTCCGGAAGGTATATTGTTGATGTACTTTATTAGGCATCTTGTTGATGTAGTTCCTTGTTGATCGCTCAAAACTTGCACTTTTTCTTAAGTTTCTTTAATGCACAATTCGTTTTACTCACTGAATCATGATCAGTACAGGACATAGTTTATCAGGATGGACACCACACTTATATTGGGACGAAGAGTAGAATAGAAGAGAATAGAGGGTAAAAAGGGTGAGTTGAGGCAAGAGAAGTGGAAGGGTAGGAGGAGCCAAAGTGTGACACACACACCTTAGAGGTGGCTTACATGGCAATCTGTAGATTTAGATGTCGATGAGAGCATAATGCACGTCGTACTCGGGGACTTACCCTGCAGTCTATTATTTTGGCATGGGAGAAATACTTACTCGCAGCTGTTGGCTTAAATTGTAATCATAGTGAGGAAATGTAAAAATTAATGTAGTATTGATTGGTTGGTTGGTTTTTCAGGGGAGGCGACCGACAGCTGAGGTCATTTGCGCCATATAGGATAGGTGGGTAATTGGGTAATGGTAGGAGTTTTTAGGGAACGGAGGAAGGGTGGAGTGAAACCCGGCGTCGGCATTAGCCTACTCTTAACGAAAGGCGCCAAGGGGACCACGGCTTAACGTCCCATCCGACGGACGGAGTACTGTACTTGAAATGCCCTCCACTAGGCACTCAAGTGGGGACCGGATTTCCACTGAAAAATCCGCCACTGCCGGGAATCGAACCCGGGCCCTCGGGATGGGAGGCCAGTACTCTAGCCACCACACCAACCCGATCCCCATGTAGTATTGAGTGAGAATCAAGGTTTGCGTTTGTGGGAATGGGAGCTTTGAAAGATCGGACGACAAATAATATCAATGAATCCACTTATCTATGCATGCCAACGACGGCAATTTGAAGTCTACAGTTAGACAGGCCTGGAGAGATCTCCAAAAGGGAATTTTTAGATTAGCCAATGAAAAGGCGGACAGCACTCGGTTAACATTTCTAGAATATCCTTAACTTAGTGTAGTACAATCTTAGCTATTGGAGCATCTCTGCCTATACTGCTAGAGTTCCTTTGGAGAGTATATGCACTTCCCCTCCAGTTCTTGTTTATATTATTTTAATGTTTATATATTCGGAAGCTGAATTATTTTACCATTGAGGATTGGTGGGTTATTGGGTATGGATTTTTCAGGCACTAAGAAGAGAAGAAATAAACTCGTAGCGTGAATTAAGCTTAGGGATCTAAACGATAAATGCGAAGGATTGTGTTGCTAAAAACCCCACTTGATGGATTGAATATTGCATTTGGGTTGCTTACCACAATGCACATGAGAAAATATCTGTACCACTGGGAGACATCTCATAATATGCCTTAAAGCCCAAACCCTCGGAGTGAAAGGTCAGTAGTTCTGTACCCTTAAGGCCGCGTTACACGATACAATTTTTTGTGCAATTTCTTGTACCTACAAACTCTTGCATGAGGAAATTGTACCGTGTAAAGCGGCAAATTGTACGAAAACTTGTGCGATTGTCTGAATGACTGAACGGGAAATAGAACGTGTTCTAATTCCATTCAGACAAACATACAATTTCGTCCAGTCTATACAAGAGTTTGTACAAGAAATTGTGCAAAAAATTGTATCGTGTAAAGCGGCCTTTAGAGATCGAAACTTTGTGATGGAGGGAGTATTGGCATCCTATGCAGAAAGTCTTGGGTTCAAATCCCGGTCAAGGAACAGTTTTTCTTCAGAAAAACGGTCACTTCTTAAGTAAGTTGGAGAGAACACTTCTAGTGCAGTACTCCGCCTGTCGTATGGGCTGGTTAACCTAAGGTCCCTTGGCATCTTTCGGTAGGAGTCAGATGATACAGGCGGCAGGTTTTACTCCAGCGGTCCTCCTCCGCCGGAAAAATTCCTACCATGTCCAACTCAAATACGATCAAAGGCGCGAATGATCTCAGCTGTCACTCAACTTTCCGAATAACAGCCGCCGCCAGTTCTCATGTCACCACGCCTATCAGAACTCTACTCCTCCCTCTGTCTTACGGGTGTGGTGGGCGTGACAGGGTCAACGATTGCCGGGGAAAGGCCTGCGAGCCTTCGATGCTGCAACCACACGGGTTAACGCCCGCACCCTTCCCGCGAGGAGGACTGACGGAAGTGGAAGTAGGGCTGGTTGGCAGCAGGGAAAAAAATGGCTATGTTTTACGGGAGGCCCTTTTGGGAGGGTCGAACGTCCAAGGAAGCAGTGTGGCGAGGAAAGGAAGCAGACGCGACGGAGAAATAGTGAGGGAGATCTCTTGATGATGAGGCTCACCTCCTTTAAAAAAAATAAAATAAGCGTTTTCCGCTTAAAGAGATTGAGAGTGAAAGGGTTGCTCTGAGGGAGTGTAGGGCGTGGGCTCTTCGCAGGGTGTGGTGCGAGGGGGAGCGAGGGGAGGGTGTGGAGGAGCGGGCGTTTTTACGGTCGGTAGGGGGAGGGTTAGCGGGGGTGTAGGGGCTGCGCTCGGCTCGCAAGTCCCTGGGTCCCTTGCCAATGGCGCGAGCAAGGGGAGGAGGAGGAGGTCCGGGCGTGGATGCTCCGGGCTCTCTCTGCGTAAACGAGAGCTCTCTCTCTCTCTCTCTATCCCTGCGACCCTGGCTTTCCTCTCTCTCTCTCCCCCCTCGGCGACCGTTTACATGAAGTTTTAAGACGCGCGCGTGCGTGGTCGGAGCGTTCCGCTTCACGTACGGAAGGGGAAGCTATTTATTTTTTTTACCTTTTTTGTGAGTATATTTTTTTCTTTATTTTTACGTTACGCTCGGTGCGAATCGAATCCAGTCTGCCTCGAGGCGTCTTCGATAGAGTTTTTTTTTCTTTTTAACGGTGGCTTGTGTTGAGGCTCCAAGACCCTTGCTTCCCTCCCTGCAGCGAGGGAGCATCTCAGTTGTATCGCTCTGTCATTGTCGTATGTTTTTTGGGTAGGTGTGGTCGACATCTTGGATTGTTTGTTTCTTTTAAACGTAGTTGATTGTTGGGAATAGATAGGAATATATTGGGGGAGGAGAAATTGTGGAGTGAAACATGGTGTTGGGTTAGCTTACTCTCATAAATGCTCTTCTTATCCTGAGGACGAAAATTTTCCTGTGACAGAGTCTTTGCTTGCTGTGCCCGTAAATACACTAATGTATGTATGATGTGAAATGTGAATATGAGTGATGTGATAAGGGTCATCAACCCCTTAAAGTTTTTCTCGATTTATATCGATCCCCTCTGCTTCAGAGTCGGGATCATGTGTCCTGTTTTGAGCGAATCACACCTTTTATTCGTCACCTCTAGGGGTTGAAATTCCGGACGGTTGTAAATAAAATTTCATGCTTGTCTCCTGAAAGTTTCCAGAATACGACGGACCTACTTACTCGGTCGTATCTTGAGACATGGTGGTCTGATGAAGACGATCGTCAAGGGGCAAGTGAACTGAAAGAATGGCAAAGGATGGCCTCGCTTGAGATATATCGAGCTAGTAAAGAAAAATGTGAAAGAGAAAAACTATGCGAATATGAAGAGGTTGGCTGGTAGGAGAATCCAGTGGTGAGCTGCGTTAACCCAATCATAGGATTGTTGACTAATGATGATGTAAAATTTAATTATAATTCAGAAGCGAATATTCCGTAAATTATATTGTATATATTCTTTTAAAATTTTAGGGCCCATTTTGTGGAAATATCATATATTGTATTTTACTATTTTTGAAAAGTGTGTTCCTGTATTCCTTTGCTATTATACTTATCTTTACATCCTGTTTGGCGTGATTAACCGGAGCTGCCCGCGATGTCCCGATAAATGTGTAGCTGAGAGAAACGAAATCTGTGTGATCCTCAGGTTGTCCTTTTTTCATTTCGACTAGTTACTTGCATTCCTTACCTGCCTTCGTTGATTCTATGGCTTCTTAATGAGCTTCTAGAGATTACCAGGATTATTCTCTAAATAATTTCATTCTGCTGAGGAAAATTGATTTTCTATCACAATATTGCATAATATTGACCCCTCTTGGATTTTTTCATATTTATTGTTGTTTTTGGAAATATTCCTATTTCTTGAAAGGTTTGAAAATGAAAAAACTTCGTCCATTTCTCACAAATCATTTTTATTTTTGTACTCATATTATAGTAATCAATGTGAGAGGTACTGCTTTACTAAAAATTGTAATTTCAAGGGGTTAGTTTTAGTCAAATAATGGCAGCTTAGAAAGCAGATCGTAATAGGTCTTTGCCGTGATCAGGGATGTGTGTATGCGGTAATCACTGATCTCATTCTTTATGATGAAAACTTAATTTCTTGATGAAATTTTTAACTCTGAGTTTCAGATCCGTTCATAGGTTCGGCACCATATGTGAATGTAATTTTTATCGTGTTTTTTGTTTTGGCAAATCAATCCAATACTTATCCGTTTCTCGGAATACTTTTCTTTATTTGGTCTACATTTGACCTAATATTTCATTTTTGTATCTGTAGTTGCGTGTGTTATATTTTATAGTGAAACCAAAGTATCTAATATATTCGCAATTACAATTTTTTTACCAGACCTTCACCTGTGATTTTTTTACGGAATAAGGAGGGGGATGTAAGTTTCGTGACACTTGAATGGGTGATAAATGTGATAGCTGGAGCATCATGATTGTGTGCACAGTCCAATTGTATGATTATGGGTTTTATTGAATCTAATTCTGTTTGTAAAGTTCTCGGTGCTTACGGAAGTGTATAAATGATGCTGTGCGATTTGGATGTGCTGTTTTCACGGTGGAGCTGGAGTGGCGAACGAACAAGTCTTTGTCTGGGATTCCGCCTTGTGGGACTTCGTGGGTTGAAATGAACCTTTTGTTGGCTTCAGGCCTGGGAGAGACCGTGAAAACGAAGGGGTTTTGTGCGGTGAATGTCAACGTTTCCACTCTTTTCTCCGGCTGAGGAAAGATATTTTGGCTTGTAATTTTCTCTTGGTGAGATATTATCCGCGTCCACAAAAAAATAAGGCGTAATAAAGTGGCCTCCGGGCTGAGCTTAAAGCCTCCGTGTGCGTCCACCGGGTTACGGATGTGTTTTGACGTCCATATATAGTGGCTAGCTGGGAGAGAAGGAAGCTCACTCGGCTAATAAGGAGCCACAGACAGTAAACGGCGAAATTTGGAGTCGATATTGGTCTATCCTTGGGTTAGTTAGATCTATGAAATTATAGCAAAACTTAACTTATATTACGTAAGGATAAAGGGAGATGACGGGGGAAATCAAATGCTATTATGTGCAGTTGATTGATGAAGAGGGACGGGATTCGGACTACCGTTATAATGGGGGAAAGATTCATGATAACTTCATTCTTCGTTCAAGTAATAATGATGCTTCACCACAATAGCTCAGTACATGATAGTATTGAAAAATAAATGAGCTACCTATAAGGAAAATCTGTGTTATCATTTTTACAAAAAAAAAACTGTGGGCCCATTGACATGTTGCATAATGTAGAGGGGATCTTATTTATTACGGAGCTTTATACATGTACGTCCACACAATACCCTGAAAGCCTCCGCGAGGGTGTATGGCAGGGGGTTAATATGACCAAGCATGCACCTTAGACAGGCAACTAGGCTAATACATGGAAAGATTTTAGATTAAAGGGTCGCTTGCAGATTAGTTATAGGGAGGGAGAGGATGAAATAAAGAGTAAATTAGCGTTATGTAATTAGTGGATGTCCTCTTTTGAAAAAGACGTTCCCTGTCGACGGGAGGCTGCCAACAAATATGCATTCCATCATCTGGAGGAGAGGACGGCTGCTCTTCTTCGTATGATTGAAGATGAAGACCACAGTGATCGGCCCAGCGATTTTTATTTCTCCACATTATCGGCCATGATTACTTTAACGGCTGTTATAGTGTGATGCCGAATGCAAGAGGATGCCACCATTATAACCCTGAGGAGCCAAAAAATCGATTATTTCCTTTCAAAGGTTAATCAAACGGAGCTAGAGTGAATTATGTGAGTGAGAGGTACTTAGTTCAATATGAAGAAACCCGGTATAGGATGGAGGAGGTTAAAATTTTGAAACAGTTTTAGATGTATTGTAGAGAGATTTTAATTTTATTACTTAGCCTTCTTCTGTTCATTATAGTTTTTGTTGGGATATTTACAACTGAAGTTTACATGATAGTAAGTCTTTTTTGTTTCGCTTATTTCTCCTCTTTCATGGAAATGATTTCTATTTCCCCAACTAAAATGCCTATCGTTTTCCCATAATTTCCCCACTTCCTTGGGTTGTATTTGATTGAGGTCTCTTGATAACATTATGCCTAGCTTCCTATCAAACTCTTTCTAAACCTTTTTCTTACATATCAGCTCGACGTCCCAGTTTTTAAGCTCTTTACTTAGAGTAAACACTCTTTTGCGGACGCGATCCGTCTCCTGAAACCTTTAATACTGCACCCACGCGAGTAAATAATTCTCGTAAACATTTTATTTTCGATACGTCATATTTCGTCTTTTTTCCGAGATGGTGTGAACGCCAGGTCGTTCAATCGTTTTATGGATATCTTTTATGGCAGGCCGTACTACGACCTAGAGTAAGAACAAATGTATCTCAGATAGAAATTTCGTTCTTTCAATGCATAAGTAAAAGGAATATATTTAATCGATAAGAGATTATTATTAGTTGTTCCCTGGCACCAAGAGAAACGCGCCCTTGTATAAATTTTGCACGTCCCTCTTTGATGCTTTAATATTCATTGCGGAAAGAAACGCAAAAACTTGAATTTTTTTAAAGAAAAGGGCGTGGTTCGTGTGACGAGTCGGTCAATACAACGACCCCTGTCAGCGGAAAATTCTGAAATCTAGGTCGCCGCCACTACAAACAGGGCCCGAGGACCTGTTTATGACTCTTGTTTCCCCTCTTGTAGGTCGCCATGCTCCGTGCGCTCAGCTGCCGAAAAAAATATCTATTTTGCCTCTTTATGCCCCAGTTTTACCCTAGATAGAATACGGAGTTTCCTTTTGCACGCTAAACTTGAAATATTCGAGTCTTCTCATTAACGAGGAACAATGCGGCTTTGTAATTGGGAAAATGGAATGGCTTATAGAGTCATCTTTGCCTTAGATTGGAGGGTTAAGCAAGTATTGATTTTAGTGTATCACAGATGAATTCTCGTAAGAATCTTTCCAGTTCATTCCCTTGTTGGTGAATGAAAATTTTTTGCAAATCTCCACGAATACCTGAACACCAATCGACTTCAATGAATACAGCATCATTTTTCTATGCGAGCTTTGGCTTTCAGCGTGCGTTACTTGTTTTCAGAAAGTTATTTCTGAGCTTATCATAAGTGATTTGTTTATCGCATTTTTCCATGATTCATTCCAGCAGTCTAATCATACTGACGCTTCATACCCGCTGTTTTTCTTGTTTTGAGAGCTCTAGTGTTGGATTTCGTTTACACCGTGGCGCCTTTTAGGATGCTCTGAATTATTTTGAGCCATCTATGGCTCACCACCTTTCTAACATTTTTGTAAATTTTTGCTGGCAGAACGCGGCTAGTATGAAGAAAGTTTTGTCGGGTCCTCCACTAAGTCAGGTTATCCATGATGATCCTACCGTTTCGATGCCCGATTCGTGTATCGATACATCGATCTACATGGACATCCAGACCTGGTCTAATACCCGAGAAGACCCTTCGAATAGTTCGCTGGAAAGCACTCGCTATTATGTCACTCAGATGGTTTTTAGGGGATAATGGCCATATATTAGCTGATCATATTATCCTGCTCACCCAGCTTCAATATATCTATATCTACTGACTGCCCTGCAAGCCGATGTGTGGCAGGGGGTGAGTTATTGCCAAGCATGCACTTAAGTTTCGTATAAAATTGTACCTTTCATTCAGCCTGCAAAGAAACATTTAAAAAGTACTACGAGCATGCTTTATAATAATTAGTATACTACTAAACAATATATTATCAATTATAATCATAAAGTAATACCCGCGCCTTATTATGCTCTGATTACATCCATTATCCAATACAATTGTGTTAGATGAAGCTTTGAGTTGCTATACTGTTATAGGAAGTTATTATTCAGCGTGTCGCTTTTGTCTTATACACCGTTATAAAATGTTTCGAGGACTTTAATTCTGCTACTCCCATCGTATATATAATATTAGTTGTGTTCAACCCGATGGCTGGTCTAGGTGTTGAGGTTAATGTACACCTATTACTAATCCCAACGGCGTGTGCAATCCATATAAGCGTACGGAACCTTTCCCTATGCCGTCTATGGTTTGCAGAAAAGATCTGGCATCCAGAAAATAACCCAGATTGGGTTTGGCTGAAAATTCCCTCGAACACGAACCTGGAACCTCTGATCAGCAGCTCGACACTAAAACTCGACACTTTACCATGCTTTTTCAAATACATAAATACATTTTATTGCTACCAAAGTAAATCAATACAGAAAAGTATAACATATGCAAAAATGAAGCATTTTGCTAGCCCCTAAGGTGCACCTGTTGTGGGGCCACCATCTTTTAGACAATGTTACATCAGTTGGTAATTATAAGCAATATAATTAAATATTCATTGGGAAACAAAAACATGCCCCCCCACCTTCTCCTTTAAATACAAAATAAGATCCTAATTGTGAATCATTTCGAGTTCATCTACATCATGACAAGCTATCGCGACCATATTCATTTTCTTGTGGTTTTTCCTTCAACTTCTAACTCCTGGGTGGATGGACTGTTTCAGTTGGTCAACCCATCCTGATCGTATTAATCCACTGTCATACTGTTTATATCCACTGAATATCCTGCAAGCCACCTCTAGGGTATGTGCTAGAGAGTGAGTAATCGAAAAACGTGCACCAATATATCGATAATCGATAGATTGATAGTACTTGATAGGAGAAACGTGTGAATCACTCGTGATTGAAAAATTAGCTCCTGAGGAAGATATACGTATTTTTTTTATCAGCGGTCTCACCCTCTCCTCATGGTTCATCGACGGTGGTGGGCTTATCATTCCCTCTTTGTCGGATCCTGGAGTGCTGGAAGGAAACCTTTTTCGTGCGTTCCCATTGCTCTCCCGTCTTTATGTCTCGTCCCGTCCCGTCCCGTCTCCCGTCGTGCGTTTAAGGGTGTACCAAAGTGTGGGCCCACCCGCTCGACATTAATCTAATGCGCGTATTTGCCTTCCTCCGCAAACCTTCCCCATTCCACCTCCTCCCACCAGACGGCGAACCAACCGCACACTTGTCAACCCTAGCGACACCGCCCCTTCTCCTCTCATTACCCAACTTGTACCCCGCGACACGCCAGCTAAGGGGCGTGTGTTATGGACGAGTCTAACCGCTATGCAGGAAGTGTTTGCATTTTTGTATATTTTCCGCAGTATTCGACCTTTCGGGGCTATTTCTACGATTACCTCCATTCTCTCTCATCAACATCATCTATATTCATCTACATAGTACCATGCAATCCACGACAAAGGTGTATGGCAGGGTGTGAACTATCCCCAAGCATTCATTATCGATTAGAGAGGATAAGGTTACACTTTCTACCATTCAAGCATGCAGAGAGATTCTACTCCGTGTATACATTACTTGTAACTGAGGGCCACAATGCTACTCTACTGAGGAAAATAAGTTGGCTATAAATGACACTAAATTGCTAGTTTAAACAAAGTAATACAATAGTTGTGGATTAGTTAGTCATTTCCATAAAGAATTGAATTATTAACTTATACTTTCCTGATCATGCATAATTTAGTAGTTCTAAAAAATGGTCACATAAAAACACTACAATATAATTGTTACATCAAAGTTTACAATACCTATTCTGGTTTCCCCATGTGCCTTCGCTGTAATCTATCACCGTCCCTCTCTCTTAGCATGACTACTCATGCAAAACATTCTACATATCTGCTCTCATCTTTCTTCTCTTCATTTCATCTCAAGCGCTCGTCGTAGTCCTTTCTCTTCCCATTTGCGTCCTTTTCTCATTTCACTTGCGTGCTCTCGCATGCTATGGTGTTTAACTATCTCATCCACCCTCGCTGTGTACATGTTCTGTAATGTATTTGTTTTGCAAAGTGACTAACGTAAGTAAAGGTCTATTTACGGTTTTTTTATTGATACTTATTCTACATCTCAACGGTATGTTCCGATAGACCATCCCTGTGCATCTTTTTACCTGGAACACATACATGTTTTTGCTCTGTTATTTTCCCTCAGAAGCCATCCATATGTTGTCAAATACTGCTTCTCCACTTTTTCACCACTGCACTCTCTCCCTAACACGTCCAGCATTCTCTCAGGTGCCCAATAATTACGTAATGAAATCAATGAACTGAAGCAGAATTTGGTCAGAGAAAAAAATCCACGTTGACCGGGACTCGAACCCGGAAACCCTGACTTCCGGCCAGGTGCTTTAACAAATTAAGGTTAAAAGGCTTCCTTATCCCCTGTGGATCTCTAGAATCCATCCAACTGATTGCTTGAAGCGTCCGGTCAAGGTGGAGTTTTTCTCTGTAGAACTTCTGCCAAAGGCATTTCAGCAGGTGACCTCGCTAAGGTATTCGCGGCCAGTTCGCATTCCTTGAAGGCTATCAAAGAACTCTCTATTTTCTGATAATGATTTAGCTGAAATTTTTTGTAAATATGTATTTTATTTATTTCTCAATGCTATTATTTTCTCGATAAATGTTATTTTTATCACCATTATTATTTGCAAGCAGAATCCGTATATATGGTATATTTCTCCCATTGCAACAAAGGCTACCCGTCTTCCCAGCCACCTGTGCATCGTTATAGTTGGCTTGACTCCCCCCCCCCCCCCCCCCCCCCAATTTTAAGCGTTACGTAATTTATGGACATAACCTTGCCATAATCTCCCTTCTTCGATTACCTGACTCCTCTCTTATCTAGTCATACAGTGTAAGTTTGCTCTCAGTCAGTTACATTCAGCCCTTCTTCCTCCACATTTTATTCAACCAATGTTTTCCTTTCCCTACCCTCTATGCTCATTTCCTTTTCGTTTCCGTTTTTCATTCATTGTCTTTCTGTTCAACTTTCTACGTCCTCAAAAACTTCCAGGCTGTTTTCATACCCGCTTCTCTAAATCCAGGTTTCCGAGCTAAACTTTGATTGCGTAAACATATCTCTGGCTTCGTGTGATGGCTTCCACGGAGAGATCTTGAAACTTCTACTCTTCCGAGTTTCCTTCCTGGTTTTCTTCCGCGTAGGCATTGCAGTTCCTTTTTTTTATCTGAACAGAAATGGAAGAATAGGGAAGAAAATCCGGAAGACCTCAAAAGCAGAAGTCTCAAATCTATGCCTCGTATGCATTTAAATGAGTGATGATTCGAGTCGAATCAAATGCTTTTGATTATAGTATCGGAATAAATTATTAGAGGAATGTGCTGTTATAAATGAATATTTTATGAAATTACTAAATGCTATTGAGTACCACAAAGCTGCCTTTGTTGCACTGCGATATAGGGTGCAAAGAATACTCGCGAAAAAGAAGTTGAAATTAAGATGAAACGCTAAAACGAAGGAGTTGTAGCTAAGAAGTTTAGTGGGCTATGCTGGGAAAGTAAGTAGCAAATTTGTATCTAGTAGCCCACAGTTAGTAAGCTTCAAATTTCAGGTGTGATCTGTACGATAAATATGTTCAACATTTTAACTGCCCCCGATGTACGTGTAGATTAAAGGCTTAAAAAAATATTTTCCCGTGGGGCTCTACTACATAATGGCCAACGAGGAGGGTGCAGCACCGCTCTCTCACCTTCTTGTCAACCCATTTTGCCGATATCTCGCCCCTCCATCGCCCACCCTTACTCACCTATCGTCGTTGCGAGGGTGAGAAAGTGACATAGGGTAGGGGTGAGTGAGTAGTAGTGAACGAGTGAGGGAGGAGGTGGAGGTCGGTTGGTGAAAGCATGTAGCTCTTTGAAGGATTAAGAGAGGAAGGGTAGACAAATTGCGTCGCAACGCCGCGGCGTCGTGGCTACCAACGTTAATCTGGGAGCCAATATATTGTAAACAATAATTCTCCTCTGATAATTTTTCAAGGTATGCCATTTCACGTGCTGTTATGATCATTTTACTTGTATGTGAATGTCCTGGCTCTCTGTGATTGCAAGTTTTTAAATTGACAAATGCAATATTTCCTTGAATTATTCATTACTGACATGACAGTGATGATAACTTTCGTAACGAATAACAAAATGTAATTGCTATGGTGTGATAATCTTCCTAGGAACGTGTCAACTGGCTGCTTTGGAATTCTCCTTTCGAGTCACTATTAAGGGTAATTCGAATCACTATTATTACGACTCTTAAGAAACGATCTCATATGCATCTACATCTACGTAATACCCTGCGAGCCACCGCGAGGTCGTGTGAGAGGGGGTGAAGATCACCAAGATTACATGCAACTTAGAGCTATCACACATACTTGCTTGCAACTGCCATGCAGCATGCAACTAAGAGCTATCACTACAGACTAGTCTAACGATATTTCACCAACCTATCCCTTCGCTATGCTACCTGTTATGTTTTCTAATGGTACCTGAGGTAAATAACATTTGAAATCTATCGATACGGCAATCTATCTCTCTATTATTATTTATTTGGTCAAATCTTGCATAATACGCAGGTGTTTTTTTAAATAAAAGCGTATTTAATATATTTAGTAAACCTATGCGTTGAAAATTTCTACATGCTGGTGCTGGGTTATTCAGGGGAAGCGACCGACAACTGACCATTTTTAGGATAGGTGGGTAGTCGGGTAATGGTAGGAACATTTCAGGTAATGGAGGAAGGGTGGAGAGAAACCCGGCGTCGTCATTAGCCTAATCTTGGGTTGATGACGACGCCAGGCGCCAAGGGGACCACGGCTTAACGTCCCATCCGACGTACGGAGTAGTGAACCTGAAATGCCCTCCACTAGGCACTCAAGTAGGGATCGGTTTGCCACTGAAAAATCCGCCACTGACGGGAATCGAACCCGGGTCCTCGGGATGGGAGGCCAGTACTCTAGCCACAACACCAACTCAATCCCCGTAAATTTCTGCATGTGATTTAATTTGTTTTCAATTATATAGCAATCGATGAAAAATGATGCAGACGGGAGTCTACCTTAGGAGGCAGTTTCAAAGTTTTATAGAAATCATTTCTATAACCCATCAAAAAGGTTCGGGTTTGAGATAAAAATGGGGAAAAGCACGAAATGATTTTCTTTAAGTATTTTCATAATGCGAAGTCCACCCCAAAATCTTATTCTTAATAAGTCAAGCACAACATCCATAACCGAGGCGAGATTTCAACTCATGGCTTTAAAGTTAAAAGACCGACATATTACTGAAACTGGCACCACCCCTGGCTTCTGATTTAGAGTATTTGTACATGAGAAGGTAAAACTTTGAGAGAACGAATGTTTAAGTTTTGCAAGATTGTTGAATATAGGTGTTCATTTATTGCCGTCGCCAAGTGTGTATCGGAATACTTCATTTCCGAAAAAGCATTTGATTCCCTCATCGTTCGCGTCAGTTCTGACCTTCCTTTCGTCGAGTTAATTTCTCTGCATCGCGCTCCCTTTACTCTCCTTCGTAAGAATATCGTGCGCGATGCATTCTACCTCCTTCCGCCCATGTGCCTCGCGAAAATTTACCGAGCGATTTTCGAGGACGGGTGAAAGAGCGGGGGGAAGGTAGACGGGGGCGGGGTGTTATCGAATTTCGCCCATCGCTGGAGCCGTTCATTTTAGAGAATACCCTTCGGGCGGGAGCGGCTGTTGGGCGGGGATTTAAACCGCATCACTTGAAGTGCGCCTATTGCGACCACCTCAAGTGGAACCTCAGCTTGCCGTATGGATCCTACTTTGGCCCTGGCAGACGGTTTAATTCCTTATCGCAACGCAGGGGAAGTGTTCGTGGCATGCGACCGATAAGTGAGTTTAATTTCACCGTTAACGATGGGTGAGGGATTGGGTGGGAGGAGGCATGATTTTTTTCCAAGAAAGTAGGAAAGGTGGAGTGATGGCGTCTGTGTTAGCTTCCTCTTGAAGAATCTAGGGTTCCTCGGTTAAACATCCCGCCCAGAAGGCTAAATACTGAGCTTGAAGTACCATCCGCGCAGCAAGTGTGGACCCGTATACCAACAAAAAAATCTCTCCCACTACCGGATCACACCTGGTGGCATGTAATGGTTTATTAAGGAAATTCTTTAAAGAAGCTCATCGAATTCCCAATTTTAAAAGATGGAATTAAATGCGATGTGTAAATTAAAAAGGATCCGCAAAAAATGCAAAGTTCAAGGTTGAGGCCTTAGGCTTCAGCTTTAACTGTGTTTCACAAATGTTCTTTTTCTTTGAATTGGAAAAAGCATCTTTGCTGTCGGATACGCGGTTGACGTGATTAAAAGCACGAGGAAAAACATTCTCTCCTGAATGAGAAATGGAAATACCATGTTCAAATTAGAATTAAATTTATGAATATAGCGTATTTAATTTCGAAAGCAGGCCTCCGTGGCCCCTACGTTCGTGATATCATGGAGTAATATTTAATCCGTGGCTGTTCAGATCTCAATGGTAGTAGCGCCAAAATACTACTCATTTAGAACTTACTATTAATACATAGTAATCGTTCATCTCAGTTGACTTATGTCGCATAAATGCTCTTGCATACATGGTTTTAAGCCTGCGCCCATTAAAAGTGCTTTATGCGATTTTCGTCTCAGTGAGAAACGTTGAATCCTGAATTGACCGTTGGAAGTCCAGCTGCCATAAAACTGAATTAAATCCCGTTTCATGTGCTAGTGCCGTCCTCCGGAATGGTCTGCAGGTCATTTGCAGGATATTTTCTGCGGAATTTGATTTGGGATAATATCCATGTAACGTTAGACGCTACGTAACTGGCTTGGGTCTGATTAAATTTCATCGGCACCGTTTGCTGCGGGTACATTTATGTATATACGGTGTTACTCCCAGAAATTTCGTACGAATTTATGATACCTTCGCGCGGGGAGTTTTTTTTTAATGCTCATGGTGGTGCTCTTGGTAGAGTTTTTACGGCGTTGCTCAAAGGTATCTCTCTCTTTCCCTTCCCCCTCTCTCTCTGTTTTAAGTGCGTTGTCTTTTTTTTTTAAAGAGGGGAAATTCCGGAATAACCTCCGCCCCTCTGCATGTCGCAGTGACAACGTCACCTGGAGCCAGTCAATACTCCGTGCAGACTCGGCGGTCACCGAACTCTTCCTCCCTTGCGGGGACCACCGTAAAATTTCACGATAAACCGGGGCTTCACCTGTGACGGGGGGTTGGAAGCAGGGAACGGAGGGGGGAATGGGGTGGTGTGTGTGGAAAAGTACGGAACTCCCGGCTTCCTCCGACCGTATAACGCTCTGAGTTGACGGTGTGATACTCGGGTGAGAGGAACGTGAGTATGGGATGATCTTAGGCATTAATTCCTCCGCCGTGGGCATTTCTCATCCAACGCGCGAGGACTGAAACGGGGCGAGGGAATTGCAATGGTGGCGGCTCAGGAGCGAAATTGACATTCCTCAACTTGGATTCCGGCGAGATCGCTGCACGCTCGCGTGAGCATCCCCGCGTGACTTGCGTGCGAATTTGATCTCGCCAACATTGTCTTTTGGGAGGACTACGTGATTAACATTGTTCACGGTGACAGGATAAAACCAATTATGTATGCGAATTTCATCCGACCATGGTTTCAGCATTCTAATATTACATCTCCACGCGTAGGAAGGCTACATGTAAAATACTATTGGTCACAATTCAAAAGTTTTCATTCTTTAATAAAAACCAGTTAGCACGATTTGAATCATCTAAACGTACTACTACCAAATATGAATGATTTGAATCGATTGTAGGCGTTTGCGTCGACATAATAGAATATCTGCGATGTATTGAAGTGAAAAATTTCTAAATTTTTCTCTTTCTCTTCTTCGTAAAAGATTTAAAAATTTCAATTAAATAAAAAAATATGACTATTCTCTATGTACTGATTGGTTTTTAATACTCCATGCCTTCCATTATTCAAACTTTTAGGCCATCTCTAATCTTATCTCGAAACAAAATTTAATAGATACTACTCCTTTTTTTTGTACCAATTACCGTCCTTCGTGTCGACTAGAATTTTTATCCTCTCCCTCTCTCTTCTACCCTTATACAATAGTCTCCACCCTATTGCCCTCTTTCGCATCTCGATTACATCTAACTTATCTTCTATCCTATTTCATTGCCTCTGGAATGCTTCAAGTTTATTCCTTTCTGCGCCAACCAAGTATGGCCCGTCCTCATTTGGCTTCCTCACCATATACCTAACCTCATCTCTTCTTCCTTACACTCGCATCTCAGAAGACTCTGTTTGCGTTCATCCTTTTTCCTCAAAGACGAAGCTTAATAAGTGATAAAGCGCTTTTCTTCGTACTACAATTTCATTAATTAAGTGCTCACATGCGTGGTTCTTACAAACCCATCTCACGATGTCCATATTATTTGTGAAAGTATCCTTGTCCAGCACAAGTTTCCGCGTATTGCTCTACATCTACGCACCTCTACATGTACGCAGTACCCTGCGAGCCACCACGAGGGTGCGTGGCAGGGGGCGTACCTGTTGCTTAAACCAAAATCCTTCTAAATACTGCGCATACACCAGTTTATGCTGGTCATCCTGATTAATTATTCTAGAATTTCTACTCTCGAAGAAAAACTACTTCTTTCCTCTCGTGAATAAACTAAACGAATAATGAATATATATTGTTAAATTCTATCTGATTCATTGGTCTAATATATTACCTACTGCTCTGATCTAATAAACTGTTGAGCTCACATTTCTTTGTCCTAGAGGATCAAGTTGGAGGAGAGTACTGACCTCCCATTCAGATGGTCCGGTTTCGAAACTCGTCAGTGACAGAGATGTCAAAGTAGAATACCTGTCAATACGTTAGTGTCATGTGATAACTACTGTCAGATTTGTGCTCTGTACGCGCGATGGAGCGTTACGCAGTGGCCTTTATATATTTTTTATTATAGATCTTGACGTGTTGAATTAAAGGAAGGCCGATGCAGAGGCCGGGTTTCTCTTCAACTCTTTTTTTTCTTGAAATAGTTCCCACATTTATATTAAAGTTCGAACCTGTCCTTAATGGTGCAGGTGACCTTGGCTGTCGATCGTCTGCCATAGTGATAACACCAATCACAACGTAGTCGTACCAAAGGTGTTGAGAATTCTCTCATTCAGTGATGAAAAGTTATTTATTTTCTTGGATCACCTTAGACTTTCGAAGAAGTTCTGGTGCTTGGAGATAACCTCTTTTGGGCTTGGATTGATATCCGAAAAACAATGATCTAACTTTATGCCTCGCCGCTCTATTAACCACTAGACTATCTAGTTTTTCTGTCTCCGTGCTGCTTCAAGGATTGCCAAATTCTCCCATGTTTCGTAGACATAAATAATACCATTTATTATTCTGTGTGATTATAAATGGTTAAATGGCGGGAAATTAATGTCAGATATATTTGAGTATTATAGACTATTGTGTCCGTGGGTTTGTGGGAAAGAAAAGGAGTAGGTAACATTGTGGTTAAGGATGGGAAGTGTTAAAAAATGAAGTTACGAGCCTAGCGCAAACAGAAGTATGGAGAGGGCATGACTTTATGCCCCTCTTTGTTGCGCATTGTTTTTTTAGGGAACGTATAAAACTATCCTATATGCGGGAGAGTGCCGATAATTATGAGTATCAAGCGTGAATGTGTAGACGCAGCTAACTCATGTGCGCACTATTTATAGGCGAAAAAAGACCCTTCCGCTGTGTCGTGAAAAGTGCTGATAATTGCGATTTTCGAGCTTAAACAAAATATCTCAGCGAACAAGTGTGCGTACGTATATTATATGCCTCGGTCATATTTTCATTTGGCCCATTTCCCTCGTTGCATATCGTTCGTATTGCCGAGCGGAGCGGGCAGTTGCTCCTCATCATTACGCGCGGCGTGAGTGCTTTGCCTTCCCTCGTCCTCCGAAATAAACCATCCCCTCTTTCGTACTCTTTCGGGACGACTGTGCTTCCCCCTGCGAAGTGAGAGAGGGAGTGGGGATAAAAAAAATAAAGCCCATGGTCTGCGCGGAGAGAAAGTTCGCCTCCCCTGCGATATTTCCCTTTTACACCGTCCCGAAACGGAAGGGTTGCGAGTAGGGGTACCAACTGTAAGACCCTCTAGATTTTGGTCCGTAACCCTGAAGTTCTGAATGGACAAACCCCTCTGCTGTACTTGAGAATTTACGGCTGGCTTATAGTAGGTAACAGATTGATCGAAATGTAGATTTAATTAATTTATCTTTATGCATCATAAAATGTCATACTTTGGTATGGATGAATATTACGTACGTATGTATTATTTTGTCGTCATTAGCCACGAATTGTCGCAGTTTACTACACTCTGGGAGTGTGCTAAAGAGTTTCCTTCCTGATCTCTTTGAGCCACAAATAAATTGAATGTTTTTTGAACAAGATATTATCTTTTTGTGTGATAAAAAATGAGAAAAAATTATTATTTTTTCATTTAAACCAAATATTTTAAAAGAGGATCCTATTCAACAGATGAAATTTCTGCATAAGCGAGGTATTTATATACTTAATAATATCGGCCGTTACTTGGTGGATTCGATTCATTATCAATGAATGAATACTTCGTTTCCACTATCTGTTTCTTTTTTACTACCGGACTTCATAGCTCATCTTCAGGTATAAATTACGGAAGGAAAAAGTTTGAATCTCTGTACTTCAGTCTTGAATATATGAAATATACCCTTGGGTCAATGATGTGAAAAATGGCGGTCTCTAAATGATAATAATCTCAGGTCTATTACGGCCGCCATATCAGCTTGGCCATCCTCCGTCAGGAGCCGTCGAAACGGCACGCTTGAGGATAAGGCACTGCACCCTGATTCGATCCTCTTTACCGAGGAGGAGATTCCACCTCATTGTGACGATTGAACCCGTCCTCTGAGTGTGAAGCACCTCCTGATGGAGTATAGCAAATATCAAGAAATGCGTGTTAATGTAGTAGGTGAATTTACCGATATATTAGGTAGCATATTCGAAAGAGTAAGCAATTTAATTAACTTTTTTTAAATGAAAGTTGCCTACTGAAATCAATATGAATATAGCCAATTACGTTTTGCGTGGCATAATTACAAGGCGTTTCCTGTCACCCTGATATTGCGACCTACGAAAGTCGCGAAAGCTCGGGCGACAAGGCGCCACACGTAGCTGCTCCCGAAAGTGACTTATGCAGATAAGTACCATGCCTATGACCTTTACATGATATTCAACACTGTAGTAACTTTGTTACAAGGCGATCGGGTTGGTGTGGTGGCTAGAGTATTGGCTCCCTTACAGAGGGCCTGAGTTCGATTCCCGGCAGTGGTGCATTTTTCGTGGCCAACCTGTCCCTATTTGAGTGCCTAGTGGAGGGTATTTCAGGTTCCATACTCCCTCCGTCGGATGGGACGTTAAGCCGTGTCCCCCTTGGCGCCTGTCGCTAAGAGTAGGCTAATGCCGGTGCCGGGTTTCTCTCCACCCTTCCTTCGTTCCCTGAAAACTCCTACCCAATTACCAACCTATCCTAAATGGCGCAAATGCCCTCCGCTGTCGGCCGCCTCCCTTGAATGACAACTTTTGTTCCAAAGGGTGTGTAGAAGGTACAAAATGACCACTGCTGTCGAAGCAACCCTAAAATTAAAAAATGTAATCTAATCCGAATAGGATATATTTGGAGAGCAGAGGATGCGCTAGCCCGGAGAAGCATTACTTCTCGGAAAAAATGCCACAGTTGGCGACCCTGGTTGCGAGCTGCTCCGTAGTGTTTGAGGGAGAAGGAGGAGGGCCTGGAGAGTGTTTCGAGTCGACTCCCCTCCCAATGGGTGCGTGCTGTGGGATATCCCGTCGCTCTTCCCTGAGTCCTCACTTCCAATTCAACAGGAGAGCCAGGGCGTTAATGCACGGGAGGGTAAGGGGAGATATATATAGAGAGAGAAGGAGAGGAGGCGGACGGACGGAAAAACAAAACGAGACGACGTGTTTACGAGAATGGAGAGGGAAAATGCGTTTAAAAGCCGGAGAAAAGGCGATGGCTGTGGGAGGGAAAAAATGGGTCGGATTCACCTTTCTCGCGAATGTGAACGTATGGGTTGAATTTGCTTTTATAAATCCCGCGTGGTGAGCGGGGAGGGGGGAAGGTAACGGTTTTCATCTACATCTACGTAATACCCTGCGAGTCATCGTGGGAGTGTGTGGCAGGGGTTGAAAGATCACCGTACATGCACTACCATAGAGCGAGTATAATATAGAGGGCTCACCGCATAGGGTAATACTATTATACGTTTTGGATGTAGTACTGGAAGGTTTCCATAGATGGCGAGGGAAGAATTTTTCGCGTTACATCACAAGCAATATATATCACTTCCATGGCTCTCGTTTTTCTAATCGAATTATGTGGCACAATCGAGAAGAGTCTTGTAGTCTTCTCCGTCTGCTCCTTGCAGATGTGGATTATGTGCTTTTAATGAAACAACAAGGAATCCCTCCTGCGACAAAATATGTTGGATTTAATAGTGGGAGAAATGTTAACTTACCCATGTGACTGTTGGCGTTAGGTAAAACCAAACAGCATAATTATAATTACATAAAAAACTACAGTAATAGCATATGTTATGTGTTATGTTGACCTGTTCTTATTTGCAACGGGAAAAATTGACGTTATAAATGTATCGGTACGACATGTACGACACGATCTGGAGCACAGAGTTGGTCTCAATGGGTGAATTGGAAACAACACCCTGGAGGCCAACTTTCATCCCCCGAATTCTGCATTCTCCAGGTTTTGGTAAATCTTGTACTAGGGGGCACACTCTCCCCTTCCCCTATAGTGGAATCTTTGCTAAACGCCATTGAGGGCATTTTATTGGGAGATTGGAAGTCAAAGTATGAGCACACAGCTGCCTGTAAGTTCCATTTGTTCATATCAAGGCAAAATGACGCAGTTGATTCATTTAGCTGACTTCCAACTATCATTTGCAGCTGAGAAACTAATACGTCCTTACCTGTTATCCCTATACAGCTGAATTGCTGTATGAGGCTTTGCTCTACATCGTTCACATTCATTGCAACTCATGTGTTCACAGCATTAGCTTTAAAATTTTGAACATAAACTACTAGTAGATGCTAGTTATTACCAGTAATTACGCGTAGAAAACCAAATCATTGGTCACTAAATCATTAACCCTTCACAAACATTCAATGCCCATTTAATGACTGTCGCGACAGTCTTCTTATATGTAACAAGAGAAAATTGACACTCTGAATCTATGGGTACGACAGTCTTTCTATTCTTGGATTTATGATCAAATTTAGCGCAATACGCAAGCGTATAAAGACTTGAAAAATACCGATGATGATGTTTCATGATGTATTTCCGTCATAATCTCATCATCAGACTCGTTTAAAGATAGGCCAATTATGTGTAAAGCTCTCTCTGCAGCTCCATCTAGTGCCCTTCTGCATCATCTGATGGAACAAGCGCTAGTTGTTTTCCGGACATCGAGTTATTTACGTGCGATTACGGAACATGCTCCTTTTGTTGGTGTCTACTTGTTAAATTCCCATTCTTGGTTTCCGTTCTTGGTGGCAGTCGATCGATAACCGATTCGGAGGAAGTTCGTGGGTTTTTCCCATGACCCAAAAGCATTTCATTTTTAAGATCACTCTGAGGCTAAAGACTGAAAAGACAAACGGGATTTTAAAAATAGATTCGTCTTGTTTTAGCGTTTCCAAGGGCAATCTATCGCTGAGAATAGCCGATTTCTTTCGTATTCTAGATTGTTATTGGTGGAGGGAGGAGTCACTCTCTGTAATGATGGTTTTTCTGATCAAGTCTTGTTTTAGGGGTTTTTTGAAGGGTAGTAGGGGGGAGAGGCTACCCCGTATCTGAATCTTGAGGCGGCTAAAAGGATTGAATTGAGATTTATATACGTAGGATGATAGCACTCTCGCTGGAATAGTAGTACCATCCCTAAAGATTTGAAAAATATAATATACAAAAAAAATAATAAGACCATCATTAATATATGCTCCGCTGCTTGAGCTGGGTTAGTAGAATAAGACGATGACTAAAAAGCTGAGTGCAGCAGAAAGGCAGTGCATTAAAACAATGCGCATTATACGCCCGTGATCGATCACCATGGAACTACTTTAATGTAAATGTAGGTTAAAATCAACCAATGGAATGATTCTACGACACTAATCTAAAAATTTCTCTAATCTAAAAGGCAGCCTAAAAACACAATTATTAGTGTTACGAGTTTAATAGAAGAACTAGGATGGGAGTCAATATCAGAACGCAGGTTAAAAGTTAGGTTAAACCTTTTGAGTAAATTCAAAGCTGATTTGTTTACAGATGACGTTAGATATATGTTAAGAACCCCTGCGTATTATTGCTAGGTTTGATCAGATTAACAAGATTAGAGAGATAGATTGTCGTACCGACAGATTTAAAATGTCATTTTTACCGCGGACCATAAGAGAGCACAATAGCCAGCGTAGCTAAAGGATAGGTAGGTGAAATATTGTGAAGTAGTCTGTATTGCATGATGCATATATTAATTGCCAATCCCTGTATTGTTATGTAGATACTGACAGTATATCTGCATGCGATCCTACTATCTAGCATGTTTACATACAGCAGCTTGTTTGCGTGTCGAGTAGTCATGTAGTGCATGGTCGGTGATCTTCACCCCTGCCACACACCCTCGCGGTGGCTTGCAGGGTAATGCGTAGATGTAGATGTATTTCTGCAATAAAATCGTAGTAACAGATATAGCTAGTAGCTACAACAAATATAAGCGAACAAGTACACATGCATGCTGCAGCATTTTAACGAATATAACGGGAAGATGGAAACCAGAAAAATGGAATAAAGAAAATTCAGGGAGCAAAAGTTTAACAAGGTATCCTCTAATATAAGCCGCCCCTTAGGGCTGCATGGAAGGAATACTTGGTGAAGTAAGCGTGGGGTTGCCAGCCCTTTCTCTTGTGAGCGGATGTTTTTAGGAATGAGAGGTTCACGTTGTGTTTCTGATCTCTTTTTATTGCTTTCTCTTTTACCGATGGGCGTAGATGTTGAAGTAACTTTCCTTTTCACCTCTCTAATCTTGGAACGTCTCTTTCCTTTCCTACCATTTCTTATCCTTCCAGTATAACCATGGCCGTGATGCTTACGGCAAGTCATTCGAAGCAAAGAGAAGTGTTCAGAGCATGGGATCAGTTCTGTCGGATGCCGTTTCTTTCTGTGCACTACTTCTTATAATTGTTCTTTATTATGCCGATGACGCAGTAGTGTACAGGGAAATTCTATGCCCGAACGATAAAGAATATTTAAATATTGACCTACAAGCAATTGAAACTTGGTGTGATACATGGCAGTTAGAATTAAACTTTAAGAAATGTCTTGTAATGAATTTTTGGAAAAAGAATAGCTCTCCTCCTACCACTTACAAAATAAGTAATAATGAATTAACAAACGTGGAATCCATTAAATATCTTGGAATAAGACTGACAAATGATCTTTCCTGGGGTAAACACATTCGTGAAATAATTGGTCAAGCGAATCGCAAACTGGGTTTCATTAAAAGAGTATTGGGTAAATGTGACGATCATGTACGAGAAATCAGCTACTTTTCCCTTGTTAGACCTCATTTGGAATATGCTGCCAGTGTATGGGATCCCTACGAAATCGGTCTAAGTAATGAACTTGAACGTGTGCAGCGAAGATCGGCAAGATTTGTAAAGGGACGATACGATAATTATATTAGCGTAACCAGTCTATTAAATGAATTGAAATGGGAATCATTGTCAGATCGCAGGTTGAAATTTAGACTTAATCTCTTCCACAAATTCCAAGGCAACATTTTCAGTGATGATGTTAAAAATATTTTACGAACCCCAACTTACTATGGCAGACTGGACCATAATCATAAAGTTAGAGAAATTGATTGCCGAACTGACCGATTCAAAATGTCCTTTTTCCCTCGCACAATAAGAGATACGAATAACGGTAAATATGTCCTATCGGAGAGTAGCAATGAATAGCATTGGTAGCTGCATGTTGGTATGAGTACTTAAAGCTAACCCTACTAACAGAATGTTTTTGCATGTTTGCTTTGCAATTTCTATCTTTTTTAAATAGTGTAGTTCTGACTACTATATTAATACTATTCCTTTTTTATGCATGATATGTAGTGCATGTTTGGTGAGCAATCACCCCCTGCCACACACCCTTGTGGTGGCTTGCAGGGTATTATGTAGATGTAGATGTAGATGCAAACTTCCTATCTCTCTTCGCCCGATCTTAAATGACTATCCCTTTCCTCCCTGTTTACACGGCCCTTCCCTTTCTCCTATGACCTTCAAGATGATTTTGTAGCCTGATAGGTTGAGCATCGGGCTATTGACCGACGGTGTCGGGTCGGGTTCGAATCCGGGAGACGTCTCTTTAGACACGTCCGGCTTATAACAAGTGGAGTGATTTTCTGAGAACCACATCATTTAGGGAAACCACAGACGGACAGGGAACTGGCTCCCTACCCTTAGGTGTGAATTGCACAGGCAATAGGGCTAAATAATATTTGAACTCAATTTTTACCTACCAGACTGGCCTTCGGTTTTAGATCTCTGGTATTGTTTGGGTTATAAGTCCTATTAAATTACCCCATGCTCCTCTGATAACTTATCCAAACCGCCTTTCGTGCTTCCTAATATATTCCAGCAACTTTCAACCCTTCCATTCCAATCTTCTTCGCTTGTTTTCCTTTCTGTTCATCGAACTTTTCCATCCCTCTCAGGCCTTGAATCCCAAAAGCTTCGGAATAATTCTATAATCTCTTCCTAAGGTCATTTTCTCGGAGCCTTAGAATACCTCGTTCCATCTCGAATACTTTCGCTAATATTATTTTTACTCGGGGTTCTTGCAACGTATTTCTTTCCTTATTGCAGTAGAATCAGCATTTTCTTACTCTCTCTTACGGAATCGTCCATGAACTATGCAACACTGATTTACCATTTTTTGCCCCGCCCTCCCAACTTTCCCTGTAGGATTCCGTCTCATTCTGTCACCAAAGTTTACTTTAGAGGAGTCTCGGGGATTGGTGAATCTTTTGGCTTCATCCAACAAGGAATTATATCACCTAGGGCTGAACTTGTGTAAATTCACGATCGGCATGAAAAGAGTGTAGTATGAAGATATTAGGGTGTTGAAATTTTTTCTAGGCAATTTTTTGAACAGCAAAATTGTTTGGGTATGAATTTATGTGTGAGATAAAGTTTTTGTTACGAATTAATTCTCCATCAAAGAGCGTAATTTGTTTAAAAATCTGTTTTAGTTGTCGATATGGAACTTCTCCTGCGCTACTATGAATGCGAAAGGCATTGCAGTTATAGGAAGTACTGTGAACGTTTTTTATTCCTATATGGGTTCCTGTTTGACTGCTGGAACTCTAATTCGACATATTCGTTATGTACTACGCCCTCAGTTGGAGCAATCCTTTGAAATGTATCTACACCTACGTAATACCCTGCGAGCCACCGCGAGGGTGTGTGGCAGGGTGTGAAGATCAGCATACATGCAATACTGACATGCAACTAAGAGCTACAATGATACTACTACATGGAATTTTTCCTGGATTTGCCCTGCCACACACCCTCGAGGTGGCTTGCAGGGTATGTCGTAGATATAGATATAGATATAATTCTGCTAGGCGTAAGAATCATGTGCAGCTAGATGGTTTGCCTCTACATTATTTGCCCCCCTAGATCTTCGTGAAGACTTGCCCCTCTCAGATACGCTTTTATCTTCTTAATCCGAATGAGAAAATCATTTGTTTACTTGGTTCCTAGCTCATTAATGGATTTGGGGATTTTTATATCCGTGCGCGATGAGGATGAGGTCTTTGACCGCCTTTGAATTTCCCCGGAACGAATTACGCAACGCTTTGACACGTGGGTTCTCACGTTCATGGGCCATTTGGGCAATTTCAGCAATTTGGGACATCTCTTGAACCGTGGACCGCTTCCGTCTGCACGTTTTCGTCGCGACACAATGGAGGGAAGGGCAAGGGCTCGCTCGGCATTCCCGTGTTTTCGAGCGCTGGTCTGACGGAATCATGATGGTATGTCACTCGCCTAGCGACGGGTTAAAGGTTATCCCCACTCCCCATCGTCCAACCCCGTGGAGGGCGTGTGGGAATTGAAGGGGTCAAAAGTGAAGACCCTGCTCTCTTAAAACTATCAATCCTCGAGTCATCGCCAGCGCATGGATCTCTGTTCGCATTTCTTTCCCTTACTGTCCCCTGCCGTTTTCTCCGTACCCTCTTGTTTTTTCCTTCGATTCTTAATCGTGATTGTTCTCTCGCGTCAGTTCGTTGATTGGAAATCAACGGTTGCGTTCCCCTCTTCAAATTGCGTAACCTATGGAGGAGAATTGTTGCTTTTGTCGTCGCGAGAAAGGTGGGAGTTTGTATGATTCTGTAGTCCGTGGGTGATATCGAGCTATTTCAGAATGTATGACCAGTCGCGTTGTTTTCTTTCGTCTTCTATCGCCGGTATCAAAGAAGTTCATTGCTGCATGACCAGTAATCTTGGAAAAGATTGTGTTGTGGTTATCCGATCATCAAAACACATTGACTCAGTTCCACACATTTACTCTTTGATTTCGCAATAGGTATTTATTGGGTGCGTCGACGGCTGCGGTCTCCTTCAACCTACCTATATCTAAATATTACTCTGCAAGCCATTACAAGAATGTGTGGCAGAGGGCTGAATTCACATCTGGACTGGATTATTTAACAGTTAATAAATCATGTAATTATTAATAATACCGCCCCTTTCAATGTTAAAAACTTGTTTACCATGGAAACACCTCTACATCATATGTAATAAAGCACCCTTCATCAAAATAAGGTCATACCGAACTTATGCGGCTTAAATCTTATGATGATGTTTCTGGGTTCTTGCAAATGAGGCAGGATGCCGCCTAAAACAATAAAAATATTGAGATTTTGTCATTTAAGTTCGTAGTTTGCTTTGCTTCAATAAGTGCGCGCATCATTATTATGGGAGAGAAGCCTATCCATATGCCGTTGCTCAATTTTTTAAGTTGATTGTTTCTCACTGAAGCATTTTCTTGTGCTTACATTATACATAAAACTATAGTTTTGGTGGACATATTGGTAAATCTATCGTGGATACGACTGTTGTACTTTAAGAAACAGTCCATCTGGACTTGGTGGATGTACAGGAATACGTGGACGGTTTTCTCTTTAACATAACTTTAGGAATTGCATCGTAATTATACCGCAGAAGTTTATGCAATTCCCCTCAAACGTCCAAATACTTGATTATTTCGCATGAAAAATATTAATTGTATCCTTGCAAAAAAAATACTTCTGAATAATAACACTACCAGAGAGCCTTTAAGATAATAGTGAGTGTCTTAAAATTTTTGCATATTTTTGTGATTTTTCCTTCTTTCGATAACGTTGATTTATAAGAGCAAGGCAACGAGTGGAGTTCATGTTTGTTACCATTGTCTAGATTATAGGGCACTGATAACGTATTATACTATGGTTATTCGTCTCGTAGGCAACACTACTGTAGCTATAGGCTCGCGTCATCTTTTTTTATCAGTTATTGACATCAGCAAAACATCCTCGGCAGTATTTTCCTACGTGCCTCGATGTATCATTTTTCAAATTCAATTCGTATCTGGCTGCGATTTTGATTTGATCAAAGATATGATTAATTCTAACCTTCTACTGTTTCGAGTGGATTGTACATAAATCGAAGAAGCCAACTCTTTGATTCACGAGGCGTATCAGTAATTTGAAAGGGACTCTCCGGAGCCAATCGGTTCGTACTCTCGAGAGATCTGTGGGATCTTGTTGAAAGTTTCATGTTAACCAGTTAACGAAAACGAGCCTCACTTTTCTTATGGCACCCTCAACGTGTTGCCATTGTTGTAAAATCATTTATTTGCCGCCCCAACACTTCCCGTTCCGCTCGAATTCAGTTTCGCGCGTTCTCTTCTTTTTACTCGTGATTCGGAATGGGTTGTCAAAACCTTGGCCTGCGTTACATCCCTTGAGGGAACTTATTCTGAGGTCACCTCCGGCGTCCTATTTTTTTATGGATCGGGAAACCATAAGGGCGTGGACGATGTGGGAAGGTCGTGGTCCTCCTGCTGACCAGGGGTGAGTTGTCATAACGACCCTATTCTGAGAGGCTCAACTCTTTTCATTTTTGCCCTGCGTGGAGTCTCCCTGAGTGTTCCCATGGGAGTTGAAGCTAGGGTTACCAACTATATGAGCTTTTGGATTCGGAGAATTCGGTCTTCAAACCGTAGAATATGAAGAGATTGTATTTTTCCGTTTTCCAAAGTTTCACCCGTTATATAGTAACAGGTTTATTACTATGATGATTTGATCAATGTATCTTTAAATAGCATGACATATATTTCGTTAGTTATTAAGAAATATTATTAATTTATAATTCTATGGACGTTGTTTACGCATTGTCGCAGTTTACGAATTTGTGGGGTGTGTGCTAAAGTCACCGCCGTGAGCCTTATGAGTCGAAAAAAAGTAATATTTCGCGAAATTGATTTTCAGCCTTCCAAATCAATGTTTTATCAGGCAATGATGTATAACCGATGGAATATCTGCGCGAGCAGTATTTGCGGAATGTAGTCTCGCGCCTAATACTGACCCGGAGAAATTTATGTGAAACCCTGAGCCCGTGAGAAAGACACTTGAGCCATTGCTACACTCAACAGTCTCCGGGTTAAGAATGTTCCGGTTGGCAACCCTGGTTGAGGGTTTCGGTCAGCCGAGAGGGATTTTTCTCGGGAAAAAAATCGAAACCACTCTCCTTCGTGCCATCATGATTTGTGAGTGGGATCATGGCTCACGCGGGAGTAGAAGTGAAGGGAACTGTAAAAGTTGGGGCATTTCCTCTCGTATTCTCGTCTGGCTGGCCTCATGTCCTTTCGCCGGAAAATACGAGGCACCATGGACACTGACTGAGTGTCATCCGCTCCCGAAAGACTACTGCGGTCAGTTTAGAACCCCTTCAATCGATTCGCGATCATCTCGCGGAATAAATAAATGTTGAATGAACGGTAGCCACGGTGCTCGACTTGGTTTGTTGCCGAGCGCTGCGATCATCAGTCTACCGTGTTGCTGATTTGATTATTAGCATAAATATTCACTAGCTTAAATGTTAATTATTAGTGGAGGCAATGGGCATCTAATGCGTTTCGCGCATACATCTACATAATACCCTGCAAGCCACCACAAGGGTGTGTGGCAGGGGGTGATTTCTCACCAAACATGCACTACATATCATGCATAAAAAAGGAATAGTATTAATATAGTAGTCAGAACTACACCATTTAAAAAAGATAGAAATTGCAAAGCAAACATGCAAAAACATTCTGTTAGTAGGGTTAGCTTTAAGTACTCATACCAACATGCAGCTACCAATGCTATTCATTGCTACTCTCCGATAGGACATATTTACCGTTATTCGTATCTCTTATTGTGCGAGGGAAAAAGGACATTTTGAATCGGTCAGTTCGGCAATCAATTTCTCTAACTTTATGATTATGGTCCAGTCTGCTATAGTAAGTTGGGGCTCGTAAAATATTTTGAACATCATCACTGAAAATATTGCCTTGGAATTTGTTTAAGAGATTAAGTCTAAATTTCAACCTGCGATCTGACAATGATTCCCATTTCAATTCATTCAGTAGACTGGTAACGCTAATATAATTATCGTATCGTCCCTTCACAAATCTTGCCGGTCTTCGCTGCACACGTTCAAGTTCATTTCTTAGACCGATTTCGTAGGGATCCCATACACTGGCAGCATATTCCAAATGAGGTCTAACAAGGGAAAAGTAGCTGATTTCTCGTACATGATCGTCACATTTACCCAATACTCTTTTGATGAATCACAGTCTACGATTTGCTTGACCCATTATTTCACGTATATGTTTACCCCAGGAAAGATCATGTGTCAGTCCTGGATGGAATGTGGGTGGCCGGCTGTATTCGGGAAAGAGGTGGAATGGAAAATAGTTAGTTATCCAGGAGAGACCACTGACTTTGCTTATTTGATGCCATTATTTGCGCCATTCACGTTTGTTGGGTAATTGTATATGGGTAGGGGAATTTTAAGGAGCAGAGGGAAGGTGGAGTGAAACCAAGCGTCTACTCTCAACAATAGGCGCCAAGCGGTCCGCGGTGGAATACCATTAGGGATTGTGATATTCAATAAACATCAAAAGATTGCACTACCTCGATCTCAGTCGAGAGCTTTTACTATTTGCAATTTATTCACCAATCGCGTTGTTTTCTGCCTTAATGCTGTTATGTTCTCTTTTTAGCTCTCGCATTTCTTGTCTTCATTGAAATTTTATGCTATTGTTTATTTATTGGTGTTGTTTATTTTATGATATTATTTCTGATATTTTTATTGTTCGATAAACAAGTGAGTAAAAATAATGGAAAAGGAAGACCTCTTATGAGATATGTGTAGCAACTGAAGAAGTGTGTAGAAGAGAGGGGTTATGTAAATATGAAGAGGCTGGCAGATAGATGTACACTGTAAAAAGTAGATCTGATTATAAGGTACAAAAGCGATCTGAATTTCAGATGCAACAATTTTAAGACAGGGTATGTTGAAATTCAGCAGTAATATCTTGTCTAAAAATAAGGCAGGTGAACGACTGAAAATCAGACCATCCTGAATCCTGCTCCCTCTGCTTCCTGCTTAACTGCTCGTGTACCAACCATCCATGTTCCTGCCTCTTCCGCACCTTAAATCCGTGTTCCTGCCTTACAACCAGACAGCGCTTAAATTCAGATCGCACTGAAAATCAGATCAACTTTTTACAGTGTATGGAGTTGAGAATTGCTTCTTTGTAGACTTAGCCTTAGGTTAGAACTGAGGTGTGTTAATGCGATGAGAATAGAATAGGTGATTAGGGGGTGGCAAGCGACAGTTCAGGTAATTTCCGTCATTTAGTTCATGTTTTTATAGGGGTACGGTTAGGTATTATCTGGGAATGGAGGTAAGGCTAAGGGAAACCCGGCGTTGGCATTGCCCAACTCTCCATATACATCTACGTGATACCCTGCAAGACACCGCGAGGGTGTGGCAGGGGGTGAAGATCACCAAGTTCTTTAGTTAGTTATCCAGGGGAGGCGACCGACAGCTGAGGTCATTTGCACTATTTAGGATAGGTGGGTAAGTGGGTAATGGTAGGAGTTTTTAGGGAACGGAAGAAGGGTGGATAGAAACCTGGCATCGGAATTAGCCTACTCTTAACGATAGGCGCTAAGGGGACCACGGATTAACGTCCCATCCGACGGACGGAGTACCTACTGAACCTGATATGCCCTCCACTAGGCACTCAAGTAGGGACCGATTTACCACGGAAAAACTGCCACTGCGGGGAATCGAACCCGGGCCCTCGGGATGGGAGGTCATTACTTTAGCCACCCCACCGAATCAGATCCTATGAAGATCATCACACATGCACTCTTAAATAAAGGTGGAAAGTAGTCCACTGTTGTAAGTAGCACCCGAAAGATGGAACTCTAGATTCGAAGTGCTCTTCAAATAGCTTTAAAATCCGAATATTAATGGATAAATGTCTTCCACTTTCTGGATTCAAACCCAGCATTTTGCATGTACTCCAGGTGCTACACCTACCTGACCCTCACTGTGAGAATGTAATAATAAATCCCATTATTTTCGGTTATCCTCTTAGTATCATGTTTAATTTGCTCTCCTCGATTTTGTCACGTGGTCTCATATTTGTGCTGCGGCGTAGATGGCGTTGTGGTGACCTCATGAGGTAATTAATGTCCTCTCTCTTCTCTCCGTCGAAACGGTATCGCTTAAAGCGTTTAATGGCGACTCTCACTGAAATGCACTCGTTAGGAGTCCATTAGCTGTAACTCCCCTAAGATACTCATTATTTGCTCCTATCTGAGGATGCAAATGGGTGGAGTAAAAGCGTTTTGGCATTGAGTTAAAACTACTCCGAACGCACGAATTGAAATCAGGTAAAATCTATATTACATAATGTAGCCTCTCTATTACGCCTGCAAAGGCATAAAAATGTCCATTCTGTTAGGTTTCTGAATGAAAGGATAGAGTGAAAACTGTGCGTGATAGTTGTCTCTATGATCTCTTGACCTAATTTGTAACAGTAAAGCGTAGAACGTCATATTGCGCGTTACTCGGAGTGAACTAATATCAATACGGAAAGAACGTATGTTGATAAATATAAGTACACTATTTCTGCACGACGTTGCTTAGTTGGCTTTACCCTAACTTTTGTCAGCCCTGTAGAGAGTTTTCTGTTAGTATTCCCCACATTTATCTGAAGATCACCTGAATGCTCCTATGTGAATATATGATATATTAAATAATTCACCCTGATGATATATTTTTAGTGCATCTACATCTACATAATACCCTGCAAGCCACCATTAAGGTGCGTGGCAGGGGGTGAATTCTCACCAAACATGCACTACATATCATGCATAAAAAAGGATTAGTACTTGTATATGTACTGTTCAAAACTACGCTATTTAAAAAATAAAAAAAGCAAAACATACATTCAAAAACATGCCGTTAGTTGGATTAGCTATAAGTCCTTATACCAACATGCAGCTACCAATGTTATCCATTGCTACACTCGTACTGGATATATTTACCGTTTTTCATATCCCTAATAGTATGAGGTAATAGTTTTTAAGGACATTTCAAATATTCTAATTCATGGGCTCATGTGAATCATAATGCTAATTCCATGAAAAAGTTCATCGTAATGATAGCTTGGCATACAAGCCGCGGTAGATAGATCCGTAAGTGCGTCAGCCTGTCAATTCAAAAGTTGCGGGTTCGAATCCCGCCGTGAGCATGAGTTTTTGTAGTAGTAGTTGCTCTGGGGAGGTGACCGACAAATGACGTATTTTGTGCCATGTTCTGGGTAAGTGGATAATTGAGTAGGGATAGGATTAGGTAGAGAAAAATACGGTGTCGACTCTTGCCTTCTCTTAAATACAGGCGTCCAAGGATCCACCGTTTAACGTCCCTTCCCACAGACGGTGTATGGCACTCCAAATGCTCTCCACAGGACGCTCGATAGCAGACCCGGTATGCCAGAGAAAAATCTGTGCCACTGCTGGGATTCGAAGCTGGGCACTCGGGATTGGAGGCCAGTACTCTAGCCACCACACCAAACCGATCACCATGAGTGTTTATGCTTTTCTTTTAGTAGGCTCAGGATTATGTCAGGTTAGATGATGGTATATAAATTAGGCATTCGGATCATTCTTTAACCTAAAACCCTTCTACATTCATCTACTAAAAACCGTGACATGTAGCGTCACGAATGGAATTCGAACCTTCGACCTTTGGAATGGACAAGCAAGCGCGTTTTCTCCGGTGCATTCGTGGAGGGACTCTGGATTTAAAATCTAATTTTAATTGTAGCCCACTGCCTTAGCTGCCTTCGTGTTTAATGATCGTTATTTCCATTCACCGTACAAACGTAATGGCAAAGATGGCGTTACTTTCTTTTGTAAGGGAAAATATTATTTCGCAAATTCGTAGGAGAGACACCTCTCTTTTTCAATGCATGTTTTTTTCAATTGTTTATAGGCATACAGAGTGACTTTCATCTTGTAACGTGTCAAACCTCCCGATATATTCGGTCTGCTGCAATCCTCAGGTGCTTGAGATAGCTATCTTTCCTGCCTAACCCTATCGATTTGACGTAATTACATGCCCTAGTCGCCGCTTGTGGCGCCCTCTTTGACGTCAGCACGACTCACTGACGTTGCATGTGGTCTCCAATTCGGTCGCTTATTGAGTAACCCATTTTACACTTTCAATGAATTTGCGCATGGAAATAAAATTGTAGCCCTCATTTGTCTTATACTACGAATATTTCGCTTATCAGGCATTCATATAAATTAAGGATTCAGATTAAAGTAGATGGGAGGAATATTCTTAATGTAAATGTGTGATTTTTAGTAGATTCTTCTGAAATTATTCCATTTTATACTCGTTTTTCATAGAGCACTCATCACCTCTTTCTCTTAGTAACCTGCGGAAGGCAATTGAGTTGCTTTAATCACGCTATCCTTGGAATGAACGAAAAAATATTTGTATTCAACTAGTTAGTTAAAGTTGAAAAACGGCGAATGGTATTCCATAAAGTACATACATAGATCGTGTGGTTACTGACCTGAGGTTCCGAGTCCGATTCCGGGAGACACCTTTGAACACATCGAGTTACGCACAAGCTCTGTGATTATCCGATAAATCGATCTTTCCAAGAACCATAGGCGGAATAGGGAAAGTAATTGGTCCTCCCTACTTTGATGTGTGACCGCAGGTCGTTTGGCTTTGTGTCTGGTGAGCTCTATCTTCACTACCCAAAACTCTGTGGTGTTGGTAGTAAGTTAACTATATCAGTTAACGATCACAAGTGAATTATCATTTAACACGTGAGTTATTACACGTCTGAATGTAACAGTTTTAGTTATTTTGTTCATAAAAGTTGGAACGAAAACCTCTGGCTGCGTTAATACCGCTCATTGTTACATCAATTAACGATTAATGTTTTAAAAATATGTAGCAAAATGTTGGTAAATGCATCAGAGAGATACTCGAGCTCATCGGTATTACATTTATTTGATAAAAGTTTTCCTTTCCATCAGCGTTAGTAGGGATAATCTCGGATTCCGTACGGATCGTATCTTTCCGAAACTGAAAGAAAGTAAACCGCGGATACAGGAGATGAATAGGGGTTTTATCTCTATAGCTCTTAACTTTAATCCTATTAGTCACTCGACAGCGTTGCATTATACATTTTTTCATCAAAATGGCGAAAATTCCGCGAGTGGAGCATCATCGTATGGGTGGGTTCGTACCGCGTAACTGTACGCTTCGGCATTGCCTTCATTTGAAGCTGTATAAAATATTTGCTCTCTCTCCCTCAACCGGGAGTCCGTAAGGAGCTCCGATAATCCGAGCTCAAATTTGGTCTCAGTCGGGGCTTCCGGGGCCGTTTCTTCGCCATTCACTACCGCCTTCCGTCGTCGCCTCAGCGCCTTCTAATGCCCGTCCCCATCTTGCCCACTACGACGCCGCCGACCACCATCCGATAACATCTCCGCCCGACGAATCTCAGCGCGAAAGAAATCCCTCCACGCACGAAATCTCCAGATGGCCTCTCTCTCTCTTTCACACCTTCTTTCTCCACAGAATCCCCGAGTCGCGTTCTCTCCGCTCCCTCCTCATCCAAAGCATTCTTATTTCCCTCTCTCTTTTATATCCTCTTCACACTTCTTTCCATACTATTCTTCCTCCCTTTTCTATCTCTTTTTATTTCTCTTTTCTACAACCACCACGATTCAGCCTCCTCCTCCTCCTGTCGCATCTGTACCGTCGTCCTTTTCTTATTTTCTTTTTTTAATTCTCTTTCTCTCTCTCTCCCCCTTTCTTTCCCTGTCTATTTCCTCGCCTCACCCCCCTTGTCTCGTTGTCCTTTCCTATTCTCCATCCCATAATGCCCATTTCCTGAGTCCGCCACCTCCTTACTCTTTCATCCGTGTGGACGAATTTTCTTCCCCGTCCCTTAGATCCGAATCAAGCACGTCCCCCCGCGCGCTTTCAGCTCCCTCCCCTCCCCTAGGGAGGGAGCGAGGGAAGAGTACGTGATACTCCCCGGACGATCCCTTCCCCCTTCTCGAGGTCAACCCCCGACCCTCACCCTTCTCCACACCTTTCCCACTCCATTCCCGTAAATTTCCCCCAGTTCCTTCCCCACCCTTAATCCGTCTTTCCTCTTTCCTTCCCTTCATCAATCCTTTTTCCATCCCTCCAGCATCCTTTTCCCAATTTACCTCAGTCTTCACCCACACTTCCTCCTCCTTCCTCTCCACCCTTACCTACCCTTACCCGATTTCGGCCTCTACGTCTCCACGTACATAATACCCTGCAATCCACCACAAGAGTGTGTGGCAGGGAGTGAACCCTCAACAGGCATGCATTATCAATCAGAGAGAAAAAGGTTACACCTACTGCTGTTCCAGCATGCAAAAAAATACTGCTTCGAGCACACGCTATTTGCACGCAATTGGGAGGCACAATGTTACCACCCCGAGGGAAATAGTAGACATAATAGCAGTTAAGGGACACGTGGAATGTTAGCTATAAATGACACTAAATTGTTAGTTTATACAAAGTAATTCAATAATTGTGTATTATTCAGTCATTTATGTGAATACATTGAATTATCTATGTATATTTCCTAGGGTATGTTTATAGTGTTAAATCGTGTATACAAAAAACACTAATTTTTAATTTCTGCATCCAAATGAATAATACCTCTTTCCTCACGTAAGGTCTCACTATCTATCTTTCTAATTTTATCTTTATGTTACACACTTTCCCCGTCCTACCTTATACTAAACTTACCCTGCCATTACACTATTCTTACTCGCACACATACTCTTATACCCCGACTTATGCCTCTTTAGTCCACTCTGGCCTAACTCTTTCCCCTTCCTTCCATTGCTCCTTCCCCCTCCTGCCTTTTCACCCCTATGCTCTAGCATTCCTCCTGCATTTTCCAGCCATCTTCCATCGATTCTCTCTCTTCATTCCTCAGCCTATTGCCGTGGAGAAGTTGACCTAACACGTCACGAGATCACGTGATGTCATCAAACCAAACGGATTGTTGCTCAGAGCCGCTTAAATCTTTGTTGTAAGCACTATAACTAATCTCTTTACTTCGAGTGTGTTGTAAGCATCTAAAGAAATGTTTCCTTGTTTTACGATCTTGTGTTTCGAATGTTAACGAGTCATCTCGCAGTAGTTATTGACTAATAGATTATATTTATGACACTAACTTTAGATATGGCACTCAAAGTTTCCGTTTATTAACATGAGCCATGAAAAGGACACAAGAAAAAATCGTCCCTAATGTTGAGTGACTGTAAGGATTAAGCCACCACGTGTTTCCCTGTTTTCCCTCTTCTTCGTATACTCAGCGTTCGCAGAATCATACTAAACTTAGCAAAATATTTAATTTGATTGATGAAAGTGTGAACATTGATGTCAGGGAGAGTGGGAAAACAGGGAGATTTATTATAGTTTAATCTTTACTCTATTTCATTAGCGTCTGATTTTTCTGGTATCCTTTTCACGGCTAATTTCACTTAAATCTATAAGTCAATAACAGTTGGAAAACGATTCGTAAATATTGAAGACACACTAGCAGCCTAGAAAAAAAGAATATTTCCTCAGATACCTAGAGCACATATGTCGGTTTCGGTGTTTAAAACAAACAATAGTCTAGCGGCTGTATCCCACAGCCTGCCTGGTTTGTTTACATCACGTGATCTCGTGACGTGTTACGTCTACTCTTCCATGGAACTCATTGTATTATGTACTCTATCCTTCCCATCCAGTCAAAACCAATGCAACACATCTTATGCTAGCTAGCTCTCTCACTGATTTCCCATCCTTCCCACATCCTGTTACACCAATCCCTCCTTTTCTTTCTCTGCATTATTGCATCTCCACACCTCGCCTCTTCTCCTCTCCCTTTTGGATCCTTGATCACATCCTTTCCTCTTCTTTTTTCCCAACCTTTTTTCCACCTTATCCCTCAGCACAAATCCCTAATCTTCTCCCCTCGTCCTCTCTCTCTCTCTCCCTCTCTCTTTCATTCTCAACTTTCGGTACCTTTCCTCCGTCACATTTCTGCCCTCTTCTCCCCCCCCCCTTCTCTCTGTATACTTTCCCCACACGTCAAACCTATCTTTATAGACTCTTCACCCTCATCTACTTCTGCATAATATCCTGTCAGCCACCATAAAAATGTGTGGCAGGGGGTGAATCTTCATCATACATGTACTACCTATCATACTGAAAGAGGATTATTAGGAATTTTTCATTCGAGCTGTAACAATTTAAAGAAGATTTAACGAGTAAGTAAGTATGCTTAGACCTGCTGTTAGTGCCGATTGCAATGGTGTGGTGGCTAGAGTACTGGCATCCTATTCCAAGAGCCCTGGTTCGAATCCCATGGTTGCAGAAAAATTTCATTGTTAGGCATACCGGTCCCAACTTTAGTACTGCTTGGAAATTATTTCGAGTTCAGTAGTCCGTCCGTCGAAAGGTACGTAAAACCATGGACCTCTTGTAACCTATTGTTAGGAGTAGGCTAAAGCCTACGCCGATTTTCTTCTCACCGACCTTGTTCCATACCTTGAAAAAATCTTGCCTCTGCAATCACCCACCTAGGGTGTAAATGACCAGTAGTTGTCGATCGCTTTCACTAAATTACCTCTGAGGACATAAATTTACGCCCATCTCCCGGATAGAGTAGTGATCTTGACACAAAGCTCTCCACAAGGTATTCAAATAAGCATTCCAATCAAATTTCCACCGGGTATCAAATCCCTTTTTATTGTTGGGCAGTCTGTAGGAACTCTAGCTCCCAAGGAGGTTAGAATGTATTGGAAAAGGCCTCGCAGCTGATTTGAGACAGCAGCGGCCATCTTGATAGGCGCGTAAATATGGGCTTGCTACTCGTGATACACGTATGGATGAAGCTGTTTTTCCACGCGGTATAACTTAGAGTAGTAGGATGAATAATGGAATGCATTTTCAAAATTCGTATAATAAACAGAGTGAAGTGCGGAAATACGCCAAGGAGCGCCGAATTTGAATTTTAAACAGTTTGAATTAAGCTACGTTTTCATGTGGGCGTTTTTGCGTTGCGTTGACGCTGCGTTGTGCGTCAGGAGAATACCCTGTTTTCATGTCACCGGCAGCGCCAGCAGCAACGCACCAAAACATATGACGGTGGTAAACCGTGGTATACGTGATAATCCAGCGAAAGAATCACGTGACGAACAAATGACAGGTAGAATGCGTTGTTCCTCGCTCTGACGCAGCTGCGTCAACGCAGAAAGATGAAAGTTGACCAACTCCGACGGCAACGCAGGCTGCGTTGGCGTGCTCGCTTCTGATTGGTGGCGCAGTGTGCGTCAACGCAAAAACGCCCACATGAAAACGTAGCTTTAGTATGTCTTAGTAATAAAATTAACTCCCGGGGGAACCTAATGTATTAACTCGTCCCTCCAATACAGGCACGTAGCAAAACATTTGTTTCGAGGGGGGCTAAGTATAGTGTAGCCACAGATATAGTGTAGCGTAACTTAAAACAAATCAGCCTTGCCCATTCGGTGCCGACATGTTACAAATCTCTTCCCTTAATTTTCAGTGCTTAGTATTTACTTTCACATCGCCCATTCCTATCTCTTCTCACTGGTAAAGTTCACTGCTTACCTTGTTATGAAGAGCTTAATTTGACCGGCCCCAAAAGAGAAAGTTCAATGCATTTATACAAATCGGATTGAAAAGAACAATTATTAACCACACAAATGCATCAAACTAATGATCACGTTTCAATACACTTGACACTTGAATTATGCGCAGTATAATCCGAATTATCATGCCCCGTTAAATTCAGTGCAACATAATTATTGGGAAAGAATTTCGGGGGGGGGGGGGGGCTGAAGTCCCAGAAGGCCCCTCCTCCCCCCTGGCTACGTGCCTGCTCCATTAGCCTTAGGACGATTAACTGATGCCTGAAATTTTTGTACGACTCCGTTTTTCTTTATGTTTCAATACGCATGCAGTCTCCATAAGAGATAGTGCAAATCACAATGTTTGTGCGGAGTTGGTGGGACCCTATCGTTCCCAAGCACCCCCCATTCCGGCTCCATCGTCTCCCATAGGGTAGCATGCTAATGTCTCCTCCAGTACATTTTAACCTCCTTGCTACCCAGCTTTTATTTCTTCGACTGCCGCGATCTTCCCCACGTATTCTTCTCCTTATCTTTCCCTTCACCTTTTTCCGTCCCAACCTTACTCTTTCCATTCCCTTACCACCACCCCGTTCTCCTCCCTTCCAGGCCCTTACTCCGCCCTATCTCTCCCTTAAACTTTTCTCCTTTCATGCCCCTTGTTTCGCCCTGCTCCCCTCACGATTCGGTGAATTGAATTATATTCGCCGAGGGAAAAGGAAAGATAAAGGGGAGGGAGAGTGGGAACGAGATTATTATGATTCTCGACGGCTACGGCTGTTTTCGTGCGCAATGAAATCCTTTTGTTTGCTCAACAGATGTCTTGAGAGAGGACGGGCGAGGAGGAATGAGGGGAAAAAATGAAAAAAGCGACGCTTTCCAGGTTGAAATGATATCCGCTCTCAAGCATTGGTAAGGGTTGGACTCCCGTTTTCATTTAAATGAGCTTTCATCATCTACCTACTTTTAATTTGATGTTGGGTTATGTTTCCTCAATGCTTCCAGCATCCAGGCAATAAAATCGCACGGTACCTTAATTTCGGTCCCTTTTTGGTGCTCGGCGTGGACCCATTTCAGTGATATGGAACCCCTCAGAAGAGCGGTGAGATAATGCTTGGAAATGAAATACTTGGAAAATATTAAATTTTTATTCAGTTATATCGTTGTCGATTCCAATCTCTTTTGGATACGTATTATTTAGGAAATTGGTATCCTAGGTTTACGGCCAAACCTTGAAGAAAACTATTCTGTGTTGGATTGCATTCTCACTTTTTCTAGTAATGAATTGTTAATGTTTCAACATATTTCCACAGCGTAGACAAAGACTTTCAGCCAGTATTTCGTTCATACTTGAGTTTAAGGTGCATGAAGCTTTTCTTGTAGAATGTCTTAATTGAGTTATTTTGCAAAATAATCCCCTCTTCGCTAATCACTTTTCGATCTTCGCTAAATATCGTTCACGTGGTGTATATTACGCCTCTGACATATTTGGATGAATTAATTTACTTGAATATGCAGAACATTATAAATAGACCAGCGGTATTGATTGATTGCTGCCCAGTTATTTACTCCATTTGGGGTCATATAGTTGATTCGTTCTCACTATTTTCTTTCTCATTTCGCAGTGAAGAAGCGGTGTGTCTGGTTATCACTGTTTTAATTCGCATTGATCATTGCTTTATTCATCTACCCAATCGCCCGCCTACCCTTAATGGCGCAAATGAACTTAGTTGTCGGTCGCATCCCCAGCATAAATACGTCTCGTAGCTGATTTCGTGAGACCTGCGACCAACCACACTTGTCCCAAAGCACGGGATTCTCGACCGGCTAGGTTTTTCTCTTCCATTGTCTCGCCCCTCCCTTCCCGTCATCCTCTCCCCCCTTGAGGTCTGTCCGGCAGGTCGGGATAGTGACCCTTCGACAACGAGTTAATTAAATTTTACTTTTCCGACATGCATTATTCGGGCGGCGTTCGCAAGGACCATTGTATCCCGGGCGACGACGACGACGGGTCGACCGACGGAGGAGAGGTTGTGGACGGGGGACTGGTGGGGAGGTACGGGGGGTGGGGGCTCGCGGCCGCACGTACGTACCTGGTCGCTCTTCGATCGGTCGATATACACGAAGTCTTTTCGACTCTTCCATTATTCCGCCTCGCCTCACCGTGTATGGTGGGAAGAGGTAAGTCTCTGGAGCGCTACGTTTTCACGCCCTAAAACTCACTCGAAATGGGATACGAAATCTCACTCGTCGGTTTCGTGAAACTTGAAGAAAACTGACGACCCAAGTTCTAGTATTCCATTTTTTTAACTAAAAAAACAATGCGTAGTTGCTACCAATAAGTGATCCATCAAAGCTGATCGCGTTAGCCAGTACGTTAACGTATTTGCCTGGTAACCAGATGGCTCATCATCATCGGTCAACAATCCTAAGATAGGTTTGATACAACTCTCCACACCATTCTTCTATTGGCTAACCTCACCATATTGATATAATTCTTCTATTTGGCATCCTTTACAACTTGTTCCATATACATCATTGGAGACCTGCCTCTTCCATTCTTCCTGTTCACTTTAATCTCGACGATTGTCTTCATCATGCCAACGTGTCGTAGGATATGGCCGATCAAGCTGTCCCGCCTTCTTTTTAAGGTTTTCAGCAGATTTTTCATTCATCCCACTCTTCCTAGGATTTATGCGTTTGTCATTCGGCCGATCGCCTAATGGTTAAAGGTTCGAATCCCACCGCAGGCATGGATATTGTGTTGACATAGGATTAAGTGCTCAAGTTGGACGTTGTGCTCTAACATTAGCAATTGGAGCGCCTTAAGACAAAGTCTACAAGGCTACGATTGATTTTAACCGTAGTAGTAACAGTTATTCTGGGAATGAAACTCAGCTAAGTTCATTTTTGCTATTTAAGATAAGGTTGGTAATTTGAATAGGGTAGGAATATTTTCAGAAAAGGCGTTAAAGGTGTCAATAAATCCATCATTTAACGTCTCGTCCGACACGCGAAGTAGGTACTGTACTCAAATTGCTGTCTACTCAGCAATCAAGTAGAAACCGAAATGTCATTAAACCTCTGCGTCAGCTGAGATTCAAACTCGGGCTATCGGATTAGGAAGCCAGTTATCTATCCTCTCCACCAACCTTATCCTTAGCCAATCAGCGTGAAAATCTGATACATGCGAGTTTGGATCCCTGCCTAGTATTTTGCCTTTAAGCTTACGTTATTTGACTCTACAATGCGATGTAATCTAAGTAGTTGGGGCAGCATAAAAACTAATTCTACTTCTTCTGCTAGAAAGACGTAAACGGATATGTGCGATATCTTATTCCTTTTATCTCAGGTGGGAGTGAGCCAACCCACACAAAAAAGCCTCACTTACAGGTAACCGTCTTAGAAATATGGGATGAAGCACTCTGGAGAATTCCTGGCTCGGCCACCTCGCGGGAGGGCCATCCTTTTATTCCCCCTCCCTAATCCATTTTATGCCACGCCCTCTTCCGCCTGTCTCTTTCTTTTCATCGCCATGGAATTCTTACGTTCGTTCAGTAGTCTTCAGTTTTTACCCGACCCAGACCTCCGTACTCCCGCTGCCGAGGATTGGGTTTGGAAGGGGTAACAGCGACGAGACGACTCGGCGCCAGGTCTGCATTTCCGTTCATCTCCCGTCCAGCTCCGACGCTGGAATTTGTTGCTCCAGGGCTCATCCGCCTCCAGTAGAAAAAAACCATCGTTTTTTCCCGGGCTCGAGAAGGTTTTCTGGACGGAGGGGTTGAGGGAAGGAGAAAGGAAGCTCATAAAAACCCTTGCCTTTTCCAATTCCCGCCCCCTTTACTCACGTCTAGCCACCCACTTTCCTCCTTTAACCTTTTCTCTCCAATGATATTTTTTTGTTTGTTTCGTCGGAGGCAAATGGGGAAGAAGTTGCGAACTTCTTGGTTGAAAGGTATGGTGATGATAGTTACTACTTGAGAGACGAGGAAGGGATAGAGGTTTCGTCTTCGTTACCGAGAGAAAATTGAGTCCCAGAATTTTCTTCCTCCGAGGCGTAAACATTGCATCTAAATGTATTATATTTGTGAAAAAAATGGTTTGACATGGAGTTTTGTTTACGAAGTAACGTTATATAGCTATGGCACTTGGATCCCGTGAAGCAATGATGAAAAAGTGTTCGTTGTTATGAAGGATCTCAGTTTTTCCCGGCGAATAGACTGGAAGAAGAGTTCTCGGGTTTCCAACCGGGTCCAAGTGTTTTTAGGCACCAACGTTTCGAAGGCTAAGTCCGCCATTCTCTTCAGGGTGAATTTCTGGATTTTCTGTTCGTTGTTAGAGTATGGTTTAATAGGATAATCGAGAAAATGTGATGGGGTAAAAGAAAGGGCAAGGTGGTTAGGTATGATTTGAGGCTTTAATGTTATTTTGGGAATGAAAATGGCATGGGAATGTTAGTTGTAGTTATCAGTTCTTAGGTATCGCGACGCTATCCACTCGATTGCCCTATCTGCTGACCTCATCTCGTTAACGTATTTCTCTTCCTTGTCTCTTCCTGGTTGCTATAGGTATTCACACGAGGAATACTAAAGGCGCCAAAGATTTGAGGAGGAAGATTTATTTCAAGAAACGTAAGAAACTGAGGGTTTAATTGAAAAAAGAAGGCGAAAATGGATAGAAAAATGGGAAGGGACTCATTCTAGAGAATTTGAAATCTATTTTTTATTTTAACCGAACTACAGGACGACTGTGAAAATAGTGTAATAGGAAAAGAGTTACGTCAGCAAAAAGCCAATCAACAACGGGAGAGGATTTGTTACGGTATCCTTGTTCTCATGATAAGATTGTTCAAACACCTGATAGGGAGTGTAGCAAGGAGCGGTACACATTCCTTTACTCTGGGGAAAGAAGATGAAAATTTTGAAGATTGGTGGCTTTTTAGATGTGGATGTGGAGGAGAATCGGGATAGCACGATGCATGAAATACAAATATGTGTTGGTATTAGTTGGGAAAGAAAGTAGGTTGTTTTATGGAATTGTGAAAGAGCGGAGAATGGAACTAGGAATTCTGGGGATTGGATAAAGAAGACCGCTATTGAAGGAATAATACATGGTAAAGGAGTTTTGGGAAAGAAAGGGATTTTTAAAAAGGAAGAAATATAGGTAGGAAATATGAAGATCTGGGGCCCAAGTCTTGAATCATTCGTTACGCTATAACGAATGATATTTGTCATTATGATAACGTCAATCGTTTCAAGTTATTCGTTTATTCACGTTGATATCAAAATATTACGTTTTCGTTGGTAACGAAAACCTCAGCATTTATTCGGTGAGTAACGAAAGATTCAAGACTTGGGCCTCTGGAAGAAGAAATGCCACGAGGAAGAGTTTCTTTAAAATGTTCATCTACATCTACACAATACCCTGCAAGCCACCATAAATGTGTGTGATAGGGGGGCAGTAATTAATTTGATGACCAAGAACTTCTCATTAGTCAGTGGATAAACCAAAACACATAACCAAATGAACAAAATGCGGCTGCAGACGTCATAGTTGGGAAAGTTACGAAAAATATTAACTGATTAAAGTTTAAGTTAATCTCTCCAAAAGATAACTCATTAAAGTAAAGTTACTTTTCTGAAAAAGTAACCGATTAAAATTAAAGTTGAAAAGAGTAACTTTTACGTTAAAAGTTACTTTTTCCGTTACTTTGTATAATTGGATGCTGTGGTAATGGAGGCCTTGATAGTTTTTTGTTTTCACACACAAAGCAAACGCTGAAAACAGTAATTGTGGTTTCTTCCATCCATATCCATTTGTTTTAATATATTGGAAGTGGGGATTTTCGTTGTAATTCCATTTAGTGTCCAGAGCGCTGTTGGCCAGGTTTCCTAGTGTCTGCTGAAAGGAGTCGGCGATTTTTCTGAGGTGGGGCTCCAATTCCGGGATTTTTAAGTGGTCGTGAATGTAAGACTTTTTGACGAAATATGGCGCGTCTGTAATTTGCTGCAAAAGATGTTCCTAGCGGTAGAAAGTGATTTAAGGTTAGTTTTTGATATCGATCCCCACGTTGGGATGTGAAGTACCACTACACAATTGTAAAATTGCCATGGAAACGGCTTAATGTTGAGCCGGGTAGATTTATTCCCTGCCACACACCCTCGCGGTGGCTTGCAGGGTATCGTATAGATGTAGATGTAGATTCCATGAAAAACTTACTTTACCGGTAGAAAACAAATAACAATGTTAATAATGAAGTATGTGGGAAGGATAATCTTCTAGGTGTGCCTGGGAACGCGTGAAGAGGCGAGGGGTTGATGTAACCAAATTGGAGTTGGGGGGCCAATGCTTTGATAGAGGGGAGTCGAGGGGAGGACATAAATGATTCGAGTGAATAAATAGGATATTTTTCTTTTCTCGGAAACGAATCTTTTCCGGGAGGCAGAAAATTTTTATGCACTTATATATATTTTTCTTTCCCCTTCGACATCGTCCCTCTAAAGGATTACAGCCAGACCAGTTTCTCTCGGATGGGACAAAACAAACACAATAGGAGTCCGATTGTCCCGCCCTAGTAGTGAAGGGAGGGCGGCCAAGCGCGGTTCGGATGTTTTTCAGAGTTCGAGGTAATTGGGACGATTACGATGGGGTCGAAGCGGTCGTTATTTTATTTTTTGTGAGTCGTCGCTCCTCGGTACGGTACTTGGGCACATCGTTCAGACAATGCGGAAATGTGATATTAATGGTTTAAATTTGGAAATAGGGCGTTATTTGAGGAGCTGTGAGGCAGATCATATCCCCTACAGGATTTTATGCAGTATTGTTACATTTTGTGATGCACACAAAGTTCTCTTTTAAGGACCTGAATGGAATACACATGGTTATATTTACCACGCGAATTTTCTGCTAACAACAAGAGAGTAAATGTTCTGACAAGTTTAAAATAGGGGGGGGGGGTTTCTTTCTTTTAAACTTGGAGGTTCTTTCTTTTAAACTTGGTGTTTCGGTGAGAGATTGCCGTAACTACCTACATTATATTCAAATTAATTCTATCTGCGTCGGAATTTCCTTGAATTCGTGTGATATTATTCTTGGAAACGGATGTACGTGACCACGTATGCAAACGGAGGGATAGAAGTTCTTGTGGTTCGAGTCACCATTATATTGAATAAGCTGTCTTCAGTTTATTGAGTTATACTCAGTAAATGAATAAAAACTTGATTTTGTATGCAGTAGTCATGCATCCTTAAAATGTTTATCGTGTTACTGATAGACTTAGATATACCTCTCTACTATCATGATCGGCTCTCATCTAGCTGTCAGCTAGTAGAAATTGGGTAAATTATTAAAGGGAAGATTTTATCCAATTACATTTCGGCGAAGAATCATTATTCTACTTATATACTACTCAAAAACAATTTGACACACTACGTGCAAAATATGGTGTATGTACAATATTGAAAGTAATCTGGTTGGTGTGGTGGATATAGTTGAGGCTTTCCGTCTCGAGGGTCCGGGTTTGAATCCTTCGAATACTAGGCATATTAAATAATTTATCGGCCATTAATCGATTACTGTTTGGACATTTTAAGTTCAGCTCAGAGTCCTGTTGGGACATCAAGCCCTAGATCTCGTACCGAGTTTTGTTAAGTGTGTACTGCTGACGGCACCGGGTTTCACTTCAACCTTCTATCCAATTGCTATCTATCCTAAATGGCGCCTATAGTCATAGCTGTCGGTCACCTCTCCAGAATTCTGTACAACATTGAAATGAAATATTTTTAGAAGAAATAGTTTGCTTCACTTTCTGATCTATTCACGGGTAATGGTGAATGGCTTCTCGGGGATTTTTCTCTCCATTTTGCAGGATAATTCCAAACGTTTCCACCTATTTTTTCACGGAACTGTTGAAGTGTTTCGTAAAAAGTTTTTTTTAGGAATGTCATTATTCAATTAAATTAATTTAATTAAAATTTATTTCGTCGCTATCGGCCAAACGGCACGTTATTTTATTTAGACTGCGAATAATCCGTTTTAGCGTAACTAAATACCCACGGATAATGCTGAAGGATACAAAGGACGTCCCAAAGAGGAATTTAGAATATCCTCCTCTCTGTTCAGGGGAAAACCGTATTGTTTGTTATATCCGCAAAAATAAGAGTTGACAGCCGGAAAAGACTGTATGCCAAACGATACGCTCGGAAAATAAGGCTAATTTTACTAAAGTGAGGGGATACTCCTGGGAAAACATGAGCGTCTACTTTGTATGCAAATTGACTTGGAAAGAAGTATGGAAATGCAAATTCTTCTTGACTTAACGGCACAAGACACAACTTAATTTGGGATTATAAATGGTTTGCTGGAATGTAAATGCATGGGGTAACAATCAAGCAGTAAGAGGGAAGATCAAAAGAGAAACATGCTTTGGATTCTTGTCATATTTTGAAAAATATTTGAAATGAAGATCAGAATTAATTGTTTTCCAAATTAGATTTTGTGCTCCGTCCTAATAACGGTAATTTGAAAGTGTACCTTTATTTAATATTCAATACGTTTTTTTACTTCCACAGTAAATTACAACAATCGTGGGGTGCAACAAATAAATATTGGAAGCTTTTGGTGGTTTCTAAGGTTGGAAAACCTGTATTCAGCCACCATCATCGAGGAAACTGCATCCATCATACACATGTGGAAATAATCACAATCGCAACAAAACGAAGTAGCATGGTTAATAAGGCATAAGAAAAAGTCCAACAAAGCGTAACATGAGAGAAAGGATGTAGTAATATATAACACACCAATACAGATTTGGAGATGCATATAAATGCCCTTTTTAACGTGGTAATGCCTTTGGATTGCATTAATCAAATATTTTTAATTAAATAATAATCTTCTTGCGGACAAATCAATCCATTCTGTATTGGTCAAGGATTCTAATACACTGTGTTGGAACTGTATTTCGCCTCTGACACCGACTGAAAAAATTGAGGGCGGCGGTTATATTTTGAAAAGGCCAAATAAGCGACTAGAATGAAAAATAATGGACGATTTCGCCCCATTTCGCGCGACAGGGTTTGCAAGAGACGCTTTATTGAGATGTATTATCGTTATGCATTTCCTTCGAATCGGGATAAAATAGAACGTATCATACGTGCTCTGCTATCGCAGATAACTCCTTTTTTTCCCGTATTTTTCCTTCTTTGTCTCGACATACTTCCTGTGTTAGCTTTCATCATTTACTCAAAAAGTCGATTACTTTCTTCCCCAACTTCCGCTTTCCTAACATTTTACCTTCCCTCACGGAGTTCAAAATGCCATCATCATCGTCAATGTGTTTCAGTCCTAACATTGGTTCAGTGCAGTCCTTCTTTCTTCCCCAGTCATTGCTTGCTCAAACATTCTTCCCTATTCATCGCTAGCTTCAGTGTCCCCGTGCCGCCGTAACGCTTGAATACGATCAGATCAGCAACTTTGCCTTCTTTTAATTTCCTGTTTAAGCATCTTTTTTTCGGCTCACTCCGAACTTCTTCCACGTTCCTCTTCCTCTCCGTTGATGTGAACGCGAAGGGAAAAGATGGAATGGAGGAGAGTGCACGTAGGTACCTAATGCGATGGATGCATTAGGTCCGCCGTTGGATCTCGTGACGTCTCCCTCGAATGAATATGAAGGACGTCCGTCCCCACAGGGTGGGGTTGGATGAGAACGAAAGGGGAAGGGGGGTCTTAAACCCCGTTCGCGACAGTGTTTTATGCGGCCAACTCCTCTCTCTCTCTTTTTCCCCATCCCCTCCTTCTCTACATGATGGTCCTCCGTCTCCTACCCCCGTGATGTAAAATGTTAATCAGCTCGCGAATTGTAAAAGTCAAATATGTACTCGGCTTGCTGCGGGAACTACGGCGCTGACCTACAAAAGAGTGGGAGAGAGACGGGCCGGGTCGAGATGTTTGGTGGGGTGGGACCGGAACAGAGGAGAGAGGGAGGAAGAGAGAGAGAGAAAGGGAGGGAGAAAGGAAGGAGCTTTTTCGCCAAGCCTCGGGGCGACCAAATATGCATGGGGACATGAAACCTGCACTATTCCCTCTTGCTACTCCTCCCCGTCCTTCCTACGCCCGGCCTCGATCGTTGGCGCCATATTCATGCCTATGGTGGTGCAGCATCGAAGATTCAGGAGGAAAGGGAGTCAGAGAAAGGGAGAGAGAGAAAGGGAGGTAGGATGGAACTAGGGTTTCTAACTCCTGGAGGGTTTATTTCTGGAGTTGTCCATTCCTTGAGTAAGATATCCAGTGTAATTTGTGAATAAAAAAACCCACACACATCCTAAAATGTTCATTCTCCACCAGTGAACATCACAAATGCGTAATTTTTGCATCATTAACATCAACATAATATCCTGCAAGCCACCGCAAGGGTGTATGACAGGGGGGATAAATCACCAGCATGCAAAAATACTCTGTGTACTCCGTACAAAAATATTGCGTACTTACACTACTTACGTGTCAATGATAGATACGATGCTAATGCTTTGTGGAAAATATTAGATATTTGTCTCAACTAATGTAGTCGTACCCAGAAATATATATTGTGAATGATTTAACACCATTTTTGTTTGGTAGCAGTGGAAGAGTAGGTTTAAGGGTGCTCCGACAACGATGTACATACATACTTTTCTCACCCTTCACGATACTATGTTGGAATAACCTCTAATGTGCATAGCTGTGCATCCATTGGCTACTATTTCATCTACATAATATCCTACAAGACACAATGAAGGTGTGGCAGGGGGTGAATTCACACCAAAAGTTCATTACATATCATGCATATAAAGGATTGGTAATAATATTCTAGTCTAAACTTCACAATTGCCAAAAAAATAAAAATAGCGAAGCAAGCATGAGCTAACCCAATTAACAGCATATGCTGTTAATTGGGTTAGCTCAAAGTCCTTATACCAACTACCTATGCTATCCATTGATACTTTCATATTTAAGCTATTGGATATATTTATGCTATTCGTATCGGTAATTTTACGAGGAAAGAAGGACATTTTGAATCTGTCAGCTCGGCAATCAATTTTTACAATTTTGTGATTGATGTCCAGTCCACCATAGTAAGAGTACGCAAAATATTTTTGACTTCATCAGTGAAAATATTGTCATGTAATTTATGTCAGAGATAAAGTCTAAATTTCAACTTACGATCTGACACTGGTTCCCATTTTAGTTTATGTAATAGACTGGCTACGCTAACATAGACATAATACCGTCCCTTTACAAATCTTGCCGTTGAGGAATATTTAGCATATAAAAGGTTACGGAGTTCCCGTTTCCTTTAGAATATGAAGAGTACTCATTATTTTTCTCTCGTCGTTAATATTAAGTACGTTTTTAATATACAAGGGCAGTTAGATACTCGTACTTTTAGCACTCCGAAAGGAGGTGGTTTACTCTGAGGGTAGAATCTTAAACGTCATAGAGGGGTGGAATATTTTCTTTGGTGAAGAGGTACCTATGAGTGCGTCAAAGCGGAATGCCCTATCCTTACGTGCGCAACAGTTTTTTTCGGCAGGATCATTGATATTAGACGAGCGGTGGGAGTTGACTTCTCAGAAGATCGTTTTGAATTATGAGAGTATTGAATGGTTATACTCATGCAGTGTTAAGCTTTATTGTCAAGAACGAAGACATTAAAGGTCACCAATTTAATACCTAGCCCATTAAATGATTATGTCTATGAAAGAAGGAGGGAAGAATAATGTGCGAGGCGGGAGATTAAAAATAAAATATCGTCCAATTCTGGGAGACTTTCGACAAAGCCGAGGAAGTTGGTGACCCTAGTTGGGATTAGGAGGAATAAGAGGGCGGTGGAAGGACAGGGTGTTGGTAAGGGCGAGGGGTTTCGTGGCTCGTCGTGCCGGAGAAGGGGCGTGGTGGGAACAGCATGGAGAGGTTGATAAATCTTCGCTTGGAGTCAATGCCTCCCCGTGGCGTTAATTTATTTGGGGAGATTGATTGAACCGCGCAGACGTCCCTTCCCGTCGTTCATTCACGCGCGTAATCAATAAGTAACTTTCCCCTTGAAGTCAGGCGCACTGAAATGAAACTGTTCAATATTAAACTCAACTCCCTATAGTTATGCGCGTGGGAATATTCTCCTTTTCATTTTGAGTTTAATCATGCAATGATCGTGGATAGCAATCAAATAACGCTTAATATTAATCTCTATGGTCGTTTACCTTTCGGAAAATGGGCTTGATTTCACTAAAATACCTTTGGTTATACTCCACACCTTTTTATTACACGTTTTACTCAACCGGTTTTGAACTCTTGAGGCCATTGAACTTACTCTTACTCTCTCTCTCTCTTTCGATTGAAATCACTCTTGACATTGACCTGAAAAAGTCGAAACTGGTTGAGTGAAACGTATAATCAAAAGGTGTAGAATATAACCAAGCATGTTTTTGTGACACCGCGCAATATTATCCATAAGTCGAAGTTGAAGCCTGATCCGTTACTTCTCTCCGTATTTGTGCATGATTTTTCTGTACCCTCCATTAAGTTATGCAAGATATCTTTCAGAACAACCTACTCTGCCCAATGTTGAGACTTTATGGCGTGGTGGAGCTAATGATCAACGGAAAAGTGAATGGAAAAACAGAAAATTAAAACCTTGTTTGAAATATGTTGGACAGGTGGTGGAGCACATAAAAGTAAAGAATCGCGTCAGTATAATGACGTTCGCCAATTGGAAATTTGATGGAGAGGGATCTGCGTCTAGCTTTGCCTTAGATTCTTCAAGCCGTTGGGTTAATTATTACCGCTATAAATGAAAAACTTTAAGCACATTTCCACAGATTTTAAATCTGCGGAAATGTACTTAAAGTTTTTCATTCATGGATACCTTTCACTACTTCAAGCCTGAATCTGTTGATAGGACGACTGCTGTCGTTCAGATAAAATCTTTTCTTTGATGTTTGGGACAAAATAGCTCTCTGATTGTTGATTCATTTATCATGTTCAGATTGTTTATATTTATTTAGGCGCAAACTATGCTATTTATTTTATTCGTCAGTAGATTATAAAAAAGATTCTGCTTACAGCTGCAAATACAGAGGGTACAGAGAGCAGAGGGTTGTCATAGATGGTATCATGTCGGACACAATCGAAGTCACATCGGGAGTTCCCCAGCGTAGCGTAGTAGGTCCGCTTCTATTTCTTTTATACATAAACGATTTGGGTACCGTAGTTAGTAGTAACCTTAGACTTTTTGCAGACGATGCGGTGGTGTACAGGGGTATATCAAACGAAGAGGACACGAAATCACTTAGCAAGGATTTAGATGCAATTCAAGAGTGGTGCGACAAATGGCAGTTAGAACTCAACCTTAAAAAGTGTGTAGCTATCAATTTTTGGAGGAGGAATAATTCGATAGAGCGATCCTATAGAATTAATAACACGAAGATCGAAAACGTTGAAACCGTAAGATATTTAGGTGTAACAATCACTAAAGATTTATCGTGGGGAAGACACATAAGGGAAATATGCGGCCGAGCGAAGAGAAAGCTAGGATTTATAAAAAGAGTACTTGGGAAATGTGATGAGAAGACAAAAGAGCGATGCTACTTTTCACTAGTTAGGCCCCACCTTGAGTATGCAGCCAGTGTATGGGATCCTAATGAATTAGGTTTGATGAGAGAACTAGACAGTGTGCAGCGTAGAGCAGCTAGGTTCGTCAAAAGGTGTTACGATAGGTTGAGTAGTGTATCAGAATTAATACAAGAATTAGGGTGGGAATCATTATCAGAGCGTAGATTAAAGTTCAGATTTAATCTATTGCAGAAATTTCAATCGGATAGCTTTACTGAAGATGTTAGGCACATATTGAAAACACCAGCGTATTATGCTAGATTCGACCAGATAAATAAGATTAGAGAGATAGATTGTCGTACAGATAGATTCAAAATGGCTTTTTTCCCCCGTACTATAAGAGAACAGAATAGGCAGCATAGGAAAGGGATAGGTAGGGGAAATATTTTAGAGTATTCTGTAGTCCATGATGCATGTATTAACCCCTCAAATACTATAGATACTAACAATCTAGTTGCATGAGACCCTTTAGTTGCTTGCTTGCATGCTAGTAGTGAATGCTTGGTGACCTTCACCCCCTGCCACACACCCTCGCGGTGGCTTGCAGGGTATCGTGTAGATGTAGATAGATGTAGATGTAGATGAAATACAAGCGTAGAAGTTAGGAAACATTTCATTGGAACATACATCTGGAGCATTCTACTATATGGAAGCGAAGCATGGAGAATAACAGCAGCAGAGAAGCCCAGGCTGGAAGCATTTTAAATGTGGTGCTACCGAAGAATTATGAAGATAAAATGGATCGACCGAGTGACAAACGAAGAAGTCTTAAGAAGGGTGGGAGAGAAGAGATGCCTCCTGAAAACCTTAAAAAGAAGACGGGACAACTTAATAGGCCACATCTTAAGACATGATGGCCTGATGAAGACAATCGTCGAGGTAAAGGTGAACGGGAAGAATGGAAAAGGCAGGCCTCGTATGAGATATATGGAGCAAGTTGTGAAGGATGTAAAAGAGAGCAGCTACGCCGATATGAAGAGGTTGGCCGATATAGGAATCGAGTGGAGTGCTGAGTCAAATCATTCCTAGGATTGTTGACCGATGATGATGAGATTATAGAAATTTGGATTGAAATTAATTGCTGAGTATAAAATTGTGCATAAAGAAACCGTTTTTATTGTTTCTATATGTGATACTAGATTTCACTCTCTCCAGACACCAGGTAATATTTTAGCTAAATAAATATGATTAACTATTTGCTGAAGATAATAAAGATCGATCTGTTAGCAAACGAAGAAATCCGGAGAGGAGTGGGAGAAAAGTGGAGTCTGCTAAAAAACATAAAAAGAAGACTTGACAACGCAATCGGCCTGATTTTGAGACTTCATCAGGAAATTATTGGCTCTTGAGGACAATCGTTGAGGGACAAGTGAACAGGAAGAATGGCAAAGCACACCTTGGATGAGATACATCGAGCAAGCTGTAAAGGATGTGAAAGGGAAGAATCATTCGAACATGTAGAGGTTAGCCGATAGGAGAATCTACATCTACATAATACCCTTCAAGTCACCACAAGAGTGTGTGGCAGGGGGTGAATTCTCACCAAACATACACACATTACATATGATGCATAAAAAAGGATTAATAATAATATACTAGTCTGAAATTCAGTTTTTAAAGAAAGATAAAAATAGCTGAGCAAGCATGCAATATCATGCTGTTAGTTGGGTTTGCTTAAAGTCCTTTTAACAACATGCCACTACCTATACTATCCATTCATATACTCGTATTGGCTATATTTACCGATATTCATATCCCTAATTGTACGAGGAAAAAAGGAAATTTTGAATCTGTCCGTTCCGCAATCAATTTCTCTAATTTTGTTATTATGGTCCAGCCTACCGTAGTAAGTTGAAGATCAAGTATTTTTAACATCATCAGTGAAAATATGGTCTTGGAATTTATTTAAGATATTTAGTCTTAATTTCAACCTGCGATCTGACGATGATTTCCAAGTTAATTCATTTAACAGACTGGTTACGCTAGTAAGGTAACCGCCCCTTAACAAATCTTGCCGATCTTCGCTGCACACGTTCAAGTTCGTTATTTAGACCGATTTCGTAGGGATCCCATACACTGGCAGCATATTCCAAATGAGGTCTTACAAGGGAAAAGTAGCTGATTTCTCGTACATGATCGTCACATTTACCCAGTACTCTTTTGAAGAATCCCAGTTTACGATCATTTGACCCATTATTTCACGTATGTGTTTACCCCAGGAAAGATAAAGTCGGCCTACACTGGCCGTCTTACTCTGCTATACTGAGGGCAATCTTTTGAGCCTCATATGATTCTGTTTCAGCTTGAAAATGTTTATCTTCGCCAAGGCACGCATCTCTCTTATCCTTAACTCCTATGAGATGATACAGATCCTCATAATATCTGTCACAGCACCCACAAAATCCCGAAGCTCTAATGAGTCTTTGGGATAGCATATTATTACCAGCTAAGAACCGAAAGAAGATTCTGGAGTCATTTCAGAAGAGGGCTTGTCACCAATTTTCACATTCTTTCCCTGAGCAGTATGAATTCCCCCAAAATTTTGGAATAAAATAAATGTGAGAGAATTTCGTATCAACTCGATTAATTACTGCCATTTAATAAATCCCTGATACCTATAAAATTCTGGGTGTTGGAGTGACCGCAACGAAAGGGAACGCAGATCGAGAGAAAAGTACATAACCACGAAAGCACTCAAGGATGACATGGAGAACAAGGGAGGAGGGAAGGGGAGATAGGCAATAAAGGGAGATGAGACGAGGAGTGGAGGAAGGGAGATATGGCGGTCGAAAGGGAGAGGAAATATATTGCCACGGGGGTTGATGTCATCCGTCGTACACCCCCGCGAGGAAACCAATTACAAGAAAGCCGTAAATATCCGTTGATCACCCGACGTTTTCGCCCCGTAGGTGGCGCAGATTTGAGCCTCCGGCCTCCTGGCAGCGCGTTCACTTTCGCGCTGAGAACTGTAGAGCTCGCCTCAGGAGGCGATTACGTGACTGAACCATCAAGAGGGGGTAAGAACAAACGACCCTAGCACTGACCATCGAGGATGAAAGAGTTCATAAAATGAAAAGGAACTAATTGTAAGACGAATTGTAAAAAATGCACAATATCACAAGTTCCATAGAGAAAAAATCATTCGCGTTGACCTGGAATCGAACCCGGATACCCTGATTTCCGGTTAGGTACTTCAACCAATTAAGCTACCGAGGCGTCATCTTTCCCGGTGGAATTTTAGAGGCCTTAAAGGAACTTGATGTACACGAACTGCTACACATATTATGCCACAAAGCAGTCGATATCGTGCGCATGGCGCCACCGTACAAAAGGTTAAGGTTGAACTTTAAACACTAAGAACATCGACTGCTTTGTGGCATGATTTGTCTAGAAGTTCGAGTACATCTAGTTCCAAAAAGGTGTCTAAAATTCCACAGGGAAAGATAATTAAAATAAAGATAAAAGGTAGCTTAATTGGTTGAAGCACCTTGCCCGAAATCAGGGGATCCGGGTTCGAGTCCTGGTCAAGGTGAATGATATTTTCTCTGTGGAACTTGTGCAAGTGTGCAATTTCAGCTGGAAACGCCGTTAGGCCGTTTTCACACACACCGGCAAAACCAATGCAGGCTCCGGCGCCGGATGCAATGTAATTAAATGGAAGCTTTCACACCATATCAGCCCGGCACTATTGCCTGCTCCGGCACCGGCAATGGGGGAGTTTACTCGGAACCTAAATCGCAATTTTGTACCCGAAATCGTTAGATGGAAACGAAGAAAGAATTTTAGTGAAAAAATTAATCTTCTAACCTCAACCATTCACTCATAAATCAAAAATTAAAATTTCGTGAAAGGTGACGCCCACCGAAAAAGCAGCTTTGATGTCATTGATGTCAGTTTCCTCCCGTCCTTGACTGCTTTTAGGGGGAGGGAAGGGAGTGGAGGGGGGTTCTCGGAAGGTCCGCTCGCACAGATGCTGTCGCAATTTCTCCTATTGGCAGAGTCAGCTGTGTCCACCCCATTGCGATAAGGCAAAGTAGCTTCGCGGGCTCAGTTGTGATTGGACGAAGTCGTTATACGTCAGAGGTTGCACCACGCCCGGTTTTCCGAAAGGGTTAAAAACATCAGTTTTTCGCCGCTTATAACTCGAGAAATAATTGATGGATCAAAAAACGGAAAAATACGGGTCTTTTTGTTTTACAAAGTCTATCAGATTCGGCAATAAAAAATATGGTAAACGACCCATTGCAGCCGGCGATGAACTCGACAAATTTGAAGCCGGCACCGGCTGTCGGTTTCAATGTTTTTAAACTTGCACTTTCACACACATGCCGATTTTGCCCGTGCCGGTGAGGAGATAGGTTCAAAATTCAGTCTGCTCGTTATTTCAATATCATACGTTTCACTAGGAAATCAAATGTATGAATGCTCATACGAAAATAATTAAAAAACTTGTATTCATCCTTTCTTATTTTATCATAAGTGGTGTAGAAACATCCTTCTTAATATCTGAGTCTTAAAAGTGGATGAACCCAATACTGTCTTTCTCGTCTCCTTAATTTCCGCCAAAGGTACAACACCTCAAGCAGGGAACGTCTTTAGTTTTCAGACCTCGTCTCTATCACGTACAAAATGCAATGTAATGCATCTATGAAAAAAAATGTGTAGTAATGAATTTTCGGAAAAGAATACTTCCCCTCCTAGTACTTACAAAATAAGTAGTATTGAATTAACGAACGTGGAATCCATTAAATATTTTGGAAATAGACTAACACATGATCATTCCTGGGGTAAACACACACGTGAAATACTGGGTCAAGCTTATCGTAAACCAGGGTTCATCAAAAGAGTCATGAGTAAATGTGACGATCATGTACTAGAAATCAACTACTTTTCCCTTGTTAGACCTCATCTGGAATATACTGCCAGTACTAATGACCTACAAGCAATTGAAAAATGGTGTCATACATGGCAGTTAGAATTAAATTTAATAAAATGTGTAGAAAAGAATTTTTGGGAAAAGTATTGTTCTCCTCCTAGCACGTACAAATAAGGGAGAGAAAGAAGTGGCAGGGGGTGAGAATTCACCCCCTGCCACACACCTTTATGGTGGCTTGCTGGGTATTCTGCGGCCTTAATGGTGGCTTGCAGGGTTCTCGCGGCCAGTTCGCTATCCTTCAATTTGGTAAAAAATGCGGTAAAATACGGATAGGCGGGATAGATCAGATAGATGTGAAGAAATAAATAGCTACAGTTGGAACACTCTCCCGGTTGAGTTTGTGAGAAAGACCGGCCGTGAATATAATCGATAGTTATCCACCGATAAGGGTCGGTTTTGGATCCCTCATCTGGAGTTCCATTTCAAAAAGTTACCTACCTCCGAAAGGAAGAAAAAGAGAAAGAGAGATATCCGCTTTTGCGTATCGATTCGGGATTGAGTGATAGTTTTCTACCTGTTTAAATGGATTTTTTCTGTACTTCCTTGCATTGTTTTCACCTAATGACTTCTTCCGAACGATATTTATTTCATCGAAACAGTGTACTTCTTCCCTATATTCATACCATGCAAAATACCTTTTCCTTTTTTTCGCTTGCTCTGTCTTACTTCCACGACGGCCTTCATTTTATCTTATTACATATTCATATACTCTGCCTCCTCCAAATTTCGCTGAGAAACTTCTCCCGCCCGCATCATGATCAACACTTATTCATTCATCCTCCTTAAAACATCATACTTTTTCCATTCTCCTCCACACCCACACTTCTCAAACCTTCCAATCTTTTTTCTTGACCTTTCGTTAAGAGTCCGTATCTCAGACCAACTTTTTCCGTTGATTACATGTCTACCCCCGCACTTAAGGTGCTTCAAGCCAAGATAGATGCTCTCATATTACAAAACGGGAATATATGTAGGACTGAAACAAAAACGAATGGATTACGAATATGTAAGATAATCAATCTCTCGAAGAAGTGCAACCTCTTTTCCCATTACGTCATTATTACGAGCTAATTTGTAAATATATTTTCACATTCTAGAATTATTGTTAACCGGAATTTTAACATGTAGAATTAATTGAATTCGAATAATTAATATCTTTTATATGCAGCATCCATCTCTGCAATATTATATTGCAAGTGCGAACGATGAGCGCATTCTTTATTCGTATCAAGCATTTTGTTTGCGTTATGTATTAATGTTGAACTATTTGTCTTTTCAGGTGAGTTTTGAGTGGATCCTCTTCACCCTGTTTCGTGTCTGTTGCCACTTGGAGTAAGTACAAGTTCTAGTTTGAAGTTGATTATATGCCTCTTTAATATTAGCATTGGAGGAAGTAAGGGGACGTTTTGGCCTATTGGGTAGAGTGCTGGGCTATAGACCGGAGGTCCCGGGTTGCATTACTGGGGAGAAGCATTCTGGACACCCCTCCTAAAAATCCTCGCGATTCTATTTTTTGTGTGTAAGAACTTAGTAGGAAATAGCAGGTGATCTAGGGAAAGGAATTAGCCCCCTACCCTGAATGTGTGTTTCACACGCCAATGGCTTAGTACGGCGTGAGCTCTACTCTCACTTATCAGTAACCTACCCGTGGTCGAACCCGCTGTTTTTTTTGGGTTGAAGTGAATAATTCGTGGTGTTCCACAAAATAATTATATGCCGGTATTATTTGTTGCTATATTTAGGCTGAATATCCCTTCTTACATATAACCACTCGTCAATAATAATTACAAACGTTTTTAAAACAAACAATGGGTCAATAATTAATGAAATGCATCTCTTAAATACGTCAAAGATACGTTTAGTCGATACGATAAAGCGACATCTATGAGGAATAAGAAATAAATAGACTTGTAATCAAAAACACCATCATTACATTTATATTCTATACAGATACGGTAAAAAACTAATAAAGACTTAAAGAAGAATAAGTTTGAAAAGATACAATCAAATGTCATATAAACGTTGCTATGAACGAACGTTGACGAACAATGCTCTCAACAAAACTCGTAAGTAGGTGCCGGCTTACCTTTAAAAATAACTTCCACTACCGGAATTCAAACCCGGGCCCTGGGGAAGAGAGGCCAGTACAATTGTCATATTCAATCTCTGGTTTTCAAGTCTACTCCCGAACTTATAAACGCTTCAGACATAAAGAAGGTGCAAGTATGGGAGTGGTAGGGTTATGAGGTGGGTGGAGAGAAACCCGGCTTCGGTATTAGTCTGCTCTTAACGAAAGGTGCCAAGGGAACCACGGCTTAACGTCGCAATCGACAGACGGATAACTGAACTGGAGTGCTCTCCAATAAGTATTCAAATAATCCGGTTTACCAATGAAAAAAGTCCTGCTGAAGAAACCGTAGGATAAACACTGCTTGCTAGGTATATAAAACAAAATAATTCCGATAATCGACTAAATTGTTCTTGGCAAGCAAGGAAATCGAGATGGGATGAGTAGTTCTAACGGAGAAAATACTTTTCACTTGATGGAAGTCGTTTCGTTTTTCCCGCCACACGGAAGCAGTGATTTAATTACATGCTTTTTTTTCTTCTTCTCACCTGGTGGGGACCCCAAGGGCTCCGCGGCACACAGAGTGGGAAACACTGCTCTAGAGAAAGATAGTGCGTTAGCGTGATAGGAGAAGAGAATTCGTCCTTGAAATGAATTCATAAGCCAACGACATTGATGTTGTCATCTCTGCTGTTGTTGTTATTCAAGCAGGCGACCTACAGGTGAGGTCATTCCACCCTCCAAGGATAGAAATGCGTTCGGATATGGTTTTATAAAATAAGAAGTTGGATTTTATTCAAAATGAAGGAAGGTTTTAGATGTACCACGTATCTGAATTGCCCTGCTCTTACTGAGCGAAAATATCCCATGGGAGTTACAATTTAAGTCCTACCTGAAAGACAATGTAGTGAATTAGAAGTGGTCATCTTACTGCGTTCCGACTGTGACAGGTATTGCATTGAAAATGCTCTGTGCTCGATTGGAACCCAGACCCTCGGGTTGAGAGGCCTATGTCCGTTTAGAGCGTTCTCTCGATAACCTCTGTGATTTTTCGTTCGGCCACCAATCAGTACCTTATCGTTAAGCTTATCTATCAGTTATTCACGCAGTGTTTTATAATACCCTCTACTTCAATGCCGTTAGTTTGTTCTTGTCACTTAAGGATACTCAACTGAGACTGATCAAAATTTAGGGAACGAAGCATTGCTATTAAATATAATGGAGTCCTTGTTTTAATGAGATAAATATTGAAAGTAGCCTCAAAATCTTTGTGCACCAAGAGTCACGCTTGGCGGAATCATGTCAAAAAGAACTTTCGCTTACAGAAAATAACTTTTTATATGATAGGTATGCTATCGCGTAATATTTAAAAAATATGAATTCCGAAAAAATATTTCCCTCCTATTTTGCGCAATGTTTATAATTTGAGAAATATAACTACGTGCATGGAATTATTAAAACATTGAATCCCTTTGCTCTGTATAAATTTCATATTGCCCTTGTACCCTTGGGATCTCAAAGAGCCTTCCCCCACTTGTCGCCGTGCTTCCTAGGGGCTGAGCTACGAAGGTAAACACGACGACTTCGCCTAAGGTGGCACTGAAACTCTCCGATCTTGGATTTAGCACAGGTGGAAACTTCACCCGCCTGACTAACGCGGTCGGCATTAATTAAATATGTCCCGTGTTATAAATTCAGACCCTCAACACGAGGAAGGAGATTTGGCGGTTAATTTATGCGAGTGCTCGGAAATCCTGGGGGGTAATTCCACTTCAGAACCCCTCCTTGTTACCTTTTAGACCCTTAGAGGGTTCGCGAGAGATTTTGTCCCAGGGCGTTCGTTGGTACTGAGCTTGTTTTTGGCACGTCGAGTTTGAAATGGGATGCTGAAAATTCGTATTATCGATTCTCAATTATTAATTTCTGAGTGGAGTGTAGCCTCATGTCATCCTCAGCGTGGAAAATTTATTTTTTGGTATTATTAGTATTTGGCCGTTTATAGTTGGCTGAAGTAGACATAAAAATTATTCTCCTTTATCATTCAAATGATGGCCTTTAGTGCCGAATACTTCAATACCTACCTGTTATTCTATCCGAAGTGGCTGTTCTTCTCGTCCGTCTACCACGCAGGCCTAACATTATTCGCTCAATCACATCCATCAATAAATCCTTTTCACCTGTTCCGTCCGCTAATTCATTCTTCAATCAATCTCTTTAATCAACTTCCAACCCTCTCCTAACATCCCCATCACTTCCTCGTTCGTCTTCCTTTCCGCTCACTTAAATCTTCTCTACCCTTCTTGAAACCCTCAACTCAAAAGACCTCTGTCTATTTTCATCCTTTTTCCTTAAAACACCCAGGTTTTGGCATCATGCACTTCTATACTCCGCACCAAAGTTTTTGAACCAGTCTTTTCACTACATCCCCACTCAACGGCATTTTTATTAGTTCTCCATGACGAGCAATCGTATCTTTCGCCCACGTAATTCTCTTGCTTAAATACGGGGAGTCCCTGCCTTTCCATTCTGTTCGGTTCCTCAAAACCGCATTGTAAAGGGAACGACGGAAGGGGACGACCATTTTACATACAAGCTTAACGTCTGCATTTTATAATTGCTCACAGTTTTCACAAGACTTCTCTGATAGCCCAATATATACGAACAAATCGAATTCATTTCCCTCTAAAAGCACCAATGTGAGATGTCAAAGAATTAAAATAAGTATACCTTGGTTCCATTCTAATTTATTATATTTATTAAGTATTCATAGCTATAAAGCATCAAAGTTTCGGAGAAGCGGATCGAGATGATGTAGTAGCGATCACTGAAATGTTATTTGTAAGCTTTGAGTTCTCTTTTGCTGGAAAGTTTAATCGCTTTACTTTTGTGATGATTAATATCCGTCCCCTCTCTCTAGCACTGAATTCGTAAAGCATTTATATCAGCGATTACATCGCCTCGGCTCAATGGCTATCTGAAGCGTAGTCTACGGCAAACCTAACCAACTTCGTACATGCTCCTCATTCTGGCATTTAAGCTTCATATACGCCTAACTTACCTACTATGTTAAAAAAGAGAGGAGTACTTCACCCCTTCCGGGTGAAGTACTCCGCTCCCACCCACTCGGTAAGGAGAGTACTTCCCCCTTTCAGTGTTCTAAAAGATGTGCATAGTTTGCGTTTTTGCCTAAATCGAAATATTGAGTGTTACACACGTGCCCCTCCTACCACAAACCCTCGCGGTGGCTCGCAGGGCGTTACGTAGATGTAGATGTACGCCAGAGATACGTGACTATGGTAATGCGCTCTGTTGCGTTTCGTTGGTTCGCGGCTTTGGGCCAATTTGACCTCGGTTTTTCACGACTCCGTACCTCGTCTGGGGTCTAGCCTTCGCCCTGCAGTAAAATAGGCTCCGCCTCGACATCCAGTAAACTTACTATTCCTCCGGCTACCTTTTTCATTTGTGCATAATTTAGCCGCGCGCTTAGGCGGGCCGGCGTAAAATGCTGGCTGTGTAGGTAGGAGGGGGAAGTGAATATTTCACGCGGTGCGATAAACTTGAGGTTGGGCGAGTGGGATCAGGGAAATTGAGAGAGAGATAGAGAGAGAGGATTGGGGAGATGGGAGACGGCCATATTTTTATCCCTAGTATGTTACGTGGCCCGAATAGGCCTGGTTGTACTTTGAGGTAAAGTAGCGGTTTGGGAAACCTTCCTTGAATGATTCATACCGTTAATTTCATTTTTTTAAAGCCCTTTCCCTTTTCATCCTTAGTACGTGTATATATTGCCCTTCGGCATAATCCCCTAGAGTTATCTGTTCTGCGTGACATTTAATAAGTATTGCCTTCCTTACGTTTCTCAAGTGATATCGTTCCGTGTGTCTTGCATATTATTGGGTTAGTTTGCTAATTGTTTTCTTTATGAAGAAGATGAACTGGGGATATAAGCCATTGATAGTTAGTTGCCTATGTCGTGTGTGTGTTGGAATTGTTGCAAATTCGAAACTGAAATAGAAAAAAATGAAACTTGTTCAGAACGGCTCATACTGCATTGCTAATTTTTCTCGCTGTCAAGGTTAAGTGAATCTATTAATAGGTTATATTTTAGTTTTCTATTGAGATATAGACGTCAGACCAACGCACCATGAGCCCAGGAGGTAGTGTTGGCCCCCTGGCCTTGGGTCCGATTCATCTCGTACTTACATAATAATCTGAAGCCACCTCAAGGGTGTGTGGCAGGAGGTGAACCACCACCGGCCATGCATTTTAAATCAGAAATGCTTAAATCAACACTTACTATCTTGCAGGTATGCAAGGCTATTTGTCCGCGCATGCACTACCTAAATGCAACTGAGGGAAATAATGCTAGTAATTTGTGGAAAATGTTAGATATAGCTTCACGAGACAGGTGTAACTAAATAGTTAGTATATACAAAGAAGGGTATTAATTATTCTTTAGTCAGAAATTTATAGGAATATATTTCATTAATTTATATGTATCCCCTAACATGAATGAATCAGGTATGTTAAAACATGAACATTCTAATAAAATCACTAGAGACTACTCTTCCACATAAAAATGTACTACATCTTTTCTAATTTCCCTTTTTATTTCCGTTATAATTTATTTCTGTTCCTAATTGTGGGTGGAAAAAAAGTACTGTTGAATCTCTCTGCCGTACTCTCCCGCTTATTTTATCTCCATGATCTAACCTGTCACAGTAGTCCTGTGCTTTTGATATATTTACAACTTCTTCAGAGAATCTGTCCTCCTTACGTTTTGCTGTAGATAAATTCTGTGTTTTAATTCACGATCTGATAATGATTACTGACCTAATTCGTCTAATAATTTACAGCAGACGGAGCAGACTACAAGACACTTCTCGATTGTGCCGCTGAAGTCGATTAGAAAAGCGAAAGCGATGGAAGAGATATACATTGTATAGTTTGTGACGTAACGCGAAAAAATCTTCCCTCGCCATCTATGGAAAACTTCCGATACTAAATCCAAAACTTATAACAGTTTTGTCCTATGCGGTGAGTCCTCTATATTATACCTACTTACTCTATGCTTGTACTCTCCATTATGCTTAGTAGTTGGTGGGCATTAATTACCCTCACCAACCAAGCTGTTCTTTAGGTTGAACGCTGTGGTTGGTCGGCAAACAGTGCTAATCGATATTTAGCAGTACCTAATGATAGAAATCAACTGTTGCACCGGAAAATGGCTATTAGCGAAGGTGGCCAAGAGTTGAGGCCATTAACGCAATTAAAATTGGAGAGTGTGGTTACTGAGTTAATGAATGGGGAAGGAGGCAGAGTGGAGTGAAACCAGTCATTCGTACTAACTCTCTCTTTACGACAGTCGCCAAGGTGTCCACGGTTTTACTTCCTATCCGCCGGATGTGTACTGTACATCTACTGAATACCCTGCAAGCCACCTAGAGGGTGAATGGCAGAGTTTGAGTGTAAACAAAAAAGTACGACGGACATATATTAATGTTTACATATACTACCTACCTAGTGAGCGCGACACACTAAAATTCCAATTTTCATATGACATTCAAGGGAACATTTGAGATATCCTGCAAGAATGCATTGTATGTATTATGCGTTCATACAGACTGGGGGAGATGCTTAAAAATCCACCGCCTTATCTATGTTTCTTTCATTAAACTGTATAATATGAGTGCGATTGCATGCTCATATTAAGGGGCATGTATTTTATCAAAGGATCATGTAGTTACTAGTTTTTGATGTAGGTATTCTCAGCAAGATACTAAAATAGAGAATATATAGAATGCTGTAAATCTCGAGTGCTGACGGGTCTTTGGGAGTAAGATTCAATCCACCACACCTGCCCGATCAAGCGAAAAAATAGTCAAAAGTTCTTAATTGTAGTTAGCTATTTCTGCTATTAATGATAGTTCATTTATTCACCTGAAAGCATTAGATTCGTTGCTAAATGGCAATGACGTTTTGATTTTTTCTTGTACTATTTTAACATTTCTATTTATTCGTATTTCTTTGCGGATTATTAGCAGAGAAGTTTTTTCCATTCCCGACGAGTCGGGTAAAATCATTTATTTTCGCATCTTTTTCTACCTAATGATCCATTGCCGATGAATGGATAAAGACTTATTTTTCCTTCGCCCGTCTTTTATCGATGGTTGGAATGCATAGAAATGTAGACCAAGGTGAAGCGGAGAGAAAATTTTGAGCTGAAAGGTTGTTCCAGGTAGCGCTGTGGAATGTTTTCCGTGATTTCTTCAGGAAAAAAATTACCAATCGTGGCCGAATGCTTGGTTCAGGGCTGGAGTTGAGTTTGGACCGTTATTAGAGAAATCGAAGCGACGTTCGGCGTGCATTGCTTCAGTTGTTCATTGTATGAGAAAAACCTTAGGTTCTCTCAGGGGAAAGCCGTTCTCCGGTTAAAGGGTGGGAAGAGGAAGCGGACTGGGTGTGCTCTTTGTGTAATGGAGGAATGCAGTACTCTTTCAGTGATTCCAATCGATCATAGCTCACTACGAAAAAAAAATATATCCCGTGGTCTAACGGAAGACCTGCCGTTACCGGATGGAAGGATTTGTGCAAGTTGAGTGGTCGTGCACTCTCGTGCCGTTACCATGATCAAGAGAACGAAGGTAAACTCTGCAGCAATGTTTTTAGTTGAAAGTAGACATTACTTTTGCTTGATGCGTCATTTTTTTTATAGAAACGTGGATACAATCATTGTAGCGTGAGCCTCTACCGTGGTGGCTGTGGAATTCAATTATCGGCGTTACTGAGGACCGTTACTCTATTAAAAATACATTTTCTAAGCAATAATATTCTGGAAATTATGAGTTTTTTCTGAGTTATAATATTTTGGTGCTATAACCCAGAGGTTAGACGTATATGACTGCTCACGTGTTGGGGGAGATGAGGTAGGTAGAGGTAAAACATTTTTTTAAGGAATAACGGTTGACATATGAGGTTATTTCCGTCATCATTTCAGGTGCAAAAGGGATGGGAAAGGGTATTCTGTTCAGTGTCCCATCTGGCGGGAAAAGTACTGAATATTTACCTCTCTTCGCTTAGCATTCAAGTAGAAGCTGAAAAATATCTGCTATTGTCGAGATTCGAACAAGCGCCTTCGAAATGAAATACTAACACTTTAGCCTCTTATCTATGCCCTTGCGTCTTTGGACGCTTTGGTAAACCCAAGTTCTAAGGTTATATGGATACCTGATTTTCCTTGGAAATCACTGGTGGTGTAGGGTTAGGAATAAAAGAACTTATCCCGGTTGAAAGGATTCTATTTGCTTTCAGGCTTATTACGAGGTGGGCTCTTAGCTTTTCGATCGTAATTACATTAGATTTCGTGACTTGCTGTACCACAACACGCTTACCTATATTAGCATTTTACTGCAGTATAGTCTTTAGAATGTAGTTTTAGAGAAGAATCGAGATGGTACGATGAGCATAAAGGAAGGCGGATGAGGAGTGAGTGTCTAATATTACATGAGAGAGAATGTTTGTGGAGAAAATGAGAAGGTGATCAGGAGTGGGTAATTAATGACGATGGCAAATTGTGGGCCGTTCATGTACATCTACATAATAGCCTGCAAGCCACCATAAAGGTGTGCGGCAGGGGGTGAATTCACACCTAACATGCATTAAAAGGAAGCATGCAAAAATATGCTGTTAGTTAGGTTAGCTTAAAGTCCTTATACCAACACGCAACTACGTATGCTATCCATTTATACACTCATATTGGACATATTTACAGCAATTCATATCCCTAATAGTACGAGGAAAAAATAACATTTTGAATCTGTCTGTTGGGCAATCAAGATCTATAATTTTGTGATTATGGTCCAGTCTACCATAGTAAGTTGGAGATCTCAAAGTATTTTTAACTTCATCAGCGACAATATTATCCTGGAATTTATGTAGTTCTATTAGAGGATTAAATCCAGGACAAAAGGCATTCGGGTGGAAATGGCTAGAAATTTTCATCTACATCTACATTATACCCTGCAAACCACTGCAAGCATATGTGGCATGGGGTGAACCATAACCAGGCATTTGAAAACAACTAAATTTACACCTAGTATCATCCAGGTATGCAAAATTACTAGTCCATGCATGCTCTGTGTTAATACAACTGACAATGAGAGGTGTATTTCTGATCAGAGATGTCGTAAACTGCATTGTGTTTCTAGCCCTCTGATAGGCCCGGGAAAGAGTTCCCGTTTTTTTCAAGTCCCAGGTTTAATTCCTGGCGCCAATAATGAGTTTGCATTGGTTTAAATGGACTTTTTCAATTTATGAAAGTGCAAGGGTTTTTTCTTTCGTTCAGTAAAATAACTAAATGTTAATCAATTTCTTCCATTCTTTTTGTACATAATGAAAAACGTATAAAATTTATTATTCTTTCAACAGATTTACACTTTGTTTTCGAGGTATCTGTAAATCCAGTAATTTACGTTGAAAGTTGCTGTTTTTTTCGTTCCTTTTCCGAGAGTTGCTAACGCCTTTGCCATTGTCTTCTCCGAAATCGTGGATGCCTAAACAGTTCGTCGTATGCCGTGAACTGCATTAAGCTTTTCATGAGAAAGATGTTAAAGGAGGTTTTTGCCGCTTATTCATGAGGCATGGTCGGCCATTTCTACCGGCACAGACATGCATGCTGACTGCTAGCGCTACTCAAGGATTTAGTTGGCTTGAATTCGGTAAAATGAGTTGCATTTAAATGTGTTTATGATTTCTTACGGGTTTGCGCATTTGCACAAACCTTAAACATGAAGGAAAAATATGGAACTCCTTAGAAAACGTCGTGGGTTGATGTAGTTTGAGATATGAGAGAGTTGAACAAAAACTTGAGCAGTAACGTAAAATATAATTTGAATTATAGGTACGCGTAAATAGGGAATTAAAATATGCGTAAAGGTACGACAAGTGTATACTTTAAATAGGTTTAAATAGGGCCCAGTATGAATCCTGGCAGTAATGATAAGTTTACAATGCTTTAAATCATATTTATGGTTCCGATACTGACTTGGAGCCATACCAACTTCGTGGGGATCGGGTTGGTGTGGTGGCTAGAGTACTGGCCTCCCATCCCGAGGACCAGGGTTCGATTCCCGGCAGTGGCGGATTTTTCAGTGGAAAACCGGTCCCCACTTGAGTGCCTAGTGGAGGGCATTTCAAGTACAGTACTCCGTCCGTCGGATGGGACGTTAAGCCGTGGTCCCCTTGGCGCCTTTCGTTAAGAGTAGGCTAATGCCGACGCCGGGTTTCTCTCCACCCTTCCTCCGTTCCCTAAAAACTCCTACCATTACCCAATTACCCACCTATCCTATATGGCGCAAATGACCTAAGCTGTCGGTCGCCTCCCCTAAATCAACCAACCATACCAACTTCGTAACACAGGTTTTTCCAACCCTTCATGAAAAATTTTAAAATGTCTAAATACAATGGGTAATTATTATATTTCTCCCTCCCGCTGAATATCAATGGGCACCTTCAGCTAGAAAATGGGAACAGTATTCCCATTTTTTAAAGGTGCTGGTTTGAACACTGAGAGTATTTATGTATTTCCATTGGTGTATTTTGTTTTGGAGCGAAAGATAGCTCCATATTCCAAGATGGGATTCGTCCTTTGCAATAAATTTTACAATCTTAATATTATACATACATTTGGCTTTTCTCTCATCCGTTGAATTTAAGCGGGAACTTCAGCTAGTGCGACTTAATGGGGGCGTTTACTCGGAACCGAAATAGCAATTTTGTACACGAAATTGTTAGATGGAAACGAAAAAAGAAATTTAGTGAAAAAATTAATCTTCCAACCATAACCATTCACTCATAAATCAAAAATTAAAATAAGCAAAAGGTGACGCCCACCGAAAATGCCGCTGTGATAACATTGACGTCACTTTCCTCCCGTCCTTGACTGCTCGTATGGGAAGGGGAGGGAGTGGAGGGGGATTCTCGGAAGGTCTGCTCGCAAAGATGCTGTCGTAACTGCTCCGATTGGCAGAGTCAGCTGTGTCCCCCCCTTTGCGATAAGGTAAAGTAGCTTCGCGGGCTCAGTTGTGATTGGACGAACTCGTTATACGTCAGAGGTTGCACCACACCCACTTTTCCGAAAGGGTTATAAACATTAGTATTTCGACGCCTATAACTCGAGAAATAATTGACGGATCAAAAAACGGAAAAATACGGGTATTTTTATTTTACAAACTATATCATATTCGGTAATAAAAAACATGGTAAACGACCCCATTGTGGAAAATGTTAGATAGCCATTCATGAGACTCGTGAAATGTTAGGTGTAAATAAAACTAAATTCTTAGTTAACACAAGTAATGCTGTAGTTGTTGTTTGGACAGGGATTTCTATAACGTTGTTAGTTAATTAATTTATGATTTCCAAATTATTTATGATTTGCTAATGTTTTTGGCTGGGATTAAGGTAGATAAAGCATATCCTGAACCAAAGGAAGGAAGGATCCTGAAAGGAAGAATTTAGGGGGATATGCGTTAAAAAGTTGAGAGTGACAGATAGTGAGATAAAAGTGATAGAGAGATAAAAGTGGAGGTAGGGGGAGAAAAAGAAACCTAGCGAGGTCGGTAGAGCGTATTTAATCTAATTGATGTGTTCTGCTCGTGGTTATTGTCTTCCCACATCATTCCTCCTAAAGTTCATCCTGATTCGTTCTTTGACCGTCGTTTCCGGTGCAAAACTCATAGCGATCAGTCTGCCTCCACTTTTCAACTCGCTGCAAATTTGTTTTGGGTCCGTAATAACCAGCGTATCTGAACTCCATATGAGGATTATTTGTGTGCTCTAGCCGTCCAGCTCGAAATTCATTTTTCCTTCCTTTCCATCACTCACCCACATTTCAAAAGCCTCCGCTCTTCGATAGTTTTCTCTCTCTCCTCAAAGGGAATATTTGATTCATAGATGTAATTAATTCCACGGGTTAGTTCTCTCTAATTCTACATTCGAACTCATTAGCCTTCGTTCCCCCGTCTTGTTTCCTCATGCGGAAGTGGCGGCCTTATGGATAGTTTAATTAATGCATTCCTGCCAACTCCATCACGTCATTGGCCGTTTATGTGCCTCAGAGCTTTCCACGATAAAAGTGTAATTTTTTCCAAAAAAATGTAAGGTTTGCACCGATTTAATCAAAATGCCTTTTACCTACGATTTTTCCTGGGAAATATGCTCTCTTTATTGGTAAAATTTTTCTGAGGTCTCGACTTGCTTGTTTTTTCAGTTGGAAGGAATCGTCACAATATTTCACTCTGGTATTAATCCAATTATTACACCAAATGTGTTCTGGCCGTGGAAATAAAGGCTCATGCTGTCGGAATTATTTGCATGATTTACCTTATAACTATACCTCAGCGAGTGTCGAAATATGTTTTGAATATTTCCATATTGCTCAGCGACTAGGTTTGTGGACTGAAGAGAGTGTTAAGAAAGTTATCGATCGATTGGTGATTGGATGACTCAGTGGCCATTGCGGTTGGTTCCCGTACAAGGAAATTAATTAACTATCCTTTGCTTCGTAATCCCCTAATTACTTCCTTTTTCCTTTATTGCTTTATGTTCCTGAGTCTGTATTCATTTCTCATTACATTGCACATATTGCTCTGCTTTTCCTAAATCTACAAACTTTTTTTATCATCTCTTATTTATTTATCCTCTTCTCAAAATTGCGACGTTACAATCGCTCGGCCTCAAACTGCTGGCAAAACATTATCAAGAATACTTTCTGAATATAAAATGTTGTCAAGAATTTTGGATGATGCTCGAAGTAGGGACTTTGCATAGGTTTTACGAGCGCAAAATATAATCCCATACTCCTGTAAAACAATAACGAGAAATTATAGATCGGAAAAATTATATTCCGATCCGAATCCGAATTCCGAATTATAATACGAAACATTATAGACGAGAAAGGAGAAATTGCGGGGAAAGGAACCGACCCATCGTGCTTAAATTTTACGGGCGTTCTTGAGTAATTTTGATTCTCTCTAAGGTGCCCAGCTTATGGATACGATACGAAGTCGACAATTTCCGATCAAAGCAACCACGGGGTTGAATTATGTGGTTTGATTATCATTGATTAAAAACCGCAGGCAGCGATGGGAAGTGAACAGAATTCCTTTGATGGAATATGAGAATTTCGCGCTCCGGGTTTCAAGATTAGAAGATGAATATCTTTAGAGTGGCATGCTCTACTTATTCTGTGGCCGAGTTATGCCATAGTGGGCCTAACATTAAATGCGTAGGGTGTTGCGTTAACATCGCGTAGTGCAATATGTTTTGGTTCCTTCTAGGACTTTGTCATATGTGTTGTCACACACCATGAAGGTGACTTGTAGGGTTATTAATAGTTTTCTACATATTTCCCGGATCGTCTCCTCCTGGTCACTTGACCGAGGATGGCACGGAAGCAGTCAGATTAAAGAGAATGGAAGGAAGAATGAACAAGGGTGAAAAGAAAGTTGAAGGGATGTCCTTGCGATAGCATTCAAGGTATTATGTAGATCAGGTTTCGGCAAAAAAGGGAATTCGGAAAAATCAAGACAATTTTATAATATTATTATTATAAATAAGATGATTGTTATGAATAAACGGCTCGGCCAGAGTACTTAAGTCTTTCATACCCCTCGGCAGTCAAATTCTCTATTTTACGCCATTTCCATGAGCCATCCGTTCACGTAAAAAACCTTTGACTTTTGTTATGCCAGTTCAGTTGACATTTAATCGGTTATGAGGCCAATAACAACATATCTGTTTGCTCGGTGAAAATGTAACGCCAGCTGTTCTGTCGTAACTGGATGTAAAATTCCAGACGAGCGAATGTTTTTACTTTCACATTCGCCATCATTAACCTTACTTCGCGTGCCCGTAACTCACCTTAGGTTGGATAAATATGGTCCAGCGTATATCCACTTCCTTCTACAGATCTCATCTTCGACCTAGATGGCGTACCAGTCGATACGTGGCGATTGCGAGAACTGCTTGGTAGTCGTAGCTCTTCGGGGGAGGCGGCCGACAGCTTAGTGTCATTAATTGGTAAATTGGAAAGAGTAGAATTTTTCGTGAAAGGAGGTGCTGTGGAGAGATACCTGGTGTTGAAAATTGCTTGCTCTTAACCAAAGGCGTCCAGGGTCCTTATTCTCTTTCTGAAACTCTCGTGGTATCCAAGGGATACCAAAGGTTTTTCGGGACTCGCGTTAACTTTTTGTAAACATTCTAATGAGGAAATCAATGAAACGCAACCTCGGTTTCGTTGCTGGGGAGATAACCGAGGTTGCGTTTCAAACGAGAATACGGGCCCAGGGGTCCACGGTTTAACGTCCTAACCGAAGGACCGAGTGCTGAACTCGAGTGCTATCCATACAACATGCTAAATTGGGGACCGGTGTAGAAAAATCTCTGCTTCTCCCGGGATTAGTGCCCGGAATGTACTACAGCCATCGCACAATGCCATCCCCATTGAAATTAGCGCGTCATATTGAACACAGAAATTAGTTCAAATGGGCATAGGAAACATTTTATAGTATGGATATTACCTTAGAGTAAGTAGGTGTAATATAGAGGGCTCACCGCATAGGGCAAAACGGTTATACGTTTTGGACGTAGTACTGGAAGGTTTCCATATTTTTCGCGTTACGGTACAAACGATATATATCGCTTTCGTCTTTCTAATCGACTTAAGCTGCACATAACGGGTGCTTTTCATTTAGGTACGGCGATAGCCGATTATCGAACGCAGGTGCCGTCGATCGTCAGGATGCAAATGAATTGAAACACAGCTGGCACCGGCTTTTCGCGCTTGCGCTGCCAGTTTAGTGAATTGGAGGGTAAATACGGAAGTAGCAACGAAGGGAATCGTCCGGTAAAGTTCCGGTCCGAATCAGCCATCCAATTCACCAATTTTGCTCGGTAAAAGGTAATGTGATTGATTTTAGTAATTTTTTACGTATGTTAGTGTAATGGCATAGAAGTATTTCTGGGGTTCTGATTGATAAATGCCGTAGAATACCTTTCCTGTGTCTGCGAGTTTGCAAAAAAATAATAATCTGGGATCTGAACAGAGACGCCAAGTAAATCTTCATTTGTTGATACATTGTTTTACGTGACGTCATATTACGCCAACAGATTTTCATCTGTTCGGCTCTCCTTTGAGCAGAGAGCCACCGGCAACCGGCGATAGACGGCGATCCAGCTACATCGAAAGCACCGTGGCGTGGCGATCGCCGTCTATCGCCAGCTGTAGCTGCAAATAAAAAGCACCCAACATATGTTTTTGTTGTAGTTTTGTTATTTTATGATAATGGTGCGATATGCCTTTGCATAAAGTCAACATTCATATGAATAAGTTAACATGTATCTCACTAAAATAAAAACAGATTTTGTCACAAGGGGGATTCCTTGTTGCTTCATTACAAACACATAATCCATGACTCCAAGGAACAGACAGAGCAGGTCTTTAGACACTTCTCGATTGTGTATATTATACTTACTTTATGATATTACGTATTTGAGGTTGGCGTAACAATTGGAACTTCGAAAATACACTCTCTGGAACAAGCTTCGAAAATTTCTCATGTCACCAGGTTTCAGACCTGATTGCATGCGACGGATTTGCTCAGACGCGAGAGTAAGCAGCAAATAAGGCAATATGCTTGAACGAAGGCGAGGGGGGGACGAAGGAACAACGCGGCGATCCGAATGGAATCTGGGTGGGAGGCGATATGGTAATAGTAATCCGGGAAAAAGAATGTCGGCAGCCGAAAACCCCGCGCGTGGTTTTGGTCGAGTCGAATTTTTCAGGGTTTCCGCCGGATGAGAGGATGAAGATCAAGAGGGGGGGGACGGAAGATTGGAGGAATCGGCTTGTGGGGAAAGAACTATATGTTTTATATATACATATATATAATACGTATGTATGGCAGGCAACCAGGGAAGGAACAGAAAAGTGCGACTTCCCTGATGTTTTTTTCACGGGAAAAATATGACAAAAAGGAAATAAAAAGATTGCGGTGGTCGTGCAAACCGCGGATCGATGTACTCGAGCTCCTCCCTCCCCCCCATTTCCTTCCACCAGCACGCTTTTGTTCACCCTTCTGGTCCCACTCTCAGCCAATGCTATCCCACCCCCCTGTCAGGCCCCAAACCCCCAATACCCCACCCCATTATCCCTCGCGTGGCCCCTTTTTTCTTGTCTCCTCTTCCTCCTTCAGCTGAATGCAGGTTTCGGGGCGCTCTTCCCCTTCCTATAACGCGAGCTCTCGAGAATGTGCGACCCTGGCTTTCGGAGGGCGACTCGGAAGGCTTTGGGTTAGCGCACGCGTCCCGTGTCGCATTGTTAATATAGTTGTCCCTCAGGTGGGTTCCTGGGGGCTATTTTATGCGGATTTACCCTATCTGCGGAGGAAATATATGTATCATCATCATCGGTCAACAATCCTAGGATTGGTTTGACGCAGCCCTCCACTCGGTTCTTCTATCGGCCAACCTCTTCGTATTGACGTCATTGCCCGTTTTTACATCCTTCACAACCTGTTCCATGCATCTCATACGAGGCGTGCCTTTTCCGTTCTTCCCGTTTACTTTTCCCTCGACGATTATCTTCATTAGGCCATCGTGTTAAGGTTTAAGTTGTCCCATCTTCTCTTTAGAGTTTTCATCAGACTTCTATTTTCTTCCACTCTTCTGAGGACTTCTTCGCTTGTCACTCGGTTGATCCATTTTATCTTCATTATTCTTCGGTAGCACCACATTTCAAATGCTTCCAGCTAAACACTGCACTGCCGGTTGCTTAACGAGGGAACTCGCTTTCGCCAGTGTAAATACCAATCGACTTAAATTAAATGCATGTGTTGAAATACTAGACAATTACATATTAGATACGTTCAGGACATGTGGAGTATAACGCGACCAAGAACGAAATTCTACGACACCCCAGTTTTGAAATGCTAACCTTTTATAAAATTGAATATATATATATTTCTGTCATTCTTCAAATTTTGGTTGTAATTAAACGCCTTATTATTGAATTATGAGTCTTCAAAGGTGGCTCTTCGCTCGAACACCGTCTAAAACCGGAACTTTTTATGTTACAACTGTTGTAAAAAATATGAAAATACGTTCTAAAAAAGTAGGTCTGCTATTCAATAACGCAGAATGAATCAAGGAAAATTACGGTGTGATTAGTTTTTCTGTCGGCCTAGCTGTTAGTTTTTTATTTGTATTCAAACTCGAGTGCACATAACTTCTGCGCCAACACTAAGCTCTTTATTGTTAGGGCATTTGTTGAGCACTTAACTTGTGGAATTGATTTTGCCCTACTAGTTTACTCTTTCGGTTTTCTTAATTAAGTCATGACATGATTGCCCGAGTACACATGACCTCCTTGCTAGGTACTTTAGCTTTAGTTATTGAGGTATGTTTTAGTCTCACGTGTAGCCATCTCTACCTTACTAATTTTATTTTATGATAATCGCTAGCTGAGTTAGCCTGGTAGGTAACGTGTTGGCCTCTTAATCCAAGCGTCTCGAGCTTAATTATGATCTTCCTACTACCTTTTTTAGTAGGTTTGAGGACTGAGGTCAGATGGTACAATATAACCTAAGCCTTTGGAGCATCTAAAAACCAAATCAACCATAACTTCTGCTCCTAGCGTATCTTCCCGCAGTTTCTCTTGTTTGAGGAAATTATGATCCGATTATCCCTGGTAATACTCCAAAAAATGTTTCAATCTTAGAATTCCGTTATCTCGATAATGCTCTTAAAATGTGCATCGATGTAAAAGATTGAGTTCGCTGGAATTAGTTTTAATCATATGCCATGTTTGCTATGGACGAATATATTCCTAATTTCAAAATGTTTTTAGTGGTGGACCGCTCGGTTTGTACGTACTTTTATTTACGTATCCTCATCTATATCTAAATAATACCTTGCAAGTCTCGGTGATGGCGTGTGGCAGGTGGTGAACCATCACCAGGCATACAATATTAATTAAAGAAAGCACTTAATACCATGCAGGCATGCAAAATAATACTATTTGATTATACACTTCCATGAAATAAGGAAACGCAATTCAACCACCCAGAGGAAAAAGTATGCATCTAGAAAACGTGAAATTTGAGGTATAAGTGATACAAATTTGTTCGCTAACACAAAGTAACGTAATGCTTCCGATCAATTAGTCATTTCTATGAATAAATTAAATCATGAACTTACATTTCCTAGAACATACATGAGTTAGTTGTGTTAAAGCATTTAATGTGAAAGAAGAAAAGAAATCAAAAAAATTTAATTTCTATACCAAAATCTACAATACCTTTTCTGTTATCCCTATGCATCTTCGCGGTAATCTATTAGTGTCCCTAATTATGCGCAGAAAGAATCCTTCAACCTGTCCGTCTTACTAACTATCTCTCCTATTTTATCTTCGTGAACTAAGCTTTCGTAGTACACTGATGTTTTTTATATACTCGAAACATCTTCAGTGAACCAGTGTGCTCCGTGAGCACCACCGGAAAATATAAAACGAATGAGAAACCAGTGGTTTTTTTACGCGTACCATTTTTCGTGGCGGTAAATTCATGATGATCGCGTCACACGAACCCTTCTCTTCGAACGCGAAATGGATTTTTTCCCCGACGCTTGTGCGTCTGCGCGCACGCGATATAAATGTCGCGGTTATATGTCTGGGGGATACGTTAATTATTTCCTGGCTCCGGGGTGTTCGAAAGGAGGAGGAGGAAGAGGGTATTATTTATTTTTTTGTTGCGAGGGTGACTTGATGGGTTGGATTTTGAGAAGTGTGTGTGTGAGGAAGTTTCGTTTTTTAGGAGCCTGTTGGTTTGTCCCTTTTCGACCTCCGTGGAAGAAAAGACTTAAGGAAAAGTGTAGGAAGGGGGTGAGAATTGGGGTAAGGGTGACGATGAAAAGAGGGAAGGGTTGGAAAAACGAGTTGGGGAAGGATGACGGGGGAGCGAACGGATTTGACTCCTCGGTCGCCCTACCTGCCATCAGACCGCGCTGTGTCGTTAATTATTCCCTTTTAAAGAATTTCTCGGACGTTACTTGTTTATAAAAAGGTTTTCAGGGTTTGTTGGGAGAGTGAAGGGAAGGTTTGGGTGGCGTCATGTTGCTCCGTAATTAATTCTGGGAGGAGGAAAAAATTCGAACGTTGGCCTGCAGTCCTGGACGAATTTTACGCTGCTCATTTCGCTGGTCTTTTGATGTGATAAACCTGGGGAACCTTATTTGGCAGCCCTGCGCTGTAGTCAACGCAGAGAGAAGAGGGTAGAAAGTGAATTTCCAAACGATATAAATCTACATCTACTAATGCTGATTTCAAATAAGGTGTGTGGGAGGAAGTGAATCAATTCCAAATGCATATGTAGGTAATACGTGCACGCAATAATAGATACAGTGTTGCTTAATAAGAGTAACCTGTTAGACACGCATCCATCAGGCATGGGCTACTGAATCACTATGCCGGTATATCACATTTTAATCTACTTCTACTGAGTACCTTGCAAAGGCATCTCAAGGGTGTGCGGCAGGGGATTGAATAGGCATCGAACATGCGCAAACAGTGAATTCTCCGAAATCATTTGCCGACGTATTGGTGGCTGACTTCGCCATATTTGTCGCTTTATATAGCCAAAAGGGTCGGTGAGATCATCTATGATTATCTGGTTTGATCATTCCTCCTCGTTACCTTTATTTATGTCAGTAAAATTCGAGTTCAGGCACCAAAGCCCATGGAGACGATGTCGCAGTCAGCCAAAGAAACGTCGGCACCTGAAATACAAACCCGGTGGGAATCCGAGAATAATTTATTCATATCGTATGCCGGAAAAACTTCAAATCTAAAATAGACTAATAGTTTCAGTACAGCTCAAACAGAAATTAGTGCCAATATCATGCATAAAGGAATTCTTAAAGACTTAAAAAGATTTTACTGAACATTCAGGTAGATTATTAATGTAAATACTTTGTAACTACAAATTAATTACATAATTTTTACGTAGATTTCGACGCGTAGTGTCATATTATGGTGATCAAACAGAACATATTTCGATCTTCTGTATAAGAATGAAATATTTAGTGGTAAGGAGGACCGGATGCGTGGAAAACAATGATTTAATGCTTTCACAATTGCCCAGATTCAAAATTTATAAATTTTCTTTTCGGCGTATTCGGGCTCCTTTTTTCTTCTTGTGCAAAATTTCTGGAGTGAAGGATATCCAAAGGGCATTTTGCAAATTGTGATTTAGGGTTCTTTATCAGGAAACTAGCCTGGTGTTCTTTGTTTCGCTTCTGGAAATACCTCCTAGTTTGTCCCACATACACTGCAGAACATTCAAATTATGCTTCGTAAACACCACTTTTTTCTTTCTCAGAAGTGGGTCCTTACTTTCAAGAGACCTGAGTTATTGTGAACGCTGGATTGATGTATTCTTTGCGTACGGCTTTCACTATGGAGGTTACAAGTGACCGAAATATGGGTACCTTCTCCACTTATCTGTGGATTCTTCCGTGGTACGTATTGCTGCTGAAAGTTGCTTTGGTGGCTAACTCAGGTTTATCTTGGTACGATTTAACAATCATTTAGGATACTGTTGTTTATAGTTATTTGGTTTTCGTTCCTAATTATTTTTCCAAGTTTGAAGGAGACAAGAGAATGAATAGAACTCGGTGACTCATTTTTTGCTAGAGTTAGCGTATTGCAATTATGTTAAAAAAGAATCGCTGCCAAAAAAAATAATACCTGAAACTATTTCACATTTAAGGAGATTTAGAAGAAAAAGTAAAACCAATCATTGCACTGTTAATGGTTTATGCACAATTGCAAAAAAATATCACATAAGCTATTTTAAAAATCTCCTTGGAAACTTCGGTTTAATCAGTTCTTGTCCTTTATGGCTCACTAAAAGAATTATATTCTAAACTACACTTCTCTAACGTCTATCTCTCTAATTTTAACTTCATGCTCTAGGCTATCATAGTGCATCGGGTTTTCTTAAATATATCTTTAAAATCTTCAGTAAAAGGTCCCATTTTGCATGGGATACAACCTGTTCTACAACCTACGATCTGATGCAACCCCGACGCGCCGAGGGTGAAGGTTTTAATCTTAGAATTCAGTGGGAATGAAACATGAAGTTTTCCCTGGTGGGAATTTCTCACGGACGCGATCCTTCGAGTGGAAAAATATACACTTTGCCGCCTCGGAAATGATTCAATAAGTCTAGCAGCGCAGTGCGAGACTTTGCCCTCCCGTCCATCCAAGCGATCTGTTGATTTCTCAAGTTATTTCCCCCGCGATAATTTCGTTTTCTCGCAGCTCCTGAGAAAAGTTCTCGCATGCCGTATGCACGGAGGGAAATCTCAGTGGGTTTTCTATCGTCACGCCCCTCCACCCCTTAATTAATGAAAGACAAATATTCGCAATTCCTCTGGAGATCCGGCTGTCTAGACTCTTACTCTCTCACCTTTGAGTTCCTTTCTCGTATTCCATTTGGGCCAGAAAGGATTTATTCGCGTCTTTGATTGGCCCGGAAGGTCTTGAGCAATCCGAATCTGAGGAGTTCCAGACGGTGAACGTATTGAAGGAAATTCCCTCGGGTTTGACGATCAAGTAATGGTCGTAGCTTCAACGATGAACTTTATTCTTGTCATAATGGCCTTTTTATTCCTCGCCTAATCTCATCCCTAGTGATTCAACGGCGAGGAATCATTCCCGGAACTGCTCTTTAGTGAATTAAGTCTTAGTTTCGCACTTTACATCAAGTTGGAACGTACCGGAGATGTTCAGCCCAATTAATTATTCTCACTGTTATCCAAAAAGACAGTGGTACAAGGGAAGTCTAGTTATGTCCCTACCGGCGTTGAAATTGACTTATTCTTTTATGATTGTTACTCTTGTTTTTTATCATCAAGCTAAGCTAAGAGGTGTTTTCCTCATGGAGGATGACTTTTCTGCCCGATAAAAACGTTAATAAGCCACAACGTTAAATGATTATTTACCGTTTGAAGTTGGCTGCATGTAAACTTGAATCTCAGGTTTTGCAGCGAGAATTGTCGCTTAAAAGGTTTCCGGGAACAGCTGCGTATGACACTTTGAGGCGAGACGCAGGTTTTATCCCGAGAAATATTTTATAATCGGCGACTAATACGCGAGGCTATTGATATTGAAAAAATGCCACCAAAATTTCAATCGAGACGTCGGGAACAGACTAAATTCTGCGTGGAAGCGGCTCTTCCGAAAGAATACAGACCCAGGGATAGTTATAGGGCATATATAAACAATAGCGTTGCTGAACTCGACCATGACGAAGGGCAAAGTGGCATAAGTCATGTGCGGGTGGCATAAGTCATGTCTGAGTGCGGGGGTCATCTGACGTCTGGGTCATTCCCCACCATCGACAAGGGGAGGGGTAAGAGTTTGCTGGCCTGACCTTATAAATACTTCGCCCCTCTCCAATCTCATTATATATCCTGAAGAAACCCCCAGCAATGGTCGAGAAAGCTCGAGCACCGACAAAGTGTCATACGCAGCTGCTCCCGGAAATCTTTAATGACGTTGGCTGCATTCCTTTTTTTCTTGGATAATTGGTTTCCATCGCACGGAACGTGACTCGAAATGTTTTGCAATTATTTTTTTTAGCGAAACTTTAACGAGGAATCCGATTTTCTCGCTATGATTAGACGTCTGAGGACTTCAGTATCTCCGAAGACTGTGCACCATTTGCGCCAAGGTTTTGGACCTCGAATCGGAAAGTGAAACGCCTGCGTCGAGTGTCTTATCGATTTTTCGAAGAGATTCTTGAGGACGCATGCAATTAATTCCCGAATAAGGGTTGAAACCTTTTGGATACCTGGAGCCAACATCACCCTTAAAAACCATTGATATTCTAGTAATTTTGTCTTTCTCCATAGCCACCGAATTTTCTATTACAGATTATATTATGGCTGTTATTCGCCACTCTCCTAACGGATGCTTGCTTCAAATATACATCTACATCTACGCGATACCCTGCAAGCCACCGCGAGGGTGCTTGGCAGAGGGTGAATATCACTGAGTATGCACTATAGACATGAAAACATGCTACTATAGGGTCTCAGGCAACTAGATTGTTAGTATCTACATAGTAATTAATTGGTTGTTAATATGTACATGCGTCATGCACTACAGACTATTATAAAATATTTCACCTACCTATCCCTTTGCTATATAGGTGCTGTACAGAATTTATTTTGCTTCCTTGCGATGAAAAGCCTAGTTCGTGTACCTGGAATTTTCTTTCACGAAAATGTGCGGAAAATGTTCCCAACCCAAAGTTCATCACTTTTGCTCTAACATTGGGACGAGATACTAGAGATCTTTCATCTGTTGGGTCGAATAAAAATAACATCTGACGATCTAATTCTGGATCAAATATTTTCCTCTCCTCCAGTTATAATTGTGATATTTGTATCTTAATAGTTGTAATCTGCATCTACAAAGTGCCCTACAAATTACTTCAGGGGCATTTGGTATGGTGTCGATAATGACCAAGCATTACGGAGGTTTATTTAGGGGGTAAATAATATTCCCTACCACATACCCTCGAGCTGCTTGTGGAGTACTCTGTAGAAGTAATTATATTCACTTGAAATAGTACTACAGTACTAATAGTCAGTTGCATATAACTTGTAGGTTTTGTGTTACCGGGTTTCTCTGCTACGTTATTCCAATATTCGGAAGATAGCGTTTCGTACCCATTGCAAGATACATCATCAGATCTATGATACGTGCAGTTGAATAGATAGATAATAGAGCATCATAGATCTGATGATGTATCCTGCAATGGGTACGAAACATTATCTTCCGAATATGTGAATAGCGCAGCAGAGAAACTCGGAAGCTCAGAACCTACAATCATATCTCTGCGAAAGCCTTCAGCAGAAAAATGCATATAACTTATTTAAAAAATGAAGTAAAGACGGCGAATTTTCGCTTTTTTAAGTAGGAAAGATGTCTAACTGAATTATAAAGAAATAATGCCAATCCATATGGGCGTCCTGCCCGTTTATGCGGAGCCTGGTTCAGCAAGGCTTTTGTAATCCATTAAACAAACTGAATAAAAAGGAAATATTTAAATTTTCCACCCTGAGAAATTTTGGCCGATTCGTTCTAAGGTGAGCGAGAGGTGGAAGTCTCTGACTTAATTTTTTGAAGAACGGTAGCAAAACATACGTTTCACGCTGTGTGCTGCACTGTTTTCCAAATCGAAATTCGGAGAAACGCAAAGAGGCTTATGATTCGTCTCCACGGTCCGGGCGAGGTATTAAATCGCACCACGGATGGAAAGCCGCGTGGAAAGCTTTCAAGTTCGAAACGCTTCAGTTTTCCACGAATCTCGTGCCGCAGTGTGGGATAATTCATTGCGCTTTTCGCTCCGCCACCGTTTTCGCCGTCCCCCCGGGAACGCGTAACTGCATTCTTGCATGCGGAGAAAGCAATTAGGGGGTGAGCTGGTAGTCGCATATCTAGAGCACGGCATCAGTCAGCTTCCCTGCACACATTTTATAACTTTTGACTCCTCATGGGATCTACGAGTGGATTTTATGACCACAAAGAGGGGTAAAATTCGTATGAAGTATGTAGTGATTACGATAAAAAATGAAAATAAAACTGCTGGGTAGCTGATTGTGATAATTCATTGTATACAGTAAACTCCGTAACGACTCTGAGTAAATCAAATGTCATGTCAATAATAATTTTGTAAGTTTCTCTTAAATTTTTTAAAGTGCGTATTTTATTTGCTTGCGAAATGTTACGCTGAACCTCAATTTATTGCAATTTTAAGGTGCGCTCGAAATAGAGGACTATGTGATCACTGAGCCAAAGTGCACAAGAGATTTCATTCTGTATTCTAATTTAGAACGCCGGGATGTCGCTAAATGCTCAGCCTTTTCGCACTAATCCTTAGCAGCAACCCATGCCAAATGATGGATGTTAATGTTTTTGTATTTAAGCACTTGTATCGAAGAGTAATCCAATATGAATAGAGTATCAAAAAGAGAATAACCAATTATGATGCAGTAAAATGTATCTCATAGAATGTTCTCTCCTACGTTTATGTGGTTCGAAAATGTTTTGCCACCTTCGGTAAACTTACACTAAATTTTATTGGAAAAAAGAGCCAGTTTTTGGGCCTTAAAATCCGATCACTCATCTTTGTGTGTTAACTGTTCTGTTACCTGTAGTCATATCAACTTCAGATTTTAGAAAAATGTTGTATTCAACAACATACAAGAAAATTAATTTGTTGCAAATGGTGTGGCGTAATTTATAAAAACCTACGTCATGTACAGTCTAAGTTTACCACATATGTTTAATTCTAACTTGAAACCATGTATTCTTGTTTCTATCGTAATAAGAGGCGGGGGTGAGGTCATTTGCGGCATTAAGGATGGTCAGTTATCTGATCACGGGCAGGTATTGTAGGGGATAGTAGAAGAGAAAAGATGGAGAGGAAGAAAGTCCGTCACTAGTCCAATCGTATCGAATAGCACCAAATGATCGCCATTTTAACGTTCCGGCCAGCGTCGGATGGTGTGTTTCACTTGCGTGTGTATCTACTTTTCGTGCGGCACTCATTTAGGGAATCCAAATGAGGAACCACTACTCATGGCATTAGTACTGAGTATATGAGACTAGTACATTGATCGATACACCAACCCTTTAACACATATCCTTACGTAATTAGAAGCTTTCGTAATCGCATGTTTAAAAATGATGAAAAAATTCTATTAGTTCTAGGGAATTTAAGGAGAGTTGTGCTATATTATATTTTCAATGTTTCTCCTGTCTTGTTTATATTTTTTTGTAGTTTTTCTTGTATAAACTCTCATCATTGCCATAAGTTTAAGAAATACCTCTACCCTAAGCGGTGTTAGTTGCAATGACATTTCTTTATTCACGGTGGAGTACTCTCCTGTATTTCAATCCATTTCCATTGGTGTTGCTTCCTGAATCTAAACTTCTTTTTTACATTATTTTGCTATTTTGGGTGGTCTCATGGTCGCAATCTTGTGGGCATTTCGACCTAAAACTGTCCGTTATAACATATGTCAAAGTTTACTGGCAGAAAAAAATTATACGAGGAAGGCCGGTTCTGCTGATAAATTAAACAAAAATAAGGCCGGTAATAGACGAGCGTGTGAACTATAGTTCAAATCAACTTATTTGAAATTTACTTGAAGTATCATTTAATGATTGAAGGTGTTTTTGAAATATATCATCATGAATTCATTTCAATAACGATATAATACCGCACTTTCAATGAACTTCTCGGAATGGATTTGACCTGTTCTCTTACGCACACACAAGCTTTCCTATCGGTAATCGGTAGAGTACGAGTACTATACAATGGAAGAGTTAATTTGATGTCACATTACCACTAAAATCAAAGTTTGAAGCATTGACATGGTGTAAGGTTTTCATGATGTCTATCAATGAGTACTCTTAGTCACACAGAATTTTATTTCACAATCGACCGATTTCGGCAGTTACGTCATCTCCAGGTAACAAATTAGGGCTAAAGCACACAGAACGTGCTTCAAAAAGAAAGACGATTCGTCTGCATTCGCCCGGCACCTTCTTGAATTGAACCACCAAGGTGACTTCCACCCAGAGGTCATTCAATACGCAGAAAAGGACTAAAATTGGACGCATGTGAGAAGCGGGCGATCGGCCTGGCGAGGAACTCCAACTGCCTCGTCAACGACGTCACTTTCCCTAACCAGTCTCCGTTGTTGCTCGTCACCTTACCTACCCGCAACCCCCTCTCCCCACCCTCCGCCCTCCCTCCACCATGACTATATATACTGGGATTGATCTAACTATTGTTACCTGAAGATGGCGTAACTGCCGAAACCGGCCGATTGTGAAATAAAATTCTGTGGAAGTGACTAAGAGTACTCATTGATAGACATCACATTACCACGCTTGCTGCCTGGTAAACCCAGGCAATTTTCCATCTCTTGGTTCCCTAATCTATTTCTTAAGGACTCAAACTACCAATTCTGACGGATTGCCTGATCTCACGTGGTACTCTGATCAAATATACCACATTGTTTAGAACAAAGTATCGCGCAACGTAATTTGCGATGTATGTATGTACATATTTTCTACACTATTTTTTTCAGACTCGAAACTTTGGAATTATAAGTTTGAGTTAATGAAGCAAACGTGGTTAGTATTTTTCACCCGAATGTTTTCCGGTAATAACTTGAAATGACCGATGTTTTCGTCCCCTGTCACGTGCCCTAGTGATGGGTTATAGGATATAGTACAGGTGTAGATATAAATTGTCATATTCTTCTGGATCCTCTCGCTCAAGCCAGCCATGGCACACCCGTATACTATATATGAACGGTTCCCGCGTTCTCGTCGCGGTGCTGTTGTTTATTCCCAGGGGGAGTTAGTTCTCTTGCGTCGTTCTCGGCTAACCTTTTTGTCGGCGTCACTTCATGATTCTCAATTTTAACCCTTAAACTCTATATTTTCACCGCGGTTTCACCCCGAGGGGGGGCGATATTTTCCGCGGGGTTTGCTGCGTGTTGTATATCCTCGCTGATTCCCCGAATTTAAGGGGGCGCTGTTCGTTTCAATTAGGCCTGCAGGGAAGGGTGGCGCACTCCATTATGCGAACCCCTCCCTCTTTCTCCTCTCCGGTGTCTGAAAAACGTTCCACGCGGCCCTCCCCAAAGGGGGAACGGAGGCATAAGGGGGGGGAGGACCCTGGGGAAGGGGTTTCGTCGGCTAACGCGCCCTCTCGTGGCGTGAATAGGCAGCCGCACTCAGTCACCGCCTTGGCGCTTTGAGTGCGATGCCGCGGAGAGTGGGGTACGAAAAACGGAGGAGAGCATTATCTAACTCTCCACCTCTTTTCCGAACCGAAAATGAAGAGGGAGGGAGGTTTCTAAAATAACGTTGGTGCTCTATCGTGAGGTGTGCAGAGTTGGTTTAGCTCTTCTATTATTTATAAATAGGGTCCGTGCATGAGTTTTCATATTTTTTCTCTGATAACACGCTTAAAAATATTAATAAACCAGCAGAAGATTCCCGTAGAAATTTAACTGGAGGGAGAAAAATTATAAATACATACGGTATTAAGTATTTTTGAAAATTCCGTAAAAGGATGAAGCCGATCTCGTTCACGGTCCGCTATAATTGGCTCATATTCTATTCAGGAATTCTAATATCTAATTAATTCCAATGTAAACACATATCTTCTTTCTCGGAAATGATGACGCGATGCATGGGAAGAATGGTATGTTTGAAAACGCAGGCTCGTGTATCGTTTCGGCACTCTTCTGAGGATTGTGGAGGAAAGGACACAATAAGGTCCACGTCCTAGTATTTTATCTTTGTTTACCTGATAAAATGCTTAAAACTATTGATAAAAAAATGAAAAAAATATTCTCCAAGACTGTTTAGGCAGAAAAAATTCGGACCGAAAAATAGAACTCATTTTTTCACCACGAATACATTTTTTCCTGGCACACATTTTTTCACACCACCGGCTCACACAAAATAAAAAGTATCCTGAGAGACCTTTACCCCATCATAAACCAACCTAACTACATCACGTCACCTTCCCGCCTGCCCTTCCAAAACATACAAAAAAGCACCCAATCTTAGGAATATTCTTAGACCCACCCGACCCACTCTTCAACATGCTCCTTTCCTTCCTCTTTCTCTTCACCTTACAAGCGTCCGAGATGTAAATGCTGTCCTCTCCTCCACTCAGCCTCCTCATCGGTCCTCAACAAATCCTCCTCTACGCCCTCCTGCCTTTCCACCAACGTAGTTTACCGCCTCTCCTGCATTTTCTGCCCCTCCTTCTACATTAGAGAGTGCACTACACCATTAGCTATCAGGGTGAACTACCACCGGCATTCCACCAAAATTCCTCCATTCTATGAACCTATCCCTAAACATACTGCCCACCACAATCAGACTTTCGACAATTGTTTTTCTCTTGCCATAGTAAAAGTTCTTTCTGAAAATGCCACGGAGTGTTGAAGTGAGATCTCGTGAGTCGGCTCGTATTTGGGTAGAAAGAGCGTATGAAAAGCCAGGTTTGAATCTTTCCCACTAGAGGCCACCACTTCCTTACCTCTGCCACTGTCTCCCGCCCCACTCCGGTACCCATTCTTACCCCCCCCCCCCACTCTTTCACTCAAGTAAATTTTTCTCTGGTTTTCATCCGGGTTACACTCTCCATTGCCCTGAAGACGAAGAGCGAGTCGGTTAGCGAAACTTCGGTGGAGATGGAGAGTTTAACCCAGATGAAAACCCGAGAAGAATTTACTTAGTACTCTAACCATCACATTTTCCTGATTCTCTATAATTTCCTACAGTACTGGTATTATGTTGAGCAACATTCATTTTTAAGAATGTTGATTTAGATCGCTTCATCTCATGTAACCTTAAGTAACGAAAGGATTCCTTATAAGGGATGGAGAAAAGAAGAGCCCTATAGCAACGTTAAAAGGAATACGAAACAGCTCAATCAAATTAATTGGTCATTATGTGATAGATGATGGCCTGACGAAGACAGCCGTCAAGGTAAAGGAAAAGGAAGGGATATTCGTTTGAGATATATAGAGCTAGTGGAGAAGAATCAATGAGTGATGAACGCAACACTAAGGGAAAGGATCGAATTTCGAGAACCATGGAAACCAGCCTTTTGTTATTGTTTCTGCCAGCTCATCTTTCAGTGGTCTCCCCAAATTTTGCTCCGGGCCGGAGATTTTTTGAGGGTAATATAAATTATCCTTCGCGTGGAACTTAGATGTCACTGCGAACGCGATCGTGGCAAAGGGCGATTTTCATTATCTTGCTTGTAAATTATGATATTGACTTTCGAGGCGTTTCCAAAAAGTGCCCTTCATTATTAGCCGTCGCCGTTCTTGCCTTGGTGCCCAAGTTGGCACAAATTCTTTTATCCCTGGTGACGTCTCGAACGCAGCTTACGGAGGATTAAACGAAACCAGCGGAATGCAAACCGCCTTAGTTACGGTGAAATTAATTGGAAAAATTAGTTGTGAAATTTACGGAGTGAGAACTCGCACGAATCCATAAATATCACCGATAATGATTCGGTCTCAGGCTGTCGTCCATTTCTTTGCCAGCTCGCCCCTGTGTGATATTCCCGAAATTTCTTCGGATCTCTCTTATTTTGCGAGTATTCTGACTTAATGTTTTCGGAGGGACCGAATACTGGAGGCTATATGTGCTTTCTCAGCTCAGAATTTTGATGAAGGGCAACCTTAGATTCGGTAGATGCCGGACTATGCATAACTCTCGATACGTGTACAGTTTTTCATAGCAGTTCAATGAGATCACGTAATATCGTGCACCTCCCATCAATACGTGGTCAATATAAAATACAGCGTACTTTTTTGTACATTGACTTCGAAAGGATTAGGCATAAAGATTAGCTGTATGCCGTCGTTGTGTATTGATTAGCCAGCAATGCACGAGACAGTTTTCCATTCCGTGAAGCGAGTCCAATTCATGAAGTAGTTGTATTGTTTCTTAGGGTTAAAAGCTATTTCCCATTTTTCAGAGTGCAAATTTCACCCCTTTCATTCAGTGAAGCTTGACTGTATTGATCAGTTTCTTTTGATTTTAACTCAACTCTCCCTTTTTCTCGCAGAAAGTTTGTATTACTTATATAAAAATCGAATTTACGATATAGTATAATATATAGTACAATGAACGTCGAATTGACTTTTCGGTTTAATTTACAGTTTTATTATTAATTTTCCCGAATTTTTTCGATATGATGAAACTGTCTTAAAGTGGATGTAATAGGGCTTGTATGATGAGATGCAGATATGGAATAAATCGTAAAAGTTCTGAGATAACTAAAGAAACGTCGAGGATATTTATTGACTACCGACTCCATGATTATCAAAAATCATTTGATAAAGTCTTGTCCACTCTGTTGTGAATGCTTCATAGTAGCCATCATAGCGACTACGTGTCCACGGTGCTTTCTGTTGAAGTCTGTGATGGTAAAGCTTAAACGCTCAACGTTTCGGTGCCGTAAAGAGACCTAAACGATTCCTCTGTTTGGGCTTCCACGTCGCATGTTATGCGTACTGTTGGCCAGAGACGACAGGCCCTTCGACGGCCCTCACCGTATTTCCCTTTAATCAAGTCATAAGTGAGGGATCAAAAGAGTAGGAAGTTTAAGGAGTGAGAGGACTAGTTCACTCAAAAATGCCGGTGAGCCACAATTGGGAGAGATATTTCGCTGAGGAAAATTTTCGTCCCATCGCGGGTTATTGAATCCTATTTACATAAATCCTCCCTTCCCCATGGGTTTTGATTGGTTACTATGTACTCAGTTTTCATTACCAAATTTCGTACAATTGTGTTTGCTATTGTTCCAGGCAAACGCCTGGGGAAAGCTCAGTGGTGGGAGTACCTACCGTTGGGTGGGGAAAAGGTAATTTATCGCTGCGGAAAGTCATTGTACTTGTTTGTATTTCCCTGATATATTACGCATATTATTTCAGGAAAATGATAACGTTATATAAAATGAGTGAATCCACCTGTGCCAATTGTGCTATTATATGGTAATTACACCTGTATTACTAGTTTAGGATTTTATTTTCGCTAAACACTGTCTTTGAGGGCAGAGGACGTAGGTTGGTGAATTTTGAGATGTGGGTCTGGATGAGGACGGAGAGGACTCCGTCCCAAGTTTTGAGTTCGTGTTGAGCTTAATGGCCGAGGTTGGGGAGTTGTTGGGAGAAATTTGATTGAGGCCGAAAAGGTGGATGAATTAAATTCTGAAAGGTATTGGACCGTTTAAAACTGCGATGGATGGCGGAATTATGAACAGGATCAGGAAAGGAAGGAATTGAACATGGATTCCCAGCAGCATGAATCATGGTTGAAGGAATTTAAAGTGGAGTGTAGCATTAAACGTAATAGTTAGCAGAAATGACTATATGGTTGAGTGGGACTAATTAAGGGAGGGATTACCAAAGAAACTACGTCAAAAATGTGTGCGTGGATTGATATGGACTGTGTGTCTTGCTTTTATTTTTATCACCGATAATCTCATGTCTGTCCCGCACTCGCATCGAAAGGAGAGGAGTAAGGATTGAATTGAAAGGGAATGTTGAAGGGGTGGAGTGAAACTCTGTGTCGGCTTGAGCCTACTCTGAACGAGGGCATTCGCATGTTTATGTTCTATCCGATGAAGATAGTTGTCAACTTGGATTGCTCTCCACGCGGTAACCAAATGGGATCCCTATGAAATATCTACGGGAGTATGAGTACAGCCCTCGGTGGGATGCCAATATTCTTGGCACCAAGCAGAAAAGTAATGGTTATTTTTTATTTGCTCCAGCGCCTATCCATTAATGCCAGTTTTTTTAATGCGTTATCAAGAAAATCTTTGTTTTTACTTCTTTCCTGTTATTTTGATAAAGCTGGGGCGACTGAATTCATTAAGGATAATGCATTCAGTTTCGATGAGCCATCGATGGTATCTTAAATGGTAAAATTGACTGGTGGCGACAGCCATAGAGTGGAATATGACTTTCAAATTTGGCAGTCGCATTATGTTGTCCAAAAAATGAATCCTACCTCTTTCGTTTTTCGTATTTTTTTAAGGTTCGTAGACCTAATATAGTGATAAATCCTTTTAAAAAAGTGAAAGAAGGAAACTGCTGTACATACATCTGGTTCCAATATAGAATCGTTAGAGTTCATTTGCGGAAGATTTTGTTTTTATACTAAAACAATTGACGATGATGGAGTGTTGTTGATTTTCTAATGGTGGAGATAGGCTTCCATTATGGAGATCACGTTTGTTCTTTTTCGAATGTACTGGGCGTTTATTTTAGTACGCTATTTTCCGCTTTAGTTCTGAATTTAGTCTTACCTCCCTTCATGCTGTCCATATAGCACGCCCTCTTATTCCCTCTGTCTATCTTCCCAGCATTCCATCCTCCGTAACGGCCTTCAATAAACTGTCGTCTTTCACTACTCGGCCCATATCTGCCTCCTCCTAATTTCCTCCAGCAACTTTCTCTCCTCCCCTCCACCACTTCCATCTCGGACCATCGTAACTTCTCCAATCTTCTCCATGCCCGCACCTAAAACGCCTACAATATTGTCTCCTCCTAAGTTCTGAATGATGGACGTGTAGATGGTAGGCGTGTCTCAAGTAATTTACCAACTTTCCGCCAGCTGTTTCTAGAATTCATGTGGAATAAATAAATATTTGTTTACAGACGATACTATTGCAAGCGTTTACACTTAATTTTCATTATTTTTATCATTAGTATTCTACGGGTGAAGATAGGTCTAAATAGACATTTAATTTTTCCATACCCTTACATTTCACACGATGTCCCTCTTCAGGCTCTCATGCCTCTTACCTCCCGTCATTCTATCCAAACTACCCGTTCTTCACCAACGTCTTCTTCGCTTACCCAACATTCTTCCCTCAATCACGTCTTTCAAAACTCCCCCGCCCTTAACTGCCTTCTCCGTCCACACTTTTATTATTCTCCTTATTTCCTCAATCAAACTTCTTTCCTCTCCTACTATCAGTAGAACTTCATCGTTGGTCCCCCTATGAACCCACTACTCCTTCTCCATTCTTCTCCACACCCACGTATTAAAAGCCTTAATCTACCTATTTTGATCTTTTCTTAAGGAGGTTCCACCGTGACTCCGCGATCCAAACTCCCGTAAGAGAACTATGTTATTTAATGAATAAATATCAATCCTAAAAAACATCTATATGGAAAATCATCTATAGGGTGATAACGCATGCACAATTTTTGTATGAGTATGCTATTATAAAGCGCGTCGTAGTTGCATTCTATTTTTTTACAAGTTGTTATAACTCATTTTGACTTCGGAACATGGCTGACGTGTTGTTGCCACGTTTAATTTATAAAGTGAGAATACATGCTAAATCCCGCTAATACGTATTCTAAAATAGGTTAAATATTTTCTTACTTATTTTTAAACTATTCCCTTGCAAATACAACTTTTTGTTTTGAATTTTATTAATATTAATATTTTTGAAAACTGTTTGGCAACTATGACGCTGCTACCATTTGGAAGCATTGGTATTAATTACACCATATCAATAGCCAATGAAATATTTAAATTACATAAAAAATATAAGAAGTACCTTGGTAAGGTATATTCCTTAATTAAGTTACTAAATAGGCTTTTAAGCACGTTCCGTCACAAGTACCGTTGCCAATGATAACAACATACTGTAGCGCCACTTCCATGTAACTAAGGCTTTCTGCTTTTTTTCGAACTAACATTTATTATTATCAAGTAAACAAGTGTGGTAAGGTGTGCACTTTTTTACAATACTAAATGCTACATAAAATTGCGCATCTTATATTAGTTTTTCGTCAAAATGACATTTCTCTTTACATTATTAATCTGCACATTTTACTGCAAGAGACATGCTCTGCCGTATAGCCACGTATAAAATAGCTGATTTTCATCGTCCTTTTTCTTCAAATATATGATGGAAATGCCTCATTATTTTATTGCCAATCGATAGAAGGGCCAAAAAATTGAGTGTCCTGAAATTTTCACAAAAATGTCATCTACTTCGTAATTCGGTGGAGCCAACTTAAAGCCCCTGCCTTCGCATCATATAGTGCCACACTCCTTAAACTTTTCTCTAGACTTTTCTTCTCTACTTAACGCCCCTGTCATTAGTTCACGCCTACGAGTAAAAGCTTCTTTTGCCAAAGCGATTCTCCTCCCGACTTCAATGCTGCTATACCCATTTTTCTCCGATACGCTTCTTAGATAGCTGAATCGCTCCATCGGCTCTATCTTCTGCCCTCCTTTTCTATTTTAACTGGCCCCTGATGTTCTTGAAATTCTCATTGCTTTCGTTTTCTTCTGACTTATCTTCATACCGTATCTTTATCTCTGTCTTTGAAACGCATCTAGTATTTTTTTAATTCCCAGGGTTGACTGGCTGACTAGCTCTTGGTCAACCGCGAACCTCACCGATTCAGTCAAATTTCAGATTCAGTCCCCCGACCTTCACACTTGTCTGGAGCTTACCAAGCCTCTGTCACCATTTCCTCAGAGTTTATGTTATTAAGTACCGGCGATAACGAACAGCCATGCCTAAAACCCCATCTGCCGCTCTCACTTTCGCTTTCTTTTCCGTTTGTAAATTCCGGATCAGCATTTGCACTGACGTCAATAAAATTAATGTTTTCCCAAGTTTTGTGAAATTCGGTTAAATTTGAAGATAAAAATACTAGGGAAAACAGGTAGACGTATTATATTTCTATCATTACGGTTACTTCATTTCGTTAGCGAGTGTTTCTTCTTGTCTCCCTGTCATGGCTAATTTTACTCAACGGAGGCTTTCAGTATCATCTACATAATACCTTACAAGACCACGCAAAAGTGTGTGGCAGGAGTGAACCATCACCAGACATGCATTATACATAAGAGAGACTAAGATAACACTTACTACCATGTGGACTTGCAAAAAATACTACTCCGTGCATAAGGTACTTATGTGTAATACGATATTTGTCCGAGGGGCACAAAGCTACCTTCCCGAGGAAAAACCACACATGCAGTTAGGGACACGTGAAATGCTGGTTATAAATAACACTAGAATGTCAGTCTGTACAAAGCACAGCCTAAAGTTAGCATCAGCAGTGACTTATATAATGCGAACATTCCCCCTCATCCTTTTCCCTTCCCTTCTCCTCATTCCCAAGCAGTCCCAATGGCTGCACTTCGGTCTACCCTTTCGAAGAATGAGGCTGCATGCCTCCGAAAATTTTAGTTTGGTTTTCTGTCTATTCTTTATGTGTCGTCATCTCTGTCTCTCCCTTGATTTTTTTATGAGTTTTACGTCCATTTGGATTTTTCATCATAATGCTATATAAATATAAATAAATGGCAAATGAATAAATAAATAAATTACATACAAACATATACATACATAAGTAAACTGATTAGTTACGGTGTTTAAAACAATATTCTAGCGGTTCTGTCTCACAACTCGCCTCGCTGGTTTACATCTAGACGTTGATATCGTGACATTTTGCGTCTACGTGTCCATTTTAATGCTTTTACATAATTCAATTCTACATCGAACATCACGGACGGCACAAACGGAGTGCCCTGCAAGCCACCCAGAGTATGTGGCAAGGGTTGGTGGGTCATTATGGTTACATTGCACGATGTACACACGAGCGACTTCATCCGTTAGTATCGCGAATAGCAAGCCCGTACGTCAGTGCCTACCCGGGTGGCCGATCTTGTTTCTCAAATCAACCGCGATATCAACCTCCAGTACATTCTAACCTCCTTGTTTGATCCCGTTGCTGACGGAAGCAATTAAACTCGGAGGTCATCAATCGATACCTAAAGGGTGCGGATACATTTCAAAATGGGTTCCTCCCTCGAAAGGCAATTTATGTGCTTAACTGGCGCCCTCGGACGCGGCCTCAGCGAAAAAAATCGACGTGGAAGTCGGGTTTGGTTTTTTTGGGCACTTCGAGCGCCGCTGCTTGGAGCGGACGGAGGTGACTTCGTTTCCGAGTCGGAGATGTGGTGGTTCCGCGATGACGGGCGTCTCGTCTCCTCTTGATGCAGGGCCTGAGTGGGAGGGGGGGAGAGGAGTGGGGGAAGGTGGGAAGGGAGGGAGAAGCGCTCGGTAAATTAATGGAGAGACGGCGGCATGCATGAATGGAAGGGAAATGCAAGAACGGTGTTAATGGACCGGTCCGGTTGGTCCTCACGCGCGGCTACATAATCGTCTTCTTTCCTCGCCTGAACTCCACTCACCACGACTCACGTCATGCGGCGGCTGCCTCAGCTGGCTGAGTGCTAAGCGGTTCTTTCGCCAGAGTCACGTTTTAAAAATTCGTGCTCAAAATCAAGAAGGACACCTCGTCTCTCTGTTTGACCATACCCCCCTCACAAGCGTATCGCAGAACTAAATAACCTATCGGAAACTTATGGTCCAACAAATTCACCTCACCACACAGAATTAAATCACCTAGCAGGAAAGAGGGAGGAGAAGAACCGGTAGCTTAGCTAGAATGATGGGAGGTAGGAGGTATGAGGGGCTGAAGAGGGTCATCGGGAGAAATACAGGGGCCTGGTAGAATAAATGTCCATTTAGACCTACCTTCACCAGTATAAAACTAATTATAAATAATAATATAAAAGGACCTTTCTCACGCCAAATTTCTTGCAAATTATGACGCATATTATGGCACACTCTTTTCTAGCAAAAACTCAAGACAGCCAGCCAGTGGGCTGAGAGTAGTGTTTACAACAGCAAGGGAGAACACCTCAAACCTATTTTAATCGGTGACGGGTATTCGGTAAGGCGACGGCAGCTAAGGTCATTTGCGCCATTTTTGAATAGGTGTGTAATTGGGTGGTGGTAGGGTTTTTTCAGAAACCGGAGCAAGGATGGAGAGAAACTCAAACTCGGAATTAGCCTGCTGTTAAGGAATGGAAAGCGCTCCACGGGGTCCTCACGTTAATGACCCATTCGACGTACGGAGTACTGAACTCACTAGTGCTCTTCCCCCAGCACGCTATTAGGGGTCGGTAAAGCAATTGTAAATCTTTGCCACTCACGGAATTTGAATTCGGACGTTCGAGATGAGATGTCTAATCTAGCAATCATACTTACCCGATCCCATAATTATGATCGCTCCTATAACACTGATAAGCCTCCAAAAGCTCCCAGCAGGCTGGGAGGAGTGAGTCTGACACAACATGGGAGATATCATTAATTGTCATTTACAACTCATGCTCGCTTTGGGAAACGAAAATTAATTAATATATTTACATAAATTCCTAACTATTCAATGCTTATTATTAGATTTTTTGTTGATACTAACGATTTAGCTGTATATCGCAGGTGCTTATTGGTAGTGTATTAGTGTATGCACGGACTAGTGGTTTTGCATGTCTGCATGGTAGTAAGTGTAACTTTAATTCTCTTTTGATTTAAAATGCTCGCATGGGGGGCTGTGTTTAAAACCGTCGGGATTATCTCGAATAGGTAACCAAGGAGTCACGTGGTACAAACACGAATGATTTGTAAATTTTGTGCGTATGAATCGCTCGATAAATTATCATTAATTGTTTTCAGTTGAGTTTTTCTCATCTATCTCGACTATCGAGCCCCCAGATGAGATAAAACTCAAAGTTAAACAATTAATGAGGTTGTAATCAACGGTTTTAACACACCAAATATGCGAACCATATGTGTTTATACACGTGACTCCTTGGTTACCAGTTCGAGATAATCCCGACTGTTTCAAAACACAACCCCCTTCGTGAGGACTCACCCCCTTCCACACACCTTCGTGGTGGCAGGGTATTATGTAAATGCAGATGATTTAGGGAGTTTAGTCTCCCACGTTAGTCTAATCGTCTTGCCTGTGATGAGGAGAAATTAGGATAAGAACTTTACAAAGGCTCGAAAAGAAAACGCGAGTGTTATTATACCTGGGCAATGCCAATCCCACGAGTTCGGGTTAACCCAACTAAAAGGTTTGCATGTGTCCCTTACAGCTTTCAAGAGCATATTATATTTAAATAAACCGTTTGCCTAGTGTCTTAATTTTAGAACTTACGTGATCAGTGCTTCTACGAAAGTCACATTCTAGTTCCACACTTCATTTACTGTGCTTAGTTCTGAAGAAATTGAGAAATAGGAAGAAGAACATTTTGATTTCTTGGATTATTTTTCCATCTCGGGGACTGTGGATTCTAGAAACCGTCAAGTAGATACTTCTGCACCTCAAGGTAATTTTAATAAGACATACGCTCACCTTCTTGCGTTTACTAAATGCTACAATCACCACGTTTAATACAGTGCATGTCAAAAAGTTTGTTTTCGATTTATTTCCGTAACAACCCCGCTAAAACCCGGAAATGTAAAAAGCTTGTTGGAAATAGTGCAGGCTTCCCACCTTTATGGCTTTTATATGACTCTCGGCATCCATTGAAATGGAAATTTACCATACAAACCAAGCGTAGAGCATTCTAAATTCAGTACCCTGTACTCAGTAAATTCAGTACCCGTTGAATGGTACTTAAAATTGTGGTCCCCATGGCGTATGTCGTGAAGATTAGACAATGCAGACCCCGGGTTCCTATCACCTTTCATCTTTTTCTCTTCCTGTCCTTAAATAAATCCTTAAAACCTCTCCATCTGGTCTTCAAAGAACATAGACTGGAAACCACTGATGATTCCTGTTGCACGGAGTGTCGGATGCGCGCGGGGTTCCATGTAGTTTCGTACGAATTGTTTACTCCCATGAAGGTTAGAGATTTATACAATTATGTGTGTAATATGCATCATATGTATCTGATTGCATCTTTTCCTCCCGTTGTTATCAGTTCTCGCGGTGACTCAAAACCACCCATCAGCTTTCAGTGCATGCTTTCCCTTATCGGAATCACTTTATCATTTCTGGGGAATGCGCTCGTCTCTGAAATGTCGACGGTAACTGTTTATACCATCAACGGAAGGGGGTATTTCGTTCAAATAGCGGCGATACGAGAAGTCAATAACCTTCTCAACTTCTTAACCATTCTGCAAAGCGCCCGCGTTCTCAATAGTGTCATGCTAAAATTGTGAATATAGATATATTAGTACTTTTATGTCATTTGTAATTAGTTTGGGTGATGCTTCTCGACATCTAGGTGCTCGGAGGTGCATGTTATCTCATATATCCCACTGATATTTTCCTGATCGACTTTTTACTCATGGTAAGCCTGCACGCTCAGCTAATGTGCTGGTGAAGTTGTTGTTTTGTAAGACACATGTTTATTCCTTGCTCGGCGCTTGCAAACGAAGCGATAGAAGATCACACGCACGGCAGTTCTTTTACCGCGAAAGTCAAGTCAACCTACGTCAAGTATTCCACTTGACTTAGCAATACCTGGACATAATGTGAATATGCGTCAATTCCGGCTAGATGGCATAGATTGTTCTATTCCCATCTGCTGTACCTACCGATGCTCTTCACTTACCGTTGTCCGTTTCCGCTACCTGAGCAAGTAGGTACAGTACCTATCGTTGACCCATGCCGTGTATCTTTTGAACTCACCCTTATCATATCTTATCTCCTGTTCGGAATGCTTGTTTCATCAAATCATATCAATCAGGACATAATACTTTCAGTTACGTGCAGTTAAACCCAAGTCGAGTGATTTTGTGGGTATCAGATATTTCCGGGAAACTACAGGCCGCGTAAGGAAAGGGACAGATCTTCCTGCCTTCATTACTGAATTCACTCACCATTGAATTTGGTAAGTTGTACCCTCACGTACCTTCTGGCCTTCAGGTGAAACGCTACATTTTGTTTTCATTTTAGGCTGATATCAGTGCAAAAAAGACCCGTACTATCGAAGTATCTAAAGTCTAAATTTAACTTAATTAATAATATTATTTTCGTGATATATTTAGGATTTCCGTCGCGTTTTTGGTTTTTCCGATGATGGTTTCTTCCCTTTTCCTAGGGGCGTCTTTAGGTCGGAAGGACATTGCAAAAATATCCCTCCGACCTGAACTCGCCCCCAGGATTAGGGAAGAAACCATCGTCAGAAAAACCAAAAATGTAACGGAAATCCTTGAAAATAATAACATTACGAAGTTGATAATAAGTCGCGAAAGTCTTCAAAGAAATCTGAATTTAGCTACTGATGTATAGAAGTGAATTCTTTTTTTTTAATAGCCAAGGTGTTAACAGATTGCTGGAATTTTCCTTGAAGGGTAGTCTTGTTATTTTTATCCAATCATCTGCGAGTTTTATTTTATTTTCTGCCAATATTATTCTCGCTCGAGGGCGAAACTTCCTCTCTCGGCTGCCGAAAAGAAAATCCCGCCCCTTTGCCTCTTACTAAATACGGATCGTGTTGGGCCGTACCCGGGCCGGCTCCCCCAAGTTTCCCGTGAGCCGGGGAACGCTGTTATACCCCCCCAAGCCACCAACGAACCTTTGATACTCCTCCGGTCCGCCGTGTCGTCGCCGCGACTTCGCGAATTCCCAACTTCCCCCACGGCAACACAAATATTTGATCTCTTTTCGAACTCCCCCTCCCCTCACGCTCTCAACACGAAACTTCCCTTGCGCCCCGTGAAGTTCGTGTGTTTCACAAATAGTCTTCGAGGAATCCCACCCTCGGTGGCCAAACACGCGGGGTTGCGGAGAGGGATCTTTGCCGGCAATCCCCGCCCGCCCACTCGTGCTGGCTGAGTCCCTAGCGCCCGACTGCAACAGCCCCATCGTCCCAAGTAATGTTTAAAGACTATTTTTCTACCCTCCACCCCAGCGTGCCGCGAAATAACAAAACGTGAAGAGCGGCTCAACTCGCGCTCGTGTTGGGAACTGCCTCTTCTTCTCTACCCCCTTGCGGCCTCATGAATGTTAAAACACTCCTGAACTCTCTCTTTTTCTTTTTGAGCTCTTGGGCCGGTTAAATTGTAGCGGATTAATAAAAAATATTTGGAGCTTAGAGCGTGAGGGTTGTTACGTGCTTATCCAATCGTTCCGCAAAATAATTTCGTAGCGTGGGTGAGGAAAAATATCATCATCATCATCTCCAGTTATTGATCTCAAGTGTGATTTGACGTAGCTCTCCACTCAATTCCTCTATCAGCTAGGGTATTCATATTTTCATGATTATTTTCTTTCAAATTCTTTCCCACTTGTTCCATAGGGAACTACTCCCTTTGTTACTTGGTCTGTCAATTTTTTTTTCACACCATTCCGTAGTGAACCCATCATAGAATCTATTTGGACATTTCTGCTTCTTTTGTCGTGACTCACTGCCATATATAGCGCTCAGCGTATAAGTTGTAATGAAGTGTTTCCTAAACTCCAAGCTTATATTTCCAGCTCTTATTAGATTACTCTTTTGGTGGATTATTCTTTTCGTCTTGGATATTCTACGGACTATTTCCATCTTGGTACGACCGTCAGAGGTTTTTTTGGTTCCAAGAGAGCAATTTTATTTCATCTCTACTTGCGCATGTTCATTTCTATTAGTATTTAACTGGTTAATGGTTTAGATGGACGTATATTACATATCCTGAAAGCTACTCCAGCGTTACCATTCAGTGATCCGTTGTGAATAATTCTATAACTTCCACTCCAAAAGTCTCCTTCCTCGGGCCATCTCATTACACTGATTCCTAATACATCCATGTCCATTCTCCGCATTTCCACCTTCAGGTTCTCCAGTCTTCCGCAGGTCCGAAGTGATCGCACGTTCCACTTTCCTACCCTAAAATGAGTTTCACACTTGACTGATGTATTCTCTCTCGGGTAGTCCCCCCCGGAGGTCCGAATGGGGTACTATTTTACCTCCGGAGTATTTTACTCGAGAGGGTTCCATCACGTCATGGTAAGAAAGAAAGAAGTGGAGTAGCTGCGACTCCTAGGGATAATAATGTGGTGGTTTCCCCTTGCCTTCCACATCGCAGTACCACAGCCGTTAAAAAGTAAATATTACCACTCCTGTAGTGAAATGAGTGTCGCTGTGCCGACCACTGTGGTCTCCACCTTCACTCATGTGACGAAGAGCTGCTGCCATCTCCTCCAGGTGCTAGGAAGCATAATTGTTGGCGGCCTCCAGTCGCCAAGTCACGGCATCTTCATAGGCTTCTGTATCATTTAAAGGCCTATATTACCCAATGATAGACCAATATCACCTCGAAGTGCCGCCGCTTTTTATCGACGACTGCTTATTCGACGAGTTAACTCGCTTATCTCGCAGCTAAACTCTACATCTTGAGGTCCACCCACCATCTGCAACCAATATAAAACCCAGTTCTTCTCCTCCTACGTCGCTTACCTATGTTCCCGCCCCCCCCCCCTTATTACACTGTCAAGCACCTAAAATAAGTCGGTACCAGTTTCACGCAATCTGTCTTCTCTTATTTTCCTCCATCAAATTTATTTCTTCTCCTACAATACCCATTACTTTCTCCTTCACGCCCAACACCTCTGGTACGTAGTATAAGTGAATTTTAGTGCATGTGATGGTAGATGCATGGTGGTGATAATTCGCCACCTGCCACACCCCCCAGAGATGGCTTGCTGCGTAGTTAGTAGATATATATGTATCCTTATATGCAACTAAGTAACTAACAATGCTGATACTACTTCGTAGAAATGAATTTATTTTTTAGAGGCATTATGGTGTGAGAAGTGTTGATGTTATTATGGTCACGACTTGGTTGAGGGAAGAATGAATATTTAAATTATCTGTGGTGCAGTGTATTTCTCTTATCATGTCCTTGTTGTCCTGTCTTCTAATATAATATGGGGCCCTTCTAATTACTTTGGTATCGAAGGTGAACTCATCGGCCGTGTACTTACGCCAAAACTTTGTTTGCCTTTATGCCTTCGTGTTGAAGAATCTCTCATCTCTAACAATGAGGTTACACTTATTCCCATACCATAACAATTGTTCAAATACCTAGCTAATATCCTCTGAATATTATCTTATTTCTTTACTAATACCCCTTCCCACGGGTCCCAAATATTTGAGCCATATTCCACTTTTGGAAACTTTGAAATTTTGGACGGGAATAAAATATATATTAAATAGCATATATTTTTGTTCCCGTCAACCCAGTCGTACGCGGATACGATGAATTCCTTTCTTCCTTCAAAGAAGAGAGTTCGGGATGACAGTGATTGGAAATCGATTCGCTTTGATTTGCCGCATGAGCTCGGTGAGCTGTTTCGATGGCTCTGCGAGAGTCGTCTGAGGGCTACGTTGCGGGGCGCGGGATCATGAATATTGAGCCTTCCGATTCCACTTGTGTTGCGCTTCGTCGCTTGAGTCATCCGCATGTTGAGCTGAGAGAGTGCACTACTGTTCTAGACTCCCCTTTTTCCTGTAGCTACTACGTTGCAGTGTTGTCGCATAACATATTGTCTTTTAGAGCTGTAAAATAGTGATCGGAAATCATTAAGGTATCGCTGCCATCGGCTTATTTGATCGACTATGAGCATGATGTGTAGAACATAGTAGTCAGCCTTATGAAAATAATTAGGTTTGACCACAGGACCCTGTTCGTGAGTAGACCCTTTATGAAAAAACTGTTGAATTTCAACAGCTAGTCTAATATGCTGTTGAAAATTTCAACAGTAGCTACGTATTGGATAGAACTGTGGGCCCAATTTCCTGTTCAAATTTTCTACAGTTTTTTCGCATAGGGGAAGCTTGTTTTTTAAAAGATTGCGTGAAGTTCTTTCCTGGTGAAATTTAAATTGCTCTCCATATCGACGGAATATATTCATTTTTCGCACAGCCCGCCCATTTTATCTGCATGATCTGAAACGCCATGAGTGGAATGCTTCCAGTGTTGTCTTTTCTGTGGCTGATATTGTCCAAGCCGTGAAGATGTTCCAGATGTGCATAGAAGTGTATTTCGGTTTTAGTTTGTTCAACGGCTAAGGTTATATTGCACCGTCTAACTTAAGAGCTTAATCCATAAGATCAGCACGCAACATCCATTCCCTGAGCGGGATTCGAACTTGCGAACTATAGGTTGAAGGCCAGCACGTTTTCGACCTAGCTACCACGGTCGGCTCCAGATATGCTTTCGAGTAGGCTTTCTATTAGGTATTCTAAACTCTCACTAAGTAGATTTCTCTTCGCTGGTCACTGTTTCTTGATGCTTCCCAAAAAGTGATGCATTCTGACTTCTTAAAGCGTTTGTTTCCATAGTTTTGAATTGGTCTTTTCTAGAGATGTTATTCTCGCACGCCACACATTTATTGAGCATTATGCTCCAGAGGCACGCTCTAATGAAATAATTGTATTTTTCCATGGACGGCAGCTGTAATATACAAAAATAATTCTTCGTTTTCATTTCTTTTTTTACTTCCCTTTTTTGTCGTCCATCACCTGCGTCATTCGACCTTGCGGTGACTTGGAGGTTAATGTAAAGAGATCTAGATGCAGGTCGTTTTTTTTGTTTTTACGACAGAATTGGTTTTCATCTCGTGTGGGAACAGGAATGTTTTAGGGGAACTCCGCAGATTCTTTCGGTTAAATCCATCTCAGTCACGATTTCGACGTGATTAACTTGTGGAGCGCCGCGTCGAGATTAGCGTCTGAATCGGTTATGCGCCGAGACCTGTTTTCCAGATGTTCAGACACGGATCGAGCTTTACGTAAATCGATATCTCTGATTCTCGAGTTATTTGGGGCAGCATCGCAAATATCGTTCATCGCAATCCACGCTCTCCCCACTGTGGCAGGAGTGTACCATGATATCTTGAACTTTCCTCGTTAATAGTTCCTTGAGGAGGGGCCATGCGCTATTGTCTGTGTGTGTGCACATATGTGGGCTTCTTTATTTCGGCGGATACGAAATGCGATGATTGATTCAATTTCAGAAGCCGTGCACGAGAGTGATCGTGACGGAATACATTGACTGAAATTACATACTGACATTGAGTCTAGTCACGCGCCTCTCCTCGCTCATTCCGGGTTTGAAGTCAGTTCCGTCCGAAATTAGTTTCTGCTAGGATTTCCTGCGCCCTCTGTCGTTCGGCGTCGCAATGCGGGTTCCGTTTTATCCCTTCATTCGCTCTGATCCTTAAATATATGAATTTGTGGACGTAATTTTTCAGCTCCGATGGCGTTTCACCTGCCATTATGAAAATTTTGTAAGCAAATTAATTACCCCATTACTGCACGGTCTCATTGCCATGCGGCCATCCCAAGTGGAAAGATGAAACCCTGCAATGGCATTATTTAGGTGGAAATCATTTCACAGTACATGATATTTTGCTGGTAGAAATATTTGGTGAATTATAGTTGATGTTCCATACGAGAATGGTGAAAAGAGGATGGTATTCGTATCCGCTATTGCTCATTCTCGTCGTAAATATTTGTCTGAAATTTAACTACATGTATGAAGTACAAGGTATAATATTGATTAATTAAAAATATATAGACGTGGTGCGTTAGTATTTTTATGTGTTTGTAATTTTTATTGTAATAACCCATTCACTTGTCAATTTTCGTGTTTCAGAAATGTTTTTGACCATATGGTATGTGGTGAACTTATCTTTTTTCTTAAGGCTTGGTGGTCCTTGGTAAACATCTTTTGTGAAAATCCAGACTCGACTATAAGAGGAAATAAAAAAGGCTCTTTTCCAGGTGCGAAAAAGTTTGCCAATCCCCTTCATGTATTATTCCAGATTTATTGTTATTGAAATGCTGTCAATGTGGTTTTTCCAAATTTATTGATTATATCGCGTATTTTTTTTACTAATAGTTGCTGATGATATCGTCATCGTTTCTAAAGTTGTGATTTCAATTAGAACTTATTAAAATACTAAATATCTCTTATGTTATCCGATCTCTTTGTATGTAACAATGAAATTATTTTCAAATTTTTCTACCGGTTAGTGTAGGTTATGATAGAGTATCCGATTTCTGATTTTCAATATACACTGCCTCTATGTATACTATATTTTATTAACACTGCTTTATTCCCCTAACTTTCTTCGTACTATCCGATGTCCTTTAATTTCTGCCATTCACCTCGTTTAGTGGGCAGTCTACCTTCAATAAAGGCCTTCGCCTTCGGTGCTAATTAATTGACCCCAATCATCCGTTTCATTCACCTGCTGCCTAAATTTGTGGGTGCAATAGCCATACTATCTAAAATTAAACATTGATTTCAAATCGTTCATTCTATTGACACCGAATGATTCAATTTTTCTTCTGTTAAATGTCAAATTTCAATTTGGTGAATATAATAATTTCCGAATGTGGTAATGCAGTTCGGTTTCGATATCGTTTCCCGAAGTGTGATGATGCAACGTGATAAGTTCTTCCGCATTAGTTCGGTTGATTTTTTTCTAGTTATTCATTTAATCCTCGTACGGAAAAGCAATCATTGTCCGTTAACGAATGAACGTGTGAACGCGACGGAGTTTGATATGTGAATTTCCGACGGAGCGATTTTTCTCTTGCGATTGCTAAACGTGCATACATGAAGAAAAGAGGAGAAATAATCATCGGGAATGAAATTTTCGACGCGAGATTATGAGATGCAGATGTGAAGCACGGACGGTTTTTGATTCGCATTGTTCTTTTGACGGTAGTTTTTTTTTTTATTTTCGCCTGGAAACGCGACGGCTCATTATGCCGTGGCCATTATTCTCATGTTTTTAAAATCGGTCCGGCGCGTCCGTGACGTAGGACGGGGATCATCAATCTCCCACAAGCCTAGGACTGCGTTAAATTTTGTGGTGATTTTAAAATAACCAGTCGTGGAAGAGAGATTAACTAGTTTTGCTTGTCAGATAGGACCGAATTGAGCTAATGTGCGTGTCGATGACTATTTCCCTAATGGAAATAATATCTCTACTGCGTTACGTCCTCCAGAACGGAAGCATATCAGGGAATTTATTATGATCCAAATAATATGAAGTGAAATCAAGAACCAGCATGATATTTTAATTATCATCATCATCATTGGTTAACAATCCTAGGGTTGGTTTGACGCAACCCTCCACTCGATTCTTCTATTGGCCATCCTCTTCATATTGACATAATTTCTCTCCTTTACATCCTTCACAACTTGCTCCATTTATCGTACACGAGGCCTGCCTTTTCCGTTCTTCTCTTTTGCTTTTCCCTCGACGGTTATCTTTATTAGGCCAGATTTTATTTTTTCTGAAATTTAATGAAAAAATCTTACCTTTTGGCAGTCCTTTTTTGTTCACTACTAAATTTGCTCATCTCATTATTTCCGAAAGTTAAGCTCAGTTCTTCAAATCCTTCAATTATTTGTCTCCTCACCATTCGCGGGAAATTTTCTTAGCCATAACGAACTCCTATATATTTGCTCTTATGATTTTTGCACCAATTTTGGTTTACTTTGATTGGTAGGTCGTTTTTGCTGGCCCATTTCCTGTTCTCCCTTTAGCTCCCCTGACATCCTCTCTTCGAGGTCCATTATTTGTTCAAAAACCGTGATAACTGAGAGTTTTTCATCGTTAGGTATTGAAGTTAGGATGAATATTAAGTATTTCTGAATCTTACAATTGTTAAGGACCAAATAATATTTTACTAGATATGGTTTTTTTAACACCGCATTCGTACTCACCCAACATTTCAATCTTAAACTTGGCCTTATAAACACCATATCTCCTTATAAATTGTTCCATTCACTTACCTTATCTTCTAATTTCTTCAATTAACTTCCTTTCTTCCCCTGCCATTATCAGTACTTATTCAATTTTCTTCCTTTCTGTCCACCTTATCATCTCAAATGTTCTCCACATCTCCAAAGCCGTTGACTATTCCATAACCTTTTCGTACATTCCCATGCTTCGGATCTGTGCAATTCTGCGCTCTGTGTCAGTTCTTTATAATTAGGTATTATTAGGTTCTTGCCGTGATTTGAGCTTTCTGTCATCTTCATATTTGTTAATCCTTTTTGTTCTTTGGTTCATTCTTTCTTCATTTCATTTGTGCCACATGTATCATATCCAGGTTTAAAATGCGTTCTTATTTAGAGATATTCATCATCACTAGTTATCAAACTTAAGATTATTTCCCCGTCTCTCTCTACCTGATTTTGTCTATCCATAAACCACTTCATATTTAAATAATTACTCTATTTTAAATTCTTTAGTGGCTTGCTCTTTGTATGTACCTTATCTTTACCTTCCTCTCCGTTCAGCTTTCTCTCGACGATTGTCTTCTTCAGTGCATCGTGCTTCAAGGTATTGCCGATTAATTTTTATATCTTGTTCTTCTAGTGTTCATCAGCCTTCTTATCTACCGCACTTTTTTTTAACCTATTCGTTTGCTTCCCTATCTATTTCTTTAATTTCCACTTCTCTTTCGTGGTTCGCATTTCAAATGCCTCTATCTTGCCTTTTCTGTGGCTATTAATGACAAAGAAAATTAAACTTATTCTATATTCACACCGTAATTAAACCTAGAATACTAATTATGGTTTCAACACACAAGTGTCATTATATTCACCTTGATAATGGCGCTTATTATTATCGATAGTATCCTTGTAATAATATCAGTGCGGTAATAATGACAATTGTTTGCTCCTACATTTTTTCTGTTGTCAGCATCTCTTTTTCTCAACTAATGCAAATCCTATGACGATGGATAAGCCACCAGTGAATATGAGTTTTTTTCACCAACTTTTGTGTCGCATACTTAGATTACGTTAAAACAAATCGTTTGTTTATAATTTGTGTTAAATGAAAAATATTTGAGAATAACGAAACAAAAATGCACCCATACAGGTGACGTGAATGAACAACGAAGAAAAAAATTATTGAAATAAGTAACTGTTAGGCATTGTATATTGCAAATGCGTTCGAATCGATAAATTATCTATCCTATATTGCATATACATATCATTTCAAAAACATAACAGACTATATCATGCATTTGGTCGGAAATTGATTGTGCGAAATATTCGCATAGTTTTAATGGTTCAGTTGTAATTAAAATGTGAAGTTTGAACGAGTTTCATTTCTTTATCATCAATATCCAGCTTTTTCACGATGTGACGCCTAATACTATTAGTTATTCTCGGCGGCTGCTATTAACGTTACGAAGCATTGTAAACCGGGAAACGATTGTATATTGGGGCGCTGTATGGCTTTCGGGAGTGGATTTCCGACCGAAGTTCGTGTTCGGACGACCCTCGTAGCGGTCGAAAGTTGTTGACCGCCACCAGCTAACACCGTTCGATTCGCGTCCCTGACCGTGAGCGGTGATGAATCTTCCGCTCGCCGCAAATCTCGCCATCCAGTCTCGCCGTCGTTGTGCCGTCGCTTCGGGTCCGAATTTCCTCGCAGCCCTGAGAGCGTAGACGTTCATCAAACCTCTCCAGATTTTCATCATCCCCCCCTTCCCCCCATGAGGCTCCGGGAACCTTTTCCCCCTAACCCCCTACCCGCCTCCTCTTCCGGTTACCCTAGCGGTCGGCCGAATCCTCTTCCTCCTCCTCCTCCTTTTCCTCATTTGCATCTCTCGCGCGGACTAATAAATCGCTTCGGCGTCTCTCTCTCTCTCTCCCTCTCGCCCGGGGCGTCGCCCCTTTTGGACAGCGGCGCCCGGCGTCGGCGCTAGCCGCGCAATGTTTCCGATACCCTCGCCCCGCGCACGTATCTCATCGATCCTAGGGGGAGAGTGAGGGCCAGACAGTGAGGTAGGGAGATAGAGAGAGAGAGAGGGAAGGATAGACGGGACTGTTTCCTGAAGCTACAAGTCAATTTAGCAACCCTCGTATTTCGCTCAGGAGGGATCTGCTGATGACAGTGAAGCCCCTACGACGCTGTAGTAGCCTCAGAGAGGGAATATCTAAGGCCTAAACCGTGTTTATTTACGGGAAAAAAGCGTCTCCCCTATGCTTTCGAACGTGTAATTCATTCTAATTTATCCTCTTCGGTTAATGGGCGGACGAAGCACGAGTGTCATCCCCAGGGTGACCTCCAGAGTCGCCAATCCCTTGGTCTTTTTTTTAAGGGCATTGCCCTTCACCCTCTCTCTCCATACATCATTCATTATCAAAAGTTAGCCCTTTATGTCTACTTATAACTGAGCTTAAATTCTCCACTTAGGAAAGTTTTCAAATAAGCTCACCAACTATCGTTAAATAAGTGAAAGGTAAAGTTTTATATTCTATTTAAGTACTTAAGATGGAGTTAGTCGGCTCCATGCAAGCCACTTAAATGTCCAGATGCAATATTTGGAGTGCTCCAGAGAAATTTTTTAAGGAACTGGCTTTGAGTTCAAAGAAGATTTCGCAGTTCTGAAAACGGTGTGAGATATGGCAAGCGTAGAAAAATAAATGAGAGTGAGTGAGAGATCTGATAAGCCAAGAAAAATATTTAAATTCTATTGGATTTAAATATTTCTCATCGCAAAGAATTTTTGTTCATCGTGATATTGTTTTTCAATCCTTAGATTAGTCAACTCTTACTGCTCACTCCATCTTATTAGTTGCGAGCTAAATTACATTTTGGTACCTATTTCTTCTTTCCTACTAGTAAATCCCCCTTTAGGCCGTATTACACTAGCGGTTGGCGGTTACGGTTACCGGTCGCGGTTGCACAGTCGACCAATCAGCGCCAACCAGCTCTCAACGGTTGGATTATAGGAGCGTGTCTATTTCAAATCGGCCGGTTGTGAATCCCTAGCCAATAGGAGCTTACCTCGCGGTCACGTGCTGTTTATGTTAACATATCGTGATAATTTCATTGTTACCATTTCAACTACCTCCTAGACCTTAAAAATATTCAGAGCACAATTTAAACAGCATTTAACTCTCTTGCATCATCTATTTTTTGTGAAGGATATATTATAATAGCATAAATTTTATCGAGGTGAGATTAAATGTACTTAATTCATTTGTATCGGGTATTTGAGGCATAAATCCTGCATTTGAGGCAGTGTAGGAACAAAATTTAAACAGAAACAGCACGTGACCGTGAGGCGAGATTCTATTGGCTGCGATTGCACAACCGGCCGGTTATATCAGCGGTCAGTGTGATTGGAACTGTGTACACCAACAGATGACCAGCAACGGCAACCGTAACCGGAAACCGCTAGTGCGATACGGCCTTTAATTTGATGCATAAATTTTGCGATTTATTTTCTTTGTGAGGAATTTTTTTTCTATTTTTTCTCGTTTGAGTTCTTGACAAATCCGTATTCTCAGGGTGTCCCTGAGCCCCTGGTTATTCTTAATCATGCAGTTCTCCACATAGGGCTTTTTTACTCGCTCTTTTGTGTGCTCCTTAATTTTTAACTTTATTCGTTCATTTGACGAATTTTTATGACGGCAACAATTAGTGCATGTCTTAAGACACGATGGCCTAATGAAGACATTCGATGAGGGAAAAGTGAACGGGAAGAACGGCAAGGAAGGCCTCGCGTGAGATATATGGAGCAGGTCGCAAAGGATGTGAATGAGAGGAAATACGTTAATATGGACAGGTTGGCCGATAAAAGAATCGAGTGGAGGACTGCGTCAAACCAATCCTAGGATTGTTGACCTATGATGACGACAAATTAGCGACCGAGTCACCATCTGCTTGGAGTAGGATCTAATCGTTTTCTCCAAAGGTTGAATTTATCGGAAAATTAACTGATTTCGGTAAGATATTGTGGTACAGATCAATATTAGGTCCTCTATCGATGAGGAAAAAGGCATTGCTTCGACGCACTCCAACAGTGGGAGATAGTTCAGCAGAGAAAAATACTTTTAAAATATCCTTGACGATTCTTCCCCCAGTTTATACATTTCTATTCCCTTTCCTACGCGCTTGATGTCCTTTGAGTCATAACCTCGCATTACTTCAAATTTAAAGAAGTCCTTCATGACTCGTTTATGCTTCTCATTTCTTTCTTTAAACCCCCGAAGTTCCACAGCACAAGTATATATGCTTGTCCCGAGCAAAGTTTAGTGTATTAATTGAAAATGACGCATGTGCGTTGAAACATGTCGGGTTTTTAATTAACGGAATTTGTACAGTACTGAGTTAATTTTCATTACTGTTATAGTGAAACTCGAAATCATCACCTTCTGACGTGCGGGTATAATAGCAATCGGTTGTAAACCGTGATACATCTGACCGGAAGAACTCTCTGTCCATTATCCTTGCTATGAACTCCTAATAATTTCTCTTTGCTTGCATGGTGTCCCTAACAATGAGCGCCTTTTGCTCAGATGGCTGGTCTCTGGTTATGATGTCGATGTAGTTCCCTTAGTGTTAGGGTGTGCAGCCAAAGATTCCACGTTCCATTTGCAACCAGTAACACGGGGTCCTTGTAAACTGCCTCGCGGCTTTGACGTATGGGCCCCAAATCTCAACGACCTACCCCGAATGACAGATGAGAGGAGCTAAGAGCAGTCTCCGCGGAGTGAAACCTCCGGCTTGTTGCCATTCCCTACGTCCCACTCCAGGACAGTGTTTCGTGTGGAGGGCTGGTAGCTGTGGGACACAGGATCCTCCCTTCATTACCTATCATTTTGGTTGATGCTCGGACAAGAAGTTCGTTACGGGTTGACCAAGATGATTTCGTTGTTTGGTTTCTATTTATTACATCAATTGTTGCTCTATTTCTTCTTCAGATAGGAGCACAAAACATTTCCCTTTGCATGGTTTAGAACGCCTTAAAATTTTTCTCCCTCCCTGCGTTCGTGATGTTATCCCTTCCATACTACTGCGTTACGACGCTACGCTACTGCGTTAAGTCACGCTTGCCTATATGCTTTCAATGCTAATGATCTGGATTGTTAATAATTTTAAACTAATTCATATCTTTCCGCAACCGAAAGGTTCTGTCCTGCTTTCTTTCCTCTAGCGTGGCATACTCTTTGTCGCTGAAATAATTTCCTCCTCAATAGACACTTAGCCTCTGCATTATCCCTTTCCTACTTCGTATGCATTTGTGAACTACTTCATGCGTGACATCAAGAAATAATTTTCACGAGTCTTCTTGATTTAAACTAATCTGGTATACATGAAATGAATCTCTTGAGTACCCTTTCATATCGCTATGACTAGACTTAAGAAATAAGTTAATTTGTTTTAGGTTGTTTGTGTACGCTTTAGATAAACTTAAATTTAGGAATTTGGAGTAGAATAGAATGGTTTTATACAGCGTGAAGGCATATCAATTGAAAAGTGGAAGATAAGGGTTTAATAAGGGTGTAATACCTAGCCTACACACAGTTCGGTGGCTACAGATGTACCGAAACAGGGAGGATAGAACAAGAACTGTCCAAGACCAACCATTTTCCATGGTTCTGATAGGTGATACTTATTAATATAAAGAATCATAATTCCGCTTTCACCTCGTCAAATATTGAACTTTAATCTTCAACTCACAGCAGATTCTCCGCAAGGAAAAAAATCAGCGGCTAAGGCATTCGCGGCTACTTAGGAATCTTTGAATTGGTTTAAGTAAACTCCAGTTTCCTCCGCTGGCTACCTTTCTTATCCTACCCTGTCTTACACTCTTCTTTTCCTATCTTTCCCCCATTTAATTCCCGCACTTAGACTCTCTACCTACACATCAGAAGCATCCTGTTTACTTCTATATGAGCGTTGTAGGAATTTAATATCCAAAGATCTCAAGGGTTCGATATTGGATGAAAGTATGTTGGTCGCAAGACCTATGATTTCGCCAATAAATGCTCATCATCGTCCTTATCTTCTATTATCGTCCTTATCGTCTATTTCTCTATCCTGATATTGGTCTAACGAAATCCTCGATTGTTCTATCAGCCAACCTCTTCAGATTAATGTGACTCTTCGGTTTTACATTATTCAACTGTTACGTCAAATGTTTCACCTAAAGTTTTATTTTGTAATTCTTCCCGAATATTTTTCTCTCCACGACTGTATTCATAAGGTCGTTATGGCTGGACATATATCCCATAAAGTCGTCCCGTGTGTATTAATGCTATTGAAGGTGAACTATGCTGAACGACCGATTACAGTTTTGGGGCCAGTTATTACGATAATGCGTGCAGTTTTTGTATCGTGTGGCTTGAGCCTTAAGTGTGTGAGGAGGAGTTCTAGTTGCGGATCTAAAGAAGGGGGATGTCAACGCATTCGCCAAAACGGAAGCCAAACGTTCGAGCGACTTTTACGGAGTTGGCTTCGAGAGCCGCGATGGACACGAGGAAATTAAGCTTGAGGTCAGAATTTGGGAAGAGTTCAAGGGTCACAGAAGGGGTCAGGAGTCAGCAGCGATCACGGCCAAACACAACGAGCTTAAGAGAATGGAAAGGTGATTATCATTTTTCGAAATTATTGTGGCGCCTGAAGTCACTTGAAGAAGTTTTTGATGATGTTGCAACCTTCAGATCTTTCACCAACTTAATTGTAAGGTTGTAGCTATATGGTATAAATAATAATCTAGCTTTCTCTGAGAACAATTGGATCGAAAAGAAAGTGAGGTCACCTTTTGCTCAACACTTATATAATAGTCTTAGTTAGAGTTGAATCTCTCGCTGACGACTGTTATAATATAGCATATTTTTGTGCATATATTTTTGTGTGTATGGAAACGTGAAGAAGTATTTCCATGAAATTACCAAAATACCTTCCCCTAGTAATCCATATTTATACTGTAGCTAATGTCTGCAAATATTAATCTAAAATTCTTCGTTTAACATTCCATATGAAAAGACAAAACTCTTTCCTAAAATATTCAGTGTTACTTCAGCGTAGAGAGTTGAACGAGTGGTTACACATCAAATTAATATTTTTCCTATGGCTTCGGAAAGCGCTTTGGGACTATCACATTCTATTGAACTCGGCGAACGTTCTCGTTGCGGCCTGTTTTGACTCGCTCGACGATTGTTTCAGCGTAAAAAGAAGAATGCTGCGTGACAAACTTGATACCGCTCTTGGGACTCCAACTTCGGTGGGTGACCCATATATTCTTTGCATAGAATCTCCTCTGGAGTGCGGTCGTTGCTTTGTGGTCACATGACTCTTGCATCGGAGTTAATGTCAGCGCGTAATTACCTCATCCGTCAAACAAACGAAAAATTAGATTTCACTCAGAACGCGATACGATTACATATGAATGTCTCCGCAGTGATACAAAAGTTACGATTGTTTTAATTGTAGACCACGCATTTTAGAGCGTTCTAACTAATTAAAACACTTGGTTGGTCTGTGATGCAGCAATAAAATTCCCTTTCGTTCCGCTGATACGTCAAAATAAACAAAAGTGGTCTTTTTAGTGTTTTTTTCTCATATAACGTTCACATCACGGATCAAATCGCGTTTTTGGCTAAAGTTAAGTTAGACATATGAAAGCAGTTTGACAGTTTGACTTGGGATTTTTTGTTGCGGGTTATTGGATAAAATTGCATACTTTTTTAAGGATGCATTTCAGTGGCAAATACGATAGTTGATTGCAAAACGAGGGCACGGTTAAAAAAAGGAACATCAATCTATGTCCATTTGGAGGCATGGAACTCAAAAACGTCATTTCCACCTGCATAATTTAGTATCGTCCCCCGACAAGTAACATCGGTGTGGATCATTTAGTTTCTTTATTATTTTAGTCACAGAATCTGCACTTTTGTCACATAACAAACGACTGGCGTTAAACATTTCGAGCGATGCGTTTTGAATTAATGTCCCCATCACCGAAGTGTTGGCATTTAATTATCTCCGTGCGCCTACGTGCACGCGTAGTCATCGTCCCGTGAAATCCATCCTCTCAACTCCTCTCGCAGAGTACTACTATTTCATTCCATCGCCGGGAAAACATCGAGAGCGCGGCAATACGAAAGAAAAAAAAAGAGACGTACTACTCGCGGAGTAGAAACGGTTCCGAACGTATGTATCACATGTGCTCGAGTTTCATTCCGGGTCGATGGATCGAAAAGAAAAAAAAAACTGAGAGGGCGACAATGCGATCGGCGGAGGTCGCGTTGAAAAAAAATGAAAAGCGGAATGCGTTATTTTTTTTTACTGTTTTGTTTGAGGACGTGCGGGGATTTGGCTCCGGGGCGGGAAGGCCGCGGCGCTCTTAAGCCCCAGTGTCCCTGAGGAGCGAGTCATCTCCTCTGCTCTCGTCTCGTTCCTATCGCTAGGATTGAACGGCGGTTAAAAATGGCGGTTTTAAGCACCTTTCACGCTCGCACATACTCTCGCTCGTCATATCACCCGCGAACGAGAAGGTCGCCGAGGAGCCTGTTCTAAATATTGCCTTCGAAAATTGTGGATAATACCCCTGGGACCCCGTATTTGAGATGTGTTACGATTTACACGTTAGCCAAGGCTACCAAACTTGCGTAAAAATATCCATGGTAGCTCATAGTCAATCTTTGTGCATGTTTTGTTTGTTTATTGCTTTTTTATGCTATTTATATTATTTCAATTATTAATGTTGTGCGTAGTTTATGTTGTTATTTTTTATATTTTATGTAATTATTTTTTGTTATGTCCTTGTATTGTGCATGTTCGTTATTTTTTTCTGTCAAATGTTCTCGTAATTCGTTTTACTTTGTGGCAGCCAGGAACCAATGAATGTGGTATTAAATGCCTTCTACATCTATGCTGTGCTCTGAAAGCCGTCATAAAGGTGTGTGAGAGAGGAGATGATAGATTCTCTGCATATGTACCGTAATGGTGTACAACGTTTCCTTTATATCCTTCGCCACTGTTCCTGCAGTGAGGAGTAGAAAAAAACACATTTTATTTACGTATCATGTAGAGCCCTATCGATCAGATTAGAGTTCCATGAACCGTAGCTCTCTTCTTTTGTTAATTTTGACCAATCCCTTCCTCAACCAATTTATCTTTTTAATTAATCATGCATCTTGCCTTCCTCCGTCCAAAAATACCTTCTCCTCTTCTGTTTTTTATCTTTAATGGCTCTCTTCAGAATAAAATCATCGTTAATCCCTTGTTCCATACTCTTCCTTACTTTGCTCCCTAATGTACTCCGGTTACCTTATCACTTCTCCTACTATGTCATGTTAATCCCATTCACACTCTTCTGTAGTGGCTCGACATTCTCATACGGCCTTCCTCTGTTTTTTTGAGCTCTTTTTTTGTCGCTACAGACTGTCTCTATGAGACCATCTGGTCTCAAGAGATGCTGCTATTAATCTCGCGATTGAATCCTGTCAGTGACTGAGATTTTTCATGGGTACCATACTATCATACCGATTCTTACTATTGAGAAAATTTGGGTGGGACGCAAAAATATTGCACCCATTGGCTCCTATCGTTAAGAGTGGTCAATGTTGATCTACGCTTCCCTAAACCATCCCCTGGAAATTGTCTCTCTCTCCCCTATACCGTAAGATAAGTCGGGTTAGTGTAGTGGTTAGAGTTCTGGCCTCTCATCTGGTGGGCTCGAATTCAAATCCCGGCAGTGGAGGATTCATGTTTCATCGGTAGGCCGACCCCTACTTGAGTGCTACGTGGAGAGCATTTGAGTTCAGCACTCCGTCCGTCGCATGGGACGTTAATCCATGGTCTTTTCTGTGACTTTCGCTAAGAGCAGGCAAATGTTGAAGACGGGTTTCTTTTCACCCCCGCGCTTCGATTCCCGTCGTATACCTTTCCTCTCGGTCTGAATTACGTTTCAAGTACGACAGACTTGAGTACTATGGATGATCCGTCTTGAGTGCCTTAAACCTTAACCTTAGCTGTCCTCGTCGGAATACGTTAATTTTGCCTCCATTTCGGTCCACCGCGAAAAAAAATGCTCTAATCCGTGCCTTGTGTGTAAGGTCATGGAACAACCAATGCTAGTATACTAGGCTTAACGTTGCGAGCGTTGAAAAAAAAAATATCTCCGCACGAGCGGTGGCTCGATATGTACCCAGGGTTTCCATTCCGACACGGGATTTGCGGAATGGGAGCATGGAAATCGGAAGGGCAGTTAGCCGCGCACTAAGGATCGGGAGGGGAATACCCGGATGGTCACCACGCCACGGGTCATCGTCATTCAATGACCTCCCGACAGATGCACAATTCCCGTCTGCAAGTGCTCGCGCAGCTGAAAACGAACACGGATCGAACATTGGAACTGTACGAGACTGGTTCGAGCGTGGGGTTGGGACCTGTGCATAGATGGCCGGGGAGAATTGTGAAAGGTCATCATCATAGGTCATTTTAGTGTAACAAGGTTATTAAAAGGACACTTACCGCTATCAGCTCGCAAATTAGAATTTAGTGGGAGAACCAGCCACGAAAAAATTTCAATCGTTCAACGGAGCTTTACAGGATTTCGTTTTTCCCTCACACAATACTCGAATACAACGCAAACAAAGTATAATTATTTCAAGTACGTACCATGGTTCATTATTAAAATATTTTTAGCTGAAGTCAACTTCACGGCTACAGTAACCTACAGTACCTACAGTAACCCCCTGCCATACGCCTTTCAGGTGGATCACTGGGTATAATGTATTTGTATGGTAGTCTAGTTGGAAACGCTCCAACCTGGCAACCGAAAGGCCACGCGTTTGGATTCCTCCTCGGGTATTGATGTTAAGCTGGCGTTATATTCAATATTGGGCTACGCCAAGGGTCGGGAAAAATATGATACGGAAAATAATTTCATCATCATCGGTCAGCAACACTAGGATTGGTTTGACGCAGCCCTCCACTCGACTCTTCTATTGGTCAACCTCTTCATTTACGTCCTTCACAACCTGTTCCATATATCTCATACGAGGCCTGCCTTTTCCAAACTTTCCGTTCACTTTTCCCTCTTCATCAGGCTCGCAGAGTCTCAATATATGGCCGATTAAGTTGTTTCGTCTTCTTTTTAGAGATTTCAACAGGCTCTTCTTTTCTCCCACACTTCTTAGGACTTCTTCGATTGTCACTCGGTCGATACATTTTATCTTCATCATTGTTCGATAACACCGCATTTCAACTGCTTCCAGCCTTGACTTATCTGCTGCTGAAATAGTCCATGCTTCGCTTCCATATAGTAGATTGCTCCAGATGCATGTTCTAATGAAATGTTTCCTCACTTCCACGCGTGTATTTGCAGCAGTAAGCAGAATCTTCTTTTAGTAAGTGCCCTTATCGCCTGGGCAATTTAATTGGCAATTTCTCTTTTACTTCGTCCATTGTTGGTTGCTCAGCATCCCAGGTAACGGAACTCTTCCACCTCCTCGTTTTTTTCCTAGTTTATCATTTTCCCTGGCTTCTTTTCTTTCACTGCATAGCAATACCTTAGTTTTCTTTACATTGATCTTCTGGTGATAACTGGCCCATATCCTTTCCATATTTCCTATTGTCTTCTTTAAATCTCCTCTTGTTTCTGCCATAACTGCTATGTCGTCGGCAAATCGCAGCATGCTGATTATCTCCCTGTGGATATTCACTCCCGGAGACCGTCTTTTGACTTCTTGGAAAATAATTTATTAATCGTAAAAGAAAAAATAAATAGATTTTTTAGAACAATACGAGGTTGTAAATTCTGATGAGATTTTTAGACTTGTCAGTAAAGTTACTTTTGACTGGCATTCAGCTTTGATGCCAATTATTGTTTTTAATTTTCGAGGATTTCATGTAATGAAGTTAACACCAACGTTTTCTTCATTTTCCCATGAACTTTTCCTAGTGCCTCGCTGTTAAAATACCCTTGAAATTTCTGTTCTAAACTCTGACTTGGCATCCCGCGTCTCTTCTCCCTCTCCCTTACCAACTTACTTTATCATTCACTCATTTTCCCCCTTGCCCCTATCCCCTATAAGGAGGCTAAAAGCAAAATAAGCACCTTAAAATTACGATCGACAAAAATAGTGCGTAATGTACAGTCATAATTATTTTCGTGTGAAGCAGTTCCACGGCGTTAAACCTGAAACTTTAAAATGTATACGACACGGAAAGGCTGAACCCGTCCCTCACAGCAATTAAAATTTTTATCGAGAGCCATAAAAAGATTTTTTCAAAGTAATGTTTTAACAAGTAATATTATTGATGGTTTGGTTATGAAAATAAGAAAATTCTCAAAAAAATTATTCTTTTGTTTTATTAGATTGAGCGATGAATATGCATTTCCTGAGAAAATGTCTGTATTTTCGGATCGTAAATAGGCAGTCATTTTTTACTTAAAGCAGAAATTTAAGTTGTTTTAATTTTATTTAACCCATAGTTTTTATTGCCAGTTGTGAATACATGTTTTATAGATGTAATAAATATATATTTATTTCCATTTCTATAATTTTACTGAATGGCGACAAATAAAGATTTATCTAAAGAGACGCCGGTAAATGGTATCTAAAGAGCCGCATTTATCCCTGGCCGAGACGGTGAAAAATATCCGAAGTTGTCGGAGCACCTTGAAACCGAATTTCACTGTTTTTAATGAAAATTTTACGTAAATTAATAACATTATGCACTTAAATAAAATGCTTTATCATGTGGCTCGGAATCTTTCGAGAACCCTCATATTATGAGTATGCAATGGTAGCAAATGATTAGAGAGATAAATTGCCTTAAGTACGTACTTAATATGTATTTCCTCTCGCGAGCTATTGGCTTATGAGGGACGTAATAGTAGCCGAATAGGTAATTTTAATGCTAGTAGAGTAGCTTATACTTGTCCTAAAAATAATTTTAACCGCACTTGCGCGTTCCTATTGTAGCAAATATCCTAGTGAAGTAAAACAAATCTTAGGATTGGGTTGGCGTGATGACTATGTTATCCTTTATATGGGCTGACTTTGAATCCCCACCATTTATGATTTTTTTCCTATGATATATATTGTTATCTTCTGTATATCTAAATGGCGTGAGTTCTGTAGGTAGTAAGTAACGCAGTATTTGCCTACCTCAGTTGCCATATCGTTAACACCGTCGGTACCTCTTTGGCATCTAGGTGGCTTGCGAGATAGCTTTGCAGATGGAGGAACTTAGGCTTTCCGGGTGGCTAATGTGGATGAAGTCTTCTCGGGTTCGGGACCTCTTCCAATAATTCACGTGCATGAGTGACGAGTGACTCGAATATGCCCTGAGGCGATGAATTGCTCGTCGAAAGGTCGGCGGTTGAAAGCCTCACTCGGTGCGAACCAGAGAGGACTTCACCCACAGCTCTGCAGGTGAAGGTGCCTGTCTCGCCATTCACGTCAACTACCCGTTCAGGCCCGACGGCGCGGCGCCCGCCAGGTCGACCCCTGATCTACTCCTGGGATGGGAACTTTCCCGTTGAGCTTCTGACAGATGCAGTCGCCTCCGCTCCAGGGGTACGCACTCGTCGCCGTCATAGCGATAGGTGAGCGACACTCATGAGTGGTCATAGATAGAACATTAAGGCCTCGCTGTCTACTCGTCTCTCCTAAGGAATGACTGCTGTCCCGACTAGTTGTAGATGATAGGAGAAGGGAGACGATCTATGACAGTTGCTATTATTTATGTCATCAAGTAACGGAAGGGGATGAGCGTGGAATTTATTAGGAAATGAAGAAGGGTGGACAATAACCTGTAGTTGTTATTAGCCTACTCTTTTCGGGAGGCGCCAAAGGATGAGTGTCCCATTTGACGGACTGAGTACTGAAATTGAGTTATTGTTCGGACAGCTCTCAAAGCCCATTACTATACTTAAAAAAAATATGCCACTGCTGCTCTAGCTGTGGCTCTTGAAATAAGAAATCGGTATTAAAGGCACCACTCCAATCCGTGCCCCATACCTTCCTGAATTACGGACCCGAGCGTGGGATGAGATATGTCACCCTCGGTATCGAATTATGATAAGGGTAATCTACCTCTTAAGGAATAAAATTAATGCGTATAATAGGTTCCCTGATCTATCTACTTATTAATGATCCCATCTAGTACAGTGGACCTATCTGTCGCATGACGTTTCTCTTCATCTACCTCTACTACTAAACCCTCATCATTCCATCCAAACATCTTATTTCATCACTCTTCCCTGCTTATCAAATATTCTCCCCACTATCACACCTTTCAAAGCATACTAGCTCCTTATTACCCCTTCCATCCTCTCACTCTTGTCTCCTGTCGACTTCCTCCCGAGACGTATAATTTTCAGCAAGTCCTCTTTTGCCTTGCAAGTCGTTCTACTGAAATTCTTCATTGTTCTCCGTATTCTCTTTTCATAAGATATTTATACTATTTCTATTCTCTTTCCACAACGTCCAACATGGAATTAAATATTTAGCTAATATTCAGCTCTGTTTGAGAATACTTAGGATAATTAAATTTACGTTTTGAAAATGACTATAATACAGAACTTCAAATGTGTGAATATTGCAGTTTTTCATGATATTTACTTGAACTTAAACTGATTAGAGCAGCATAAAAAATAAGAATAAAAATGACTTTGTATATTCCACACTTGGAAGTGTGGAATATACAAAGTCATACTTAAATGTGGAATATACAAAGATACTTAAAAGTGTGGAATATACAAAGTCATTTTTATTCTTATTTTTTATGATGATTCAATTCCACAAAGTTACGCCTGAAGGTATTTCTTTGATTAGAGCAGGCTTTATTTAAAGTTTTGGGTGAAATGGACACTGAGTTATAAAGATAAGCTGCGACAACACCATCGGACCGAGTACCTACTACGAGAACGAGCACGGATATCGTGACGGATTAACATTGGCGGTGATGTACTTCATCTTTCAACGCACGTAAATTGAAATCCGAAAGTGAAATTTGATTTACGCTTACTGCATCGTGAAATATATTGATGGTGAAGGTTGATAAAAATTGAAAAATGGTGAACAGAAAATTTTTAAGCGGACCGATATTGAAATATCGCTCGCCTGCACGATAGCCGAGTGTGAGAGAGAGGGACAAAAGTATGCGCTACGCTACAGTCCGCTTTCGGAAGCGGTATACTGGTTCTCCTCCATTTCCTCCTCTTCACATTCTGCCCACACACTTAATGCATATTGGAAAGAGACTCCCCGTGAATAAGTATTCTTTTTTCCCTTCCAATGCCTCCCCGTGCATGCATTGTTATAGGGGTTATATGGGCGATGAGCGGGGGTGGTGGAGTAAGTTTGGGCAGATATATAAAAAAAAAGTCGAAGGGATAAGGAGAGAGGAAAGACAATCAATCGGGTGTGTGATACGTGGAATACCAAGTTCGATCAATGGTTTTTGCGCGAGGGGTATCTATCTCTTCTCCTTCGTGAGAGTAGAGATGCTGTTCTCCGTGTATGCGTGTTCTTCAGGGACCTCGTTTCGGTCCCATCTCGTTCCTCGGTTTACCACTCAATCCTTTGGAGCGAGCAATCCATACCTCTCGGCGGAGATGACGGCCGAGGAAGGATGAATAATTGGCGAGCGGGGCGCGGTTCCGCCTCAGCCACCCCCGCTCCCCCTCCTCTCATTCCCCGTGGAGGTGGTGGGGAGACTGGGGTAGGCGATATCGCGATGCATCGATATTAATGCGAAATACGCCCGCCTTACTCAGGGGCGATGGAAGAAGGTCCTAGTCAATCATTCCTGAAGTACCGGGTCAATAGTCCTCCTGCCTGTTTTTTTGTGCAGTGGAAAAAAACATCATTCAAGGAAGACTAATTGAAATGGAAAAGACACTCTCACGATATCACTTAATGTTCACTACAAAGAAAGCTAATATAATGGTTTGGAGTGAAGAGAAGAGGCTAAGACCAAAGTAAATTATGAAAACAAGCTTAAAGACTCAATGGGAAACCGACTAACGAGTGATGAACGAAGTAAGAAAGAAATAGAATAGCACAGTCGTTGAGGGCATCTTAAAAATGGTAAATCTACTTTCAGATATAAATACAAGCTTGAAAGTAAGGAAAAATTTATTTGAACTTACATGGATCGGGCTTCTTTGTAGCTGTAAGGCATGGTCTATAACGTCAGCAGCAAATTCAGAAATGGGAGTATCCTAAATGAGTTGCAGATTAATGTTTAAAATAAACGGGATGGACCGAATGGAAAACCGAGAAGTTCTTCTGGGAGTGCGAAAGAGGTCTGATGAAAACCTAATCGACCTACCTAGAAACAATATTGTCCGGGGAAGGTGAACGGGAAAAATGGGAAAGAAAGGCCTTGCATGTGAAATTAGTTAACGTTGTGGAAGATGAGAATTAGGTATATCAATATGAAGAGATTAAACGATAGAAAAGTTGAGTGAAAATCTGCGTTAAACCTGTCTTTGATTTGATAATTGGTGATGTTCCTTGTGTATTTACGTCTTATTTTTAAGATATTCTGTTTGAAGTTACCTCTGATCTTTATAAATGTGTAAAAAGGTCGCCGCGCGTTACAATGACAATTCGAGATGTAATAACTCGCTATTTGATGTGATGGGCAACATGCTATATCATGACAAATGAACTACTTCATGTTATGCATATACCATGCTATATGATGGAATTACAGCCCGAGATTTATTTAGGAATACGTTTCTCTAGCTCTTTTACAGATAGATATAGATTGCTGAAGTCAGTGATTTCCTTTATTCTTATTGGACACGTATCCGTAGTCTATTGTCTGAAGAAGATAATTGTCAAGGGGAAAACTAATCGGAAGAGTTTCTATGGAATACTACTAAATAGGTATTTTATTGAGATGACATACGTAAAAACGAAGAGGTTTTCTTGTAGACGATCAAGAGAAGAACTTCTTTCAATCAATTTCAGGACCATTAACCAAGGGGTGTTACGGAAGGCCATTATCAAGGGTAGGACGCTATACAAGGGAGGAAGGAAAAGAAAAGTTATTTTGGATGATACAAAGAAGGGTAGGAAATACGCTGATAATAAGAGGTAAATGCCTTTGGCAAAGAGGAGGAAAAATCTATTGAAACTTACCTCTATCCTTACCCCAAACCTGAAACTTACGGATGGAAACCTATCAATCAAGTCCAGATACGCAAAAGCGGTTATCCTGCTTTCCTATTTTGGAGTTAGGGTTTTCAGATGGGGTCCTGTGTGAGGGTAGGGGAGGTGGTTAGGGAGAGAGCCTCTCCCAGTTGATACACGGCGACGGTGGGTTTCGCGGAATTGATTGATTAATGCCGGGACACTCCCTGGTTTTGGCTCATGGAGTGTGTGGAGTAGTAGGGGCCCTAGTCGGGATGCTTCGTGGAGCGGAGGAGACGGATCTCTTTTGAGTGGCTCAGACGTGTGGGGTCGTATCAACAACGCTTGCACGCACGCGAGCGGTCTTCCATCTCGTCGGCGGCGGCTCCCTGGAGTGGGAGGAGCGGAGATGTTTGCATCCCGGTTTCATCTGGATACACTGCGGAGCCACCGAAAGCTCACGGAATCGCGTTTGCAGATGGATCGTGTGCATACTAGGGTGTGTGTGAACCGTGATTGGAACAGCCTCTCTCTACCTGCTGGGGAAGTCCCCTGAAAAGTATTTACGAATGCGGCCACGTGGATTAAATGATTCAGGGTTCTTATTCTTGCTTTCATGGACAAGGATCAGTCTTCAGGACAATGATCAGGCCAAGGATGTCTTTTTCTTTGTGAAATATATAGATTATGCTTTTTAGTTTTAGCATTCTTACGGGTAGTTTTCTCTAGAATTTCCCAGCTTTGATTTGCATTTCCTGTTCCCTTTTCCCTTACACTATTTATTTCATTAGATCAGCTTATTTATTACTTTTCAGTCCAGTTAAAATTCCTTTTCTGTTTCTCTGCCTCTCGCAGTTACTCATTTCCATTACTTAAATTGCATACTTTGTATTCTTCCTTAACACGTTATTGCCCATAATCACATACGTAATGCCCTGCGAGTCTCCGCGAGGGTGTGTGGTAGGGAGTGAGAGATTACCAAGCCTGCACTACATACATGTAACTAACAGCTACAACGCTGCTATCTCATGGAGGTATGTTAGGTAGGACAGACACGTGTAACTAGATGGTTAGTATCTTCATACGTAGTTATGAAGTGATTACTGGCTGGGAAGGGATTTTACTATATATATTTCTCTGTATTTTCCTAGCATGAATGGACTATTAATTCATAAAACATGCTTCATGCACTGCAGACTAATATTACTATATTTCAACTACTGTACTGCCTATTATGTTCTCTTATAATGCGGGTGAAAAATTATATTTTAAATTTACATGAAGATGGGTATGCAATACATAGATCAGAAGAGAGAAATTTTCGTATAAAAGCACTATTAGCGTGATGGCAGAGAAAAAGAGTCATCCATTAAATCTTATGCAGCCTACTCCGGCTCCTAATTTCCACAGACTTTATTTTATCTCTCCCCACATTCCTGGAACTTTCATTATTCTCTTTTATTCATTTTACTTACTTCATTCTCCACCTCTTGCGTACAGAGCATATTTCAAATCCAGCGTATTAGGTCTATTAAAGCTTAATCTACGTAGATACATATATTTTTGCTATGAATCGATGCGTGAACCCTTTTGGAGTGGTTATTAATAAATCTCCCTGTCGAGTAAGAGTGGAAAATGTATGCCTTTATGGAAAAATTTTATCCTCTTAGGGATAATAACTTTTAGTGGTTACACCATGAGGAAACGTGGGCGGTTTTTGCTGTAAAAAATAGTTCCTAGGGATTTCATGGTAACGCAGTGAATGAACCAAACTATTATTATTCAATTTTTTTTCTTGAAATCAGTTTCATATTCCGAGAATAATTACGGGCTATGGACGAATATTTATTCATACCCTCACTTTGTTATGCAAGAAATTTAAATAAATGTGAAATCCGAGCGTGGATGTGAAAGGGAATAAATTATCCTGCGAGGGCTTTGTGTGTGGGTGCATAAAATGTTTAAAAAGTTAATCAAATTCCTGAGTAAAACGTATCGAAAGCGGATATTTCGTTAGGAATTTGTTCATAGTGAAGATATCTTTTTTTATCTTTCTCGCTCTTTGCATTACATTCTATACATATCGTCAATATCTTGGTTAATACCGATCTTTTCATAGTGGTTCGAAAAAGTGGTTTATTTTGGGAACGTTCTACTATTAAATTTAGTGCATCTTTCGATAGGGTACAGCTTCAGCTTACAGAAATCTCGAAACTTATTGTTAGCACGAAGGAAATGATGTGAAATGAACTTGATGCTGAAAGAATTTCCTTTGATACGAGAGAAGATTTTGAATACAAGGAGTCACTGCGTACCTATTGGCGGAAAAACTCAAAGAGAAAAAAGTTGTATCCAATTTTTCATCAAGAAACTTTTTAGAAGCTCGCGAAATTCATTTGTTTACGTGAGAAACGAATTACTGGGGCTATAAACGCTGCCGCTATGACTTTCATGCTGTGAGGTTCTCTTTCGCTCAGTCAGAAAATTGATATTATTTTGAGAGGTTCTGGGAGAGGAAACTTACATCTGCCCTATCTCATTTCACACAATAGTTGCGTGTAAAAATAAAAACTCACGGCAGTTTCACACGAGGGTCGTTATTGGCCAATATGATGTATAAGGAAATGAGCAGCGACAACATCGGTGTGTAGAGCAGCTAATTGCGTCAAAATTCATGTACCACTGCACGGAAAATAGCTTATCCTCCGTTTTCATCCTTTTGCGTATGAAATTTCCACGATTTGAGGATTGTGTAAACCTGCACAGTTTATTTCGTCTAGTAAAACGGACTTTAGAACGGCAGATAAGCATTCCTTTCGTGGCCGGATTTTTATGAGCAGGCATTACATTGGCAGAGTTGTACATTTAGTGGCCTCGAGCAATTTTGGGATGAAATTAACTAAATGGCTTTGATTACAACATTTTCTGGTTCGCAAAAATCCATTTTCACGCCATGGAGAAATCTATGCTTTAGTATTTTTGTCGCTTTTGCATTTGACTAATGTTATTATGCGATTATTTGCACCATTTAATCGCCCTCTCTATTATTCTTATCCGAGCCATTTTTAACCAACAGAATTTTCAACTCATGTTTCCTTTAATATACCGAGAGTCAATTTTGGAGGCAAGTTATTTATTTTATTACAAAAATCCGTCGATATTTGCCGCTCTTACTTATTGAGGGTTGTTCCTCTTTCGAAGGAGAGCAGGGGTTTTTGACTGTATCTGCAGGTACTCAAAGAGACGAAGCAAAATTTCCGATGCAAGTATTATCAACTTGAATTCAGAAAACATCCTGGTACATTAGATTATAAAATAGTTTTGATTGCAATCATTATTCTTAATTTAACAAGAAAATTACAGCCATTAATGTGGTAATTGAATTGGAAAAAAGATACTGTATATGCCGCGATAACTCCGGTTTAATAACGAAATAACGAACCACACTGACGATTTCAACTGATAAAAAGCAAAAACGCAGTTTGCAATAGAAATTGAATGGCAAAAATGTTCCTTTTCTTGTAGTAGTAGAAGTGATGGGTTTTAGAGGCTTAAACGGCTGAGGTTATATCACATAATCCAACGGAAGATTTAAATCCAAGTATAAACTCAATATCCATGCCCATGCTGGAAATTTTTATCCGTCACATTTAGGATGCGAAGACAGCACTTTACCGACTTCGCTTTTATAGCCAGCTCCTTTTATTGTCCCAGTGATTAAATTTTTTGGCGCAAGGTAAGATTTTCGTGGGTATTCCAAATTGTATTCATTAACTCAATTGAAAAGCGTTCAAAGTAGAGGTGAGAAATTTCTTTGCTTGGTTCATGTTATAGGTTATATTTGTCTAAAGGGAGTGTTGTGGCATAGTGGGCAGAGCGCTTGGCTCCTGATCCCGGAAGGGTCCCGGGTTCAAATGCGGGTGAAGCCTTTGGACGCCCCCGAACGAAAAATCCTCGGGAGTGCGAGGTGGCCCAGGGAAAGGAACTGGCCCCCATACCCTGAATGTGTGTGTTTCACAAGCCTGTGGCTTAGTCCGGGGTGAGCTCTACCCTCGCCTATCCAAACCAGCCTTCGGGTTGAATCACTGAGAGGGTGATTTGTCTAAAACACGAATATAATATCATAAGAAATCATGTATCGTATTTATTTCGCAAATTTCACATTGTTTGCACCTGTTTTAAGTTCGGTTGCGAGTATCATGTTATTTTTTTCTACATACTCATCATCTTCAAGCCATCCCAAGAAATTCAGAAAAAATTTGGGCATACTGAGTGTAATTAGAGCATGATTGTGAAATTGAGAGTGCAATTTCGACAAAAATGAAACTTTACTCGCGGCCTAGTTTGCTATGCAGGTCTATCATCATCATTTGACGATAACGACTTATCACCTAACGATGGTGTAATCTGATTGGAACTTATGTCGTGAGTAATATTTTATTTTTTTGGGAAAATTAATTATTTATTTCACAATTAAGACCATCTCAACCTCTTATATCCCCACCCCAATTTTCCCACTCCCTTTCAGAATTTATCATTTGGCTCACAAAAACTCACGTCACTCTCCAGGCCTGATAGGGTATAACATATCGCACCCCGTCGACTAAAGCGGAAAAGACGTTTTTTCCATTTCGTGATGTATGCGTAATTCAGCTAGTCGGTGATGGTTTCGTTGGTTTGATTAGTACTTGGCGAGGGTCAAGTAAGGCTGATTGTGAGTCCTGTACTGAACTCAGTGCCGGGCGAGGTTATTTGAAAATGCGGGCTCGAAGGGCAGTTCCTTCCAGGTCGTTAAACGGGTTTCACCTGGATTTGAACCGGGGATATCTTGGTCCGTGGCGTGGACGTGGTCTGGATGTTCTATGTCGTGGAAATTGAGTCTTTCCTTCAGAGGAAATGGGGGAATAGAACGAGCCATTGTGCCTTTCTCTTTCCTCCGCTTAACGTTTCGTTTTTGTTTTTTTCTTCTCCGATGCGAACCCGGGAGTAGTCGAATTGAAAATATCGATTTCCGCCAAACGTCCTAGTGAACCCGGCCTGTTTGCTCGGTTCGTGTTCTGTTTAATTTGTTCAACGGAAATGCACAAGGTTTTTTTTCCCTCTCTCCCTCGATGGATTCATAACCGAGCACCGTTCACGAGCCTTAGGAGTTATTTGTGTTTCTCCTTGGATTCCTCCCTATCGTCGGTATTCATGACCATTTCAATTTCCGGTTAGGAGTACTATATCTACATCTACCTCTACGAAATACCCTTAAAGCCAACGCAATGTTATGTGGTAGGTGGTGAATCATCACCTGGCGTGTATTGAAAATAGAAAGAGAATTGAAATTTACACTTACTATCATGTAGGAATGCATAAATACTACTCTGTGCGTGCACTACGTGCAAGAAGCTGATTGGTAAATTGCAAGTCTCTTTGGAGTAATTTAATAGCAATTGATAAGTCATGCATTTGTTTAAATGCATTAATTAACTAATTTTTTCCACAGCGTACATGAGCTGGGAAAGTTGAAAGATTTAAATGTAAAAAAAAACACGTGAGACCACTCTTCTGAATCATAATCTACGACTGTAGAACGTCGATAACCCGGAATAACTGGGATCGCACCCCCTCCGTATTATCGAAATCTCCGGATTTCCGAAATGAACCAATAAAAGTTGACCGTTGACGTCTGCAATGTAAAACAAATTTACTAAAATCGTTCATAATTTACTCTTATGGTTGCAGGAGTGGAGAGGATGAATAAATACGATGATGTAGTAAAATTTTGTGACAGGTTAACTGGGGATCGGGTTGGTGTGGTGGCTAGAGTACTGGCCTCCCATCCCGAGGGCCCGGGTTCGATTCCCGGCAGTGACGGATTTTTCAGTGGAAATCCGGTCCCCACTTGGGTGCCTAGTGGAGGGCATTTCAAGTACAGTACTCCGTCCGTCGGATGGGACGTAAACCGTGGTCCCCTTGGCGCCTTTCGTTAAGAGTAGGCTAATGCCGACGCCAGGTTTCACTCCACCCTTCCTCCGTTCCCTAAAAACTCCTACCTTCACCCAATTACCCACCTATCCTATATGGCGCAAATGACCTCAGCTATCGGTCGCCTCCCCTGAAAAACCAACCGACAGGTTAACTTAGTAAATTACCTTATCAATACCCACTGAAATAGCCAGTACATACAGTAAACTCCCGATTATCCGGGCAGCGGATTATTCGTGCATCGACAATCTTTTTAGTGTATCGGCAGTGGTCTCAGAGTACTTTTGTTATTTTCCTCTAATCGTGACTTTCACTGCGGCCCTACCGACTGGTCCGATGTCTTAGGCCAGAGGTCACCGCCACCCGAGGTATGCGAACATTTATTTTCGGCCGGGACAGCTCTACTTAGAAATTTATCCGGAGAGAACCATAAAGCGGTTCATCCGAGTTTCCCGATTATCCGTGCATCCGATTACCAGTCATTAGCTCATAAAATCGGGAGTTTACTGTATGTAAATATGTAAAAATATTCAGTTCATGAGATTTGTGTTCGCTAGAATCGTATCCGGATTTTCGATTGTCTGGAATTTTGACGTCAGATTAATTGACGCTCTACTGTATGTTTGTTGTAGCTATTTCATTGGATGCCCTTCAAGTATTCACGTTAATAAGTAACCTTTGACTGAAGTATTTAGTCTGAGCATTGTTTTACCTATATCTACATGAAACTTTGGAAGCCGTCAATATGACGAATGGCAGAGGGAGTTAGGTCATGGGCCTATTATCGTTTTGATACATAATACGCGCTATTGTATTGTAATGTAACTGTTTGAAAACCATCAATTTCATTTCCCTATACATTCGGCATTGTGGTCTTATCATATAATTTTCATTGGATATTGAACATTTTTTCAGCAATAATCTCCGGAAAGTTATTCTATGTAGTTAAAGAGGTACCATTTTCAATTTACTGCTTTTTCCATCCACGTTCAGGTGGCTTCATGTCCCAAAAAGTCAAAAATTAAATCACTAGAAGAAATTCATAATAAAATATAATAGTAATGCTCCACACTTAATTTTTAATAATAACCGACCCGGGTTTCGGTACTCAGTGCCATTTTCTAGAGAATAGCACTGAAACCCGGGTTTGTTATTATTAAATATTAAGTGTGGAGTATTACTATTGTATTTTATTATGAATGTCAGTAACTTCCACAAAGTAACGCCTGAAGTGACTTCTTACACTAGAGGAAATATATATTGTTTTCTTAAATTGTTTATATCAGAGGTTCACAGGGATAAAATGACGAAAATCCCTATTCTAATATTATATTACAGAGGGGGGTTCATACTGAAAAGAGTAAGGAAAAAATACATTTTATTCTAATGTTTAGAAATATTTTTCTCCGTGCAGTTATATTTTATGTCTTTGCGAATGAAGTAATCCAGCGATTTGTATAGCTTGGCATTACAATCCTGTCGTCTGATAATACGAATTTTAGATTTATTCAATATTCCCATTTTCGTATTCAGTTATTATTAATCTGCTAAATCCGATTATCATACTTTTTCGGACGGCCTACATTACCATACATTTCCTGTCGTATTCCCGAAATGCGAAGATTGAAGGATTCCGTGTCGAAGTCGAATCATAGTGGTTGCAAAAACCAGACTCCACTGCGTTGCTCGTTGCTTAGCTCGACGCAGCTATTTGGGGTACACTTTGTTCGTGGTTGCATGCGTACAGAGTGGCCAAAAATTGAGATTATTCGTGGCAACTATTGCGTAAGCGCCATCTGCTTCGCCGATGAGTAACCCTCGGCAGCTCGGGCCGCTACTCACTCAATCATTCCGAGACCCCGTCTCTCGACGTTAATATTCTTTTCGGCCCTACTTGTTAGTTTCTTACTTGTCTAAATTTCGCAAGAGGACATAAGTTTCAGTCACCCTGTAACTTCCAGTCCCTGTAACTTAACAGTCACCCTGTAACAGTGTATTTCATCTTATTTGTTCTACATCTAAATGTTTTCAGTTGAGTTCACAAAAGTTCATCTCATAACATGTGATTATGATGCTACAAAATGGAGTGCACATTAGCGCATACTTTTGATCCTTCTTATTGCAATTTCTATACAACCAAGAACATTTGCCGAGTGCCATTTCCTTTTTTATTTTAGATTTTGTTTGATTTCACTCCTCTATTGGCACCATAGAGATACAATATAATCCTCCATTATGGTAATCATAGTGCTCTTCTGGCTTTGGAAAAAACGGAAAGTTGAGGGAAATAAGGTCTTTATCCGTTATAACTCCTCCGCCGAAAACGTCCCACGCCTTATAAATTTTTGTGGTTTTCTCCCATATTTTCAATGTCCTTGCACCTCAGTAAGTTGTGGATCATGCCGAAAATGCAATGTCACCAAACAACCGTAATTATAAGATATCCTTAGGTGATAGACTAAATTGCTAAATTAACTGGCCGGATAAATGACCCTTCTTAAATGGGGTTCCGTGTTCGTGTCCCGGTCATGGTGAATATTTTTTTCTTTGTGGATATTTTAATATAGTGGTGCATATTAGCTGGTAACTCCATTGCGGTTTTTTGCGAATATTTCTAACGCCTTGAAACTGGGGTTTTCAATTGATTCCTGCATTGATGTTGACTCGGGTAATTAAATACCTCATATATACCTTCAGGAATTTCTCAGTGTTAACATAATTCAAAACTCCTTACATCTGATTCAATCTTATTAAAACTTCCACCTTACGAGAAGAGTACTGCTCGTAATAACAATTAATTTCATCCCTTCCTCCGTCCACACCTCTGCCCCCTTTGAATTTCTCCCGACGTCTTTGCTTACACTCCCACCTAATCCAGTATCTCTACATTCACCTTCCTATCAGCCCAGCTTATGTCTTCAATGCTCACATTCCCAAAGCTTCTTATCCTCCTTCCTTTGAGACCAAGTCGTTGAAACCTTTTTCCTTTGATGCTCCTTGCATTATATTAAGCCAAAGAAGATATCATGTCTCTATTTGCTCAAGAATTTTCAGCGTAACTCGATGAACTATCGATTCTGTTAAAACTTTGGCGCGGCTTCACATTAAAGTGAAATCATATTTTAAAATAAAAAAAGTTTATTTAACGGAAGTGGTGCTTAAATAGGTTTTATCAGTGTTAATGGTAGCCAATACAGGGGTTTTGGACGTTAATATGTTGCTTCCTCATTTGCATTGGATTTCCTTGGCTGAAAAATGATCTTTAGAAGTGCCAAGAATGAGGAAGGCCGGCTTTTTTTTTGCTGCATAACGCGCGTCATATTTGAGCTCCGTCCAGAACGATTTTCCAGAACACGTTTCCTTATCGAAATCGCTTTAAAACCAGTTCATACACCTACGGATAATATATATTTTCTCCTGCATGTGAAATGCATTATTTTTCCGTGAATCAATTATGTTTATTACCCGCATATCACTCACGTGCCTAGCGTCATTCCCCTAAGTAAGCCGAGCCCTGGAAGTTGCCAGAGTAAACATTAGGATTGGTATGAATTACCCAGCTGAGCCCCACTACTCCGAGAACATCCTGCAGTGATAAACTAGTACTCGAAAGCAGGGCTGGATTGCCTAAAGGGAACAATTCCCACCATTGCTGCCACCGTTACCGCGCCTAAGTGGATGAGTAGGGAAATCCGACTCACTGCTCGCGACGCTTTTCTTGTTTACGTGAAGTGGCCGTCGTAGCGGCGGCGGCGGCGGGTGAATGCTTTTAGCTTGTCCGCGTGGAGGATGGGGCTGGAATTCCGGGCGGGCGATTGCGGGGAATAAACGCGTATATTTACGGCGACGGGATGGAATATGAAAGCCGGAGCGAAAACAAATAAACGATTTCGCGGTGGTTGTGTTGGTGTTTGTGGTGCGGGAAGAGCGGCCGTGGTTTTGCCGAAATTGTTGGCATTCAGTTTTTGTGCGCTCGCGTAATGGAAGTGCACTCTTGTGAAGGGTGGGAGGGAAGGAAGGGAGAAGTGATCCCCAAGGGGTAGCATGAGCACGCCCCGGCCTCCTTCGCCCTCTCCCTAACCTCTTCCCCCCCTTCACTCCCCCACAACCTTCCCGAGGGTTTTTCTCTCATATTTCTTTCTCCTGCGCAGTCTCTTTTTATCCTCCTCATTCGGGTTACGAGCCCGTAATATACCCGAGACTCCCAATATATATAGGTAGCCTAACGACTTGATGTCATGACTCGGGGATCTTTTTCCTTAAAGTGGTAGAGTAGTGAAGAGAGAAAGGCTCGCGTGGCCCCTGTATTCGGTGAATATTCGTTTCTTAGGTGGGAGTATTTGAAAACTCTATCCTTTTTACATATCTCGACTCTTTGGTGCTTTCATACAGCCATTATCCCTGACGAAGGCTCGTCATCGTGGCTCATGGTTTTTAACAAGAGGAAATAACCGAGATATTGCATGTATGATAACTCTGACTAGACGTTAATCTGATTGTTCAGGAACACAAGTTTCGTTCCTGTCATTAGTGTTCGAAGTGGGGATAAAAAAGAGGTGTAATATCTTAATATTAATTTTAATAATCTCATTGATTGAACTGCGTTGAAATAATTACGATAAGATGACGCCAACACGTGTAGGTAAAATTTCTCAATTACGTACGAACAGATACAGTTTCTTTTAATTGATAAATTCCTATAAGAGAATTTTTAGTGAACATGGAAGATTTTTAGTTGTTGCGCAGTCAGTGATAACATAGCATGATGAGTAAATCTGCAGATTGAACTTTGTTTCGAATGAATTGATGAAGTAATCCTGTCCAATCCTGTTTAATTTTCATGTATGTGCATATTTAGCCCGCCTATAACTCATCATATACTTAACCTTAAGTGAAGTGAATTGTTAAGTTAATCTTTCTACAAAGAAGTGCAGACATTTGCAGACGAACATCCACCAGTTGAAATGACTATGCAATGGATTTCCCATTCATCTGGTTTCCTTACTTTCAACAGAAGATAACAGCGTAATCAGGTGAAACGGGTTTGAGGTTATGTCCTCCCCCTCCTCCTACTTCAGTTGATATGGATTAAACCGGAATCGCTGCCATGCCGCGTGGAGAGACGCTTCCACATCAAGTAATCGCGTTGGCTATACAAATAAAATGTTTTTGTGCCTATGCCTTTTCCGTTGTGCTTGGCTTCGAAACGATTAAACATAATGAATTATCACAGTTAGAAATTATACCGCTGAAGACGCTTGAAAAACGTCAAGAGTAAAGGCCGCCGCGGAGATCTTCCATTGTTGATTTTTCAGGTTTCCTGTCACCGTGGTTATAGTCCCTTGACGACAGTTTCGTCAACAATCTACCGGGTTTTTTAAGGTTCGAAGTAGCAATTCTGGTTTGAATTCGCCAAGTTATTCGCCATAGAAGGACGCTACTTCCCAAGGCTATTAAGAGAAGCCACCGAAACAAATAAAATTATAAACAACATAAATAGGGAATAAGTTTGCATGCTTTCCAACGCTTGGAAGCGGATCTTCATGAATGAAAGTAAAGCAACCAATCACTACGCACCTGACTAAATAAGAGACCTATTTAAGGAGGACAAAAAGTTGCATATTTTGCAAAGAGTATTCGAGTACAGTACTCCGTCCGTCGGATGGGACGTTAAACCGTAGTCCCGTTGGCGCCTTTTCTTTAAGAGAAGGCTAATGCCGACGTCGGGTTTCTCTCCATCCTTTCCCTTCCACTCCTATCCTTGTGCCTTTCCTCCCGGTCTGTAGATAAGCAAGACGGAGATGACGAAGGTAATCGGGTTGATGCCGTCACTAGACCAATTGCCTACAATCCCGAAGGTTCGGGTTCGAACCACGAGGTTGGCAAATTTTTCAGTAGCATTCCTAACTTGAGTGCTATGAGTAGACTATTTCAAGTACCTATTTTATCCGACGCGATCGGGATGTGAAATAGTGTAGGTACTCAATGACGCCAATGGTATGCCAATACAGATGCGGGGTTTCTTTCCGGCCTCCCTCCATGCTTATAATTTCTACCTCTTCCCAAAGCCCTGTAACCCTTAGTGGTGCAAATAACCTTAGCGTAGGCTACCACTGACAGTAAAAAAATCTCTAACGATAGTATACCTAGTCTTTACTGATTTATGCATATCTAAATGAAAAATTTCTAAAAATAATCTAATAATTCTAATAAATTCAAAAAAAATGTATCGTAGCATTTTACAAGGTCTTAACGCACCTTTGTCAGCTATTCCGTTGCCCCTCCCATATCAAGCGCTTCATTTGATCTACATCATTTCCCTCGTGAACACATCAGTTCTATCCTCCGTCATATTATCCAAAATTCTCCTCCGTCTCCGGTCTATTGTTGTGCATCATCACAACCGGTATCGCATCCTTTGCTGTCATATTATCAATATGCCTCCTATCCAATTTTCTGCCTCCGTCGAGCATTCGACAGTTTTTTCTGTTTTTTAATCCGTTTCCTCATTTCCTAATACGTCCTTCCAAGCGTATCTCTTGTTTTTCTTTTTTTTTAATCAGTTGTCAAAACGCCTTCAATCTTCGTTGATCGTTATTTCTCGTAGCTTATGTATTTTAGTTGTGTCTCCGTGAGTGTTAAATTAACATATTTTAGCACATTTTTACCAAGTCATTAGTTCCTCTCTCCCATAGCTTAAGGAATAAAATAAATACGCCAGTATTAAGTTAGCATTGTTACTTGTTAATGATGTTATGATTCGAAACGCTTCCAGAAGGAAACAGAAAGGGAAAGTAGTAGCATGTTTTACTTTTTTCCATGGTAATGAATAATAATAAATGATTATCCACAAATATTTATATCACTTATAACCTTGGTTTCGACGCCTAAGTGTCATATTTAGGTCTCAAGAATTTATGTTAGATACCGTTTAGGATTTGACGTCAATGCATAATCTTCAGGTACCCTGAAATGACAAAAGTGGTGAGAAATGATCTAGTTATTGCTAGCAGAATTTCCACGGAGAAAAAATCATTCCCATTGATCGGAACTTTATTCTCTGTAAATATTCTGCTATTATACATTGTCATCGGGTAACTCCGTTGTGTTAATTAATGGTTTCCGGCGGGAAACCTCGGTGGGATTGATGCATGGTGAATAGCAGTAAAACAAAACTTTGTAATTCCACTTTTTATATGTGGAATTAAAAAGTTTTGCTTTGTTGCTATTCAACTCCGTGGAGGTTTTCTTTTTTGCCAAGTTCGCGATCCTACAACAAGTTATTATTTATCATAATGAATGGATTCCACCAAGTCATACCTGAAAGTACGAATTTGTTCCTTTAGTTTGATAATCTTTTCTACGACTTTACGCCCTAGTTTGTTTACTCACCTCATTGTTCTCTCTCGCATCTATTGCTGGTATAATACTTGTCTTCCACTAAATCCAGTTTCACACTTGTTATTCCTCTCGAGCCATCATATCAAAATCCATCAATCCAACGCATTAATCTCTATGCTTCCATTCCTCTATGCTTCAGGGTTGTAGCCCTTGGGGAGAGGGAGAGAGGGGAGGGCGGGGGGGTTGTGAGTGGGAAATGGTGCAGGAATGCTTGCGAAAAATTCGCAAAAACATCCCCTCGTCTTCACTCAAGGATAATACCCTAGCGTCGTCGGGCGAATGCCGGAGGCCATGTCGAATCACTCTCCCGGTGCATCCCTGGGGGTTTGGCGAGGCGCAAGGGCCTTGAGTAGGGGTTCAGGGGGAGGAGGGGATGGGATCGAAGGTAGAGCAGGGAATAAAGGGGGGGGGAGCCAATTGGGCCGGGCGCCAGCTTCTTGGCGCTCCCATTCGATTATTAAAATCGATGAGGCGTCTCTCATTTCCTCCTTATCCCCCCTCTCCCCCACCTCTTCTTACCATCGCCTCAAACTTCTCCATATCCTAACCACGACCACAACATCCCTCTCACTCTCCTCCTCCTCAGCCTTCCCCCCTTTCACATCCCTCTTCTCCTCCTCCTCCCCTCTAAGAAAGGCATCGTCGCATTCGTCTGCCTCCTCCCGGATGCACCAAATACCTAGGAGCACGTAATGAGATCCGTATTCGAGATATGCCTCTCCGTGGCTTATTGGGTGGTGGGAGGGAAATAATGGGAGTTTTACCCGCGGGGAGGTTGAGAAGGGGTGGTAGGTGTCCTTTTATTTTGCTTTTGGGGCGGGTGGGTGGGAGTAAACAGGGGTGAGGGAGTGCCCGATGGTTCATATCCCCCGCATGATGGAGTTAAGCGAAAAAGTTTCGAGGGGGTTATCATTCCCTTTTGCTGGCGGTGGGCCGGGTTGGTATCTTTTTTTGTGGGGGAGTTGGTTCGGATACTTCGTAAAAAGAGGAGAAGAAGAAAAAGAAATGGAAAAGGAAACGAGGTCCCTCTTATTTTTTTTTTTACCAATTGTTTGATTTCTTCCTCGTGAGGTATTCACGCAATTTCTCCTAGGCCTGTGCCTCGTCGAGAGGTTCATTTCCGTCACTCGATTATACGTCGGGTATACTAATGCATGAAACTCTTGACTTGTATAGGTATTTTTGGTTCATGGAATAATTCAAATGTTTCGTTGATTATTAGCCTAGCTCGGCTGAAAATTAATAACGTGAGAATGTGGTTGTTTTCTGTCAAATACGGATTCCCTCAATGGTCATGGTTTTCTTTCCTTGAAAATACATCTTAAGTTGCATTTAAAAAGCATTTGGTAGGGGATTCATTGAAAGCTTATTCTCATATCAATTTATTTCGTCTAGACGTTATGGGAAATTAATTTTGGCGTTGACAATTTTTAGATGTTTGTAACTTAATTGTGCTAAGAATGGGGAGGTTTTAGTTTTTTGATTATTTGAACTCGTTAGTCTATAAGTGACTATTTACTTTATTTTATTGGTAATTTATGTTTTCAGGTTTTTACGTTTACTTTACGTGAACTTTACTTCTAGATCGTTCTTCGGTTTCATTGGCTGAGGTTCTAACGCATGAGTGGTTTTTCTATATGCTGATCTTTCTGCATTATGCAAGCAGTACACATGAACCGTGAAATGAATGCTGTGCTGGAACTATTAGGTTTTTTTCACGAATACCTATCGTACTTGTCATTAATATCGGTGGAAAGGAAGTGCGGTCTTTGCCATAGCGTTGTGGATGGAACTTCGTGTAGAAATTCCTCTTTTGGCCTTTATTTCCCTCTCTACGGAAGCTGAAGAGTTTTTGGCATAATTTATGGAAGGGCGGATGCTGTAGAGAGCTACGATTTTTGTATGATAGGAAGCAGGAAAATTCAGTAGCTGGATCCCATTTAATTAATTCATTTATTTTATTTATTTTCCATTGACCCGAAAATAACACAAATGGTCTTTACATCGGGCATTTCAACTATTAATAACTATACAAGCACAAACATCCAAGCCCCAGGAAGTGAAAATCCTCCCCGGGCGGGATGCGAACCCGCGACCCTGGGACTGACAGACGAGGGAATTACCCCGCCGCCACCGGGGCCGGCAAAATCACCGATAATTAAAAATTTTAGCTTGATTATCCGTTTCATTGCCTTATTAATGCTCTGTTTGTTCGAGCCGCCATTTATTTTCCACGTTTCCTCCCTCCACTTCCCTCATTATTCCTTCTTCCTTAATTACGTAGCATATTCAATTAAACCCTTCCACATTTATGGTGGTGTTGTTTTGTGTATGATAGTCTTAATTTAATTCAATCCCGGTCAATTCTCTGAAGTATTATTGGCTTAAAACGTTAAACAACACAAAGAAATACTGTGGTTGGTCAATTTAAAGTATATTTATCGTATGAAATTCTAATTTAATTAGTCCCTTGCACTAATATATTATCAGAATATTTCAGTTCATTAGTTATTATTTAGTTCCGATACTTTTTAAAAAGAAATTTATTAATAATATTCAACTTATATTCAGTAGGCAAAACTGATCGGAATTGATGGACACAATGAAGTATTGGTGTGCTTATTTTATTCTTTAGTCTTTGTACAAACATATTTTTAGAATTTGTTAATCAGATTTCTGTCCTCTTGAGATTGAATCAATCCGCAGACTTCTTTTTAAGATAAATGGTTTTTCTCCCTTGGAATAGTAGCACTTAACTTTCCCGACAGATTGCCCATCTCATGTCTTTGCTTTTAAGATGGGTTTTGTGAAGCGTTATCGAAGTAGAATGAAAAAAAAACAAAGCCGTCGAGTCTGTTTTAACTCGGGTTTCCATTTCCGTGACCGGTTTCCATGGAGATCCGTTTTGCGTCACTGCGGATGACATTGATGCGAGCCATATAGTCTAGTTGTGTTGTTAAAATCTCCCCCCCCCCTCCTCGTAGATTTTCCCTCCATTGAGTGCCCTCAAAAGAGCATTCGTAGGCGTCGTTATTCGGTGGATATTCCGAGAAGGCATATGGCTCATTTGAAGAATTTGCTGTCTCCTCACCGGAAGTTTCATTATCTAAGATTGGTGGGGATTTTCCGTATGGCCTTAAATGTTGACATTCCTGAAGAGATTATTTCCCTAGAAATTGGGTATAAACAAGGAGGTTAGAATGTACTGGAGGAGGAATCACTGCTGATATGAGATTCCTGTGGCCATATTGGTACGGAAGTACGGGCTTGCTACTCGCGATACGCTTGTATTTGTTTTTGCACGTGGTAAAGCTTGGAGTAGTAAGATAAATAATATAACACAATTATAATATTCGTCAAATAAAGGGATAAAAGTGCAAAAAACCGCCGACAATCGCCGAATATGTAGTTTAAATAGGTCAAATTCGAGCCCACTTTAGTAATAAGCCTTATCTGAGTAATAAGCCTAATCTAAGTAATAAGCCTGATTAGGTGAGACTTAATCGTTGTCGTTGCTTGGGAATGATTCTTAATTGTTATCCATAAGCTAGCCCGCCAATGCCTCCTCTAGTACATACATTTTAACCTCCTTGGGTATAAAACTAAAAATTAAAAACAAATTGAATGGAAGTTATAGTTGTAACTTACACTGTACTCAAAACTTAATAAAGCACATTTTGCCTTTGCTAATTTGTTCTGGAATTTTTTTTACCGAATAAAAATGATCAATCTTTTTACTAACTTTCTCATGATAGCTGCATTTTTTTGTAAAGAATAACAAAGTCTCTCGCGGATTTGATACAAAAGTTCATATTTAATTCGTCTCAATGGAATTTGATGTGCTAAATTGTTTTAGGAAAAGAAATAGCGTCATTGGGAAATCACGAGGAGGCCACCTTCATCATTTTCACTAGCAATAAAAGCGTAGTGGTTCACTCAAGCTACCGGCAGTACTCATACGTTTAGCAGTAGCTAGTTTAATAAAATAATTGCTAGCCCTCATTACTGTTTAGAACTATGTAAGCCACGTGGACTAAAAACACTCCAATATTGCCTTCGTTTCACTATAATGTCAATAGCACGGCTTAACTCACTTGTGGATTTTGATGTACTTTAATAGTAAGTTACAATTCTATTGGAATTTTAAGACGCTGAATGCTATTTGGTAATTTGTTGGATACAATATTTCATTTATGTTTCCCTCTTAATCATATATTAACCACCAATCTTTCATTTCATTTTCAGGTGAGTACCATTTCGTCTACTCTATTATCTTAGACGCAAGTGGGCATGTCAGCGTTTCTGAAGCTGTTGACGCATTGGCGATAATGGCAAGTACATGCATGATTTTCTATGAATTTTTCATTTCTACCAAATGAATCCAGTGTTTATTCGACGGCGCAATGCGATGATGCGACGCTGGAAGTTATTTTGATGCAGTAAATTTGGCAAATGGGCAATCAGACATATTTTAACATCAGACAGCTTTGTTTGCATTAATGTATCCATGGTGAGCGCCTTTCCGTCAATTTCGTCCGAATCCATGCTCATTTCACCGATAAACCGCAATTAAGCTTTCATTTCGTAATTATCATGTAATACTCGAACTTTTTCAGGTATTTTTAAACTTTAGTGCACTCGTCGAGTTTGAATGCGAATGCTATGATGAATCAGTGACGTATTTTTCGGAGCGTATTTAATTTAAATTGTACTTTTTGTCTTTTCGTATTGGGGGGCATCCATTTCATATTATATTTACTAGGCTATCTTTTGTAAAAGAAGTTCGCCGCATTACCACGTTCTATCTGCACTGATGTGTGAAATAATTGGGATCCCGGGCTGATATTTTGACGCATTAATAGTTGCGACCTATGCCTCATTACGTAGATCTCGTGCATTATGTTTCGCCTTATACCTTCAGTGAGTGAGTGTGAAACAATTTCATCATAATTCAAATTTTCGCCACATTGCATTATAAGATATATCAGTTTGCAGTGAATTCAATGGTAATAAAAATTTAACCATTACAGTATCCATCGATATATTTGCTCATTTCTTTGAATAAATATCGTAAGTGAACTTCCTTATCGAACGACAAGATAGGTACAGACACTCCGTAGCTCGCTGTAGGATATCGTGCTTTCGATTAGCCGTTACCGTTCGATACGAAGAACCGTGATAGCTTTATCGTACTGTTTGCCTCGTAAAGAATGACAACTCCGCCGTATCGTCATATTTATCGAACGATAACAATGAACAAACCGTAATAGCATTTCAGTTGTCGAATGATTCTTATTCTATCCCGTGATATGAGTTTTGAGGCCCATCGATGCCATTATAAAGTCACTACATATATCCCTGTTTTAGCCGTGTCATTCAGCTCAATAAGAAGGTCGAGGAAACTCATACTTCATAGGCCACTGTCATTGTATTCCACATAATACTTTGAATTTATTTTCTCAGTTGATGGGGATGAAGTTAGTAGACCGAGTAAATATTCAAGATGTTCAAAGAAAATTCTGAAAAAAATAAATCTCTCGAAAGGCTTGAAGGAATGGGGCAACCGTCTGGGATTCTTTTAGGTGCTAAAGTTATATCGCCTAGTCTAAGCATAGGTCTTCATCCTAGCGCAATCACAACATCCATGTCCAAGACGGGATACATGAAGACAGTTATCACGGGAAAACTATTTGTGAGGTGCATCTATAGACAAACATACATGCCCTGGGTGGAGAAAAACCCAATCGGGCGGGACTCGAACCAGCGACCTTAAGGATTGGCAAGCGAGGACAGCCTGGAGGCGCCGCCACCGGGGCCGGCAATTTACATGCTATAATAAGCGTAATACTATCTAGCGAGAGAACCGTGTTGGTTGTACATCTTCCAGGCAAGTGTAGCTAAAAATTTAGTCTTTACGTAATAATATTCTATTATTATTTGGTTTGGCATATTTTAAGACGTATTAATTAATGTATCTAAATAATATGCGTCATTTCTCCATAAGATGTGTAGGAAGCAGTGAATCTTCATCAAATCTACATGACCCATCATAAGTAATGAGGATTATTTTTTATTTTTTTATTTTAAAGAAAGAAAACCACATACAGCAATGATGCCGTTTTATAGTGGCCAATTAGTGACTATAGTTGATTTGAACTATAATATTTAAAAAATTAAAAAGCAAAGCAGGCTTGCATAAATGTGCTGTTAGTTGGGTTTGTCAAAATTCTTTATATTGTCATGCAATTACCTAATAGGCTACCTATTATAATTTGTGTATCTTAAAGGTATTGTATTCACAGTTATTCAGATCCCTGATTTTGCGGGAAAAGAAAGATAACTTAGGCTGTTCGGCAATCTTAATTCCCTAATTTTTGTTCATGATCCAATCTAAATAGTATGCCGAAGTTTACAGCTTGTTTTTAGAGTCATCATTAAAAAATATCGTTTTGAAATTTACTTGAGAGATTGCCTGTACAGGCAATATAGTCTTCCCCGCTCGCTTGCATTTATGCCTTACCTATCGCATTTTTAGTCTTCCACACCGGTAGTTTTTATGGTGATCACTAGGTACATTATTGCAGCTGATAAGCAATAGCAATGTTAGTAGAGAAGACTGTAGTTCCTCCAGAAAAAGTATTTAGTACAACTAGTTCACGTTAACTGGGCCATTATATGCTTATTGAGAATTTTAATATATTTGATCTTTAGTAGGGCCAACATACGGGAAATCATTGGCCAAACTGATCGTAGAATGAGATTTATCAAAAAGAATACTGAGGAAATGTGACGTTTATGTACAAGAAAATTGCTACTTTTCCCTTTATGCTACTTTACCTCACTTGGAATGCGTTGCCAGTATTTAGGATCTAAAAGACAATAAGTATGCGATATAATAAGTGAATAAGTGAAAAATAAGAATAAGTGAAAAGGGTAGCCAACCGAAAATAAAGCCGCGGTAAACATGTATTAGTATTTTGCCAGTGATGATTAATTACACAGCGGTGATGTCTTTGCATTAAACTGCATCAGTACCTAGGATTTACGTAGACATTCCAGAGTTTAAAGGCAGAAGCATGGCTCATGGCTCATTACTCTCGTCTTGTCAGATTCGTTATAATTCTCTAACTTCAGAGAAAAACCTTCTGTTACTTAGAATTGTCTCTTGCATTGGAAATGTGTTGAGTTTATCCCAGTATAAAAAAGAATCTCCAACTAAATGCTCATATGTTACTTAGGATCCACCCCTAAGGTGTATGGCAAAGGGAGGACAGCTGGTCTACAGCCGTTTATTGAGGTTTCGATTAAAGGGACTCAACTACATCTACTTCTACGAAATACCCTGCAAGCCACCATAAAAGTAGCTGACAGGGGGTGAATCCTCATCAAACATGTACTGTACGAGTAAGTCGGAGTTTGCAAAATATTTTTACTGTCGTCAGTAAAACTACTGTGCCTTATAATAGAGGGAAAACAGGTGAAAAGGGAGGGGTTCCGCAGTTTAACCATTTAATTGGTAGTTTAACCATTTAATTATTAATTTTAATTTTAAGCATTAATCAAAGCCTCCGTATGATTTTGGATTGTAGGAAGCAGTAGATTATATTAATGCGGAAAATTTAATGCGTGCTTATTTTGGAAGTTTTGAGTCGATCTTCACCTAGGACCGATGAGATTATTTATTTACTGAAACCGTAAATAATTTGCGTGTAAACTGGTCTGTGGCATTGACATCAGAGCTTCTGTGGCATGGGTTTGGCCTCTTCTCCTGTTACTTATGTCCTCCTTTTAAGTGCATACATGCCGTTGGCCATCTATTAATGAGAGTAACCTCACCTTAAAGGCTCTTACCACCGGTGCAGATATTAGTCAGGGTGACAAAACATGCAACGGAACCACCAACCCAGTATTTTCGCTGTCCTCTTGATTTCCTTCCGGTGTATTAATGAAGCCTGATCTACGGTTTCGCGTGGCGTGCGCTTTGGCGTCCATTTCATCGTCGCCATGGCAGCGAACAAACAATCACGCCCCGGTTGGAACAGGATTTCGTTTCCGGCCGGCATCAAAATGCCCGTTGTCGTGTCTCCTCGAGTTTTGTCCGCTTAGCGTGACCCTATCCATCTCCCGTACTCGCCGCGTTCACTTCCTTCGCCAAAGTTTTGCCTACAATTTTCCGGCTCGCGAAAGCTGACACTTGAGATTAGTCGTCATCAACATCATATGTATGTATGTGCTCTATGTATGCAGATAAAATTTTTATATTCTCTGCGATTGATTCATTCATCCATCACCGATTCATCTTCAACTTAAACTTCGGCCATTCCACTTGAAATGTTTAATACGACCCGGGTTTCGCCACAGCGCAGCATCATCAGGTAACCATGCATACAAGGAAGCACTGTATATACTCACCTATGGTGAGTATATATAGTGATTCCTTGTATGTATGTTTACCTGATGATGCTGCGCTGCGGCGACACCCGGCACGCATTAAACATTTCATGTGGAATTGCAGTGTGTCGCTTTATTTCACATCATGGAAAGATTCCACAAAGTATTGCCTGAGACAATGTCTTTTAAACTTCGGCTGCGGAGGCCTGGTTGACTTCACAACCAAATGGCTGCAGGATCAATTCCCATATTGGGAAAGGGCATTTTTGTAGGAATAAGCTTAATAGGCCTGTTATAGGACTGTTTTATTAGGACTAGGCTTATTAGCTTAGGTATGTGTCATTGGAGACTTGATCGTGCGGTATTTTGAGCAGAATAGGTGTTATGTATTATAGCTTTGCAGTATCGCATGATGTAGATCACCAAGCAAGCCGTGTATAATGTATTTCGCCGGTAAGATTTCTAAGATCCTTGATTTCATAATTGGCACCCTACTAATATTGCAGTTACTCGTACGAGGAACTGAATAGCCCTTGACCAATTATGTTCGCTTTCACTGACTCCGCATGATTTTTAGTTATCGTCACCCAAGCAAAAAACAGCCCAGAGCTCGTACAAGGATCATGTGTATGTTTCTATGGGAGCTGAAATCATGGTAGGTGTTGCTTTCGGTATCGAGCGATTGTCGTAAACTTTGGTAATTTTCATTTTTAGGGACCGTGCGTTATAGGTTTAGGCTAGATATCTTAAGCAGTTGGAGATGTTGAAAACTTATTTCTGTTGTTACATAATATTGCCCTACATTTTTTAAAGATAACAATTTGAATTTTCCGTTTCTCTGCATAACTTCTCATCCAAGTTATTCTCAAATTCTACATGAGGTAATACTAGCCTATATTAATATACTTTATAGAATTAGTTATGACAGGGAGGTGACTAAAAGCTGAGATCATTTGTGCTGTTATGGGTGCATATATGATAGGGTATAGATAGTATTTAAAGGGAGCAGTGGAAATATAATGGGATAAACATTATATAGATATTATTTAAAGGGGGCAGTGGAAATATAATGGGATAAACATTAACGGGATTAGTCTTTGAACGAAGGGGACAAGGGATTAACTGTTTAATCTCATCAGTGGCCCGTGTATATAGCGGAAAGAGCACTGACCTTGAAGTCCTCTCTTCATAGAAGCCTAATGAGAACTTGCGTTCCGTCGAAAAATCTCTGGCATTGGAACCCGGACCCTTAGAATGAAAATCCTGCACGGTTTCCAACACACCAACTAAAATAAATATTTTTTTCTCACATACTCGCCTGTCTAACCTCCTCTACTCTTAACCCATCCGCTCTCACGGCGTTTATGTTCTTCCCTTCCAAAGAGCTCAAGGCTAAATCTTGAAAAGTTCAACTCTTTGTTTAAAACTTTTTTCCAAGCCTAATATTTGACCTAGGTGTTTGAAAGTTTTAACATATATATTTTAATAATATGTCACCTTAATTTAACGCTTGTCCATGATTCATTTTAGTAGTTTTTTTTATTTAGCAATGCTTAAATATTGAAAAAAACCTTTTTATCAAGAGCCGATATATCTTCTCCCAGAGCGTTTTGGGAAAAGTAAGGAAGCCGATATATCTGCACCTTGAGCGTCTTAGGGTTAAACGTCTCTTTGCCTTTCGATATGTTCCCTATTCAATTATTCAATCGGATATTAAATTATGTATCGGAAAGCACTTACCTCCCCTCCAATGAGCTTCATCGTTTTTCGACCTCTTCATTCAGGCATTATCTCTGTTTCTTTCTATTCCCTCTATTTAAAAGGCCCCTGTCCTGTCACATCTTCCGCTTACTAAAACCAATTTTAAAAACAATTTCAGGCTTTGAACCATACCCATGGAGTACTCTTACCTTACCGTACTCTTGGAGTATCTATACCTACTGAATACCCTGCAAGCCACCTCGAGGGTGTGGGGAAGATTGTGTTGTCATCAACCATGCACTACGTACATACACCAATGTTTACATTTATTACAAACCCAATAAGAAATTAGAATGAATATCATGCGGGACACAGGACAAATTCCACTTTTCATCCAACACGCAGGAAAACTTGATAAATACTGCAGACATGCTATACAAAATATAAATAAAGAGTTCACGTAGGCATGATCTTAATTTTATCTGTTAGTTTACTTTATCTGTATTTATCTAATGTATGCGATAGCATATTCGCGTCTATGGACAATAATTTTTATGCAGGCATCATGGAGTGAAAAGTCTTAATGTAATTAAATATGGATTATCGGATTACTGTGGTGGTTAGAGCATTGGATTCCCATCCTGAGAGTGTAGGTTCATATTCCTGCGTCTTTACACGCAGGCGGAGCACGACATGAATAAAACGCGTCAGCTTTGAAAATAAATGCTGATACCTCCGATGGTTTCCCGCCTGTATTCACCCACCCATCAGCTGGCCTTCACGTTCAACCTAGTCATCAGAAAATACACAGCATTCTCCTTCACCCACAGCATCAGGAATTCCATTGAACTGACAGAAAAGATGAAAGCCATCTCTATGCCTCAAAATGCCAAGTTAATTTTTTTGACTTAAAGTACTTATTCACAAATGTTCCGAAACAGGAAGCCCTACAGTTAATGAGACATCACCTTGAGAAAGCGAAAGGTAACTCAGTGATTACCGAAGTAATTTATCCGCTGACCGATCTGTGCCATAACCAAAATTATTTCCTCTTGAACGGTCAGTTTTATAATCAAACAGAGGGATTAAAAATGGGGTCATCACTATCTCCCCTCTTAGCCGAAATATTTATGGCCAACATTGAAAATAAAGTTCTGGTTCGAATCTCGCTTTCAACAATGGTGTTTTTTTTCCCTCAGGACTAAGGTTTCGGATTTAAGTCAGGACTAATGATTTTGGCGGGATATATTATTTCTCTTTGGAGGACCGCTAACCAAAAGTTCACGTTGCTGCAGATATTGTCTCTGTGAGAATGATAAAAAGGATAATGATGCCGACATAATGAGTTGGGTTGGATGGAGGAATGAATCGCCAACCTCTGCTCATCCTTATGCGTTTCGTATTTCTTTCCTCATCTTTCAGTTCCTGCGTAAGCTGTTTGATGCATATACATCCGTTCGTTCGCGCACCTTGCGTGAGTTTTTTCCAACCATGCCATTAAATTTCTACTAGCGAGAAAACTGCATTCTCCCAGCTCTTTCCCGTCCCCAGTCAGAGTCGACGTTCACCAGGCAGGGGCTAAAGTGCAGTGCACTTATTCATTGCCTCCAACCCAGGGTGGGTGACTTTTTTAAATTTTTTTTATCCCTTTTCGTGATTTTATGACATGCAGTCCTCGCTGGTTTTTCTCGTGTGGCATTAAAGAGGGCATGATGTTTTCTATTTTTTTCTTTTCCCCCACCCTGTAAGTATTTCCTGGCAAAAGCGTTTCATTCCACTCGGCGCAATGCCGTCGCAGCGGGGGCCGTCTCCTGGCGTTGGCGTTGATCTCGAATTCTCGTGAAACTCGGAGACGACAGGTCGTCGTGCGAGCAGGGCTGGGTTGGAATTTTTATGCCGGTTTCTCGCGGTAAAATTTCGCGTAAAATTCCCGTGGAAAACAGCATTGCAATCGTTATTTTTTACTCTCCCGTACTTCCGGGGTAAGTTAAACAGTTATCACATCGACATAATACTCTGGAAGCCACCACAAGGTTGTGTGGCGGAAGGTGAACAATTATTGGCATGCATAATAATAATAACATATTTTATTTCACTCACAAAAACATACAATATTATTAACAGTTTATATTTGGTGAAATTAGGCACCCCTAAAGAAACCTGTATTGGGGTTGCCATTAATTTATTACGCTGTGTTCCATTAATGCCAAGGTATCAAAACTTATTTTAGGTACTATAATACAGGTCCTATAGTGGAATTTAAAGTCTATAATAAATGATCCTCTCCTGAGAATTAAAGTATTCTTACATGAAATACTGCTGCTAATGAAAAGCCATTACATTCCTGCGAGTATGTATATATTTATATGTATATCAATTATCCTAAATTTTTCGCTGGTAGGGATCGCTCTAATCTATTTGTTATTGAGCCGGCGTATCCAGTTTTCTGTTTTCTGGCGCTTTTAACATTAAGCAGTCATTTTTGAGGTGTTTGGGAGGAGTGTAAGGATACTTTGAAATCGGAAGCCATGGTGAATGTGGAGATGATTTGTTTACTTGGTTCTGTTTTAGTGTAAATGTATAGTCTTTGCATGCATCTGAGATATGGACTCTAGGGAAGGATGACGAGGAGGCATTAAAAGCTTTAGAAATGTGGTGTGAAGAGAATGGTAAAGTTGCAATGGACGTTAGGTCAGACAAATAAAAATGTGTTGAGCATAGTTGGGGAGAAAAAGAGATTGCTGGCAGAAATTATGAGCGGGCAGAGTGGGTGGATGGCGGAGGTACTCACGGAGGATGTAATACTGAAGGCCGTTTTGTTGGATGCTTGGTAATCGAGGAAGAAAGTGAAAATATATTATCAATGGTAAATAGATAAGGAAAGAAACATCATCTGAAGAGAGTAAGGTGTAGGCAATGAGTTGGTAGATGAAAGAAATCAAAGTAGAGTAGGAAAACTTCATAAAATCCTACCCTTATCAGTGTTAGACTATTAATCCTAGCGTTAACATGGCTATTAATAATATGTTTGTGTGCTTTACTGCGTATAAGTGATGTGGAGAGTCACAGACCCAACTACACACCCTTTTTAGTGGTTTACTGTGAGCACGGATATCTGCCCGCCCCTCTGCTTTAGACGTCTTGACAAGATGTAGCGAGAGGAGGCGGCCAGGCACGCGAGGGTGGGAAGAAAATCATTGGTATTCCTGACATAAGGAAGAATGGACGATGAGAAGAGCTGAAGAGGGACTCGATGTCGGGCGAATGAATCCGTTTTTGAGGTTGGGTTAGAGGTGACACCAAATTGAGAGGTCAGGGATTTGAACCGCCTTAGGGCCCACCAATGATGACAGAATCCTTATGAGGCCAAACAGGAAATCCTCGATAATGCAAACATCAAGGGTCCAACAATACAGTTGAACTAATGAAAGGACACTAAACAAATAAAGGACCTGTCGATGTGATACTTTATTTTCGTTTAAATATGAACGATGGCAATTTTGATGCACTAAATGGCAATTTTGATCCTCCCTTCGCATGTTTTTTTTCTTTTTTATCTTTGGTGATTTTCTCTGTACATATACTTATTCCATCCCAGATTGGAAATGATTCCAACAAATATTTGGAGGTTTTTCTCATTAACTTATTCCTCGAAATCTGTCATTATTAGGCTCCCATGCTTCCTGATTTTCATTCAAGTTTGTGCCATCTTCGTAACGGCATTTAAACGAGAATTTATATTCCCTAGATTCTACTTAAAGCATATTTATTCTTCTGAAAATGTGGGAAGGACTTACGGGGGCAGAAACGGCTGAAGCTTGAAAAATGTATCGTCGTCTCAAAAACAATATGCCTTCTAAATTGCGTGAACAAAGTTCTTCCTAATTATGGAATCCAAAAAAGAGATCCATTGGTATCTAGTTCTTACATTTATTACATTCCTTATGATTGTAATATGATAGCTATTAAGTTCCTCAACTGAAATGATATTATTAAACTACATTAAGAAGCATACCTCCTTTCTGCTTCTATGCTTTTGACCCATGTCGTTGCTTAATTCGGACGAAGTGAGTGCATCTTAACGATGGTTGTTTTTGAATCACAGAATCCATATAACATACAAAAATTCCTCCCTATTACGTAAGCGGAAAAAAAGCGCGATTCGACTAAAAATTCTTATTGACGAGGAAGGATTTGGCTTGTGTAGCTTCGTGTGTGACGACATTGTGATGCTATAGCCTCGAAAAATCTAGAGGTTTTGGCGTGCAGGCAATTTTTGTCGAGGTTCTGGCGTCACGTCATCGATATTGCTGAGGGCCGTGGATTACATCAGCACATCCTGTGATTAGATAAGCCGATGTCCAGGGCGGTGAATTCCATGCATGCTCCGCAATGACCTGAACCGAGCACTCCCCAGCTGTATGTCATGTTATTTCTCACCTCTCTCTTTTTTTGCGTGAGGTAAATGTTTGGATGGCGGTCTCCATTATGATGCCACAGCTACTTGACAGCTTCTTAGCTGCATTCGTTAGGTAAACGGCCCTTGCTCATGTGATCAAAACTGATTAAATTAAATAAGATTGGCAATTTTCCACAAAAACTTCTTAAACCGACCAGTTTCGATGTATGTACTACGTCATCGTCAGGTAACAAAATCTCTCCAAAGTCCAATGTATATATACAAAATGAGGGGAAGAGGAGGGCAATGGGGCCTAAAACAAGAGTGACAAAGGAGAATGGTTGGAGGAGAGGAGGGTGAAGGTATCTAATGCTAGGGGTGGGTGTTGGGAAAACCACACATAATAAGGACTGTGAAACCCCGCCGTTAAAGAGTAGGTACTAAGGCGCCTCATTCACCTTTAGGTTCAAGAGAGGCCATATGAGGCGGGGGGAAAGAGGAAAAGATCGCCGTCCTGCGAGCAAAACGACTCTTTGTAATAAAAACGGATATTCTCAATGCTTTATTTCTGAATCCGATTCGACATGGGCCTTCAAAGATAGCAAAAAAAATGCTCGATCAGCGAAAATGACTTACAGCGGCAGCATCGTAGCTGGAAATGAACTGTCACTAATACGAATGATAATATAAACATTCGGTGATCGTTTTTTTGTTTTTTAGGATACCTTCCCTTTCATGTTCGTAGTATTAGTAGTGATTTGGGGTAAGCCACCGGTTATTAAGATCATTTGCGCTACGTAGAAAATGTGAATAATTAGATATGGATGGGAATTTTTTCAAGAAATGAAGTATGAAGTGAAACCTCCGTTTTTTTAGCGAAAGGCGCCAAGGGATCCTCGGTGTATCGCTCTATCTGACGGACGCAGTACTGAACTCAATTGCTTTGCTCTTAGCACCCAAGTGGGGATCGGTATACCAATGTAAAATTTGTCTCTATCTGGATTGGAACCCGGGCGCGCGGGATGGGAAGCCAGTACTCGAGCCATCCAATCAATTCGATCCCCATTATATTGTGTTAAAATTGTTTACACCATGTTCTCCATATACTGAGCACTGTAAAATAACTCAATAAATGGCTCCAGTATTCTGTAAAATTAATTTCGCTGTGACTGATATATTCAATAAGCTTTCCTTTGCTTGCGTAGGCAAGGTGACGGTAAACTCAGTAGCCAGAAATGTGGCCTGAGTACTGGAACAATTTCCAAGGATTGTCTCTTAATGGAGAGAGAAATTTCAAAATCCTAATTAGCCTGGCGTAGCTTGATTTTCAGAATTCCAATATGTAGCGGAGGTCGCTAGCGCCTTGCGTTCTGTGGATTAAATTTACTGCCACGAATCTCTGAAAAGCATTGACCCTGGGATACCAACTTCGGGCCGCCTTGGCCGAAATGGAAACCGCAGAATTGCCATTCTGAGCCTAGCCCTGCCCTGTCAGATGGGGCTCGTATAACGCTCGTTCCGATGTCAGAACGCGAAAAGCGGAAGTGACGTGAGGCTCGGCACCGGAAATTGCGTCGGGATTGGAGTTGAGGTAGTTGGTCATATCACCTTCGTAATGGATGTCTCAAAGGAGGGCGACCCGGAATGGTTTGACGTGCGACGCATGGTTAGCGGAGTCGGAGAGGAGAATTCTGGATCGAGGGAGGAGAACAGGAGTGCATGACTTGCATCTTCGCTCGTTTTCCGCCCGGCGGCGCGTTTGATCTGTGTCCACCGATGTCTGCCAGGTGGAAGTTTCTTCGCTGAGTCGACGCTAGGGTTGTCATCCCTATCAACCTTGGTATTTTCTAGGACGGGGGCGATAAACCTTTGAGAAACATGTACCGAGTGTATCTCTCATAACAATATTAGTATTTGGGGAAATGGTTTCTGGCTTGATATTGTGGAACGTTATCATTACGGATAGAATGAAAATTCAGTTGGTAAATTTCACTGATTATGTATTGGCGCGACCCAGGTAGCGACACGTTGTGTCATATTCAGGCGAATATAGCATAGATCCATCGTCGTATGTATGTGTAGGGGTCCAGGTAGAAGTGGTACACCCACTTGTCCCTATACCCAAACTCATCCCTTCTCTTTTCCCTTGTGTGATGAATATACGAGGTGTGATAAAAAAATACGGTGAATGACTTTTTATAGCAGCAACTGCTGACGGTACATCCATTTAATGTAGTATGTCCGATAGCCTGATACTTTGAGACAGGCAGTGTCAAAATTGAATACTTTCTGACTTGTTAGTCAGATTACAGAGCCATTAGAATAAGGTCGTGTTTACCGTGTCTGCCGCGCATCAGGGACATCGAACAATGCGTTAACATTAATTTTTAAGTTGGAAAAAAGTGTCAAAGAAACTCATGAAACGTTAAAATTAGTGTGTAGGTGTAATGTCGTAACTCTACTCTAAATTATATGCAAGCTTATTACATTGCTTATAACAAAATTATTCACGTATTTTTTTTATCTAACCTCGTATATGAGACTATGAGACAACGGATCCCTTTACCTAAGATGGCACAGCATATCGAAACACGGGTCGTTCAAATAAAATATCAGTGTAATGTACCAGATGAATTTTCATTTCATCCATTATTTTAGAACTGCTAGAGAGTGATAAATACATATTTTCTATAAATAAAACAAGAAGTGAGAAATAGGATTAGTGTAGTGGCTAAAGCTATAACATCTTACCCCGAGGGTCAGGGCTGGAATCCCGACAGTGGCAAGGATTTTTCATTGGTTGATTGGTCCTAACTTGGATGCTGTGTGGAAGGTACTTCAAGTTCAGTACTCTATCCGTCGGATGGGACGTTAAACCATGAACCCCTTGGCACCTTACGTGTAGAGCAAGATTCCCGATTATGGGTTTTTTTCTCCTCCTTTCTTCCGTTCCGTGAAAAATTTTTGCCTCTCTCCCTTATTACCTTCCCCTAGTTATTGGTACAAATTACCTAGCTGTCAATCCTTTCTCCCCAATCACTTCTGCAACCATTTAAATTATAAGAGTATACTTACCCATAGGGCAGCATTTTACTCGTGAGCCACAGTTTGCCGACTAGTGTTTTACGTATGAACCGGGTAATTCCAATATCCTGTGTAATAATTTTCATGCCATGCGTATTAAGCAGAACCCTTAGTAAAGGTATTGAACAAAGTATGTTAAATTCTTTGATACGAAGCGTGGTGTTTGATAGTCGTGAAACATGAGGCTCAGGGATACAGAACGATAAGATCTCAGAGAAGTTTGAGATGTGGGAAATAACGAAAAAAGTACGCTGGGTGGAAAGACAAAGGAGAAACTGTGGTCATTATTGGTGAGAAGAGAACGTTATTGGAGGCGGATCACAATGAGACATAGTTGGTGGATGAACCAAGTAATTGAAGTCAGTGATTCATGGGAGGCTGTAATACGTTGAGTGCTTTGAGGGATAGTTTAATCGTGCTGAGAGAGTTAGAGGGAGGTAGCGTAGATGAAAAATCTTTCAGAATTCTCGAAAGAGGATGGAAATGGTTCATGAAAAACCACCCTTAACGAAAGGGCACATTTAATCCCGTTCCTAAATCCGTGGGTGGGCATGTAATATAATAAATGGATTAATTTGGTTTCTTCGGCAGCATCTTGGACTAAGGTGTGAATATTTCTCTACACACATCACGGATTTCCGATACGAGAGACGCCTTGACCAAATATGATGGATCTTTTGTCAAGAACCAAAACTTAGGGGACAAGAAAAGTTTAGCGAAGAGTTTGTTTTGTAGAGAATAGTGGTATGGTTCCGGCACTTGGAAACTGGAGAAAGAGAATGGAAAAAGATTGGAGGCCTTTGAAGGCTTTCAATCTTTTTTTAATGTATGTATTTGGAAGAGAATGTAGAAAGTTTGATGGGCAGAAGGGGAGACAAACTATGAAATTTCGGAGATACCGCAGGAAGGAAGGAATCCCCGAGTGAAAGGAGTCTCAGTTGATGTTGGGAAGTGGTAATGAAGGAAAACGGTATTCTGCAGAATTTCATAATAGACAGACTGCCAGAAAAGCGGGGAAGAGGGAGGGACACAGTTCAGTACAGAAGAGGAATATGAGGGAGGAAGGGCAGTTTTTATTGGAGTGAAAGTATGCATACTGTATGCTATTTGTAGGTGAAAATGTTATATGGTAGCTAGCATCGTCGGCGAACCCAAGGATGGGAGTTTTCCGTCAACATTTCAATCTATATCCCCAGCTGGTGCCAAGTATATCACTTATTATGTAGGTACGTATTGTTATTATTAAAAGTGCGAAGTAGCCGAAAGCCGATCTGCTTTTCTTATAGTAACGCGATTTCGCGGTTTTAACTCATTTTCATTTACCCTAATCCGTGAAAACCACCGCATGGATGAACCTTCACCAGGTATACATTTGGTGTCCAGAACTCTAAATTTATTCGAAATGCTATTATTCGGGTTCTGTTTGCAAAATGTAAATTCTGTGATAAATATAAATCAACTTGGTACTAAAGTATTTTCACGTACAATACCACTTCTTATGTAATCCATCACCCTCTGGAACAGGCACCGTGCATATATAAATATATTATATTTAATAGCAGAAATTCCACAGAGAAAAAATCATTCGCCTTGACCGGGATTCGAACCCGGATCCCCTGATTTCCGGCCAGGTGCTTTACTAGTTAAGCTACCGAGGCGTCATTTTTCCCTGTGGAATAGTTCGCGATCCTTCAATTTTTTATATTATATTTATTGAGAATCGTCTAAAAAAAGTAATTGACTACATTTAGTGTCATTCATGCTTGCAAAACACTATATTTCCTAAAATTTATATATCCTTACCTAGTTCTTATCTAGTAGCCTCGATCTAATTGATTACTTCCGTAACTGAACTCAGAAAAAAGGACTCTTTGAACCGTTCAGCCATACTAAGTGATTCCTTAATTTTATCTTTAAGGTCTAAGAAACCATAATGCGATGGCGTTTCTTAAATATAATTTTAACAACGCCAAAGACCGTGTCTGCCTTAAATTTCTGCAGTGGGATGAGTCTTTACTTGTACTTAGTTCTCGTGATCGTGATCTAGATTCATCATCGTCATCAATGGTCAACAATCCTAGAATTGACTTGATGCAGCCCTCCACTTAATTCTTCTATCGGTCAACCTCGTCATATTGACGTAATTCTTCTATTTTTCATCCTTCACAACATGTTCAATATATCCCATTCGAGGCCTGCCTTATCCAATCTTCCCATTCACCTTTTCCTTAAAGATTGTCTTCATCAGGCCATCGGGTCTTAAGATGTGGCCGATTAAGTTGTTCCGTCTTCGTTTTAGAGTTTTTAGCAGATTCCTCTTTTCTCCCACTCTCCTTAGGACATTCTCGTTACTTACTCGGTCGATTCATTTAATCTTCATCATTATTCTACAGCACATTTCGAATGCTTCTACCATTTTTTTCTCCAGAGCTTTCATTGTCCATGCCTCACTGCCGTAAAGAAATATACTCCAGATGTATGTTGCTTCCTTATTTCTACGCTTGTATTTACAGCTGTAAGTAGGTTCTTGTTTTGATATACCCCTGATCTAGATTATGCTTTGTAAAACTTTACAAACCGGAGGGCCAGTGTCTAGCAAGAATTGAAAATGTATTTGAGAGAAATGAATAAATTTTAGAAAAATAATCACAATTTAAAGTTCTATTATGAAAATGTAGTGTTAAATGTATTTTTATAGCGCACAGATAATTCAACAATTACTCCCATTGGCTTTGATCAATCAGTGATTAGCTTTCTTTTCCCGCCTAAATTTTTCTAAGTCCGATTTTTAAACTAGTCGTTATTAACGAAATGCACGATTTCAAATAGGCATCAGTAAATAAAACCATCAATAGGCGCATGACAGTGTATACGTTTGTAGATGACACTATGACAGTTTCTCCCATTTCCAATTTTACTTACGCAGCTACATGCTAGAATCCAAAGAGTCACTCGCGAGCCACGGTTTGCCGACCTTTGAACTAGGTGTTAACTCATGTTGGATAACTTCTTTTTGTTCCCCGCTCGTGGCTAACAGCACATACACGTTTCCATTACGACTTTGTGAAGATTCGAGTGCGCGACCGAACGAAGGAGACACGGCTGAAGCCTTCGCTTCACCCCCAGAAGTCGACGTTCGTATTTTTCCTCCTCCCACAAATGGCTGGACCCGTAATGGAGACTCGTTATCCTCCTCCCTCAGACAAGTCGTCGATTGCCGCGGGTGAGCTCCGGAGAGCGTCCCCCAAAGTCACCATTTCCGGTCGACGGGTTCTCACCCCCTCCCCTTCACACCACCCCTGACTTTGTTACGCGGAGTGTCGCCTCAGCTCTTTCGGTCTCGAAGTAGGCCAGGGAAGAAACAAAAGGAGTGCAATCGATTCGGCTGTCATTCCATCCAAGCCAGAACCGTGCCAGGGCCTTGCACAACGTCGCGGATAAACATTTAGTCGTCGGTCGGTGGTCACCCCTCCCCCACTCCACCCTTGTATGTTAGAGCCGGTTGGTTAATGATGTTACGGAGGTTGTAAGACATAGACATTTTTGGAAGGAATTTGAGGGTAGCGAAAGACGAAAGCGGTGGAAAGGTCGCTAGAATTGACCACTTACGTTTGTGTGATTACGAACGAATGTATATGTACAACTTCTGCGTTCCATGCCTTTTTCCACCTTTTGGGTGTGCAGAATACTCTGTCTGTACCTAAGGAGATTATGAATGGATTAAATTTAAAAAAAATTAAAAATCGGACTTAGAATGGGGTGAATAATTACCCAGCATGTCCTAATTAATGCATTACTAATTAATTTGAAAATGGTTTAGGAAAGCACTCAGGTAAGTGCAACAGAGTGACTAATAAATATGTTTATTGAGAGGGTTAGTCATGCATTTGAATGCATGAAGTAATAATTCCCATTTGGCTTCTAAGAGTGCATTCAACATTAGTAATTAGAGTAAACTTTTTCAGAGCACTACAGACTATACTAAATTCTTTGAGCCAACATTTCTGTGTTATCCCTTAGTTATCTGATCCATGGTCGTGATAAGATGAGAATTCACATTTGACGACTAAGCATAATAATCGATGGCTTATTATCACAGTTGTTGAATTTTGAGGTATTTTAGTGGTAAAAACGTATGTAAACCCAAGTAAGAAAGGTTGCTTATTGTTCACGAGTTGTAATATTTTTGCTTTTAATATTTTATGCCAATGCTTGGCCATGGTTTGTAAAAATATAGAATATTTTTCCTGATAATTTAATCCATTCATAATCTCTTTAGGTACAGACAGAGTATGCTGCAGGTTTATTCTCTGCTTTCTTAGAATAGTCAATAAGAATAATTAATTAGATTGATTTTGGCCAGTTTTCTAGCAATTGGGAGAATTCCATGTTGTTCATGTTTGTTTGAGCATAAATACACAGAGTAAAGGTCCGCTGGTGCACCTTCTCTGCACAGCTTTTTGTTTCGTGCTCATTAATGAATAGACTTTTGGCATAATGGAGAGGTTATCATTATAATGAAATAACTGGTTTGCCTTAAGTGCTGTAGTTAGGAGATCCTATCTTCGTTAGAATTAGCACACATTGGGGAGATCTTTATCCTTCCACTTCCTTCCCAGAGTGTAGCCCAATATCTCTCAACCATACGCCTCATAATATTCGGTTCAAATACTGTCGGAGGTTAATCCTTTCGCCATCTGTATAGACAGCCGCTTGTGTACGTGAGAGTTTTTGGGTCATGATACTACAAGACTCGGGAGGGCAAGTAGAAAGTGTCTGAAGGAAGGTGTCCGTAATATACGTAAAGGATCCCAAAATACGTCAGAGATAAGACTCGTTTCGACAAGGTCGCCGAGGAAGAGTTAAGGCCAGGAAGAGTTCTCTTGAAGAGGTGGAATTCATTCAAGAACGATTCTATGTCAAGATAATGACGGCAGGGAATGCAAAGAACAATGCGAAGGGGACGTCCATCTAAGCTTTCGTGAACGTGTGTCATTTGTCCGTGCTCGTGACAGTTGCATAACTCGTTTTTTTTAATCGAATTTTTTCACGATCGAACTTTAAAAAAAAACGTCATTCCAAGTGGCATCATCTCGATCCAGCATTATTGCGTACTTACCGAATCTCTCGGTGATGATAATTCGAATTTGGTGCGCTGGAAGTGGCCTCCCTCCTGATGTGGCTGGAATGCTCTCCGCGCCGTGGCGTTTGATGTGACGTTCCTACGAAATTCTCCTTCTGAATGAACTTCGGCGTAAAAGTTTCCAGAGTAGAATGGGAATGCTTTTCAATTCATTAAACACTGAATTGGAAGTGGGCTTCCTCGTACTCGAGCTCGGAAAACTTTTTCTTGCACGCTCCGAATAAATTGAGCCCACTCCATTTACACATTTTTCTTTTGGAAAACTAAATGATCTTCTTTTGCCGCATATTAGATCCTCCGTCTTGTGCATATTTGCCTTTTATGTCCTTCTCATCAGATTTATAGACCAAGAGGCTATTTATGCAAGTTTATTTTATCTTCAGATGTCGTATTATTTAATGACGTTTCTTGACTTTTTTCTTTCGTAAGTTTATTTGATTATTCATGTTTCCATTTCGTTTTTATTTTTCAAGTCAATACTAACCAGTTAAAATTACTGATTCCTTTATGTTTCGCCCTGTGAAATATATCCGTAAATACTATAGATGTGGCGGTAATACTTTTCCCTTTACCAGCACCAAGCAGAAAAGTTGGCAACAGATAAATTATTTAGCATTGCATCTCAAAACATCCTCCATCTCTCTTCGTAATTCTACGTTTACCTTCCTTTTTTCTCTTTCCGTATTAAGTATTCATTCGTCTTACTCTCCATCAATTCTAAAAAATATTGCACAAAGTGCGTATTTTTTCCGGTGAAAAGCTTCAGGGAAATATTGTAACAATAGCCTTTAAAATGTGCAATTCATCTTAGTTACTAGATATTCCAGTTCATCTCCGAGGGGTTTATGAACCATGGTTCTGGAAATTACGAAGATTTAATTTCGGTATTAGAGTTAATTTTCTATCAAATGTCCGGTCTGATTGGTAATTGCAGGGATGACTCTCTTCTATGCCCAACTGTGCGTGAAATTCACACATTCCTAGTCTGAAGACCGCTTCCTTACTCCATGCCACCTTTGGTTTCCCTAAAAGAACTTCTATCTGGTTAATCGCTCAGCTAGGGTTTTGCTGGAAGAGTCTTGAGAGGACTTTCCCGGATTTGAACCCGTTTTCTCTGGTCAGTTGGTTGAATCTCTGTCCATTGGGGTTAGCTGACTACGCCAACGAAAGAATATGAAAAGATGTTATGTAGATAGATGGAAAGTATCTTTCTTTCCGCGAAAAATATTATGTTATGATGGGAAAATTGTAACCGTCTAGCTAGCTGTCATATTAGTAGTCTATAGTGAAACTATGAGCAATTTAACTCTACTAGCGTGTTAACTGTACGCTTGTATGGCCACTAGGGAAATAATATCTAATCAACGACTAAACATTTATCGTGGGGAAAACACATCCGTGAGATATGTGCTGAAGCTCACAGGAAACTAGGATTTATGAAGAATGTACTAGGGTGATATTTCACCCCCTGCCACACACTTTTATGGAGGCTTGCTGTTTATTATGTAGATGTAGATTAATCAATGCAAACAAATGACTTTCTCTTTGCCCACTCCACACTGATAATTTCTTTGTTATTCCTTCGTATCGGCTAATCTGCTATTGTAACTGGAGCGCTTGATAAGTAATACTCGTCAAAATTACACGCATGTAGTGCATATGTGATTGTCATTTACCACTTTTCACCCATACTCGAGATGGCTTGTACGGAACAGATGTAGAATTGTTTGGCACCATGCTCATAAAAATGACTCGCGATTATTCGCCTTCTTTCGAGATCACCGAGAAATCGCTTCTAGTGGATTACGGTGGAATATATTAAGGGTAATCCCACTGTGAAGGCGTCCGTTTTGAGACTCCGTCTTCATTGGAATTTATGGGTAGTCATGTTTAATTCACGGAAGCGAGTCTGAGGGAGAGGAAGGTGGGAGCGAAGGGGGGAAGGGAACGGGGGAAGGAGAGAACGGTGGAAATCACTCGCTTATCCTCAACGCTAATGTAGGGATCAATCCCATTACCACATCCTCTCCGTGTTATTCATTAAAAATATACATCTGCATATTATAAAGTAGTCGGTAGACCACCTCGAGGGTGTGTGGCATGAAGTGAAGAATCACCAAATATACACTGGAAGGTACATAGTACTGTAAAATTGGAGATTACTGTTGACAATGACAATGGACCTTAATAATAGGTATGTGCTGTGCCTGTTATTTCCAGCGTTCCTTAAAATTGTTTTTGAAGTACTAGATACATCCGTCAACAGTCACATCAGTAACTTAAGATTTCTCTCGCTATTATAGCAAACATATCTTGTCACGGGGGGATTCCTTGTTGTTTCATTTAAAATACATAACCCGCCGCTGGAGGGAGCTGACGGAGCAGACTTCAAAACCCTTCTCAAATTTTCCGCTTAAGTCGATTAGAAAAACGAAAGCGATGGAAACGCTATGTATCGTTTGTGACGTAACGCTAAAAATTATTACCACGCCATCTATGGAAACCTTCCAGTACTACATAGAAAACGTATGACAGTTTTGCTCTATGCGGTGAGTCCACTATATTATACTTACTCTATGGTTAAACGTGGATAAAGTGTAGTTATTTAGAAATAATACGGATTAAACTTTATTATTATAGACCAAATTTATTTTCTTCATTTTTTCATCAGCATGTCATTTTTACGGCTGGTGGCCTATTACCTGGCGACGACTCGTAGAGTGACGTGTGACAGGGCGGCATCAACACATTCTTCTCATCTCCTTATATGAGCGCGTACAAGTGCGGAACGGACTTAAAATTTGTACGGGGAACATTTTTGAGGACACATCTCAGAATTTCAGTACTTAAATTCTCGGCTCCCTCCAGGGTATCGAATGTCCTCATATCGATTAGTCGAGGCGAGCCTCCCAACAACTTCCTTTATATAATTACTGTCGTTAAAAATTGGCAGTGAAAAAAGGTTTCCAAGGATGGATTTGGGTTTGCCCTGGGAAAAATGTTGCCGGGAATCGAACTGCGGACTTTTGGCTTACGGGTAAATGCGCAGGCCTCCACTACATCTAGGATTCATTTTCTAGAAGGATATTATTAGGAAGGGAAACCAAAGGCTTGTGGTAGAATTACCTGGTCCAGGATCCCCTTTTCTTCTAACAATGTTTAACTAAGTTGTTTGCCATATAGAACTGAAGACAAAAATTTTGCAGTAATAATTGCTGTTGACTGCAGCCTCGCAGGCCATAATGGAAATTACAAGTTAGTGATTTTTAACAAATACGTAACTTATAAATAAACTTATTTCTAATTTCATAATTACTAATCATTTAGTTGCTCATGCTTTTAGGATATTCAATTATAACGTTTCTCAAATTAAAGGATATTCTGTTTATAAGTGCTTTTTGGAAGTGGATGTTTGGCAATTTTCAGCCCCGTACAACACACCCTGGAGGGTACTCCATGGATGTAAATACTACACACTAGGCGGACAATGTTACTTTTGTGACACGGAAGAATTTACGTTATACAAAACATGCAAGGAAATTTTTGAATATCTAAATTTACTCACGCATGCCCTGTACATTTATAGGTTCATGATGACAAGTAGAAAAGCCTAAAATCTCTATAAACTATCCCTATTATCACTCTGGTAGCTTCAATTTATTATTTAGTACCCCCCATCTCACCCTCCCCTCCCCAAAAAGCTACACGGTTTTCCCTTTCCGGAAATGATGGAATCATTGGATGACGAGGCAAACAACGATGCTCCTTCCTTCCTTCCCCCACGCTGTGGACTAACGAACACGGGGAACCATCAGTGCGGTAATCACTTCTCTGCCGTTTCCCATTGGCCCGGCTGTTTTGCATCGAGATGCGCGGGCGGAGATAGCATTTTTCGCCAAGGGTCCACGCACACGAGCTCGGGACACGCGCGGGAAAACAAGAACGTGAGCTTTTCGCGCACTTTCGCCGTGAAAAATACATTTCTCTCTTTTTCCTCCATCGTTCGGTCTTCGCGCAGAAAGCGATTACGGTCCGCTTATGGGGGAGGGGGAGCGGAATGGGCGATTTCGGTATTTGTCCGTGGCAGGGGTGCGCGGACGCCCTAACCAACCCTGTGTGGAATTCAGCCTAGTCAGCAGGGGCGGAGGGTTGTTTGGACGTACTTCCTCCCTCCCGATAAGGCTCCATGCTTTATGGATGACTGTATCTCGCGCGGTGACCGGGCGCATCTGTTGATCCGACTGTCCTTTCCGGTTATCGGGGGCGCGGTGCGCGTTTACTCTCCGCTTTTGTTTTTTTATTTGTTTTCCTGGGATTTCGCGTCGGGTTTTTCGGGGGGAATGGACTGGGCTTGGCAAAGAGGAATGGGGACGGGGAGTGAATGTAGTATTATGAAAAGGAATCCTTTAGGGTGGAGCTGAGAGCATAAAAAAAATAAAAAGATAAATCATCGGGCGTCCTTGAAAGCTCTTATTTTTGTTTCTCATTGATTAGTCGAGGAAGCTTCCGTCCCCCGTGAGTTTTTGGGAATGTTTTGTCTCTCCGTCGAATATGATGAATCTCTTTGAATTCATCGTATGAAATGTTGAATACGTGATAGTCCAGGTTGCTTTATGGGATGGAAAAAACGATTTCGTATAAATGTTTTGTCTATCCTGTGTAAGGGCTCATAAAAATTGATTCGTTCTCTTGAATGGCGCTATAGAACACGGGAGAACGCGTACATATGTACGCGTTCTCCCGTGCCATATCTCTTTGTTGCCAATAGTATGTTTAGCAGTCAATCAATTTGCGATCAAATTAATCATGTATGTTATACGTTGGTATCATTCGTATAAAAACTGTACATTATGGAGATATGGATTGTGAATTAAGGAAAAAGTGTGTGACATCCGTTTACAGTTGTTAAAAAGTATTTTTGTAGTACATTTTTAACGTGATAAATAGAGATCTGGAGATAAAAATGTTATTTTCTCGCTAAATAGACCGTATGTGTTTGTCTGCGATTGCCAGGTCGTTGATATACTGACCGTGAGTAACCTTAGGCTAAATTTTTCCACTTGACCTTGAAGCACAAAATCTCCATTTTAGTCTCCCGTTATTTCCTTTAAATCGTTATGTTTTTAGGCTTCTTGTTTTTATTTTACATATTTTCTCCATCGTCGTCTCCTTTCTTCCTCGAATTGATTTCCCTTCAATGATTCATTTTAATAGTAGTGAATATCATGGTTTATTTATATTTCACAGAATATGAGTCTCATATTTTTAATCCCCTTCAGGGTGTGTTATATAGTTTCTTTTCATATTAAGCGCACGTGATTTGATATCTCACCTTCAGAGTGAGGTCCTCCCGCAATTCTCAAACATTTTCATGTAGCAGTGCGGATATATGGGTCGCAAGTGCCTCTCTTGAGTTTTCTTTCGTAGCTTAAGAGGAAGGGAGCCAGGGAGTAAGGAAATAAAGTTAGTTTATCGTGCTTTTAGGTTCCTGCCACTGTGCCATATTCATGTTCAAGCCAAGAAGCGCTCGGATACCCGCCAGAAATTTCTCTACTGAGGAATTCTAATCATTGATCGATGTAGTGAACGCCGTGTTAACATGCCGAGACCATTTTCGTAGTTTCGTTAGTTATTTTGTTATGGTGTTCAATCGTGCTCGAAATAAATATGTTATTTGCCTTTATTTTCGTGAAACAAAATCATTTAGTCTTACGGAAATTTTATTTGGACATGCTGCCGTGCTGATTGTGGATATAAGACGCCACAAAGATGGAACCAGCTACGTATAAGGATAGGCCGATGTAGCCAGGTAGGCAGCGAGTTGGTCTGGTAACCCAAATATCGGGGGTTCAAATCCAACCCAAGGCATGGATGTTTCGTTGCGCTAATATAATGATCTTAGGTTAGATGGTGCTATATAATCTTAGCCGTCGAGCACCAAAAACCCAGGGCTACTACGACGATGCATGAAGGCAAAATATAACCTAGAAAATAGTGGCAGTCCTTGTAGCCTTGGTGCGTGGTAGCGTAAAGTCGGTGGTGTAAATTTACTCTATGGTTATGGTAGAGAATTATTTTTAAGGTAGGTACTTAAGGCTAGTAGTTGCTATATAGACTTGGCAGAGTCTATATTGCAACTTGTTTACCGAACATTAGTTTGAGATGAACGCGAAGTCATCCCCGAGACAGGGCTGGAGCCTATTATTAATTCGAACCTTATCATGCCGTTGCGTTACGGTGCATGTTGCTAAACCCCGATTCCCATGAATGAGCCGATGGAGATCCATACAGCATTACTTCCGTTATGGAGCAGGCGGGTGGGAGGGGGACGGATAAAACTGAATTGTGTCCCTGCGAATGGCGACAGAGGAAATGGCACTTCATTCTCATTCTTTAGGCAATGGACTAATAATTCATACTCTCGCAGTCTGCCGCGGATGCCAAGTTGGCAATGAGCTGGCCTAGCAGCTCTAAGTCCCGGGTTCATATCCTTCCTCTGGTATGGGTGTTGCGCTCGTTTATAGTTAAAAATGTAGGTTATATATACGATATAGCAGGGGTAAAGAAATCTAAAATAAATTGTTCTGTTACTATTTTTTTAACGCATTCATTGTGTTTTATCCTAAGATGGGTTAACTATAGTACCCCTTTCCTTGCCAGCGCGCGGTTGTATCCTGGGTTCTTATTTTTCAAAATCTCTCCTTAGGTTGGTTGGTTATTCAGGGGAGGTGACCGACAGCTGAGGTCATTTTCGCCATTTAGGATAGGTGGGTAATTGGGTAATGGGTGGGTTTTCAAGGAACGGAGGATGGGTGGAAAGAAACTCGGCGTTGGCACCAGCCAGCTAGTTAACGAAAGGCGCCAAGGGTACTAAGGTTTAACGTCCCATCCGATGGACGGAGTGCTGAACTTGAAATGCTGTCCACTAGGCACTCAAGTGGGGACCGGTTTTCCAATGAAAAATCCACTACCGCCACTGCCGGGAATCGAACCCGGGCTCTCGGGAGGGAGGCCAGTACTATAGCCACCGCGCCAACCCGATCCCCAATCTCTCCTTATTTAGCCCACTTACTTATCCTTTGGTCTTCTTCCATAGGGTCCTTCCTTTTACTTTTTCCTTCTGTTACGATTTGGCAAAATTCTGTGCCTCCCCGGATGTTTCCAAATCATCTGGTTCTTCCATGTCGTACTGTGCTTTATGCAATTTATTTTCCTCATTTCTTTTGTATACTTCTTCATGTTTCATTGTATCCATTCAATATATGTTCTGCATCCTACGGCAATACCGGAAGCTTGATAACGGGTTTTCACAAATCGCACGCTCTTGTTATTCTGATTTTTTAAATATTGCTTTTAAAAGCGAAATCATCGTTGATGTGCTTCAAATTATGTCTTTTGTCTCTACTGTTTTTATATCAATTGTCGTAGTCATTAAGGTGGTTACTGCGATAGTTACACTTCTAGAAGGCTTCTAACAATTCTATCCATAACGATAGTCACCACACGAGAGATGATTTCCTTTCAGGAATCATAACGCGCGCGTACGCGTGGTCGTTATTTTTTTATTTTCACCGAGCAGAGTGAAAATGGCACCGATAGTTTTAATATTCGATCTTCGTATCAAATCAATCATTTCCTCTGTTCGAGAGAGTCATGAACGGTCAATGCTACAAGTGCTCTCCTAGGTTATAACGTATTGTTCAAACACGTGTGTTTCACCAATTTGGTGTGTACGAATCGCTAATTAAAATCTCACTCATTGTTGCCACTGGAGTCTTTCTCATCGGTCTCGAGGATAGAATTCCCTGAATGAGGCGAACTCGTGTCGCAAACTCACTCATTGTTTTAACGATGAGATTGTTACGATTCGAAAGATTCAAAAAACCCTAATGCGAGAACCATTCATTTTTCTTCCACGTGACTCCTTACTTACCTATTCGAGGGGATCGTGATGGTTTCAAACGCGAACTCTCCGGATCCCAAAAACTTCTATTCTTTTACTCCGCTATATTAGTTTTTTATGCTGGGATATTTAATATTCCGATTTTTTGAAACTACAATTCACGTAGGCGTATATTTGTTTCCAGCTTTTTGTTTCAAGGATTCTTATACCTTTTCGTAGGATTAGGAATAGGGTCTAGAACGACGTAGCTGTCACGCTCACGTAATTTGAATGCTAAAGAGTATTTGGTCTCTCCTAATCTCGCGAGCGCGTGCTCTTCCCTATAGATCTAGTGCCCCAAATTTTAGTCTCGAGCCCTCGTGCGAAATCTCTACCCTGATTCTCAATAGGTGCCCTGAGTGCAGAGGTTTAGCGCGATGTGCCTGGACGGGAGCGGCTAACCTTTTAAGCGGGCGGAGACCATCTCCCCATCTTTTACGTGACGGAGGAGTGGATCGTCCTTCCCATCCATCCGCCAGTTTCCTCGGACCCCGGCAAACGTTTGTGCATTTCAGGCATGCTCCGTGGGAAAATTTTCGAACCCTTGGGACTGAGTAAGGTGTCGTTTCGATCGTCTACCAGAGAGCGCGCCTCGGACGTAATCCGCCCCGCACATTAGTATTCCAGGTCAGGGGTCTTCAACCTTTTCGAAGGCGGAGTGGAATTGCGGGGAAAAGGGACTAGCCACCCCCAGCGGAGGTGGAATCGCCGGCCCTTCCGGTTCCTCTGTATCTCGAGGGTTAGCATTCCACCCTCTTGGCCTCTCCAACTTCTTTGATGCCCCGCGTTTTCTTCTTTCTTTTTAAAGTTTCAGTACGGGGATTCCAGCAGAAAATGTCGTATTCCATTTTTTCTTTAACTCCGGGAAGTAAAATGATATGGAATACAGTTATGTACTTCGTTGGCATTTACACATCTACGTCCAATAAATACTCTGCCAGACATTTTCAGGGTCTGTGGCAAGGGATAACCCATCACCAGGCGTGCTTTCTAAATCAAAAGGGATTAAACTCACTCTTACAAATATAAATGCATACAAAAATACCAGCACGTGTATTCATTACCTTCAAGAAACTGAGAGGTTCAAGTAAAGTTTTAGTCTCTACAAATTAATGTAATAATCATTGATTATTCAGCATTTCTTTAAGTATATTGATTAATTTACATTTCCCGAAGCGTGCATGAATTTTTCATCTTAAAATATAAATATGCTGAAAAATTCCCTACAAGCCACTCTTATGCATCAAATGTACATACAATGCCTATTTCAGTATTTCCATAGTATTTTCTCTGTAACCTACTTATTGTTCCTAATTGTTCCCGGATAAAATTAATATTTTAACCTCTCTATTTTACTATATTCCTGTTTCTAATATTATCTTCATGATCTAACCGACATTGCACTCTAGTGTTTTCAACATTTCTGTAATATCTGAAAAACTGTCCGCCATCATTTCCGCATGAGATTTATTTTGTATTTAAACCTTCAATACATTACTACCAACTATTATTTATTATGTTCCTTAAATGTAAGACGGGTTTGCTTGATGGCTAAAGTATCTACTGTCTTCCCATATCGAGTGTCTAGGAACGAATACCAGCGGTGATATATATTTTTCATTGTAATATCGGTTACTACTTGGATGCTGTGTGAAGAGCACTTAAGTTCAGTACTATGTCCGTCGAACGTAAAACCGTGGACCCCTTGGCGCCTTTTCGGTAGAGGTGAGTGACGCCGGAGCCTCATTCTATCCTATCTTTTCTCTTTTTCCTAAAATGTTCCTACCTGTAACTAATTTTCCATCTATCCTAATTGGCGCAATTGATCTTTGCTGTTCGTCACATCTCCTCCGAAATAACTGCTGCTACAATTGTCATAATGTCCCACGATCACATATTTAGTATTTCTTATTTAATGTGGAAATTGGAGAGGTTACGGCATGTTGAAGAGGATGGTCATGGGAAGAATGTTAGGTAAGTGCGAAAGAGGGGGATGGGAAAGTGGTTTTCTAAATGAAGGCCGGCAAGGGATATGAAGATTCAGAGAATGATTTCATGCTGGAAATGTGTATTTGTTATGAAGGATATATTAGTGAAACATAGAAGGCAAGGGCTTATCGCGAAAAAAATCGACCCAAGCTTGTGAAATGCTCATGGTAATACATGTTAAAATATTAAGCATGTAAATTTGCTATTATTGTGGATCGAGATGGTGTAGTGCTGGTTTTCCATCCCGTGGGCCCGTTCTCGAATCCCGATGGAGGCAGACATTTTTTCAACTGGTCACTACTTCAATGATGTGTGGAGTTGAAATCAAGTTGAGTATTCCATTCGTTTGATGAAACTCCCTTGCCGCCTTGGCGTGTTGAGTAGGTTATTGTTGACGCTCTTTCACTTCAACCTTTCCCGAGAAAATGAGCTCCTCGATCTTTTTTCTCACTTATACTTTACTACTTTATGTGCCTACATCTACATCTACATAATACCCTGAAAGCCACCATAAAGGTGTGTGGCAGGGGGTGAACTCTCACCAAACATGCACTACATATCATGCATAAAAAGGGATTAGTACTTGTATAGGTTCTGTTCAAAACTACGCTATTTTAAAAAAGATAAAAATAGCAAAACATACATGCAAAAACATGCCGTTAGTTGGGTTATCTATAAGTCCTGATACCAACATGCAGCTACCAATGTTATCCATTGCTACACTCGTACTGGATACTGCCTAAAATGATGCATTGTGATAACGTTGAGTAAGTCTAAAATTTTTAGTGGCAATTATGCTCAAAAATTAATTAAAATAGAAATGAAAACTTAATAATAACGTAAATGAATTCACTTAGTAAAATTCCACAAACGTTTATTAAAACCGACCTAGGTTTCGACTTATACAGTCATTATTAAGGATACCTTGATAATGACTGTATAAGTCGAAACCTAGGTCGGTTTTAATAAAAGTCTGTGGAATTTTACTCAGTGAATTCATTTACGTTATCAATATGTGGTTCCACGAAGTCAAGCCTAGTAATTTGTTACATATGAAGACTTAAGTTTCGTCAGTTTTAAATGCAATCGCAATCACTCCCTCATGTATTATACAACAGTAAATCAACTTATCAAACAGCCAATCAACATATTTAGAGAACAGAAGCTTGTTCTCAAGTCATTTTCACGCTCCATGGAGAAGCAATCCAAGCGGTCGTAATTTCGTAATCCCGGCTTCAAAGGTCTTTCGTAAACCTCCGAAGCCATCCCATACCGTAATTGCGCCATTTAATATCAAGCGAATCGAACGAATGCTTGAAAACCGTTCCAGACGAAGTACCCGCAGGCGGGGCGATTGAGCAATGTTTTCAAGGTTGAATGAAGCATGCTGATCAAATTTCCCCCGTAATATGTCGGAATTGGAAACAGCGCGCCATAAAAAAAATTACGCCCTGACGGTTACATGTGTGCACTACCAATGTACCCCGATAGCTTCTTTTAAATCGTTCCGTTCCGTGATGGATATTAAGGTGAAGTGATGCTGAATAATTGATTTCCACTTAAGTTTTTTTCCTCCTCAGTTCACTTCTCTGCTCACTAGTGCGCCCAATCTGCATTTTTACACCACCTCCTTCGAAGGTTTTACACCGCTAAGGGGTATCATTTGGCAACTGAGCAAAGTCGGGTATATCACCTCAGATTTAACCGGCGTAATTTTATATCTTTGCTGCTAGAAAGATAATTAGTCTTCTATCTCACGGAATTCGATGCGGAACTTAGGTTTTTGAATGCTTTCATTTCGAGAGTGACGGAAATTTTTAGTCCAAATCTTGGATAGGCTTTTTGCATGTTGTTCCGCATGTAACCCCCCAGGTATGTAGAAAGCTACTATGCATAAGTTATTCATAAATGGTAAAACAATGCCAAGAGGATCGATGAAAGTCTCCCCAATAATTTTCGTTAATCATCAACGATTAAATGCCTTCCTACAGCTTCCCTCCGCCTTTTTCTATTTAGTAACTTTTCCAAATTTCATATTTTATTTTAAATCCTCATTACGTTCTCTATAACATGGCCCTTCTCTGCAGATCATTCTATTCATATTTTAATCTGGAAGAATTATCTTGAAGCTTCTCAAGATATTCCTCGTGAGACCGTATCGTTTTTTCCCCCAAATTTTCATTAGATTTAATTCTCTTCCTCTTCTCTGAGTTCCTATCTGTGAGCTACTTGGTCAACGTATTTGCTTTACATCATTTGTTTTTAACCCTTCACGTCAAAACTCCCAAGTCCTGGATTTACTTGGTGATTGCTGTTCGTGAATCATTGTCATGTAAGAATTGATGTTGATAATGTTGAATGACTGTACAAAATCATAATATCTTATCTCTTGATGATAGCTAGGTATTAGGCATCATGAAGTTTATATGTATCTACTAGCATCCTTGCGCAGATGAAAAACAGGGTCATCAGTGAATTAGGAGAGTAAAGGATTCCTCACTCACAAGAATGAATGTGAAGACTCAAGTATATAGGTGGTGTGATTATCATTGGAATGGCTTATTTATCGTAGTTAATTAGAAGGAGAATAGCTATTAAAGAAATGTTTTTAAAAGAGAAATGGAATTACTCTGTGATTCAGTGAGCGAGTAAGCGTGATGTTTTGTATAAAAATACTTAGAAACTAGGTAATTAGTAAAATATTTAGTAAAGGAAAAATATTTAGTAATATTGGAAATATATGGGTGTTGAGATAAATAGAAAAACATTGGGAGATGTAGTGAAAAATGAAGTCGGGTAATGAGGTGAGGGAAGGACTACAGTAAAATACAATGGGGGAAATAAAAATTAACTCATTTCAACATTGATTGAAAGAAAAATTTAGGTGAAAATGGAGGAGAGGAGCTAAATTCCAGAGCTAAAGTGACCTATTGATGAAGGCATTACATTGCATTGAATTGCATTACAGTAAACTCCCGATTATCCGTGCGCGTTCGTTATCCTGGCTGCGGATTATCTGTGCATCTCCAATCTATTTAGTGATACACCAGGGCTGGCAAACCTTTTGGCGTTTGAGTGCCAAAGTTTATGAAAGAAGAGTAGGTATACTCGCTCAACTCGCGTGCCAACCCATCGAGTGAGATAGAGGTATCGATCGAGCGCCCTCCCAGCTACGCGTGCCACTTTGGGCACGCGTGCCATAGGTTCGCCACCCCCGCAGTTAGTAAACTTTTGTTATTTTCTTCATATTGTGGCTTTCACTGCAGCCCTACCGACTGGTCCGATGTCTTACACGTGGCTTCGTGCCGCCACCTGAGGCTTGCGAACATTTAATGAGGCCGTTTACCATATTTTTTTAATTACCGAATCTGATAGATTTTGTAAAATAAAAGGACCCGTATTTTTCCGTTTTCTGATCCGACAATTATTTCCCGAGTTATAAGCGGCGAAAAACTGATGTTTTTAACCCTTTCGGAAAAGTGGGTGTGGTGCAACCTCTGACATCATCGACTTTGTCCAATCACAACTGAGCCCGCGAAGCTACTTCGCCTTATCGCTAAGGGGGGGACACAGCTGACTCGGCCAATGGGAGCGATTGCGACAGCATCTGTGCGAGCAGACCTTCCGAGAACCCCCCTCCACTCCCTTCCCCCTCCCCTGAAAGCAGTCAAGGACGGGAGGAAAATGACGTCAATGTTATCACAGCAGCATTTTCGGTGGGCGTCACCTTTTGCTAATTTTAATTTTTGATTTATGAGTGAATGGTTGTGGTTAGAAGATTAATGTTTTCACTAAAATTCGTTTTTCGTTTTCATCTAACGATTTCGTGTACAAAATTGCGATTTCGGTTCCGAGTAAACGCCCCCATTGCGGCCGGGACTGCTCTACTGGATTCTTTTTCATCTTAAAGTGCTATTATGCACAGCGAGGATCTTTTAATTGGCAGATTGTGTTCTTATCTTAGAAAATTTATTCATTTTGACGGTGCACTGTAGAGAAATGAATCCGGAAAGAACCTAATTGCGGATTATCCGTGCACCCTTTACCAGTCGTTAGCAAGGAAAATCGGGAGTTAATTGTATTTTTCCTAATTTTCATTGTATTTGTTATATTATTAAAAATATAGAATATATATTCTAAATAGTTTAAAATGCAGATCAAAACTCTGTGGTGAACTTTTCAGAAAGTTTAAAAGATTCCTCCACTTTTGTCTTCCGTTGTCCAGCATTTGAATATAAGGAGATGCGTCGATAACAGTCCGCCTCTTCTGAATTCTGAGTGGAATCACGCAAGTTTTCTTCCAACTTGAACTTGTCTTATAATCTCATAGGGTACATCACATCCACGTCTGACGGCTGTTCCGTCGTTCAAACCCATTCGATCGGGGCGATCGTGAACAATTTCAACTTGTGAGAGCCGGAAAACAGAAAGGGGTTTCAAACGTTGAAATTTGACGTGGGAAATCGGCCGGACGCTTACCTCGCCAATGCATATTTACGAATGAATGTTCTCGCGTGCCAAGGTGATGGGAATTGGAAACTCGTTTCCGATGCTTCGTTGCACACCGGGCTGATTCTCATGCCTGTCATTCCCTGGAACCGAGTGGTCCCTGGTGAATGAATGTCCTTTTGAGTGATCACGAAGGTGTAATTATTGAAACTATATCAGTGCATGCAGGATGTTTCGGATAGGTTCATGGTTTCATCTGTTTTTTGTAATGCCGGGCCCGAGTACATTGTGTAGTTGCTTTGGTTTTCGTAAAGTCTTTTCCTTCGTCTCTACATTTTTTTATTCCCCCGAATGCAAAAGCACTCAAGCCTTCGTAAAACAGAAGCGAATATATGATAAATAAAATAGAAATTATGATGGTGAATAAAATTGATCGTTCTCTCAAAGCTGCCTGTCAGTTTACTTTTTCATATTGTCCCCTGGAGGAGATAATATTTGAATATAAATCTAATGCATCCCTTTCCTTACCTTTATTTGACATTAAATGGTCTGAATGTGTGGACTATACTTTTGATGACTTTTCCTTGCATAAGATGATTTTAAGAATCACCGTAACCATCATATATTTCAACTTTCTTGTTCTTAAGTAGGTACAGCACTGTTAGTATCATGCCATGGTAGTCCACAAGAGAGCATATTTGTAAATTTATTTCGCTCAATTTATCAGATATGTATGACTTCAGATCTGTAATACACCCACCTCCCTCTGAAATCTTTAAAAGATATTTAATTTGGCCGCTGCGGGTAACTTAGAAATTATTTTTACGGCAGAATAACATCCAAATAATGCACATATACTTGACAAAAAATGTTCATGAGAGAGGTATATATATATATAGGTATATCATGCCAATTATGTTCGATCTTTCGCGAAATAATCATGTGCTCGATCAAACTTGATACATATTCAGCTGCTGTGCGTCATTAACTTCAGTTTTCACGCTCGAATCGTCTTGAGAGAAACTTCTCAAGAGAGCTGAGATGGATAATTATCTGAGACTTCTCGGCCGACGGAGTTGGGCCAAATTCTTCGATCGGAATTCAGAATCATGGGAGTTAAAAAAAAGAATTCAAGTGCAATCCCTCTTCGGCAAAACCAGAAGTTTTCGCCCGCCGATGTGTTGAATGCAGTCAAGTATATTAGAGCCAAACTCATCCAGTCTTCCAGTCAAATTAAACATTTTTAACTTTTCCTCAATCAGGGCCCTGTAAAGTTTCTTCTCTGGCATTTGGAATGATTCACATGGGTATGAAAATTCACTTCAATACAAAGTGGCATGGGTATTCAGCTTTCATGCCTTAGTTGGAACTGCGAAATAACTTTGGCAGTGAAGTATTCAATAGTGGAAATATGTATTTTAAATTTGTAATGTTCCATCAATCGGGATAGTTCTCCATGACTACTGCTGATTTTTCGAAGGAGGTTACAGTGTGCTGAAGGAGGCATCGGAGCTGATTTGAGAAGCGAGCGGCCATCTTGGTCGGTATGGCGTACGGCTTTGCCGCTCGCGATACTCGTAAGGATGAAGTTGTTTTTGATAGCGGTAAAAATTAGAATAATGGAATGCATTTTTAAAATTCGTTGAATATCAGGGGAACGTGCGAAAAAATGCAAACATGAACCAAATATGCAGTTAATTACGTTAAATGCGACCCGATTTCAGTAATAGTATTAAGTCTCATGGAAATGAAATTCATTAATATTTCTATTAAACATCCTTAAGACCGTATCACACTAGCCGTTGCTGGTTAAGGTTGGTGTGAACAGTTCTAATCACACCACCGGTTATCTAACCGGCCAGTTGTGCAATCACAGTCAATAGGATTTCGCCTCTCGGTCACGTGCTGTCCCTGTTTACAATTCGTTCCTATGCTGCCTCAAACTCAGGATTTCTGCCTCAAATACAAGATACAAATAAACTAAGTGCATACATTCAATCTCACCTCAATAAAATGCCTGCCATTGTAAATCTTCCTTTACAAAAAAAATAGGTGGTGCAAGAGAGGTAAATGCTGTTTTAATTGTATTCTTAATGTTTTTAGTGTTTACGCAGCTGTTGAAATGGTAGCAATAAAAATATCGCTAAATGTAAACACAAACACCACGTGACCGCGAGACGAGCTCCTATTGGCCACGGTTGCACAACCGGTCGGTAGAAAGTAGACGCGCTCCCATAATCCAACCGTTGAGAGCTGGTTAGATTGGTCGACTGTACTTCCGCAACCGGAAACCGTAACCGGCGACGGTTAGTGTGATACGGCCATTAGGAATATTAGCAGTCGCGGCTGCGTTGAAATTCGGATACGATTTCATTGTTACTAATGTGACAAATGAAATGAAAAATCTCCAATGGCCGTAAGAATTGGCAACCTTCGTCAACTCGCAATAGTTGTCCCCCAAATTTCGTCTCTCAATATCTCAGCGTTCCTTATTCCACCGCATCCTTTTCAACTCCTTAGCCTCGCATTCACCCTCACTGGACCTCTGCTCCTCGCCCTCCGTGTTCAAATCCGTAATTACTAATTTATTGGTCGCAAACACCCCCTCTTCTCTGTCTACACCCCGCTAAGTCCCTCTCCATGTTGTACGTTTTGTTTATATGACTAATCTCTCACTTTCTATTGTAATCTTCATATGTATTTATTGTTTATTTTTATTTGTTATTATGTGTCCACCAATGTAATTAGCCTTAGTGCCGTTTTTGGAGACTTTTTTCAAATAAATAAAAATAAATAAAATAAACGTACACAACAACAAATTGCTGTGTTGGTTTGCGGGAGGGTCAATTCCACAGCAGTGACCAGCTATGCACAACCTCTCAACCAAAAAACCCTCCTGTGGTGGTTTACGGGAATGTATCTTGACGAGGATTGTCAATTTTTACAGCCATTGGAGATTTTTAATTTCATTTGTCACTTTAAGAGACCGTAGAGCTCATATTCTTAGATTGTTATTAATGTTTTAGAATACATGCAGTCTCCTTAAGAGGTCGTATGAAAGGCACTTTTTTGTTCGGAGTAGGTGTGGCCTAATCCTTCCCCAGTACCCCCATTCTACCCATAGACTAGCATGCAAATGCTTTCTCCAGTACATTTTAACATTGGCCCTTTCAGCTCTTCCGGATGCTATTTTCCAACGTTATTTTCCTTAGCAAGATATTCTACAGAGAAAAAAATCATTCGCCTTGACCGGGACCCGAACCCGGACCCCCTGATTTCCGGCCAGGTGCTGTACCAGTTGAGCTACCAAGGCGTCCTCTTTCTCTGTGGAAATTCTAGATGCTATAAAGGAGCTAGATGTTGCCGGACTGCTGGACATATTATGTCATAGAGCAGCCGAAGTCGTGCGCATGGCGCCACCGTCCACGAGGTTAAAGCCGACTTTTAAACACTAAGGTGCTTACCTTTTAACGAATGAAAAGCTAGGAATATCTTGCTATCGTGCATCTCAGCGGGTAATGCCGTTAAAGTTTTCGCAGCTCGCTCGCGAGCTTTGAATTTGTTATTTTCCTTGTTATTCGAGTTAATGTATCCATCTTTATGCCATCCAAATTCCTATTTTTTCCTCCATTTTCTTCTTCTATTCAGAATTCAGTGCTAAATTACCTATTTTTAACTTAGTACATCAACCTAGCTCCTCCGAATCTCCTCCAGAAATTTTCTCCTCTTCCTAGGAAATTTTGCCCTCTCGATGCACACTGCTAAACAATTCTCACCTTCTTTCTCCAAGATCGAAGTATCGCAGCAGCCTCTGCACAAATTAAACTATTGTGCTCTTCTCGACAACTTTGCCAATCCCTCCTTTCAGGCACTTAGCCAGAAATTTGCTTCGGGAGGGGGGGGGCTAGTGTTGCGTAACTTGAAACAAATCAGCTTTGTCCGTTCGATGCCGACATGTTACAAATCTCTTCCCTTAATTTTCAGTGCTTGGTATTTACTTTTACAGTGCTCATTCCTATCTCATCTCACTGGTAAAGTTCACGTTCTGTTTACCTTGTAATGAAGCAGTTAATTTGACCTGCCCCAGAACAGAAGTTCTACGCATACTTACTTACATATCAGATAGAAAAGAAACAATTATTAACCACACGCATGCATCAAACTAGTGATCACGTTTCAAGATACTTAACACTTGAATTATTAGCAGTGTAATCCGAATTATCATATCCAATTAAAATCAGAACAGCAAAAGTATTAGGAAAAAATCTCGGGTTGAGGGCTGAAGTCCCAGAAGCCCCCCCCCCCCCCTCCCCCCCTTGCTACGTGCCTGCCTTCTGTCATAACGTCGCTCCTATGCATAGTAGATTTTTTCTATTAATTTATTTTGAAAGACATCCATTGAAAATTATTTCTACCATAAGAGATGTTAATCCTGTTGCGGTACCTAACTTTTTAATTTTAATATGTCGTTGGCTTCATTTCCCTGGAGAATCTCACCCCTTAAGTTTCCTTCTGATTGCTCTTTATCCGTTTCCCTAGCAAGCATCCCAATGAATAAATGACTAATGGGTTAATGTCATGCATAACTTTCCATTTAATTGGTTGACCGTGCAATCTGTTCCTAACTTCCGTAAATCTTTCAGTAACTTGTTTATTTTTTTCATGCGTTGATTCATTAATTGTCAAATTAACTTCCATGGTATAATTTTCTGAACCTTTTCAATTGACTCGAGTTTTGAAAAGGGTTGCCTAGACGTCAATGGATTTACAAATATGGAGTATATATATATTACCTGATTAATTACCTCGGAGAGGTGCAATTATCTTGTTTTAAATGAGTTTCGAAGTTACTATGACTCGCTCATTCGAAGGTTTTTTCACTTGTTTTTAAATGTCGGTCATATTGTCGGTTGAGCAAAATCTCTCATTTTTGTAGTTTTACCGCCTGCTTTTGTTTCGAAATTATTCCGGCTATGCAAGTACTTATATGCTCGTGAACCGATCTCATTGTGTGTTGCTGAGCTCGAATGAAATGCGCTTAAAGCTTTGACTCACGCGTAACACACAACGTGTGGGGATAGCCAGCATATTAAAACTCTGAATCATGCGTGTTGAATGAAGAGAGGAAGCAACCAGAAATTTAAGGCGTTTTTTTTTATTAATTCCGGCTTTATTGGAAACGATTGGGGTACGAACGGGGTTTTCAACTTAAAGCGCTCCGCCAACTTCATTAGGGTGAATGAAATCCAAATATCCGTCCATTGTTGCGAGTTATCGGCTGAAAACAGCAAAGCATTAGCAGCCCATTATTAATCAAGGGTCATTTCAAATCGATTTTAAGCCCACTCTACATGCGGGGAACTTTAAAATTACAGTCGAGTAATGGAGCTTGTCTATTACTTGTCTATATCTTGTACATATTTGATTTTCCAATTTTTGCAAATATTTGTGTTGGAGCGGGATGTCTCTACTTTTTATTTTATTCTTTTTATATCTCGGTATCCTTGCTAGAAATTTCTCTTGTTAAATATGTTCATTAGAATGGAGATTGAATAGATAGAGTCTCGTTTAGCTCACCTTTGATCGTGTGGATATTTATTCTGATAAATCTGGTAAATGCAGGTAGTTAGGCATACTACGACATCGTATGAGCAAGAATAATAAAAAATGTATTAATAAGTACATAAAGAATCGCTGGAGGGAACGATTGATATGAATTCTGGAGGCCTGAAACACTTCCCCGGTACCTATCTTTTACTTCCTCCCTAGACTTAGTCCTTCCACGTGAATTCTACTACCGTACATGATCGATAAAATGGTGATTTTTCTCTTTCCCGTTCGTTTTTATCCTTAATATACTATTATTATATTCTGCTGGTTAGGGCAGGTGTTGATGGAGTATCCATACTCTGCCTTTTAGTTAATTTTCCGAACGACTCATTTCTTACACTATATATTTCTTCTGATCGTCAAACTTCTCTTGTGTTACTGTGTGAAATACTTTTTCCTTCCATTCCTCTTCAGAGCTTACCCAACGTTCTACCGTCAAAAGCGGCCATTAGTATTCATATATCGGTAATTACTTTTTCGTAACACCCGCTCTACTTTATTTTACTTTTCTTCGGCTTTCTTTATTCCATAACTATGTCCAAATTTATCATTTATTCTCTTTTCTATCCTTTACACTTTTTTTACATTCGCTTTCACACCCGTATCTCAACATTCTCCAGTCTATTCACTTCATCTCACCCTCGTGTATATATCTCTTGTTAATAAATCGCAACGTTCCATACTTGATTTGCTTGACTTACTTTTTCCTTGCCCTATGTGCTCGTCTTAATCCAAATTTTATTGGAATAGCTTGCTGGGTTAAAGCTGTCCTTCTGCTAATACCATTACTAATGCGTCCAATTTCTTCCAAAATTCTCCTTTTGTAAGAAAACTGTTCTATAACCTCTAGTCTATTCTCTTCTCTTTTTATGTTTTTTCTTGTCTTCTTTTTCCTTGAGAATCACATTAGGTTTCACATTAGATTAATTTTTATCCCGAATCTCTTGCTCTGGATTTGTTAACAGTTAAACCGTGATTACAATCCTTTCGCTGTCTGGTTTTCTAACGTGTCTGCCATCTTAAAGTTATTGTCGGCTGAATCATCTCTTATGATTTTCCTTCATTCTCATTTCCTGACTAGGATTGGGTTTATGCGTAGGATTTGCTATTGGCTTCCCATTCCGAAGGCACGGATTCGACACCCGGCTGTAGCAGAGATATTTCATTGGTGTAATGTTCCTCACTTATGGGCTGTGTGGTGAACATTTTGTGGTCCGCACTCCGTCGTTTGGATTGGGTATTGTGCCGCGTACTCTTTTGAGTCTTTTGCTAAGAGTGCGCTGATGACGACGCCGGGTTTCGCTCCACCCTTCTTTCGTCCCTGAAAAAATCCTACCACCATCCAATTACCAAGCTATTCAAAAGGCTCATATGGCCTAAGCTGTTGATAGCCTTTCACGATATTTTTTCCTTTCCATTTATCGACTTCCAATTTCTCCCAAATATTTATCATCTCACTCAGCAATACACTCTGCACTTCATGCCCACTTTGTTGTTTTCGTTTATTTTGGTTTTTATTAGATACATTTTAATACTTCACTAAATGTAACTTTTTCATTAAGTTGGTGTTTAATTGCGTAACTTCACGGAAGTGGTTCTTCAGATTAAACAAAACTTAGTTCCTCCGTACATGATATGTTTAATATTGCCGGTTTCGAGGTTGTAACATAATCTCCATGTACAAATACCGTAGGTATATTTATATAAAGTAATTTTTCAGTAATCAGCTGAGCCTACCATGTGAATGGATGGCTGATGCATATCGGGTATCCATCTGACCATCCATCTACTCTGACCGTAGACTGTATCATGACAGAACAGAACTTTTCTTACTAGCGAGTTTATGTTTTATCTTTTCCTCGTACGATGAGCTCGCCTGCATCAGAATTAGAACTCTTACCCCTTCAGAATCGCTCAGAGCGTTCCCTCTGTGACTTCAAATTTTAATTACCGTAAAAATAATTGCCGCGGTAAGCAGAGCCACGGAGCTGCTGAAATTTTAACCGTGAGCTTTATCACGAGAGCCGTGGTGATCAACGCGACCACACCAGCCGAAAGGCGTCTTGCGCATTTCTTCATAATTTCCGAGGCGTTGGACGGAGAGACTTTGCAGTGGGGAAAGTGGATATTCGTTCTTTTTTCCTCTCCGTATCGATGGAGATTCACGGACCGTGCATGCGAAAGAGACCTTTCCCTCGAGCCGTAAGGTCCTCAAATTTGGGTCGGGGCTCGACGAAGTTTCAGTCGGCGGGCGTAAGAGAGTTGATGGGAAGGGGGATTAACATTTTTCAAGCGGGTCTAGCCATTTCCCTCTCCCCGCTCACCGAGAAGTATAAAAGAGATCTGCAAAGTTTCTGTCCTTCCTCCCTGTGGGATTAATCCGATAATGGTTGAAAATTTCGGACGCACGGGGAATGCGTTGTAACTCCCGAGTATCCCGTCTTCCCTCCTCTATCCTTTAACGAGATTTTCGCCTCGTCTGGTGAATTAACGAGAGCGGATGTGAAGCATAATTCGTTTAAAAATCTGTCAGAACGTTGCGTTCAGCGATTCGATTATTAAATCGCAGACCTCCGTTTCTTTTTCTAACCACTGCAATGGTATGGATCGTCTCTGATGGGGGATCGGGTTGGTGTGGTGGCTAGCTAAACCCGGTTCTCAAATAAGCAAAATTCGAATTCGAAGAAAAACATTATGTAAATATGCGAAAGGTGTATTGCGTGACTTCATACGGGGCAATGACGTCGAACACGATTTAAAGGAAACCGGGTTCGAGTCGCAGCTAGAGCACTGGTATCCCATCCGAGGGCCAGGGTTTGATCCCCAAATTGGTAGATTTTTCTTTGAAATACCGGTCCCTGCTTCAGTGCTGTGTGGAGAGTTCATATAGGTATCCCTCGTCAACGTCAGGGGTTGCGTTCCTGAAAACCCCCGCGGTTAGTAAAGCTACGTTTTCATGTGGGCGTTTTTGCGTTGACGCACACTGCGCCACCAATCAGAAGCGAGCACGCCAACGCAGCCTGCGTTGCCGTCGGAGTTGATCAACTTTCATCTTTCTGCGTTGACGCAGCTGCGTCAGAGCGAGGAACAACACATTCTACCTGTCATTTGTTCGTCACGTGATTCTTTCGCTGGATTATCACGTATACCACGGTTTACCACCGTCATATGTTTTGGTGCGTTGCTGCTGGCGCTGCCGGTGACATGAAAACAGGGTATTTTCCTGCCGCACAACGCAGCGTAAACGTAACGCAAAAACGGCCACATGAAAACGTAGCTTTAACCACAAAGTATACGGAAAATCGGGGGTTGGGTGTCATGTTCCACTTAATTTCAATTAAGATTTACATTTTTTTTCTCTAATGATATAAATGTATATAAATGCAGAAGTATTCCCTTCCCGCTGTTAGTTGGTGATCTTGGGTTCTGTGGGGATCGGCTTGGTGTGGTGGCTAGAGTACTGGCCTCCCATCCCGAGGGCCCGGGTTCGATTCCCGGCAGTGGCGGATTTTTCAGTGGAAATCCGGTCCCCACTTGAGTGCCTAGTGGAGGGCATTTCAAGTTCAGTACTCCGTCCATCGGATGGGACGTTAAGCCGTGGTCCCCTTGGCGCCTTTCGTTAGGAGTAGGCTAATGCCGACGCCGGGTTTCTCTCCACCCTTCCTCCGTTCCCTGAAAACTCCTACCATTACCCAATTATCCACCTATCCTGTATGGCGCAAATGACCTCAGTTGTCGGTCGCCTCCCCTAAATAACCAACCAATTGGGTACTGTTGCGGATATCCGCGAAGAAAAACAAAACAGCACAACAGCCATCTGTGTTGAAATTTTGGAGCTAAATACACTCGATGGAAACATTGAGAGAGTTCGTCTCTAAAAAAGGCTTTTGGGTTTATTCTCCACGACTGGCTTATTAAGCATGACTACGTCTCCTGTGCCACAATGTGGACTCGATATGAACACCTTTTTCATACACATATCCCTTCTGAAATTCGCCTAGAAGGAATATGGTTTATTTGTATTACTAATCGGCAATTTGGAGATCCGGGTTCGATTCCCGGTCAAGTCACATGCTTTGTTTTTCAAGACAAATTTCATTCCTCGATGTATACATGTTAGCACTCGTGCGCATATCTGTGTTCAAAATCATTAGTGAAATTTTTTAATATCATAGAAAAGGCATTAGAATGTTCAGAAACGCACGTAAGCAAGGGAAATACCGCGGTTGAGAAAAGTAGTGCCCAAAACGTTGACCGCGGATAACCAAGGGCCGTGGTAAACGAGAGATACCTGAGGGATATTATAGTATTCCGTCCGTGGATGGGAATTTAGACAGTGAACCCGTTGGCACTCGCCATTGAGATCATTGCGAAACTTGCTTTGTCTCGAAACCCTCTTTTAAAATTCCTACCTCTCACCAAATACTCCTTTATCCTCCATCGCTCAAGTGGTCGTAGTTGTTGGTCAACTTTTCGAACAAAAACGATAAAATATGCAGCTAGACTAGCAAGAAGTGATTCAATATAGATGCCTTTCTTAGTTTAATGGTTACGCAAGCCCTCAGTGCCTTATTTCTTCAGCGAAGATGGATACCGGAAATGAGTAGAATCTGGAAATTTGAAAATAGAGATTTTTTAAACTTCTCCTATCCTAGGGACTCAGGTTTGAATCCCGGCTGTGGCAGAGTTTTATCCTCACCCTGCTGGAGTGCTGTGTGGGTAACACTTCAAGCGCAGTACTCCGTACGTTGGGTGTGACTTTGAACCTTGGGCCTCTTGGTGCCCTTCGTTATTAGTTCGTTACTTCGTTGTAAGAGTAGGCTAATGCTGACGCCTTTTCTCTGCATCCTGAAACTTTTTTAACTCTTATTAATCACTCAACTTTCCTAAATGACTTAAGTGATGAGTGGAATGTGAGGAAACTTTGTTGGACTTAGACATTCGAGAATGAAATAAAGTTTTACTATACCATTCTTATTTATAAGCATTCAACTATAAAATTGAGTGCGGAATAATTTTTCTTTAAAAGTTTTTTCTTCACATAATGGCGCAATTGACTTTAGTTGTCGGTCGCCTCCCCCGAACAACCTTTATGTTATGCAGTACAATTTTCAAGCCTGAAGGCCACGGAACAAAACTGTTTTTAGCGTATATATTTTTTTCTGGGCCACCTTTGATCGGCAATGTAATGAAAAACTTAATACGTTCCCGTCGCCCGTTCCTTTAGCACAGGTTGAAAATTTTGCCAGTATGGCTTCGGCATTCTCCTCAATAAGCCGAGACTAGCCCCCTTCTTGTCACCGGAACTGCTTCGTCTCTTCCCATCGTCCCTTTAAAGAATGCTCTTTTATTTATTTTTTATTTCGTAGACGGCCTCCGACGGAATCATTCATCTCTCTGTCTCCGAAAGGAGATGGAGAAGGAAGGGGTTCAGGGTTCAAAGGAGCGAAAGGAGGGGAGGATTACCGATCGGTCGCCGGCGACCGTGGAAACGAACAAACGGGCAATCAATACATATAAGCCCCATCCATGCATTCCAGATCTCTCTGCCCCCATTCCCTGTCTCCTCTTTGTTCCACTCTTCTCTCTCCCCTTTATTCAGCCACTTCCATCCCCTCACGCGTGACCTTGATGGCGGACCCTTCTTCCGCATATCTTGGGCCTCATCAACTTAAACGCGCTCTCGTCACCACCCTCACTCACTCCACTCAAAAAGTCTCTCTCTCTCTCCTCGTCAAACCACCCCTACTCACACCCCTCGCTCTCTTTACCATCTCTCTACCGTAATTTTATTTTTTTTAATGCGTCCCGCTCGGTGGCAAACATCGCTTACAGAACCGAAGGAGTTCGAAAGAAATATCGGTGTCGTAGATTACGATATATTTTTTCAGGCAGCGTTTCTTTTTTTGCGTTTTAGCACTCATTATCGGGCTTCCTTCCTTTCTCGCATCATTGCTTTTTCCTTTTAACGTTTCGAAAGATGTACCTATCCTTTCATCTTTTTCTTTCGGTCGAAGGGTGGGCATTATAGGTTTTTAAGGAAATGAGTCTTCTTGCTTGGAAATGGACTCTTGCTAATTTCGCTGTTCTTGCTCCGTTGATTTTAGTGGTAGTAGAATTGAAGTCTAGGTAGGTTCTTTAAATTCTTAGGTTACATCCTCTTATCTAGCATGGAACCGAAGTAAATCCACAATCATGCCCGACGCCCTGTTTCGAGTTCGTGAACTGTATTTATGTCTCAATGTTTATCCCATCCTACACTATTAAGTAGTTAGTCTCACACCTTACGTGCTGAAACAGAACACTTTTTGCTTTCAACTGTTAACTTTACTGCTTGATACAACGCGATAACAATATTGTCCTTTCGGTTCCAGCTTATTCCTCCGCATTTTCTCTTTATGTTACTGTAATGGAGATATTGTTCTTCCTTACCTTAATTTGGTATTTGGATACTCCGGTACTTCGGACATTTCCACTTAAGTCGAATTAGAAGCTCACCTTAATTCATCTAATGCTTTTTGGTTTTCATCACTTATTCGAGAGCCTCTTTTCCATTCATAGCCCATTTGGCTCTCCAGTGGGACACCGAGGTATTTAATTTCCTCGGGTTTATAATTTTTCATGCATAAACTCAGAAAATAGGTGTAAATTAGTTTGATTTAAATGGGTAGCATGAAATGGGTGTAATATTCGTTGGGAGCTACTATTGAGCAGGGAAATTTTCCTGGCCAATCGAAGTGACAGTTTTCATTCTTTGTAAGAAACTGATTAACATTGTTTTTTTTCCATTCTGTCGAGGATATTACTAAAATTCATTGAATTTTGCGGAAATTTCCTTTCTGTTTAATTTCTAATCATATATTGTATAGTGTTTTTATCCCTATCCATCGGCTTTCAAGCAGTTTTTCATCTAATTAACATATAATGCTGCTCCCTGGCCTATAGTTGAAAACCTGGATTTTATCATCCCCGCGTACCCGAGTTGAAATGAAGATTGTATTTACAAGGCGTGAAAACATTTCAGCAACTATTTTTAGCAGACGAGTTAAAAAAATTAGTTTAGTGAACGCCGATTTGATGAGTTGTAGGAAACAGTGAAAACTTGGGAAGATGGATCTTGTTTTTGTTCCATTGATTGATTGGTCAATTAAATTTCCTTGACAAGGTGATCGTTGAGGACCAAAAGACTTACTTGCTGGCACGTAATGTCGTACTTTTTAGAAACGTGAAGGAATCGCTCAATTGCAAATAATTCCATATCCATCAGTTATTTTTCACAAAGCATGAGTTGTGCATTGAGGAGTAATTTAGCAGAGACCTACATTTTTATTGCTTTTTGAGCCAATGGGAGATAATTCAGTCAATTTCTATGTTCAGTAAACTCCCGATTTTCCGTCCTAATGACTGGTTAAGGGTGCACGGATAATCGGGAAACACGGATAATCCGCTCGTATGTTTCTTTTCGGATTCATTTCTCTACGGTGCGCCACCGAAATAAATGAAATCCTTAAAAAAGTAACACAATCTGCCAATGGAAAGATCCTCGTTGTACATAATAGCATTTTGTGACAAAAAAGAATCCAGTAGAGATATCGCGGCCGCATTTCAATGTTCGCAAGCCTCGGTTGGCGGCATGAATCCTGGCGTAAAGCATTGGACCAGTTGGCCCTGGGCACACGATACATTAACATGTACATTTGCGCGAATAGTTTCATGTATATTTGCACGTTTGCCTCTGAAACACGAGCGTAACTGGTACGAATGCAACAACAATATCAGAACAGGTTCTATTTCCTGTTCATGCTTTCGTACATACATTTTGGTGTGGTTACCCGGTGAATTTTTGCGTTCAATCTCGCGTTCATTCATTAACACATTAATTTGTACGTGTTAATTTGTACATCGTGTGACCAGGGCTTTAGACATCGCAACAGTCGGCAAGGCCGTCATGAAAGTCACCTTTGGAGGAAAATAACAAAAGTTTACTTATTTTTGAGACCACTCATGCCGATAAACTAAATAGATTGCCGATGCACGGATAATCCGCAGCCCGGATAACGCGCACACGGATAATCGTGAGTTTACTGTACTGTAAAAATTTTTCTTCTGTTCAATATGCTGGTACAAGCGTAAGGGTCTCTACATTAAGTCATCAAATGCCATGCTATAGTATGACATTCTTTTCTAATGTGTCGGCGCTGATTTCAAAATATATAATATTTAAGGACCGGATCCCATTGCAACCATCGCCTCGAGCTATCCGATTTCAAACTGCGGGCAATTTTCTCACTTTCCTGCTTTATTTCACGAAAAGTAACTACTTTGGAACTTCTGTCGTCTCTCCAATAATGCGAACGTTGTCGGCTGTCGGTTAGATTCCCCAGTGACGCCGAGAGACTGCAGAATTTCCTTTGCCATAGTCGTTTCAGTGCCGAACGATTTATTTTTTAATCGGGCGTTCGATAGCTCTGCCGCTCGTTACTCTTCCCTGCAGCCCCTGCAGTAATAGCAGAGAGCCAGGTGCTGTGGGGAGCGGCGATTGGCGTTCGAAATTTCTTGGTAGCTCTTAAGTTGTTAAATACCTGAGATTTCCCTTGCTCCGGATCCAGTCTCTTGGAGGTTCTACGGAATTTGGTGGTCCTCGCTATAGGAACGCGGAAAGATTTCCTGAAACTGTATGTTCTAGTACGTGAAACGCATTCTTTATATACCTACTTTCTCTCATGGGGAATCATTTCATTCACTATATTTAACCAGTTTGTTTCCGAGTGTTGGTCAGTACTGTTCGAGGGATAGCAAGCCGTTCGCAAAAACGGAAATTTGGAAAGAGTATCCCTAAGTCTTTCACTAAAACTGGCAAAGAATAGTAGAAAACCGTAATAGAATTTTTTGCATGTCTTGAGAATCTTTGTACGTTAACTTCAAGCGTCCTACATATACCCATTGCCTTCGACGGACTTAACTTTACTTCGACGGTTTTTTGCTTTCATTTTTTTATAATCTACTTAAATTTGTTAATTTCGAAAGCCAGTGGATATCAATATTTATTTCCCCTTACAATTTCCAAAAATGTTTAGTTTTTGCTGAGAAATTTAGTCAATTGTGGCTTTCATCATCGTAAAGTTAAAATTTGGTTGCTCGTCATTCTCAGTGTATGATATAGTAATAAATTGAAAAGTTCGTTGAATCCCAGTTTTACGACCAACTTGAAAGTAGCAGGAACATTTTGGCACATTATCGAATTATTTTTCACCCGTTTGCAACCGTAATATCTCATCGTAGATTTCGTATAGATATATCGTAGGCATCGTAGATTCACATAGAGAATTAGATGGAATCAATATACACCACGAGGAAAAATGACAGTACGCATGCTACATTAGAATATGAAAAAAATGTTATGCAGTTAATGGAGACTTTTTATGACCTATAGTGATTACCAGAATTAACTAGAAATGGAATGGTCTTGGATTTAATTATAATGTAATGGGCCAAAAATGTGACGAGATCCCTTTGAAAAAGTCTTTCCTTAATCCTCTGCGATATTAAATTTCGAATATAACTCGGCATTTGGATGACTTTTCCCTGATCCAATATACTTGGGCTATATTTGGCGCAGGTATTTCCTCCCTGATGTTTGTTTAGATCTCCAGCTTCATCATAGTTCTCTTCCTCCTCTTCATCTCTCTTCCCGTTCCCTTTCTTTCTGCCCACCCGTCCATCTTCACCGTACTCTCGCCTGAACGACTCGAGGCCAACTAGTCCTATTTCTCGCCCCGATTTATGTACAAATATTCCACCCTCTTTCCTTCTATTCTAACCACCCCAGAGAAATTTCCATCCAGTTGTCATGGGATATTTTCCACTGTAGTTTTAAATGGTACGTTGCTGTCAGTCTTATTCTTCCGTGTAATGACGGCCCTCATTTGACTAAAAGCGTGCTACCCTTACTTTTCATCATAGTCTAATTATTCGAAGGCAAAATTTGAGAATGTTGAGAAATACGAAGGTAATTGAATTTGATTGGACAAGGTAGAATTGCAATGTGAAAACTTCGCCTTGTGTTTTTATATCGACTGTTTTCGATAATATCGATGAGAATTTATGATGTATCTATTTCCTTATATTTTATTTATCTTTACGGCCGATTTAAAATGTAAAATATTCTACCTCAATGTGTACATCCGGAAATATTTTTCTTCTCCTTGAGAATGACGCAAAAGCGTTGAAACCGATGAGGGACATTAAAAGTAGTGTGGAATAATACAAAGTTTATTTCGTTTCATAATGAGCTTTAACTTGCAAGACATTCTCTGAATGCATCTGTAGCTTAACTTTTTCTCCCTTTCAAATGAATAATAAGAATAAGTTGCGTGCTAAAGGAGTAACGGATATGTTTTAGGCACCTGAGACATATGAGTAAAAAGTAGATCCAAATTTAATACGAGATTAGGGAAAGGAGCATATATGATCGCAACGAAATCTACCAGCGAATAATCGGCATCACACTTAGAACAAATTAATTACCGTGAAAAAGCTCACACATTTAGAATTAGGGGACTAGATCATTAGAAAAATAATTACTTGTTTTTAATCCGTATACTAAGTAATTACATAGAAGAATTTGTGGCGTCACACATTGTATGAATCAAATAACTTTGCATTATTCCACTTAAATGTTTATACAACCACTCGACTTCAACGTCTTAGCGTCATTGGTCATTGTCAGCGTGACAATTACTTAAAAATAACACTTTCAAATTCATTAGTAAAATAAAACTTAAAATGTAATTGTACCAAGTATGTACAACAACTCTAACTACATTGAACGACCATGCAAGATTTTTCCTAGTTATTTTCTTCGAATCAGCATTGATAGCAAAGGTTTTCGTTCTACATCTACAGCTACGCGATACCCTGCAAGCCACCACGAGGGTGTGTGGCAGGGGGTGAAGATCACCAAGCATGCACTATTGACATGCAAATAAGTGACTATAGGGTCTCAGTGTCACTACTAATGTCATCGAATCGAGTATTTAGTTAGTACAACCGTGCCACAGTCTCTTAATTCATCTTAAATATATTTCCCGCTTCCGGGAAGGACACATAATTCCTCTGATGCCATGTTTCTTCAGCTGCTAAATCGTCAGCACGCGCCATTACGCTCACTCGAAGGGTAAGGCCGGCCGCACACCGGATACGGCACGGCGCGGCGAGACGTTTTCACCTCACCTCGCCTCGCCTCGCCGTGCCTTGCCCGATGGTTAAGAGCAGCATACGGCACGGCAAGGCGACTTGAGCACCGTCGCTTTCAGTGGCGTTTAGTATACTGACAAGTGAAGTAATGTGTGTAGTTTGCATTATATTTTGTGAAGTCTGTTTGTAGTCTGTTATATATTTCGTGAAAATTAACGCAGGAGAAGAAGAGGCGACTGTTATAGCGTTGTGGTACCTCGTCAAGTTAATGGATGATGTGCCCAACAGAGAAATGTGGGTGCATCCCATAAACGAAATACGAAACCTAAAATCGTTTATTGCAGAATTAAGTGCAGACCCGGAAAAATTTTATAACTATTGTCGTATGAAACCAACAACAGAGACCCCATCATCCTCCTGGCTTGCCATTTTCACTTGTCACGCAAACAACAACTAGACAATACTAGAACCCACTACTTTTGCCTGTCGCTATCACTCTACTGCACGTGGCGGCGATCCCCGCGCATGCGCAGAACGATTTGTCTGAAGCCTTTTGCCCGACGGACGAAAATTGACAAGGCAGTACAAAGCGCCGTGCAGCGCTGCTTCGCCTTGCCTTGCCGTGCCCGATGCAGTGTGCGGCACCTCCATTCAAACCAATACAAACCACGTCGCATAAGGCGCCTTAAGGCAAAACGTCGCGCCGTGCCGTGCCGTATCCGGTGTGCGGCTGGCCTAAGTCGACTGGGTCCACCGCTCGAGTAGCCGGTAGCCGTATTCGAGTGAACTCGAGTGGTTCGAGCGGTTCGAGCATAGCAAATTCGCCGAGCGCTCGGGTTCATACCACGTGACTCGAGTTCGACGGCGAAGTTGTGTACGACTAAATTTTCGAACATAGGCCCCCTGCATCATACCACCGTATTGAGCGGAGGAATGGATGCTCATAGGCTGCGGTTTCCATTATGTAGTTCGTTGCCGTAACGAAAATCGACTAACAGGTACAACCATTTGCGCCTTTAAGCATAGATAGGTAGGTACTCTAGATAGGCTTTAGCAAACATGGAAATGTCAGTAGCCAGATATCACCGATCAGATCAATAAAAAGAAAACTAAGGTGATGAAAAGCTGTAATAGAAAAGAGGTCAAGACCAAAGTTCAACTAGGGAAACAAAAACTTGAGCATTGCTTATATCAGATAACACTGAAGGCGTCACTTTGTGGAAATTTGTAATATTCATGGTAACGAATAAAATAATAAAACTTTTAGTCAATTCCACACTTTTTTATATATCCGACCTAGGTTTCAACAAATTTTTTTTTCCAACAATTTTTTTTTTGAGGGAGACCTTGAGAATGACAAAAATTTGTTGAAACCTAGGTCGGATATATAAAAAAGTGTGGAATTGACTAAAAGTTTTATTATTTTATTCGTTACCATGAATATTGAGCATTGCTGTTTAGGAAACTGAGTAACCAGCAATGTATGAATCAAGAAGGAAAAGGTCAGTAAAATTGCCTAGTAGGAGTGGGCATTCGATTGAAAGAATTTACTTAAAGCTGAGAATACAAGCTTGGAAGTAAAGTAACTTTACATTGGAACATACCTCTCAAGGATCCGTCTTTATGGGTGGGTAGTCATGGACGACAACAGCAGCAAAGAAGTCAAGGCTGAAAGCAGGCACGTAGCCAGGGGGGGGGGGGGGTTTCTGGTGTTTCAGTCCCTCCCCCCCCCCTCCCCCCCCCCCCCCCCCCCCCGAACTTTTTTCCCAATAATTTTGTTGTTCTGATTTTAACAGTAAACTTTACCAGTGAGAAGAGATAAGTATGGGCACTGTAAAAGTAAATACAAAGCACAAATTTAGGGAAGAGATTTGTAACATGTTGGCACCGAACGGACAAGGCTGTTTTGTTTCAAGTTACGCAAGGCTTAGCCCCCCGAAACAAATTTCTGGCTACGTGCCTGGCTGGAAGCATTCGATTACTGGTGCTATAGAATAGTGATGACGATAAAATGGATCGACCGAGTGACTAACGAAGAAGTTCTCAGACGGGTGGGGGTAAAGAAAATTCTACCCAAAACTTGGAAAAAAATGGTGCTACATAATCGGCCATACCTTGAGACTTGATAGTGTGATGAAGGCAATCGTCAGCGGAAAAGTGAGTGGGAAGAATGGAAAAGGAATGCCTCACATAAGAAATATAGAAAATGTAGTGAAGGATGTGAAATATAAGTATTATGTTAATAGGAAGAGGTTAGCCGAAAGGAGAATCGAATTCAGAGCTGTATCAAATCAATCTTAGGATTGTTAACTGATGATGGTGATGAATATATGCCTCTGCAGAGATCAAACCGGAGTTCTCGGGATGGTAAGCCTAGGACTCCCTAAAGAGTGCATACCGATTCGATCCCCGCGACTTCCTTTTTGAGATGGAAATGGTATCATCACGGTCTTGCGCTGTGTCCATTGATGCGAAAGAGTACGGTGAGGAACAGCAAGGACTTCAACAGAGGATGTTCTCCCCTAATACCCCTCCATTCTCTTTCTCGTGGAAGAGAGGCGCCTCTTAATTCCCCTCGGCGACGACTCCTCAAGACGCCTCTCTGGGATCGCTCCGCCTCCTTTCCCCCCTCCTGAAAAGAAAACAAGAAAAAAAGAGTAACCACCGTGCGTACGCTCTCGTGTATCCAAGCGACATGGTTTTTTCTTCCTCCCCAAGAGTCTGGTCGAGAGAAGGGGGTTAAAAGAGCTCGGGCCTTACGGCTCTGGAATCTAAGCATAGAAGTGAGATGCAGGGAAGAGATGTAATATGTTACGCGAATCGATATCGTGACGATGTCCGTCGGTGTCTTACATCGCTCTCAACAATGCTTTATCGTTGAATATCGCGTGTAGCCTATGGTGTCCGGCAGAACGGCGGTTTACAGCGAATGTATATCTCCTCTTATTTAGCCACTGGAATAGGGGCTTCACTTGACTTGAGATTTATTTATCTTGGAGCAAGCAGGGAGTAGTCCATATTTACTCTATGATTCTATTTTACCTGGGTGGGATAGGACACCATCGTCCTCTCTGCCCTCCCACCGTTGGCTCAAAATTGGCTGTGCAGATTTTATGGGTTGGTTTTTATTCAGGCCATCTTTTATTAAAATATACAATATCATTAGTATTTAGTAGAGCCTTTAAAATCAGCATTTTCCTTGGGTAATATCACAGGATTCAAGTATAACTATGGTTTTGCCAAAAGATATTACAATAAGTCTCGTTATTCAGAGATATTGGCCGGGGGAGTGATTTCACATTTTGAAAATAAATCTTTGGTATTATCACAGTTGGACCCAAATTTAACAAAATATCGTTCTTGGTTTCGCTATCCCTTTTTTAAATTACTCTTTGGCTTAATCACAGTAGGGTCCATATTTTTCAAGGATATTGTTCTTGCTTGGTTATCACATAATAAGAATTACACTTCGGCTCTATTACAGTGAGTCCGACGTTATAGTAGATTTAATGGAAACTTTACCTGGATTGATAACCGATTTTATTGCACATGACACAGTTTGTGGGTACGTTTTACAGTCAACAGTTACACAGTAATATTTCCGCCATTCAGATACTGGAATAGGGGCTGTGAAACATTATTATGTCAATATCGCTTTGCTGTGTGCAGAATGGTAGTGGTAATATACTTGAGTTTTATAGGTGCTCTAAGATCATATCGTGCCGTCTTGACTTACACAGACACTCTTGACAGAAGCACAAAATCCTAGCTCGAAGCGGGAATTGAACCAGCGACCCTTGGTTTGCTCGGCCGACACTTTAAGGACCTGATTTATGGTGGTTGGCATATGCAGAGTATGTAGTTCAAATGCCGTTACGTGTACGTTGCGATTTGAATGGACCATTAGACGCCGTATGATGTCTCATTGTCGGATGTCCTCTTATGTTTTCTGAGATCGGGTTAGTGTGGTGACTAAAGTGCTGGGTTTCTATCCCGAAAGCACCGATGGTCCGGTTTATTTGCTGTGAGAAGAAGAGGATGAGAGCCTTAAGTACAGATGGGACGTTAAATCGTGGTCTCCTGACGCCTTTGGTAAAGAGTATGCTAATGCCCACACACCATGTTTTTCTCAACTCTTCCTTTGTCCCGTAAATAAATTCCTTTTTCTACTCAATAAGCCACCAAAAAATGCAAATTCATTTTTTGCCATTTAGCTGTCGGTCTTCTCCCCCCGAGTAACGTCATAATCTTAATCTTTCTTTCATATACCTCCTAGGTAGTTAGTTTTTCAGGTTAGGCGACCGACAGCAGGTCATTTGCGCCACTTAGAATAGGTGGGTAATTGGGTAAATGGTGGAGTTATCCGGGAACGGAGGAAGGGTGGAGAGAAACCCGGCGTCGACAGAAGCCTACTCTTAATGACAAGCGCCAAGGGGACCACGGCTTAATGTCCCATCCGACGGATGGAGTACTGAACCTAAAATGCCCTCCACTAGGCACTCAAGTAGGTACCGGTTTGCCACTGAAAAATCCGCCACTGCCGGGAAGCAAACCAGGGCCCTCGGGATGGGAAGCCAGTACTCTAGCCATCGCACCAACGCAATCCCCACATGTAACGCCTTTCTAATCTCAACGTGGGATATGCTACAGATGTATTATTCTTCATGAGGCTTGACTTCCACTTGCAGCGTTTTGTGAACATCGACTGTCGGAATCGAAATATATTTAGCCTACCGGGTTTCTCATTTCTCACCCGGCTGCTGTCTCCACATGTATGTATTTGTGCTGTGCACTGTTAAAGTGATGATGATGGTGCTCTGAAAACCATTTGTAAGCGCATCGGGTAGAGAGGCTCTAGATGAAATTGTTTATTGTGCATCAAAATAATGGCCAGTTCGTAGTTGATATCGAGATGAATTTTTTAATTAATATTGAACATCGCGACGGTTGCCATGCAACGTCGTCAGAGGGCACTCTTTCTTAAAGGGAGACTCCTTTTCTCAGGGAACGCCAGCACTCTGGGGGGGTCACTCGACCATCAATGAAGAGGTGGGATTTCCTTTGAAAAGGTGTCAATTCCATTTTCCTCGGATCACTCCATCAAACGGGGAAATTTTCAAGTACCTCGCTGCCGAAGTCAACGGAGATGTGCGCTACCTATCCGCTCCTACTACACAAGGATCTCCTTTAACACGTACTTGAGTTTATTTTTGGAATATTGATTCAGGTTCTTACCTCTAAAACTCCTGAGCATGCATTATCTACCGTGGAATGAAACTTTAACGTACCAAGCTTTGAGTAGTTGAAATTCTTTTCATCGACAAGGATAGATTTTTCTTTCTCTACGCCTACCGAGACTACTCAATATTTTCCTGTTATTTATCTTCCCATCATTATTTTTTATTTACTCTCTAGACTACTTCACATTCTCCAGTTGTTGGCTAGGTGGCAGGTGCTTTATAACCCCTGACGTTAGCGCATTTTCTCACCGTCAGAATTTCATTTTTCAGTCCCTCTCCAATCCGTCTTTGAAACGTATAAATAACTTATTGTCATGTACGCTATTGAGGGCGTGACGTGAAAAGTCTGATAATTTAAGATTTTTTCAAATAGTAAATTACATTTAACCCACATCATTTATAGCTGTTAAAGAAACACATCATTTGAGGAGCTGGGGTGAGTAGTGATTAGAATATTGGCCTCTCACCAGGAAGACTCGAATTCAAATCTCGGAAGTGTGCGATATTTTCCATTGGTCAACCTGCCCCATACTTTTTAATTTGGGATTGTTTTTGGAGAACATTTGAGTACGGTACTAATTCCGTTGGATGGGACGTCAAGCCGTGGTCCCCCTTGGCATTTTTTGGTAAGAGCAGGCTGATGTCGACGCCAGGTTTCATTCTGTCCTTCCTCCTTCCCCTTCCATTCTCATTCCTGTACCTTTCCTCCCGGTCTGAAGCGCCTATTTAGGCGGATACAGGCATGAAAGCATAGATGATGTTAAACATTAATTATCATGTGTTTAATTTTTTCTCCAATGTGTACTCTTCATTTTTTATTTCGCCTAATATGCCCGAGAAATAAGTTATATTTTGATTCTCAAGGTTCAAATGAGTCCTTGTGATTAGTTAACATTCCCAAGATTGGTTTGACGTAGCTCTCCACTCAATTCTCCTGTTTGCCAACCTCTTCATACCTACGTAACTCTTATATTTCATAATAAAAAACATTGTACAAAATTTTCTTCCTCCTGCTGGGTTTGATCCCGGGTTTTTGGGATATGAGAGCAGTACTTAACTAGTATACTCACGTGGTCATCTCCATTATTTCGTCGACAAAATGAAGTCATTCACTATAAGCAGGGATGGGCATGATTCGTCTTCATGAATCACGAATCATGATTCACGAATCACAAACTGTGATTTGTGATTCATGATTCGGATCATTTTTTTTAATGAATCGTGATTCGTGAGTCGACTCTTTTTTTTTAGTTGAGGTGATTCATGAGCTTAACTTTTGTGATGCAGCTCACGATTCACTGACGAATCATGAATTAATATCACTGATTTCACTGCTAGAAACGTACATCAGTCTTTCACCGACTGTTACTGTGTAAGTATACGCCAGAACGGAACAATATGGTTAATGCAAACTTCAATAATATATTTTACAGTATATTACAGATTTGTTCAAATGTGACTTTAAATTGTTTTGAAAAAATAGCAATGAAATGTCCTACATTTAAATGATGACCACGAATATTACATTTATTACATGTAGACTCCTTGATGATGACCTACAAAAAATTGAAAAATGGTGTGATATATGGCAGTTAGAATTACATTTAAAAAAAGTGCGTGGTAATGAATTTTTGGAAAAAGAATTGCTCTCCTTCTAGCACTTCAAATTAAGTAATAATGAATTAGCAAACGTGGAATCCATTAAATCTTGGAATAAGACTGTCACATGATCTTTCCTGGGGTAAACACATACGTGAAATAATGGGTCAAGCTAATCATAAACAGGGATTCATCAAAAGAGTACTGTATAAATGTGACGATCATGTACGAGAAATCAGCTACTTTTCCCTTGTTAGACCTCATTTGGAATATGCTGCCAGTGTATGGGATCCCTACGAAATCGGTTTCGCGGCTAAACTTAAAGCCACCGAGTGCATCCACCGGGTTGCGGATGGTGGGTCGACCTCTAGGTATAGAGGTTAGCTGCAAGATAAGCGAGTTTACTCGTCGAATAAGCAGTGGTGGACAAAAAGCGACGGCATTCCGAGGGGGTATTGGTCTATCCCTGGGTAAGGTAGGTCTCTCAATAATACCGAACCTGTGAAGATGCCATGACTTGGCGACGAGAAGCCGCTAATAATTACGCTTCTCATCACCCAGAGAAGAGGGCAGCAGCTCTTCTTCACATGAGTGAAGGAGGAATGCGTATGAAGGGCTTCCTGCAGTACAAAGAAAGATAATAATGATGAAGATCGAAACCAAACCTGTAGATACCGGAGTGGTGCAGGCTTACACGCATACGACGGACTATGAAGATGAAGAAGTGGAAGACGTCTACGAAGATATCACGGAAGTTATAAAACAGGTAAGAGGAGAAGAAAACCTAATTATTTTAGGAGACTGGAACGCTATCGTCGGCGAAGGTCAAGATGGAAGAATAACTGGAAAATACGGATTGGGAATCCGAAACGAAAGAGGAGAAAGACTGCTGGAGTTCTGCAGCAAGCATCAGTTAGTGGTAGCAAACACATTATTTAAAAATCAGAACCGAAGAAGATACACATGGAAAATGCCAGGAGACAGAAGAAGATGTCAAATAGATTACATTTAAGTGAAGCAGAGATTTAGAAACCACGTGAAGGACCGCAAAAGCTAGAGTAAAAAGTTAGAGTACAAGGGAAGCAATATTGGCCCTTAGACTACTCATAGAGAAGAGGATGGAGAAGAACAAGCCGATGTTCATTGCATTTGATTGCAATGAACGTCTGCTTTAGATTTAGATATTTAGAGAAGGCTTTTGACAACGTGGATTGGGATTTAATGCTTGGAAATCTGAAGGGAAATAGAGTGTCCTACAATGACCGAAGAATTATCCATAGTCTGTATAAAAACCAAGTGCCTGTGATTAAATCGGGACCCAGCTGTGAAGAGGCAAGAATAAGGAAAGGAGTGAGACAAGGATATGCACTGTCTCCCGTCATTTTTAATGTTTACATCGAGAGAGCCAACAATGAAATCAAAGAGAAGTCTTCTAGAGTGACTATCCATGGAGAAAAAATTATCATGTTGCGATTCGCTGATCACATAGAACTAATAGCAGAGACAGAGAGGGATCTGAACAAGATTCTAGTAACCATGGAAAGGACAATGGCCAGATATCAGCTGAAGATAAATAAGAAGAAGACTGATATATTGTCGTGCAGCAAGAAAGAAGAGACGAAAACCAATGTCAAACTAGGAAAACAAAAACTTGAAGAGGTGAAAGAGTTCTGTTACCTAGGGAGCCGAGTAACCTACGATGGACGAAGCAAGAAAGAAATAGTTAGTAGAATAGCCCAGGCAAAGAGGGCATTCTATCAAAAGAAGAATATACTTACAGCTGGAAATACAAGCGTAGAAGTAAGGGAACAGTTCATCAGAACATACATCTGGAGCATGTTTCTTTACGGCAGTGAGGCATGGACGATGAGAGCAGAGGAGAAGAAAAGGGTGGATGCATTCGAAATGTGGTGCTACAGAAGAATGCTGAAGATTAAATGGATTGACCGAGTAAGCAACGAGGAAGTCCTAAGAAGAGTAGGAGGAAAGAGAGGTCTGCTGAAAACTCAAAAAAGAAGAAGGGACAACTTAATCGGCCATATCGTGAGACTTGATGGCCTGATGAAGACTATCGTCAAGGGAAAAGTGAACGGGAAGATTGTAAAAGGCAAGCCTTGTATGAGATACATGGAACAGGTTGTGAAGGATGTAAAAGAGAAGAATTACGTCACAATGAAAAGGTTGGCCGATAGAAGAATCGAGTGGAAACCTGCTTCAAACCAATCCTAGGATTGTTGACCAATGATGATGATGATGATGACGAAATTGGTCTAAAACATGAACTTGAACGTGTGCAGCGAACATCAGCAAGATTTGTAAAGGGATGGTACGATAACTATTTTAGCGTAACCAGTCTATTAAATGAATTTAAGTGGGAATCATTGTCTGATCGCAGGTTGAAATGTAGAGTTCTTCCCCTAAATAAATTCCAAGATAATATTTTCAGTGATGATGTTAAAAATATTTTGCGAACCCCAACTTACTATGGTAGACTGGACCATAATCAGAAAGTTAGAGAAATTGATTGCCGAAATGACAGATTCTAAATGTCCTTTTTCCCTCGTACAATTAGGGATATGAATAGCGGTAAATATGTCCAATACGAGTGAATCAATGTATATCATAGGTAGCTGCATGTTGGTATTAGGACTTAAAGGTAACCCAACTAACAGCATGTTTTTGCATGCTTAGTTTACTATATTTATTTTTTTAATAGTGAGGTTTAGACTAGTATACTATTACTACTTTTTCATGCATGATATGTAGTGCATGTTTGGTGAAAATTCACCCCCTGCCACACACCTTTATGGTGGCTTGAAGGCTTGTACACAGAACTGGTAATTTATGATATTCAATTAATCCACAATGTATCTACACAAGTGTTTATTAACCGGCGAAAAGATTGATATAGGTTCCCAATTATGGGAGCAATGTTCAGAATGTGACCATTACTTAGTGGTATTGTCATTCTGCAATAATTCTATGATTCGTGATTCGTGAACCGCACGAATCATATTTAAAGGAAAAATCACATGATTCATGATTCGAGATTTGAATCAAATTTACAGCAGTGAATCGTGATTCGTGCTTCGAATCTTATTTCCTTCAATATTCATGATTCGTGACTCGAATCAATACTAGGTGATTCGTGCCCAACCCTGACTATAAGATGGTTTTGAGGGTCGTGGTAAATAATTAAACAATATCATGCTGGAATCGTGACAATTTATGTTGGAATATTTCCAGCATGAATTGTTAAATGCTACATTAATTTAACACGTGTTGATTTACTCGTTTTAATGACATAATCTGTAACCCAGCTACTCTAGTCGGAATCTTAACCATATTTGTAAAATATGCCATAATGTAAAATATATTCCTCTGATTGCCGCCACAATACAGAGCATACTTTTTTAGTCACCGAGTTTACCATGGCACCTGAATTTCCCTAATTGAGATTATAGCTCAAATTCAAAACAAATAATTCTCCAAACTTAGTTATTTTTTCGATATCCGTTGTTTTGACACCACCATTACTTATACAGACCTGTAGCTAGGGAAATGCACAGGGGAAAACACGAACTTAAAGGAAAGAAGATGAAAGTATACTTGTAGACTTTTGAAATGTGGATATGGAGAAGAATGGAGAAGGTGGGAGGAAGACAAGACGATCAAGGATGTGCTAGAGATGCCAGGGGAGATGTTTGAAAAAATTAGGAGAAGGCAGCGGAATTGGTTGGAACGAATAACAAAGGACAGGTTTGTTGTGAGGGACGTAATAGAGAGAAGAACGTTGGGTAGACGGAGGAGAATAATGGGAGAATGAGAGTATGCTTAACTAAAAGTGACATTATACGAAAAATGGAGATCATGGGAATAGTGATATGCCCATCTAAACCTTAACGCGTAGGTCACTAAATGATAATAATCGTTTCCACTGTAGACGATTTCCTCATCGGAAACAAAAATGTTTATCCGTAAAAAATTTGTTGATTTCAAACGTGTTGATTGATCGCTTAGATAACGGACTGATAAGTTCGCTTCGGTCTTTACGAAAATAACGTCATGACTAGACATGAAGTGGGGGGAGAATCTCTCACGCGCTCCAATTCTGCAAAAATCGCTTCTCGGAAAAAAAAAACATTCGCCTATATATTCCATATCTCTAGCGTTCTGACCCGTCCTCCTCGGCGAGCGATGACTTTAAACCGTTGACTTGTGTCTAAACAATGCAGTGGCGCTGCTGCTTTATACAATGCCTTTCTCCTCGCGACATTCTTTATACGTACGTCCTCCCCTTTCGTCGCTGCTTCCTTCCCCCTTTCTTTCCATCCCCCGCCCCTCAACTCTCCGCAAACAATAGCAAGGCATTCGTCGCCCTTCCAAATCATCCCTCACCTCGCTCCATATCCGACACCCTTCCAGTCCCCTTCTCCTTCTCTCTCCCGACACCTTGCCCTACCCCTGCTCCTCCCCCAAGGCTTCGCGTATCCAAAGTCTTTTGTTCTCGCTCGATTCTCTCGGACTATTCCTAATTCGTACCATCTGGTGGCGTCTTTTCTTTTACTTAACTTTTCTCCCGAGGTTGTTCTCGTTTTCCATCTTTGCACCCTCCCTCCACCCTGTCCATTTCTTACCCTTTATCTTCACGCTAAAGGGGTTCGAGGACCCTTTCTTTTGGTCGCGTGTCGAACCCCACGCCGAATCGGAATTAGAATCCTCGATGGACATTTTTTTCTTTTGGTTTCAATTCTCCCGAGGTTCGCGTGGTTGGAGGGTCGGGGCTAGCCGTTGCCTCATGCTCCTCTTCTGTACGCACACCTGTATTCGGATGCGATTCTCCTTTCGGAGGCGATCAGGGCCTCGGTTGACGTTCCCCAGAGACTCTCGAAATGTTATTCAGCGTCTTGGGGAAATGGGGGACTGCTTCGGCGTTTGGACGCTCAATTACGTCTGCGCTGTGTGGGGTCCGTATTTGATCAAAGGGGTTAAAAAGTACTGGAGAGGGCATACGTATGCTAGATCACAATGAAACCAGAATGGGGGTGCTTGGGAAGGAAGGGAAGGCTTACCCCACCTCTTCGGCACAAAGACGCGTTTCCTATTGGCTCTGATGGAGACTGCATGTGTATTAAAACATTAATGATAATGAAATCGTGCGGAATTTCATGAATTTTAGTAGTACATGAAGAGAAGTAAACACTCCCTCCACAGGGCCATCGGACTTTTAAACCAATCGGCGTCCATCGTGCCTAGGACTTAAGTGCATAAGAAATTACTCCACATCCCATGTTTGCTAGTATGAGATCTCATTAGTGTAGCAATTTTGTTCACAAATATCGGAAAAGGAACTTTAAATTATGTCATTTTACGTAGTATAGTGTATTGTGTAGAAATATTCATTTTAAGCCACCCTTTGATTCTCATATGGCGTCCTCCCTGATACTAAGTTGTATTCATCTAAAACTACACTTTTTGAAACATTTATGTTATACATTTATTTGTTTCAATTTCCATTTCTGGGTTTTGATATTGTTATTGATATTTTAAAACTAGTATTTTATTTTAATAACATTTAAATTTTAAACTCAGTATCTTTTAAATTTATTGAAATATCCCTAGGAGATGGATTAAAACTATTGTCTTTTTGTTTTTCAGGTAAGCAACATTCCTATTTTTCCTGTCTGCGTTGGTAAGAATTCAATCCTATATTCCTTTTTAGCTTGTAATTAGAGCCATATACATATGCCGACTACGTAGGTATTCCTGTCTTTGACCATTTGATTCATGTCTTTCATGCACTAAAGGCCTCTTTAACGGTACAATTTTTTGTACAATTTCTTGTACAAACGCTTGTATAAACTGAACGAAATTGTATGTTTGTCTGAATGCAATTAGAACAGGTTCAGTTTTCCGTACTGTAATTCAGATATTTGCTCAAGCGTTCACATAATTTGCCGCTTTACACGGCACAAATTCCTCATACAGCGTTTGTACAAGAAATTGTACAAAATATCGTATCGTGTAAAGCGTCTTTAAGAGAAGAGGTTTATTTCGTCAACTGCTTTTTAAGTATATTTTATACCCCCCTCATCATTGTCATGGTTCGTTGATCCTGATATTGGTTTGACTCAGTTCATTCTCCATTCGATTCCACTCTGGTTTAACTTCTTCGTATTGATTGACGAAACTGTATTAAGCTTGAACTAGTGGAACGTATCCATTATTGGTGAAATGATAAATCACTTAGTTGATTCCAATAATGATTTTATTGCCACGGCTACTCGGGTTTACACACATTGTGTCATCTGATTGAAGATGACACTTTTTTTTTAAACCCGGATTTAATCAATCGAATCATTAGTGAAATTAACCAATTGATCTATCCTTTTATCCATAATATTTGTATTGATGTAGTTCCCTTATATATCCTTCACAAATTGCTTGTCCGTCTACAGTCCTTGCCGTTCTTTTTTCCCGCACCCCTATTTTTGTAAGTTATGACTCTTGATGGTCATGTTCCAGCAACAAATGTTTGTTTCTGGATTTAGCAATCAATTTAGTTCTTTTTTCCCGTCTTAAAAATTCCCATTTGGACTAGCCATTTGATCTTCATTAGTTTTCAGTAACACCTGTTAAAGCTCTATTAGTCCTGCCCTCTCCGTGACTATTTATTTTGTTACGGACATCACTATAGTAAAGGAGCACTCTCCGTTATTACGTTCCTATAAAAGGTGTAATAACTTCCTAGCTCGTGACAGGCATACCTCTATTGAGTTAGATTTCACTTTTAATAAAATGGATTTTTGATCTAATCCAGGTATAGATATTATGCCCTTGTGTTTTTCATCAACAGTGAATATTCTTCCCAATTGACGTAATTTTTATTTTTAAGGTATGATTTCTGTCGCTTACCATTGCTTTTACCTAGTATTTTCTCCTCGTCTTTTCGTGATGCTCGTTCACTCTAGTTTTACCTCAAAATGATAAGTCTTAAATGGTATCGTCCCATAATTAACCAGTGCGCTACTTAGATTTTCCTACTCCTTCTCAAATCTAACACAGGTCCCCTGATTGACACAGGTCCCCTGATTGACACAGGTCCCCTGATTGACAGGCCTTGCGGTGGCTATATGGGTATTGTGTAGATGTGACTAACCGATTTTTTCATCTTCCCCTCTTATCTTACATTCTCAGCGGTATATCTTACTCAAGCTTAAAATATTTTCATTTCGTCTCTTTTGCTGTATTTCCTGATTCCTGCTGTATTTCCTGATACTCCCGATGGCCTTATTTTAATGCCCTTCAATTTTGTGCCATGCTATTTTCGCGCACCGAAACAGCATATATGTCTTTCGTATCTTTCTTCTCTCCATTCTATCCCAGTACTTCTCTCTAGTTTCATGTTTCTATCGGAAGCTCGACTTTATCTCAATAACTCCCAGTCATTGGAACATTTCTGGCATTTTAGTCATCGATCAATAAACCTGCGCGAGACTTCAGCACATTCATCATTTTCCCCTCTCTTCCGGTGAAATTATTTAGTCTTTAATTCGGTCGTTGAAATAAAATTGTAAAAGGGGTTTGTATGCATATTAGCAAAGGCTATTTACCATTTACAATATATTTTATTAATTACGGTCTAAAGCAAAATACGCGTCTAGCCGACAATAATCCTTTCTCCTTCGATGTTTATTTACAATGCCCCCATGGGGCGTTTTTTCGCTACGCTTTTGTCTGAAAAATATTTTACTTTAAACTATAATCAAACATTACGTTTTAACGTAAATTAAGTTTGTTGTCAGAAGCCAGTGAAATATCCTATTCCCTGATATCTTATCCATCGCTGTAGAGTTTTAATCAGTCGAGAACAAGGGATGTTGGCAAATTCTTCATCTTTTGCGATGCGCGACCGTCCGAAATTCATGCCAATTCTCCTAAGATTTTTAAATGGACCTTGAATTTTTGGGCATCATATGGCTTGAGGAGGACCAGTTGATCCGTTTCAGCGGATCCATGGCAATAAAATTGCATGGAAAAGTGAGCGCGTGGCTTTTATCGATCTAAAAGTGAATCGCATGAGTTCAACCGTCGAAATAACGAGTGAAAATTTCATTTTGCACACTAAGCTGTGAAGTTAAAAGTTTCTCAGTTAGCAAAGTGTGCCTTACACTGGGGCGAAAGTCTTAATTTTTGTGCATGCTCGTCGAGACTTTTTCCCTGGACCCCTCACGGTGGGTGATGAGAGATATTTTTTCGTCGTCCGTCGAGCTGGAAGGTGCTTCTCAACACGACCGGATGTGAGTGTGGTGAATGACAAAACCTGGACGCGAAATAAAATGAGCAATTCAACTGCTAGGCGGAGTGCGTGGAGTAGGCGGAAGCATGTGACTACAAGTAGTGATTCTCAATTGTGGTGGCTTCGGTGTTCACTTCGTCTACTTTTTCCCCTACGAGCCGCCACAAGAGCGCATGGCAGGAGGTGGTACGTCACCAGCCAGTGTGTGGACTTTAGCGAAAAAAATCTTTATTAATTTATATTGAAGTATGGTGTGTAATGTGCTTGAATTGATTGCACTTTTCGTGCGTATAGATGGAGTATTGTGCGCGGGAAAAACGAATTATTGTGTCGCTCGGTCTGAAAGTTCATCTCTGTTTATGTGTCGTTTCTGCATGTCCTATTGATTTAGTGTGAGGATAAAAATATGTCTGAAGTGTCAGATTCGAATTGATTCGGTATGAATTTTCCGAGTAGATTGAACCTTGAATACAACCTTCTAATCTCTATGGTTTCGCAAACAAGGCCTTTCAATAACCGAGTTGCACTTTCTGTGCGTTCATAGGAATTAGTAACAATGTGCAGAGTAGGATGCCCACATTTTACGAATGGTTTACGTACTTGAAATTTTCTTCCTCAAATGTGTGTATATTCAATGATATCGGTAGTGACTCATCTGTATTTTCAAGTCTGTTTCTGCACTAATAGGCGCTTCAGACCAGGAGGAAAGGTGAAGGATGGAAATGGAAGGGAAAGGAGGAAGGGTGGAGAGAAACCCGGCCTCGGTAATAGCTTGCTCTTGACGAAAAGGCGACAAGAGGACCGCCGCTTAACATCCCTCCCATGAATGCTCTCTGAAGATAGTCTCCGTACCCAGTATATATGAAACCATTGCATCTTTCAGTTTTATATTCAAACTTATTTACGACTGTTTAAAATTATAAAATGTCTTAAAGCAGCAACCTCTGCATTGTAATTGCTAAATGGTATGAACTAAAAATACCTATCAAAACAAAGAATTTTCTTTTCGTGTGACTCACTCATATATATTGGTACGGAGACTATCTTTAGAGAGCATTCATGGGAGTTACTCTCTTTTGTGAAATTCTGCTAGTATAAGTAGAAGAATGATTCATAATCTCTACGGAAATCCGTTAGTATTCCCTTGAACTCGAATTTTCTCAAAAACGAAGTTTTTCATCTTTACTGGAGGCATTCCAGCAATAATTTGGCTGTCTATTTCTTCTGCGACTAGACTTCGTATGACCATAAAATTTTATTTTTACTGAATAGATATCATTTAAAAGTTAATGTAAACAAATAGATACACAGCTGTGTTGTGGAGCAAAATTTAGTTGGACTATTAAATTTGTACTGAATCCGTAACAGTACCTCGTTAAAGGCATTCCGGAAATTCAATTCGATAAATGGCAGCCCTGGAAATTTTTGTATGAGAGGGTACCTTGGAAACTCGGATTTAATAGTACAGAATTTCTGGCATTCTTCGGAGAATAATTTCAAATTCTCGGAGTTGAATATTGAAGGTGGCTCAGTGACTTGGCTGGCTTGCTTCCTTTCGTTACGTCTTAAAAATCATACCTACGGCAGAAATCAATTTTTGCCTCAGAATGTGATGCGCTTGACATACCATCCACCTTTCAAGATTTTGTCGCGGTTTTTGACGCCAAAAAGCGTTTTGTATTTCAGAGGTTTTGAATCAATATTTCTTTTCGATGAAATACCGCTCGTAAGTTTTTGTTTTATTTCACTTGCTACGCCTCAGAAAAGTAAATCCTTTTCAAAGCTCTGAAAATAACTTCAAAATACTCCCATTTGGTCCTTTTGGATTAAAGGATTCGTCTTTAGTTCTGTCTGCTTTATCTTTTTCTAGCCAGGAGAACTCACGCGACCGTGTTGCAGGAATTCCTTTCCAACGAAATGTTAAGGGACGCGTGTCTTTTAAAAGTTCTTGGAATCGTTGGAGGCTCATGAAAACTGTCGCCCTAATCCTCTGTTGAGGAATTTAGGTTGAATTTTCATTTACCAAAGTGTTCGCGATCTGCCTCTCTCATTTTGGATCCTTTTCTTTGTGAGCACCGCTCGCTTTCCTCTTTACAGTTTATTCAAACTTGTCAATCTAGAATTTTCTCATTCAACGTATTAATTATCATGAATAAGGATGGGCATCCGACGTGGAGCTTGGATAAAAGGAATATTAATAATAAATGTGGTGATAGAATTGATATTGAAAAAGGTTTCTTAGAATCTCGACCCCGTTGTGGATGTTGTGTTTTCTTGGAAATTAGCGTATACGAGTTGTATATTGCCATTATTTGGAGCTTCTGAGCATAATTATATTAAAACCAAAGGGTTATTTTATGAAATTTCTTTTCATCTTTTGTCTCTAAGATTTGCTAACTCTTTAATATATGGCATTAATCGCTTCCGGTTAATTTTTCGTGAAGAAGTTAAGATTTAGTGGTACATATTGAAGATGTAAAATGAAAATAAGATGCCGTATTTGTCCACTTTTTTATTAAATATATGATACACACACTACACGTTTCGGCACTCTATGCTATTTTCAAGTGTATTTTACTTGAAATGCAATTTCATTTTGCAACTTAAATATATGACTTTCTTAAATTTTCTCAGCCTCCAGCCTACATTTGTTATGCAGCGAATGTGCCCAGAAAGTTTTGTATTCGTTAGATTACACGCCATATGATTAGCGATAAGTTGGTAGTAAGTATCGTACCTATTGTGTGCATTGTAAATTGCTGTTTGAAGTGTGTATTAGTCGTAATAGCGGCCATTTTACCATAAAGGTATGGCATAAGCATACCTCATAAAGCAATGAAGATGTTTGTTTCCGATTTCGTTTGGTATAGCAATTTAGGCGTAGTGAACGCATATATAGTTGACTTCTGCGTTGGGAGCATTGGGTGCATCCTTATGCGGCGCTAGTTTGGAATAGGTTGCGGAAATGACTCTTCTATTATTTCTGCCTTCACTTAAATAACCTACAAAATTATATAAACTTGCGTGCAAATCATAAGAAATGCCGCGTGAAAATATAAAAAAAACTTAATTTCAGCGAAATTATAAGGCAAAGAAGTGAGAATTATTATTGTTAAAATAAAAGACAACTTTCCTCGCCGTATTTTTTTCCACTGGCTTTTTCCATATGGCCATCTAGAGTCATTAGGTACCGTCGATGGCTGATGGAACTTGGTTGATTCCGATAGCCTAATGAATTCGAACCCAACTATGGTAATGTTCCATAAGATCATCGGGCAGCTCGACGCTATTTTCCACCCTGTGGCACCACAATGTTGATGTAACTATACCACAGTGAGGTGAAACGCGTCATGCTTCTTAATTTTCTTGTGGAATATTATTTCTCCTGTTATCTGCCGAAATAAGTACCAAAAATTTGCACCATGGCCAGGTCTCGTCCTGATCAATAATTAAAGCCTTGCTGCCTCTTTACTAATGAACTAAGCAGCCTCTTTACGTGCGTTACTTTACGCTGTTCTGTGATGGAGGGAAAAAATGAACAAAACAGCCAGCATCGTGGTTACGGGTGGAAGATAAAAAAAATGAAGTTTTTATCAGTCAAAATAGGCCCCACACCAATTATGTACACACCATCCTTCTGACCTTTTTCACGCTGCCAGCCCGGGCAGTTTAATGGAGTGAGCCCAGGTCCACGTTTTTACGATTGGATGAGAAGGAGGCATGGGGGAGGGGGTAAACACTGTTTGCCGTCCTCCACGGGGTATCGATTGTCGTTTGATCCCCGACCTTACGAATTCCGGATGTCGATTGCAGGGTAAATATGGGCTCGGGAGTGCCTGCACCTTATGCTGGCCATAGGGGAATGGGCGATCGCTGGTGATTGCGTAGGTGGGGTGGAGGGGAAGGAAGGGTTTCAAGGGGGGAGAGAGATTGGGGAGGTGGATTGGATCATCGGGGATTCTGTGGGATCAGGGTAAGGGTAGGGAAAATTGGCGTGGGCCTCTTGAATCGCCGGCTTCGTGGGATCCCCTAAGCCGCGGGAAAATTGTCCTCTGGCCGCACATCTCGTCCCGATGTTTCCCGCGAACGCTAACGAGATCAAGTTTCGCGTTAATGCCCTCCTCTCTCGTTATCAGCCCCTTTTCGGTTTATACGCGGGGGTATTTTGAATATGTTCAGCTCGCGTTTCGGTAAATTTAAAATCTCCCGGGAGATCGCGCTATCGTCGGCTGGCGCTTAATTTCACCTGGCGATTGCGGTCAAGTTCTGAGCTGTGGTGAACGTAATCAGTTTTGTTTCTATATTGGAATGCTTGCTAGGAAAAGTGATTAGAAGGAAAAATGAGGGAAGGCTCCCACAAAGATGAGTCCGTAGGTCAAACCTCAAGGATTGCTCGAAAGAATCATGATATTGTCATTGAGGCGGCCATAACTAAGGCGGCCCTTCCATTCCTATACTTATACCTTTCCTCCCGGGCTGAAGCGCCTATTAGTGCGTAAACAGACTTGAAAACACTCATTACTCTCGGTGATTCATGGCAAAAGGCTAAGTTGGTGAATTGGTGATAGTACTGGCCTCGCAACGTTAGGGTTTGGGTTCAAATTCCGGAAGTATTAGATATTTTTACTTGGATAACCCCTGAATGGGTGTTATGTGGAGAACATTTGAGGGCAGTGCACTGTCCGTCAGATGGGACGTCAAGTTGTCCCTTGGCGCCTTTCTGGTAAGAGTAGGCTAATTCCGACGCCAGGATTATCTCCACCCTTCCATTCCATTCCTACTTTGTACTTTTCCTCCCGGCTTTGAAGTACTTATAAGGGTGGGTACAGGCAGAAAACACGCCTGAGTATTTCGTACTTAATATACATTTAAGTGCAGTTATGAAACAACTTCGGCCGTCACATTGTGGAATTTTTCCATGATTGAAAATAAAAATCAACTTTGTAATTTTCCACACGTTTTTTATTAGCCAACCGGTTTCAACACTGACGTGTCATCATCAGGGACTAAAATTTTTGAGCATTGGGAAGGCCTTAAATAGTGCACTGGCAGGGTATGTCTCTTTAGGGAGGGGAAGGAAATTTGAGGGAACGCTTAGGATTAACTGGTTGGAGGTTAAGATGGAAAGGGAGTGAGGCATGGGGCTACATCACAGGGGTAAGAAGCGTATAATTCGCCACAATGTGAACATATGACCTAACCTTCAATGTATATTCTTCATTAATCCATTACTGTCCCAAATCGTGCGCAGAAATTGCTGCAAGCTTTGGAAATCGTCCCTGTTTCAGTTTAACTTCCACCCTGCCCTGATTTATCAGACAGTAAATGCCTCTATGGGAGGGTATTCTCTAATTTCATGTCGTTCAACTGAGATATCGACGCTGTTTCTTTTACAGCCAACTCGTTCTATACCTCTCTCTTCTATTTCGTGATAAAACTCTTCTCGCCGCCTAATCGAGCCGGGATTGGTTTTTATCTTAGTATGTATATCTAAGTTTCACTTCATCGTAGTGATTGACTGAACGTGTTAGGTGTCAACTTGTACTTGTCGTATGCTTAGGTATGCTTTCTGTTATAGCAGTATTTCTGCGCGGTATGGATTAAATGGTGTAGGTAATTACTCCTTTATTTTTATTCTCTCAGTCACTGTGAAATTTTGTCAAAGGAAATGAAGGGAACTTGACGTCCTGAAAATTAATATATCCCCTCTATTAAAACAATCTCTCCTCGTCTTACAAGTTCGAGGAGTTATGTCAAAGGTTTCTGTCTATAGCAGGAAGTTTGAGATTGAGTTAGGGGTTTTTAAGGACCAAATATTTTGTGGATATTGGAGTAAGTCTTTTGATGTTTGGATTTCAGTCTCGGGATATCGGGGAAATTAATGAAATTCGATGAAATTCCATCAATCCGTTCGTGAAATCCCTGGATAAATGTTGAAAGTGCTGGGCTACGAATAAGCAAATCGTTGTAATGCTTAAATTTGTCGGTTTCATGCAAGGTGTTAAGTGGTAATTAAGCAGGTCGTGTTAAATCTACGGTATTTGGATCTTTGGTTTTTGCATCAAGGAATGTTGCTGTTAAACGTTTCCCGGAATGTTGTAAAGTGTTGAATGCTTACGATTTCCAATCCTTATAATTTCCTGACAATACGCTCTGCATTGGCCGTGAAAGGTCGACCGCCGAACAAGTGCATTGTGCAGCTGCTCCCGATAACTTTCAATAAAACAAATAGAAAAGGAATTAGGAAAAGTAGGTTTAACAGTCATGGTTGCAACCTTTTGGTAGTTTTCTCAGATCCGAACCCATAGCAGTCAGTAGATTATTCTTGCAGCGTCCACCTTGATAAACAGCCAGCCGCAGCATTACATATCAGGTTAATTTGGTATGTGCATAGTTTCAAATCGAGCAAGATATTTGTGGAGAGTTAAATTTTTTTATATTTTAAAGGATTCATTCATAAAATCCACTTATTCCTCTTCTTTCTTATGGTGAAAGGATTTTCGTGCCCCTCGATATCGTTTCAAACAATCCGTTAAATGCTTTTAAACAGATACTTATTTCAAACTCTATGGTCCATGAGGGTATTAAATTATTTTTTCAATTGGCAATTGAACGAAGTAGTTTAAGGAAATGAATACAGTAATTAGCCTCTACCGAGCTGTAGCGCACTATAAAAGCGTAACGAATGGCCTCGAATTACCCCATATTCAAATAATGACAGATTTGAGTGCCATAATCTGTGAGAAATGGATTCACTCTGTAGAGTTGAACGGTTTAAAATTGTTGTGGTTGAGGACATTCTCTCTTGCAAACGGCTATAATATTTAAGTAATCCGTGATTAATTAATAGATGCCGTGTGAAAGGTAACGATTATATCATATACTTTTGCAGGAGAGCGCTGTATTCATTAATTATACTTAATAGTTAAATGAATTCATTGCTAATATTCAACAAAGCAAAAACTTACCCATATTACATACCTACGATATTTATTAAAATACTGCGATGTAAAACCTTAAGGGAAGGTTGTAATATACTATTCACGTTAGCATATTATCATAACTAAGGGGATCGGATTGGTTTGGTGTGGCCTCCCACCCCTAGGGCCGAGGTTCGAATCCCGGTCATGGCCGAGATGTCATTTGCATACCTGTCCCTACCTGAGTTTCTTGTGGAGAGCGCTTCGAATGCCGTACTCCATCCGTCGGATGAGACGTTAAACCGTGGCCCCTTGGCGCTTTTCAGTAAGCTCAGGCTAATGTCGACGCTGGACTTCTCTCCTCCCTTCCTCCGTTCCCTGAATAATCCCATCTATGGTGCGAACTACCTTAGTTTTCGATCGCCTCCCCCGATGGAAGTAATGGTATCAAAAGTAATTTAGGAACATATTTTTTCTTACCTTTCTTCTGATTGCTGAGTCATCATTAGTCATCAATCCTCATATTGGTTTGACGCAGCTCTCCACTGCGTTCTTTTATCGGCTTGTATCTTCATATTTACGTATTTCTTCTCTTTCACATCCTTCATCACTAGTTCCTTGTATCCTTGTATCTCACTCGAGGCCTTCCTTTGCCATTCTCCCCATCCACTTGTCCTTCAACGATGCCTTCATCAGACCATCGTGTCTTAAGATGTGTCCGATTAAGTTATCCTGTCTTCTTCTTAATTTTCAGCAGGCTTCTCTTTTTCCCAATCTTCTTAATACTTCTTTGTTTGTTACTCGGTCTATCCATTTAATCTTCATCGTTCTTCTGTAGCACAACATTTAGAATGCTTCCACCCTTTTCTTCTCCGCTTCTGTCATCGTCTATGCCTCACTGCCGTAAAGAAACATGATCCAGATGTACGTCATGATGAATTGTTTCCTTACTTCTACGCTTGTATTTTCAGATTTAAGTAGGTTCTTCTTTTGGTAGAATGCCCTCTTTGCCTGAGCTATTTTACCGACTACTTCTTTCTAGCTTCGTCCATCGTTGGTTACTCGGCTTCCTAGATAACTCAACTGATTCACCTCATCAAGTTTTGTTTTCCTAGTTTGACATTGGTTTTGGCCTCTTCTTTCTCGCTGCACACCGATATCTTAGTCTTTTTCTTATTTATCTTTAGCTGATATCTGGCCATTGTCCTCTCCATGGTTACTAGAATCTTGTTCAGATCCTTCTCTGTCTCTGCTATGAGCGCTATGTCATCAGCGAATCGCAGCATGCTTATTTTTTCTCCGTGGGTAGTCACTCCGGAAGACATCTCTTTGATTTCATTGATGGCTCTCTCGATGTAAACAGTAAAATTACGGGAGACCGAGCACAGCCTTGTCTCACTCCTTTCCCTATTCTTGCTTCTTCACAGGGTCCAGATATAATCACAGCTACTCGGTTTTTATGGAAACTGTGTATTTTTCTTCGATCATTGAAGGATACTCCAATTCCTTTCAGAATATGTAGCATTGAATTCCAATCCACGTTGTCAAAAGCCTTCTCTAAATCCACAAATGCAATGAACGTCGGTTTGTTCTTCTCCATTCTCTTCTCTATGAGCAGCCTAAGGGCCAGTATTGATTCTCTTGTGCCCTTACTTTTCCTGAATCCAAATATCTTCATCCAGAACCTCCTCAGCTTTTCGTTCTATTCTTCTGTAGATGATCCTTGTCAATATCTTCGATGCATGTGTTGTAAGGCTTATAGTCCTAAAATTTTCGCATTTCTCCGCTCTCTTTTTTGGAATAAGAATGATGATGTTTATCTTGAAGTCCATTGGTATTTCTCCTGTTCAGTGCATGTCGCAGATGGTTTTGTAAAGATGAGTTAATGTCTTCTCTCCTGCATTTTTAATTAGTTCTGCAGGGATATCATCAACAACAGAAGCCTTATTCATCCGAAGGTCCCTTGCTGCTGCGTCAAATTCCGATCTTAATATTGATGCTCCCATATCATCCTTCTCCCACTGCGCTTTCCTCTTCGATCACTTTCGTGCTGAGGAGGTTTTCGTTGTAAAACTCTTCCAGATATTCTTTCCATCTCTTCACTCTGTCTTCATTTTAATCAAAAGTTCTCCATTCTTGTCCCTTATGGACTTCATCTTATGCTCCGTTCCTTGAAGTGGCTCCTCACTATCCTATAGGCAGCGTCCACCTTTCCAAGTGCAAGATTCTTTTGTGCATCGATTGTTGAGAGCCTCGTAAATAGAAGCAATCCAGTCTCAGGCACGACTTTCATCTATTGTGCTCCTATTTGTGGTTACCGTTGTAAAGTTTGGGATTCAATTTCGGACCAAGATCGTTCAGTTTCGTGTGGTTGATAATACACAAATTAGGGTTGAGTGCATGGTTATGTGAATAATATTAGACTAGGGTTTTTAGATGCTCCATCGGCCAAGGTTATTTCGCATCATCCTCTTTATCTGGGAGCAAATACAACATCCATGCCCGGGTCGGGATTCAAACCCGCGACCTTTGATTCCTTGCAGCCTCGTTACCGACCTAAATTGGCTGGTAGTTTATCGTATTCTGTGGCTGCTGTGTCGTGTTGATTGTAACGAATTTCAATGGAGTTTGGTGTCGTAAAATCGATTGAAATTAATATGCGAGAGGAATTAATCATTTTCATAAAATTAACTATCTCATCTGGAGTCGATAGAAGAACGACAAGAAAAGATTGGAAACCGTAGAAATGTGGGTTTTGAGTAGAATGGAGAAAGTGCGATGGATGAAAAGTTGAACGAAGTGTATGGTGTTAAACAAGTTTTGGACGTGGCTGGGGAGAATATAATATAGTTTTCAGAAATTAGGACTAAAATAGAAGAAACTTTATTACTCCTAAACAATTTACATTGAATACAATCTTAAATATAAGGAACTTTAGGCAACCTCTAAGGAAAACCCTTATTGAGGTTACCATCACAAATATAAATAAATAAACCACCATGAATTGTTTTCAACATGGAGACGGCAAAGCAGGTGGATGGAATGAATGCTTAAGGCAATAGAATGCTGATAATCGTTAACGAAGGTGGATTGAATGTTAGGTCATGATGTGGACAAAAAAGAAAAGGTATCATAAATACATAGTATAAAGAAGGATGGGAAATTTGAAGATTCATTGGAAGATCGGAGTAGCGTAGGAATGGAACTAATATATCATTTTAATAGGGAATGGAGTTGGTACACTCCATCATAAACTAACCTAATCGTAAGAAAGTGTATGTATCAAAAACTTATTTTATAAAATTACTTAAAACGGAATTTAAAGATCTAAAATATTCCGATTAAAGGAGCCATCTATGAAATCTTCGGGCGAGAAGAACAGGTGCAGTTTTTCGGCCTGGCTACATTTTTGCGTTACAGGAGCAGAAATCTTCACGGATTCCGTCCATCCGAGGAGCTTGACTAAACCGTCTGAAGTCTGTGTAGCAGTTACAGTCCTTTTGGTGAGAATTCACTTGATTATCGAGCCGCATTTTTTTCTCTCCATGGTTTACCTCTTAGCATTCCGGTTAGACTAATTCTCTCGTCGTTATTGTCCCACCAATGCTGACGTAATAGTCTCCCCAAGACTACGTGTACGATCATCTTCCATTGAAATGCTCTTAATTACCTGGCCTTTCGCTGAATGGGTCAAATTTGGAAGTGATAATTGGAGCAAATTAAGCTGAAGGAAGTGGGTTCCGCTGTGGGATAGCAGACGAAGGTTCTTTTCGAAGCAATCCAAAGTCGTGCTGGGAATGGTGGTTTCGCGTTCCCAAAAAAATCTTGATTAACTCCTGTTTTATCCGCATTATCATTCTAAATTCTCTGCGCTTCCTACACCATTACTAAACTACACCTACTACACCTACTTCCTACACCATCTACTAAACGCTCTAACATCTACGGTTCTTTTGAAACCTCTTAAGAGAATCTAATCTACTCTTCAGAGAATCTACGGTTCTCTGAAATGAATCTAAATCAGACCATACTCTAAATGTAATCAACATGAATGATGGCTATTTTCCTTGTTGTCATTGTTTGTTTTTCATTTGCGATTTATTTTGAATGTAAATACTCTTGTCTTCCCGCAGTTCATTATGGTTAAACCGGACGGTAAACGTTTGAGTTTTTATGTCGGCTGGTCATTATCTGCATATTCCATATTCCCAAGAAATGAAATGTTTGTTTGGAACCAGAGGAAAAAAGCCAATTAATGGCAAAATTAGTGGTCTTGTTTCTGAGTGTTGTGTCAACACTGATCACGGTCGTTCGCGGTATAAACTGTGCAACTCTTTCCATTTAAGTCACGACATTTTTCCATGTCTCCGATTCATATTTTCAATATATTTGTTCATGTTCTAACCTGCCAACTTCATTGCGTAGCCTGTCCGAGACGGGCTTAAACTTACATATGAAAAAAGTTAGCAGAGCGTGGAATCGAACCACGGACCTCTGGATTACTAATCCAGGGCGCTCCCACTGCGCCACTCTGCTGAGTATGAGCAGGAAGGAAGTCCATATTTTTTGCATGTGTAATCTCCCGCCCAACCCCCACGAATGTTATCAAATATTTCGGTGGGTTGTTGAAATGAAATACCTAAGGTAGTCTGAGTGGTTCTAATGGTAAGAATATTGGCCTCTCACCCTGGGGGCCTGGGTTAGAATCCCGGTAGTGGAAGCTTCGAGTACCGTGCTCCGTCCGTCGGATGGGACGCTAAGCTGTGGTCCTCTTGGCGCCTTTCGTTAAGAAACTGCTGAACCGCTGTCCTATATATCCGGCGTACCTACCCATCCGGTATGAAGCGCTTACAAGTGCGGGTACAAACATGAAAAGACAGAATAAGACTCAAGCAAGGAGGTTAGAAAGTACTGGAGGCCTTGGCATGGTAGTATGCGGGTGAAAATGAAGGCAGAATGGGGGTGCTTAGGGAGAATTAGACCCTGCCTTATCGGCACAGAGCATTTTTTTGTACGTCCTTTTATGGAAAGTGCATGCGTACATGACCCCGAAATTGTACCATAATTTAATTGCAGTGGCGTCAGATGATCTTCCTAAGGCTTAAATAGCCTTAGGTATTTATGCACTTGACTCCCCTAGAATTTAATTTTATGACCAAAACCGGTTCAAATTTGACCTATTTAAACCACATTTGCTCTTTTTTGCGTATTTGAACACTCGCCACTGTTCATTTCACGAATATTATAAATACACAAGGATGTAAAAGAGAGGAGTTACGTCAATATGAAGAGGTTGGCCGATAGAAGAATCGAGTGGAGGTCTGCGTCAAACCAATTCTAGGATTGCTGACCCAATATGATGATTAGAAATGCAATTGATTATTTATTTTATAACTTTAAGGAAGATCTCAACCTTTCCCAGCGTATGCTGGTAGCGAAGGCAGCTCGGGGACTCCACCTGGTTACTTTTTCCGTCGCTGCCGACGACGTTCAGGGAATGAGTCGTTCTCCATCTTCAGGGTGAAGACATCGTCGTATACAACCCTGAGATTGGAGAACGACTCGTTATATTGCGTTGGCAGCAATGGAGGACCCGGTGGAGTACTCGAGCAGCCTTCAATTACAACTCTATATTTTGCTGAGTACAAAAACAGCTCCATCCGTACGAGTATCACGAGTAGTACGCACGTATGTCGCTACCTACAAGATGGCCGCTGGCTTCTCAACTCAGCTGCCATGCCTTCTCCAGTGCAATTTAACCTCCTTGGGCTCTACGGAGCTTTTCTGTATCTCATTTTAAGTGAGTCCCAGCTGTAAAATCTATTAGTTAATGAATTTTAGAAAATTTTTCATAAACATTAGAGACATTGACGTCCTATAACAAAGGAATATTTCCTCAGTCACTTAGAGTTATCAGAAATAAGAAAACCCGAAAGGACCTAAAAATCTCCCCAGCTACTTCAGTTACTCAAGAGGTCCCTGTTGTAATTTAGTTTTCATTGCACTGAGAATGAACTATGAAATGCACTTACGGGACTACACCCCGAATCATAACCAGAAGCACAAAACTCTCAAAATTGTACTTCAATCCACCCATATCACTCACCTACCTGCCATACTACGTTTAAACCGTGAATTCAATTAGCTAGAAACGACTTACATGAAGTAACTTCTAGGAGACAGCCAACGGGTTGCAACTGTGGAGCACAATAACAAGATATATTGGCGTGGCGTTGCTTGTAGCACAATCGTAGTAAACAGCTGTTATTGTGTTTAGAACAGTCTTCTAGTGGCTCTAGCCCACAACTCGCATGGTTTGTTTACGTGATCTTGTGTCTTTTTACGTCTGCTCGTCCGAATGAAAGGTGGAATGAAAAAAGGTCCATCTTTACACAGTATTACGCTTGATGCACTTGTGCTATTAGCCTTATACGATTAAACTAAAAACACGGTGTCTTTACTGTTTTGCTTCCGTAACTCAGAGTTGAATATTTATATCGGCGCTCGTATCTACTACAGTAGTCGCTAGCCGAAATTGTAAAACAGCGAAACAAATCAACGTTATCTGAGTTATTGTACTGTACATGGCTCTTGATTGGATAATATTCCGACTATAAGTTTTGAAAATTCCAAATGCGTAGGGTTTATCGTCTTCTCCTCATCTGTGTTTTTAAGACTGCATCCGCTCTAATAGGCACTTCAGATCTAGAGGACAGCTATACGGACGGCAATGGAAAGGAAAGGAGAAGGGTGGAGAGAGATCCGGCGTCGTCATTACCCCGCTTTTAGCGAAAAGCGCCAAGGGGACCGCGGCTTAACGTCACATCCGATAGACGGAGTTCTGTACTCAAATCTTCTCCACAAAGCAATCAGGTTTACCGATGAAAAATGAATCTTCCACTGCCGGAATTTGAATGCGACCCCTCTAGTTGAGAGGCCAGTACCTACTCTAATCACTACACCAACCCGACCCTCTTTCGTATAGAATAAATATATAGTGGTTCTTTATTTTTTGAACACCCCAAGTACATCTTCTTTGAATATTTCTGGTCGTACAAATATCTCTAATTTTTTTATGCTCGTCGACGTGCTGTTCCTTCATTTAATCACCATCGATGACATTCAATCGATCATCGATTCACTCGATCATTCAATCGATCACAATCGATCCATCTTACTATATTAGTGCAAACTGTGAATTTATTTTGCGGCTAAATTATATGCGAGAGTAAATTGCCGTGTTACACTGGTCCTCTCCCTGGCATGTGCCTGCGTGCCTCTTCGTTCGCGTGAGCTGTTTTGTTGGCTGTTGCCGGCAAGTTTGGAGGCCTCACCACACACGTCCGCAATTTCAATCCGGAAGACAGCGTCCGCGATTTTTCTTCTTTTATTCGGGCGTTCATTAGGGAATTGGACTCTTCGTGGTAATAGCTCACTCCGCTCGTTTCGACCGAACTGTTTTTTCCTCCGGCAGGCAAACGCGGTTAAAATCCTCCCTCTCTCTCTCTCTCTTCATCCCCCACCCCCTCATCAACCGGTGCTCCCACTGGGATTCGAATGAGCTCGGAAGCTCGGACATTACCGGCGCGGAATAGACTGCGTAATGACCGTAGCCATTGCACGACGTTTGATTGACCATCTCCCTCTCTCTTGCTCTCCTTCCCCATTCGTTTCGCTTTATCGCTCGCGTGACTTTTAAATCGGCTCGAATAAAGACGTCTACCTCCCCGCTCTATCCGGACACGACTTATGCATTATTAGAGCTTACGTTAAATTATCCGAGCTGCACATTCCGTCCCAATGCTCTGCATAGTATTCATCTAACCTATTTTTATGCGCTCGAGTCAAATTTGAATACATCGAAGGGGTGATAGTATTTTGCTAAAACAAATCTACGTTTGCGAAATACCATTAAAGACACCGCAGTGGTGTGGTGCAGGGGGCGAACCAATATCCGGTTTGAATTTAAATCCGATTTGAATGCATCGAAATGGTGATACTATTTTGTTAAAACAAATCTACGTTTACGAAATACCATTAAAGACACCGCAATGGTGTCTTTAATGCACTTTTTTTGCAGGGGGTGAACCAATATCCGGTATGCATTAATATCAAGAAATTTAAACTCTTATTCATTACCACATGACAGGTTATATCTGAATATCTGAATGTATCTTAATTCAGTTCCTCTCTATCATTTTTCACGCAGGTTTTCAGGGATCATTGAAGCCTTAGCTTTCAGGGACAGGAAAAATATCAGCTTGAGCTAACATTTTCACCAATCAAACGTTCATTTTCTTTGTCCTTGCCGAATCGTTTCCGCTACCAGTGTACGTGAAAAATCTGGAGAAAACTCTATAGAGCGTTGTTAACACTCCATGATACGAGGTTACGCGATGCTTATAATGGACGTTCGTTTATTGTACACATGAGGCGCTATATTCTCCATTTGCTCTGATTGGCTACATTTGGATTCATATAATTTTTCAGGGACTTAAAAAAATAACGTGTTCAAATGATGATGAAATTCCCCATCTTGAGCTATCCCTAAAATTGATCATGATTTTAATGATTTTAGATGTTCATTTAATCCATCATTGCTCTTATCCCTGAGCGTGTCCCTGAAAAATGACAATGTGATTCAACTATTAATTTTCATACTGGAATATCCACTGATGTAAAGAAACATTTACTTTGACCTGGATACGAACGCGGATCTCCCTTGATTTCTGGCTAGCTGATTAAACCAATGGAGCCACCAAGGCATCATTGTTCCCCATGGCTTTCTTGTGGGTTTCAAAGAACAAGATGTTGGACGAACTGCTGGACGCAAGATGTCACTAAGCCAAAATAGCGCGCATTGCGCCACTTTTTACGAGGTTGCAGCCAGATTTAAACGCTAACATTTAAACACTTAAAATAGTTTCAATGATTTCAAACCATCTTATATGCACAATAGCAGAATTTTAAAGAGAAAAAAATCACCTCGACCAGTACTTGATCCTCAACTCCCTGATTCCTAGTCAGATCAAGTAGGTACTGATGAAAGTGAATTATTTTCCTCTGTGTGATTTTTTCTCTAGGGAATATTAGCTGCTGACTTCGTTAAGGTTTATGTGACTAGTTTACAGTCCTTGATTTGTTTGTCTAAAATTCTAAATTAATTTGTATTCATGGATTATGGACTGTCATGTTGATCTATATTTGCTGTATCTATTTAACGTGATACCCACTTTTTACTTCTTGTCTCAATAGCGTATTAATACTTGAATAAGAAGTAGTGGACTTTCTTCTTTTACTTTTTGTGAGAAAATGAGCGACTCTGCGTAACTTGTGTTAAAAAAATTCTACAAAATGTGAGTTGGGAGACGTCCAAGCTAGTCGCATGCATGTAACATCAGTAAGTACCGAATATTTATTTTAATTTAGTTTAATTGAAGAAGTTGAAAAACAATGTATGCGCATACCAAATTATTCATTTAATTCCAGTAGTCATGCTTGAGAATAGTAGGTATATATAGTCTGGATAGTGCTGAGTGCGCATATAAAATATAAATTTCAAGCTACCTCTTCTTTTTCCTACATTTTGCGCTCCTCGTCATTCTGACATAATAAAGTGTTCAGTGTGTTCATATTTCTTGCTTGTCGAGGTAGCTAGGTTGGTAATGCTCTTATCTGGGGACTCAAGGGACGCGATTTTATCCCTCCTTACGAATGTACTTTTAGTGTTTTCTTGGTTTTGCCGTAGGCTGTTCATACCTCACATTGTATTCTGGATAGACACCTCTTGAGTTCGTCACTCTTGGCGCCGTGTGGCTGTTATCAGCCGAAATATAATTTCCCTCGTTTTGGTGACCTGAATAATAAAAAGAAGCTGATGTACGGAGGTGTACATTTTTTACTGTGCTGATGATCAGGAAGTCTATGTCTCTTTTCGTGTCTCTTGAATTGGATTCGATTCCGAGTTTATCTTCTTTTCTAGGTACACGCTGGCATTCTCATTATATGTGATCGATAGTGCATGAAGGATGAATATCTATGGATAAACCAGGCAACAAAAAAGAGACTAGGAGTTCTATGAAAGTTTAGAGAAGAATAGGAGAAAATCATTTTGGACCCGACTTGAATGGTTGATGGTTGATTTCCCACGGGAGACCTAAATATCAGCTGTGAACCAATAATGTAAGCAGTAGTAAACGGTTGTATGAAGAATTGTGTTATTTATTATTATTATTATTAAGAGAGAACGAAAGAAGATATTATAACATAAAGAGTTAAACCGGGAGAAGAATCGACTTTGTCGAGTTTTGTCGAACTTTGTCAAATCATTCTTAGAATTGTTGGCCTTTGGTGCTTGTGGAATAGCAAAATTCATTCTAATCATTCGGAAACCTTCAAAAGACTCGAAGTGGTATGGATCTTCTGACGCTCTTGGCAGAGATAATGATCTGTTTTTATTTTTATCGAAATGTAAATGAGGTGACATTTACTCTAAGTCGCCCTAGATATTACGTGAACTCTGGTTATCATATCGCCGCCATCCCTCCTCAGGAAAACCATCTTTTAGTTCCATCTCATTTCGATGAAAATTCCATGTTATCTGGTGTAACTTGACGAGTAGAGAATCTTGTGGTTTCCGTCGATCTCTAACTTTAAATTTTTTCTTTCATTTGAAACATATCCATAAAATCTCTTGTGCCTGTCTCCAAAATTTTCATCGGACGCATTATTTTTCATTGTCTCCCACTCTACTAGCGCGGATTCGGAGTGGAAGAACATTTTGGAAGATTCACCATGTTAAAAGTAATTGGATCCCGAGATTAAATCCAGCCCCGGGCTGAAATAATTGCCGTGATACTTGTGTGTATCTTTTTTTCAAGTCGTTTGAGGTAACACGCGCCGTCTAAACCTGCACGTCTGTTGGATTCGCTGCGAGGAACGCGACAACGCCCGAATTAATGGACGTGGTGTAGCCTTTGCATTTCATTTCCACGGACCACTCCGTCGTTTTATTACGAATGATATTTTATTCAAGCCATGCGTGACCCGGAAACGGGAACTTGAAAATTTTCCAACTCGGAATAAAACGGGTTGGAATGAGCTGGCTGGAACTTACTTCATCCCACCTCGCTTGTCGTGATAATCCCGAGATTGTTCGCGGAAAAAAGAGATTTTTTTTTCACAATTCAAGATGTATGTGAGTACTTGTTCAGCGGGACAGAAATTAGTCCCAGGTCTACCCATTGTCACGGGATCAGCTTGGAATCCTACTGCATCTATATTTGTCTTGCAATAGTAAAGTGCTTCCAGTCAGGGCTGACACTAGAGTGCTCGAAATTCAAGCGTTTCGACCAGGGATAACATAATTCCTGATCTTATTTTTTTCCTCGCACCAAGACATAATTTCGTTCTTCGTTTTGATCCCATCACTCGTCGGATTTTGTTTTGTTCGTGTTATAGTGTGGTTTCATCTTACACCGTGAAACTAGGAATGGTTACCTTTAAATTTAAAAGCACCCATATCGTATTTGGAGAAGGATGGAGACTCAACTAAAGGAGGAGGAGGAACGAAAAAGTGTTAGGGAAGTAAATATTCTGTTGGGTGAAGTACGAGGGCGAAAGAAAATTTAAAATGAGGAATTACTGAATGGAAAGACCTCTTCAAGGACGTGAAGTATGATAAAAAAATGGGACAGAGGAGTTAATAGTTATTATGGGTGAAGCGACCGACAGCTGAGGTCATTTGCGCCACATATGGCAGGCGAGATATTTGATATAGGTAGGCATTTTTCAGGGAACGGAGGAAGAGTAGATAGTGAAACCCGGCTTTGGCAATAGCCTTCTCTTAGCGAAAAGTGCCAAGTGGTCTATAGTTCAACATCCCATCCGACGGACTAAGTACTGAACTTGAATTTCTCTCCACGCCGCACTCAAATAGGACATGTTATGCTAAGGAAATTCCACTGTCACGGCTGCGATTTAACCTCGAACTCTAGGGTATAGAAGCCAATGCTCAAGACATCACATCAATCCAATCCCCATGGGAAACAGAGGAGATGTAGTAACATATATGGGCTTTTGGACAGCAAAAAACATTCGTAAAGATATGAAGAGTTAAATAAATGGTAGCCTATTGTTGGTCGAGGGTAATTTCTACTGACAGGAATAGATATTGCGTGTTTTATTAGGTTCATCTGTAGTTGACCCGTGTTGAACTATGGGAATTGGAAATTTCCCGCCTGCCGTGTGGAACCATGGCTATTGGAAATTTGCCGCTTGCCGGAAATAATTGTAAGGTTGAGGAGATAACAGTTATTAGCAGTTATACATATAAACAGTTATCCAAATTTCTGTGTTTTCAGCAAGCACTGGTAATATGGAACATCTGACAGTACAATATAAAATTCTTCCTTAATCGTTTGAAGCAAAAAAAAACACCACATTACAAGTTTCTAGTTTTTAGTTAATGATTCAAAACCTTCCATTTTTAGGTACTATAATAACCTAGGTCTTCGAGTGTTGTTGCTTTTTTCCTTAGCTAACTAATATCATGAGTGATTAGAGGTATTGGCAGTGAGTATGAAAACCATCTCAAGGGTATGTGGCAGTGGGTGAATTATTACCAGGTATCGTCGTTACGTACTCATACCTTACGTTACCTCATGCGAATAATTATAGCTTTAAGTTTTGTATGCACCAGCCTCGAGTAATATTCCAGAATTTCAAGTCTTTGCTTTACATGTGGCCCCAGGCTGCCGCGGAAGGCTTTAGATTTCTGACCCCATCCATATTCCGGATTGTATGATTTCTAATAATTTAAACTTTTTAATAGTGGGGAAGGAAAGAAATGACCATTTAGTCGAAAGTGAAATTTTATTTCGAGTCGCAGTGACGTCACCAATACGAGTAATGCCTCATGTAATGTTTTCGGCGCATCGTTCTCTCCTAGCAACCGCTTTCTTTTTCTTCCGACGCTGCCGCCTCCAATATTATTGCCAAAGAGCATAGAGGAGTCCATTCTGGAGAGAGGGGAGTGGGGGGGAGGGGAGGGGGGTGAAGCAGAGTCATTCGGGTTTCCTTTTTAATTGGTCAACGGGGAATAAACTGGAGAGGGAATCCGTGTTGTTGCGATGATGACGTCATCCAATTTCGGGCCGACAGAGGGCGGGGCGGACGGGGTCTGTATCTCTCGGGAATAGTGAAGCGTTATCCAGTAACCAAACCAGAGGCAGTGTTCAAGTTTTCCTGGTAGTTGAAGGAAGAACTTGTCCAGGGCAAAAAGCCTAGTGGTGAGTGTGAAATCCACACGTCAGGGTGTTTTAAGAGGGTTCCTTTCCCTCTTCTGCCTGTGGTTTCCCAGGAGAATTTGGTGCCCAGAAAATTACGCAAATTGAGTTTAGCCGGACTCGTCCAAAGAGGCTCCTCTGCCAAATTTAAAACGGCGACCTTCGGATAGTATTTCTATGCTTTGTACGCTGGGCTTTCACACCCTATTTGTAGTCTCGATGCATCTACATTTTACCCTACAAGCGCCGCCGCAAGGGTGTGTGGCAGGGGGTGGCAAGTCATGAGTCGTGAAATTGAGTTATGCCAAAGAAAACTTGGCCAAATTAATTATGATGTTGCGACTAGTGTGTTTGAATGAATTATACTTTGAAAATGCGTAGGTTTTCCGGCGAATGCTGGTGATGAGGTTTTCACGGGTTTCCAACCGGGTGAAGGTGTTGATGGGCACCGACGTTTCGATTGCGTTGTCTGCCATCGTCTTCAGGGTGAATTGTTTGAGCCAAGATGTGCCGGGTATTTATAGGGCCCTCCGAGGTATCAGGTCGGGTCTGATTGGTCATCACCTTCCCGCTCTCTCTTCAGTCGTTTCAAGACTGGTTTCCATGCGCTGCTATTATTCCATGCTTCGTTTGTGGACGTCATGATAATTTAAAAAAAAACACGCCTACCGTCACCGGCACCAACGACCGTTTTCTATCTCAATTTTCCCCACTCCAATATCGCAAATCCTTATTTCTACAAACACCCTTCCGCAGTGGAACCCGTCGTGCCTGGGCCCATAACCTGTCAGCAGAATTTAAGGGGTTTGTCCGTTTCTTTGCGTAACTTTGGGGAAAAAATAACACCACACAGCTTAACCGCCAACATAGAACTGAACTTTTATTTGAAAGAAAAAAACTCTCAACAAAGAAGACACCACACAACGTACAAAAAATAAACGGCAACCCTTAAGTCGTGATGCTATGGTTACTACGCGCAAAAAAGTAAACAATGCAATTTAGGACACCGCTCAAACATATTTTAACAAGATTAGCATGAGTCACGGTTTACTGTATTGCTAACCAGTCGTATCTCAATAGTTTAATGAAGGATTTGGTGTTTTTCTGGCGTAGGTATGATATGAGTGAAGTTCTCTCGGGTAATCCACCGGGTGAGTGCATTTTTTAATGTCTACATTTCCGTGTCATACTCTGACACCCACATCATGGGGTGTCTTCTGCCATGATCTTTATAAATATTGATTTGTTTATAATTTAGCTTAGCTATCGGTGTTTACGCCTATTGTTGTGCAGGGCGTGTGGTTAGTTCATTCCTGTCTTGTCATCTTAAGGAGGCTCTACCGAATTATGAATTTGATGCCATATTTGTGAACATTTCAGGACACAATTTTTTGGCCCTTCTATCGTTTGGCAATGAAATAATGAGGCCTTTCCATCATATGCTTGGAGAAAAAAGACGTAGAAAATCTGCTATTTTATGCGTGGTTATACGGCAGAGCATGGCTCTTGCAGTCAAATTTGCAGATTAATAATGCAAAGAGAAATGTCGTTTTGACGAAGAACTAATATAAGATGCGCAATATTAGGTTTTGTTAAATTGATGTTAATAAATGTTTGCTCGAAAAAAAGGAGAAAAACCTTAGTTACATGAAAGTGGCGCTACAGTATGTTGTTATCATTGACAACGGTACTTGTGACGAAACGTGCTTAAAAGCCTATTTACCTACTCAATTAAGGAATATACCTTACCAAGGTCCTTCTTATATTTTTTATGTAATTTAAATATTTCATTGGTTATTGACATGGTGTAATTAATACCAATGCTTCCAAATGGTAGCAGCATAATTGTTGGCAAACAGTCTTAAAAAATATCAATATTAATAAAATTCAAATCAAAGGTTGAATTTGCAAGGGAATAGTTTACAAATAAGTAAGAAAATATTTAACCTATTTTAGAATACGTATTAGCGGTATTGAGCATGTATTATCACTTCATAAATTAAACTTGGCAACAACACGTCAGTCACGTTTCGAAGTCAAAATGAGTTAAAAGAGCTTGTAAAAAATGGAATGCAACTACAACGCGCTATATAATGGCATACTCAAAGAATTCTTGTGCATGTGTTTTCATTCTATAGATGATTTTCCATATAGGTGTTTTTTTGGATCGGCATTTATTCATTAAATAACATAGCTCTTTTACGGGCTTTTTAATCGCGGAGACACGGTGGAACTTCCTTAATTAGTCAGAGGACTAGCTTTCAAGGCATAACGGTGTCGCGGTTGATGTTATCATTCTCCAATCTTACATGTATTACCTCTTTCGTGAGTGTGTCCCAGTATTTCGATGTTCGTCAGAGCAGTTGCGTATTGTGAAAGCAAACAAGGTGATTATTTTCGTGGCTATGGTCTACGATCGCCGATTTTTCTGAGTGGGAGAGCCTAATGCAACTTCTATGTTCTTTATTTCTCCTCTCTATCGTACTGAAAAAATAAACCTTTATGGTAGATTACCCGAGAGAACTTCATCACATCAATTGTTTCTTTTGTAAACCTTTCCCACAAATGGTTGGCGCGGCAAAGTATTTTTTAGCCAAATATTTGTTTTTTTTCTGTTAATCAGTGACCCCATTTTCCATTGAACTCGACAGTCACCCTCGCGGTAACATATGGGGAAAACTACAAAAAACTCTATACCGGCACTTAAGGAAATAAGAGTGGTCAAAATATCGATACATTGTCGTATCGCGCTGGAGACGAAATATCCTGGGCAGTAACTCTGGCTTTGAAGGGGAAGGGTTCTCTCCCCTGTCCCTTTATTTTTTTGAGCATCATTTCCATCTAAGTTGTCCCGCGTTAGATGGAAGAGCACATTTCGCCTCCAAATTCAGGAAGGGCGGAGGTAGTCAGCGATCAATCGCGAAACAGGTTGGTCCCGAGAACAGTCCAATCAGACTTCGGTAAGTGGATTTATCGGTCGCACATATCCCATTTCAGGGCTGGAATTCTCTCATCAAATGAGTCGTCGAAGCGGTAAATTCCCAGGACCTCTTCTCTCTCTGTATACATATATATATCTCCCAAGGCGAGGGTTCATCGCTTAGCCCTCTCTACTCTTGACTTCCTTCCCCACACCTCTTTTGCCTTTAGCCTCCGGTCGCAAGGGCGAATCTCACCCATTGAACACGGTCAGGGAGTTTGACTCCCGCCTGACCCTTTTAACTTGACTCACGCAACCGTTTAATCTCTTTAACTCGGTCGGAAAAATTGACTGACATTCCCACGGCACTGCGGACGTGCTGCGCCTTTGTTTTTGCTCCAGGCGTTAGGAAAGTGATTGAACGAATTTCCTGAGATTTCCCGAAGGATTGCAGTTGCTGTTTTGCAGAAAGCAGTGCGCTTCGTAAAAAGAAGCTCCAATGGCATACTGCAAGTGCCATCAGGCAATTGGATAGACTTGGTTGCGAAATAGAAGGAAGCAAGAATTTTACGCGCTATATTAAAGGGATCAGATGCATTCAAATAGCAAACATCAAAATATTTAAGTCAAATCCAACCTTTTCACGCTGGTGAAGGCAACATGACCATGACTGAGTTGAATACCAGGGCATCACTCTTAACTTGTGCCAACCATGGTGGAATTGGGATAGAAATAAATATAGCACTGCGTTTAGGATATCAAACGGCATCAGACGAAACGAAGGGTGAGATAAGAATAAGTTAGACTATTTCATGTTATTTTGCTTTAAAAAATGTTTTTTCTCGAGTACTGAGCGAGTATATAGAATCCAAACTATTCACATTTAATTCGGGTGCAAAGATTCATGTAAAATATTAGCAGTACAGAAAGTTTTCCTCGGCTGTTGGAGTAGCAATAGAGTTTAGGTGCTTCAATGGCTCATGTTTTAGCAGTACGTTAACATTGGCTTTTCAGTGGAAGACTTAAGCAATCCATGGTGGGAATCGATCTCGCGACTTGACGTTGCCAAACACCTTAGAAAGCCTTGCTTAGGGCATGAGTATTTTGCATGTTTTAATTTATATTAAACAGTGGGAAAAAAATCAGTGAATTTGCAACATCTTAAAATTTGTGGCTACCACTAATGTTATTGTGTTCAGATTTTTAAATGGTGTGATTGACGAAAATATGTTGCCGCTTCTAAGCGGATTGGAATTTGACTGGTAATATTTCACCTCATAGTTTAAAGTCCTAATTTCTCATGGCTAGGTACTTAGAATCCTTGCAATCTATAGTGCTCCTCATCTCCCATCTCGCTCGGCCATGTATTGACAGCAGTATTCTTATCCAAACTAAAAATGTCATCAGCCTAACAACAGCACTATGAGAACATTAGCAGTGCCGTTAGTATTATGCTTTAAATAATATCGATAAACTGATATACATTCCGTAACAATCTGATGCAAAAAATCAAAACACGGGCAATTAATTCCCTTTAAAAACAGCACCAGTATTTTTTTTGACCAGCATATAGAAATATTTGAGCATATTTTTGCATTTTTAATAGATAAAACGATAAAAACTATTGACGATACTCATGCTCCCCGCACAGGTTGGCATTCTTCGAGTTGGAATGTGAATTATCGATGAATGTATGCGGGGCATGTAAGCATTATACGCAGCATTATACTTCAATTAACAATTTTTATTCAATAAAACATTAGTACCTAATATTAGAGGTTTTTTAGTTCTGATGTATCTTTCCAAATATTTTCGTTGCTAAAATCATTTATTTATCAAACAATGTTATATACTCCTACTCGCTTCGCTCGTTAGGGGGCTCCGCCCCCTAAAACCCCTCGGCAACGGCTTCGCCGTTTAATTTGTTGCATTTTGGTTTTTTCCGCTCCTCTCTATGTAGAATAGGAAGGATATAGCATTATACAAATTATTTGACTATCCGCCATTTTAGGCTTAACTCATCTAAAAAATTTCATTCATTTATTATTTCCACTGATTTTTTTAAATTGTGAAATTACAGAAAGAGGAGAAAGTGATGTGATAATGTTCACCGTGATGCACACGGTGCTAGTTACTCACACCGCAAAATGTTTTATACAATGTTTGCTCGTTAGTTCACCGTTGCCTATCGATCAAGCACGGATTATACCGCTATACGAGTGAGAAACGTTTAGCAGCATATCAATCACTATCCATCCCTCAGCTTAACTTGAGAAATCGATATGAATCCGTCAATAAACAAGGGAGCCAGGTTCGAGAAACGGCGAAAACACACGGAAATCCGCAAATTTTAAATTTTAAATTATTGTTAAAATTAAAATTTGCTGTTTCCGCATTTTTAGAGAAATGCCTAGTTGGAAAAGGCATGGAGTCGTAGACGAAAGCGCGAGGAGTTTACTTACCGAATTCACGAGCTGTGGAGGCCCCTAGGGGACGTATAATGGAGGAGGGGATCCTAACGCACATACTTGTCCTTTCCGCGCTCCGAGGCAATTCTTCGTGAAACAGGTACCCCGCTAGCGATGAATCCATTCCCAGAAAATCCTTCGGAGGATGCCGAATTTTTTCTAAGTTCCGACTGAACATCGAAAAAAATTGAAAGTCCGAATACTGAACTTAGAAAACTTCACTTAGAAAATTTCCCGATGTCGCCGTGAAAATTTCAAAGTCCAGATTCCGAACTTCTATTCTAAGTTCAGTTACTGCACTAGAAATTTTTCGGACCTTCCGAAGCATCTCGGGGTTTGCCCTCAAGTGCTCGTTGGGAAACTCATCGCTTTTTATACGTTTTGCCGCATAAAGCAACTTTTGGTATTTATCATTGTCGCTCTTCTATTTAAAAAACTACGCACGAACCGAAACAGGGGCTATACAATATATATGAAAGCATGTAGTTCTTTAAAATGAAATGACTACTATAGTTATTTATATGTAAAAAAAAGAGAAACAACTATGTTTCAACTCCTGTCGGAACTCAAGTGTATCAACGCCATCTAACGGCCAAGTTATGAAATATCCTATAAAGAAATTGAGCACTCGTAAGAATATACGTTGACTAAATCTCGCTATTACCGAAGCAACAGGAACGATGATATGGAAATTTTGAAGAATCGTAAAAATTTCCCACCCAGCACAATGTTTAATATAATGTTTGCTCGTTATTTTTACGTTGCCTATCGAGGAAGCACGGATTATCCTGTCTCGCGGCGGGGAGGCCAGCAAACAAGGAGACCATATATTATAAGCGACGGGGAGTTGTATTAGGAAGGTTCCCTAGACTACTGCCTTGCATTTCAATTCGTTGCAGAGCGTGTAGTTTCGTTGTGGCAGGCACCCTAGCCTCCTGCCGATGGGAGTTTTCTTGAGCCCTGTCCTACCAGTCCTACTGGCATGGTCGTAGTTCGTATCAAAGAATAAGTTTGCCGTGCACGATATTCTTCGCGTAAGCGACTACATCTCTGAGTCTCCCTGGAGAGACCAGGACGACAATATCACCGGGTCTACTCATCCTTCTTAGGACGTACAGTTGACCGTGGGTGAAGCTGACCGTGATCAATTTCGTACTACCGGTTGGGAAACATAGTTTTTTATACGTTTTGACGCATAAAGCAACTTTGGGTATTACTCAATGTCGCTCTTCTATTTAAAATAAAAACTACGCACGAACCGAAACAGGGCCTAAACAATACATATGAAAACAATATATCTTTAAAATGAAAAGACAAGTATAGTTATATTTATGTAAAAAAAGAGAAACAACGATATTTCAACCACTGTTGGAGCTTTTGAAGAATCGAAGATTTACGAGTAGCTCTGTCACTACGCGGCATGAAAACAAAAAATTTGCAGTATAGTATGTAAACTATCATTTCGACTATCGAGACACGGTTAGCAGCACATCAATCATCATCTTGCATCCGTCGATAAACAAGGGATCCAGGTTCGAGAAACGGCGGGAAAAACACGGAAATCGTCCATTTTTAATTTTTTAATTGTTGTTAAGATTAAAAATTTGCAGTTTTCGTATTTTTCCCTCAGGGAATTTTTGGAAAGCTACCAATGTACCAAATTTCAAATCTCTAGCTCTTCTGGAAGTGGGATAGAATTTGTATACGTGAGTCAGTGACGTATCGGACGACCGACATCTTTAATTTCTTGATGGTCAAGGGTATGAAAGTTATAGTACTGAGAACTCATGATAATATACGTTGACTAAATCACGCTAATACCGAAGGAACACGAACGATAATATGGAAAAATTGAATAATCGAAGAAATTTCAAACGTTATTCAACTTTCATGTCACTTAACTCCGTCACTACGCGTCATGAAAACAAAAACTTTGCATCGTTAGATAGACCGTTTTGATGCCTAAATACACGATTGGTCAAATTTTGATTATATCAACAATTCAGACGTTACAGCAAAGAAACCGGGAAAAGGTCTCAAATTTCGATGAAATTTCGAATTCGAGGGATCGTATCGATTCTATCATTTCGACTATGGAGAAACGGTTGGCAGCATGTCAATCAACATCAACGCCATAGCTTAACTTGAGAAATGGACGTGAATCCGTTGATAAACAAATTAGCCAGGTTCGAGAAAAGGCGAAAAAACACGGAAAATAACAATTTTTAATTATTTAATCATGGTTAAAGATAAAAATTTGCAGTTTTCAAATTTTTCCCTGAGGTCGTTTTTAAAAAGCTACCTACACACCAAATTTAAAGTCTCTAGCTATTCTGGAAGTGGATTAGAATTTGTATACGTAAGTGACGCTAAACGTTATGCCACTATGACATCACGTAGCTCCGTCACTACGCGTCATGTAAACAAAACATTTGCACCGTTAGTTAGAGCGTTTCAATGCCTAAAACTAATCTAATTTAAGAATTTTGATTAGATCAAAAGCTCAGACGTTACAGATAAAAACCCGCGAAAATGTCACAAATTTCTAAAGGTAATTCCACTTTGACGTGACGTAGCTCCGTCACAACGCGTCTCAGAAACAAACACTCTGCAGCTTTAGTTAGATCGTTTCGATGCCTAAAACGACTACGCTTTTGATTAGATCAATAGTTTAGACGTTACAACTAAAAAACCGCGAAAAGGTACCAAATTTCGATGAAATTTCGACTTTGAAGCATCGTATCGAAACTATCATTTTGACTATCAAAATAGAATTCTCAGGTTATCGATCACAATCTATCGCAAAGCTTAACTTGAGAAATTGATGTGTATCCGTTGATAAACAAATGAGCCAGGTTCGAGAAAAGGCGAAAAAACACGGAAAATAACAGTTTTTAATTATTTAATCATGGTTAAAATTAAAAATTCGCAGTTTTCAGAATTTTCCCGCAAGTCATTTTTGGAAAGCTACTTACGTACCAAATTTCAATTCTCTAGCTCTTATATAAATGGGATAGAATTTGTAAACAGGAGTCAGTGACGTATTATCGTAGCAACACGAACGATCATATGGAAATTTTGAAGAATGGAAGAAATTTCAAACGTTATTCCAATTTGAAGTCACGAAGCTCCATCACTACGATTCATGGAAACAAAATCTTTTCACCGTTAGTTACAGCGTTTCAAAACCTAAATATACGTGTTGGTCAGAATTTTGATTAGATCAACGGTTCAGACGATACAACTGAGAAACCGGGAAAAGGTCTCAAATTTCGATGAAATTTTGAATTCGAGGAATCGTATCGAATGTATCATTTCGATTATGGAGAAACGGTTAGCAGCATATCAATCACTATCTATGCCACAGCTTTACTTGAGAAATTGATATCAATCCGTCGATAAACAAGGGAGCCAGGTTCGAGAAACGGCGGGAAAAAAACGGAAATCTGCCATTTTTAATTTTTTAATTGTTTTTTAAATTAAAAATTTGCTGTTTTCGGATATTTTCCTCCATTCATTATTGGTAAGCTACCTTATCGCCAAATTTCAAGTCTCTATCTCTTGCAGAAGTGGGTTAGAATTTGTATACGTGAGTCTCAGACGAAAAACGTTATTCGAATTTGACGTTACGTACCTCCGTCATTTCGACTCATGGAAACAAAAACTTTGCGCCGTTAGTTAGAACGTTTGAATGCCTAAAACTAACTTCCTTACAGAATTTTCATTAGATCAATAGTTCAGACGTTATAGCTAAAAATCCGCGAAAACGTCACAAATTTCTGAGCGTAAGTCGACTTTGACATCATGTAGCTCCGTCACTTACTGTCGTGGAAACAAAAACTTTACATTGTTGGAAAGAACGTTCCAATGCCTAAAGAAAATAGAATGTCAGAATTTTGATTAGATCAATAGTTCAGACGGTACAACTAAAAAACTGCGAAAAGGTCCCAAAAATCGATGAAATTTCGAATTTGAAGCATCGTATCGAATGTATCATTTCGACTATCGAGATTCGGTTAGCAGGTAATCGATCATCATCTATCCTAGAGCTTAACTTGAGAAACCGATGTGTATCCGTTGATAAACAAAGGAGCCAGGTTCGAGAAAAGGCGAAAAAACACGGAAAATAACGGTTTTTAATTATTTAACCATAGTTAAAATTAAAAATTTGCACTTTTCAGATTTTTCCCTCCGATCAATTTTTGAAAGCTATCTACACACCAAATTTCAAGTCTCCAGCATATCTAGAAGTGGGTTAGAATTTGTATAGGTCAGTGAGTCAGTGACGCAAAGGGCTGTATATATATTAGATTTGAAATGCACCCTTAAATCAGTAAAGTGTAATTGATCGCTTCGCACTTTTCCACAATGATAACTTTGTGAAAAGTGCAAATGTTGGGAGATTAATTATGAGTGTCTTTCACTAAATCAAGCCTGAATTTGTTCAACAATAGTGTTTAGTTTGTTTTCCCTTAAATTTAACTCTTTTATGTTTATCCTTAGTCTTACTCCTGATTAGCTTTCACTTCTCATAATAGATAACGAAGTAACATGAAAACAATGAAAATTATGTATGCGCTGACTGAACAGATCGCCTAATATACGCACGCTCTCAGAGCTTTCCTTGTTCCACGCTGTTTTCCGTGACAGCTGCCCGGAGTTGGACGGTCTCACGTCCATCTCGTTCGTGGAAACGTTACACCCGTCTCTTTCGTCGAGAGCGCAGAATGAGGCCCGCGGAACTATTGTGCGAACAGTTCTTTCGGAAAATCACAATGGCGTAATGTTCTCGTCGCGTGACGGCATCGCAGACTCAGAAATGCTTGCTGCAGGCATGATCCTCGCTCGGAACTGAATTTCATTTCTTCCCCCAACATCTGGAAGGATTCTTGCCGCGTCAAAGGTCGGCAGAGCAAGCTTGAAGCTGTGAACGGGGTTTTAGAGGCTCTGTAGCCTCGTTAAAATGTAAAAAAAAATCAAATAGTAAAAATTAGTATGTTGCATTTGATGACAGTTTACAACACTCAGTATGAATGCACGAGCAGTAGCTATATCATCATCGCTCAAGGCCAGTTAAAATTAAATAAAAATACGAAACCTAACGACTTAAATTAGGAAATTTTAAGTTAAACACTCCTATTGCAATGGAAGCGATCAAAATTAGCTGTAATTGCTTAACTTAACGCTTTAAATCACTCATATTCATATTTTAACTTATGTAGTTAAGGGTTCCATTCAGGAAGAAGCTCCAATTGCAAGGGAAAAATTATTCAGTTAAAAGCGATCGTGGCCAATGCTTTAGTGAACTTATTGGAGATAAGAAACTGTGCTGAAGGTAAAAAGAACATTATTCTAAATTAGGATCTTGTTTGTGGAGCCAAGTTAATGAAAGATATAATTTATACGACAAAAGCTAAGAATTTAAAAACAGAAAGAAGGTTCCCGACAAATAACAACTTTTTTGTTTTACCCGCCACCTTCATATAGCTCTCGACAGTCAACTATCACCTCAGTTCCACAGTCACTGGAGATTCACCATTTAAATCCTCCATGTCAACTTAGAAGTAAAACTGAGCTGTTGTTATCAGCAGAAGTCATTTACAATTTTAAATATAACGAAGTTTGGTAGAAAATGTCTTACTAAGTAGAAATGGGGGAACTATCTTATTGGTCGGTATTCGTTTCCATATGGGTTCCTGAAAGACTTTGTTCAGAAATTCTGGTCGTGTCGTTAGTCAGTTTTTTACATTTACATTGAAACCCTGCTTATTATTCTATTCAGAACTAATAAGTTTGATAGCACAGAAAGAAAACACGAGTCAAATCCACGAAAATAAACTTCAATACGACCCGGGTTTCACTGTATTAGAGTATCATCAGGTAGCAAACCTACCTGATGATGCTGTGATCAAAGTTTATTTTTGTGTATTTGGCTCGTGTTTTTTTCTATGCTATCATGTTTCGCTCCATGTCGCCAGAATCTTCAGAATTAATGTCTGATGCTGAGGTTTTATTGCGCATAAATTCCGTCTGGGCCCTTGTTAAGGATAGATTCAACACTGTTGATGATGCGGTAAATACTAGGAAATTAGAATGTACAGGAGGTGGCATGGCAGCTGATTTGAGAAGCCAGCGGCCATCTTGGTCGGTGCGGGCATATGGGCTTGCTACTTCCGATACTCTCGTTCGGATAAAGTTGTATGTCACGCAGTAAAAATAAGATTGCTTACATGAACAATGGAAAAAAATTACAAAATTCGTCTAGGAAGCAGAGGAAACCGCGAAAACACGCCAAAAATTGCCAAGTATGCATGTACCTAGTTTAAATCGGTTTAATTTGAGCCAGTTTTAGTTGTAGAATTAACTTAATGGGTATAAGTGCGTTAATTCTTCCTTAAATAGCCCTAGGAAGGTAAAATAATGACGCTGCAATGAAATTCGGGTATGTATTCATTGTTTTTTTTTGGGCACTTCGAAGACAAGGTCATTTCGCAATCTCATTGTTATGTTTTAATACACATGCAGTCTCCTTTATTTTGTACCGATTAGGTGTGGCATATATTTATTCCTATGCACCCTCATTCTGGCTTCATGGTTATGCCTAGGCTAGCTTGCCAATGAGCGTACTCACCCAGTAGGTACGTTCTAACCTCTTTGGGTGGACAGAACGTTGGCCTACCACCCTGAAGGTATGCGTTTGAATACCGTCAGTGGATGACGTTTATGGTTGTAATGTCGCTCGTCAATCGTTGTTTTACATGTGTGCAATCATGTGTAAAATGAGTACTCCTAATTTAGTTGACATCCTGCTTAAACATCTTTGCCTTTCAGAGAGGTTAGGTTAATGCTGACGCCGCACAAAGTAGCATTTGAGGATTTTTTTGTTCAAATTCCAGTGTATATTAGAGGATTCTTAAAAAATCTTGGACGTCTGGGGGTTCAAAAACTTTAATTTATTAAAAACATAATGAGAACGCTAGAGTTCCGCTAACGCGTTTCCGTTCCGAGAACGCTAGAGTGATTATATAAAACCGTCCAAATTTTTGCATTTTTTTGAAAATTTGCTCATTTTCTAAAGAAGAGCTAAGAAGAAGCTCTGACCGTTGCAGTATTATATTTAATTACACTTTCAAAAATAGAGACCATGACCTTTAACTTGGTTTCCTAAATAATAATAATATCTCGCTTGTATAATGCAGGCTAGCAAGGCGACTTCAAAGATCCATGTGTCCTTGAAAAAACGACCTAAAAGTTTCTAAAAGGTACCAAATTAAATTTCATTGTCTCTACTGTTTGAAATTTTAATGAAATTATAATATCTTAACGGTCAGGGTTAGCGTTTTTTTACACCATAGGCAGATTATCATCATTTTTCCTGCAAATGCAATTTCCTGAACCTTTGAAACATGCAAGATATGTTAAGATATCTGTTATAGAGCCAGAGATATTGGATTTTAAACATAAATGGTCCAAATGCTATTTTGTGCCCCGGGTTTATCTCCACCCTCTAAAATATATTATTAGTTCTTTCCACCCTTTCATTCACCGATCTTTAATGGCGCAAATGACCTCGGCTGTCGGTCGCCTCCCGTAATAACAGCAAAATGAACTGCTTGATTCCGTTGGACCATCTGTGGCTAAGGGGGGCGGGTGATGTGTTCTGTCCATTTCGGCGCCGTTTACCCCTCCCTCGTTGATTGAGAGCAATCGCTCGCGCTGATGATGAACGACACGCCTTGGCGCCGCAATTAACCGAACCCCGGCGACTATTCTTTAATTTCTGACGTGCGCTCGGGCGCCATCTTTGTACGAGCTGCAACTAATGGTCGAAAAAGGGGGACATGGGGTACACCCGAATGGCTAATGAACGCCTAGGGCGTTTCATCGTGGTCGACGGGTCCCAATTGTTCCATTAAGATCGCCTCCGGCAGCGAATATAATAAATAATGCAGCCAGGGTCCTTGTTTTCATCCTGTCGCAGTACGAGCAACAATACCCGTATCTTTTTTTCCGTGCTCTCCGTGAAAAATGATCGCGATATTAAGATTTTCAAGCTCAGGCGGAATTGGCGCGGGAGTGATTAATTTCGCGCTGGGAATAACTTTGTCGTTGGCTAATTCGTGGCCGTTCATCAGGGAGCGGAATTTCTCCGAGAATGTGGTGCAGTCGAACTTTGATTAACGGAGTTCCGACCGCTATTAAATGATGATGCGAACGGAATTGAGTTGTTTACGCCTTCCCTTATAGTTCATATTCTCTTCAGCGTTTTTTTCTTTATAGAACTGTTTTTGGGTCAACATTCCCAGCATATGTGTAGTTCGCGAGCAAAAGCTGGTCCAAAGCTTTGTGACTGAGAAATTAGATTCATGTACGCTTGTGTATCCAAATGGCGTACTCCATTGGTCTATTAATGACGTTTGAAGAGGTTCTTTTTTTCACTTTGCCTTCGCTTTTCCACAGCCAATCTGTTCCCCGTCGTTCAATATTATTATTAGTCAAGCGTATATTCATTGGTTATTTGTTTGATTGGCTCGTTGCTGGGCAACATCCCGAAAATTTGCTCATTGACTGTTGGTTTTCGTGGAAGGAACGCAAACATAGTCAAACCTGACTTTTGGTGGAGTTTTTGTTGTTTCAAGCAGGCCTAAATTATGCAGCAATACTAATGAAAGCTGCAAATTAATGTGTCGCACTTCATCGATGTTCTCATTGTTACCAGGCTTCCGCGGAAGCATAATATAGGTTTCAATTTCAACGTTAATCGTTTTTGAATGCATTAATGTGGAAAGTGGTTAGTATTTTTGGCTTCCATCGTGGCAGTTACGAATTTCTTTACTCTTCCATGAGAATTACTTGTCTCCTTCATCGTAAAAGGATGAAAAAAATACTGCGGGCTCAATTCGACCTGTGATGTACTCTCTCATTAGCAACTTCCGTTAATCATCCTTTTCGCGTCCCACAACGCTCTTGTTCTTTTTGTTCACCAAGCCACGAATTTTCCTCGTGAAGTTTTGATCAAGATCCATGATTTATCGCTCTGACGTCAGGGTGGATGCTATCCGGTATTATATATTTTCCTTCAACTGAATCGTCTATTTTTGGGGGCCGACGCAGAACAATTTGATTCATTGCCCGACGCGAATCCCGAGGGAAGGCATCGACTTCTCGAAAAAGCTCCTGCGACAGAACTAAAAAAAGTGTCGCCAAAGCAAATGCCTGAATTTTTCCTGTGGGAATCCGTGGACTAGACGCTTGATTAAACTCTTTACGCAGATATGGATATTGATGTTTTTTGTGGAGTACAAATTCCTCTCCCTACATTTCGTTCTCTTTAAATTAAGTTGATACCGTCACTAAACAGAATATAATATTAATTAACGATTTTGAGACTCTTGAATTCGACCATAGCGATATTAATTCTCTGAAAGAAAAGAAAATGATCGACTTTCAACTACTCGCAAAATAAGTTCGTCGTTGGATGTGTACTTTAATATCTGAGCCCCTATTTTACCTCCGTTGGGGAATCGGATTCCAAATATTTGATGAAATATGTTTAAGAAGCAAGTGGGTTGGGGAAACAAATTGTGGGAGGTTAGATAAACGAAAAGTGAAAGTGGGATGTTATTTGGCTTTGGTAGGGCCTGAAAGTATGTGAAGTATGTACGGAAGGATTACAATACAGACTGAAGACAGCGCTGATTTTTACATCTTGGCGTACTTATACGTTCTGAGCTCATACCAGTTTTCATCTATTTCAGTTTCTGCTCTCGGTTTCCTTAATGAGTGTATCCTTATTTCACAACATTATGGAGTTAGAAGTAAATGTTATTACAAAAATTTCTTTTCGCTCTTTCGCAAGAGGCATCACTCACTCAGTGATTCAACCCGATGGTTGATAGGTGAGAGTAGAGCTCACCCCGTACTAAGGCAACGACGTGTGAAATTCACACATTCAGGGTAGGGGGCAAGAGGCATGAGTAAAATAATTGACCATTAAATTCTTAAAGTAATCTCTCTGAACGATGGAAATGAAAAACAAAACGTGCAATATAATTTTACCACCAAATATGAATATCGCTATTCGTTCCTACGGATGATTAGTGCTTTCATAGTTCATAGTTTACGCCACCGCCAGTTTATTTGATATCAAGAATTTTAGGTAACCGCGGGACCACGTCTTAACGTCCCATCGAACGGACGCAATATTGGACTCTCCAAAAGGCACTGAAGTTGGTATTGTTATAACAATAAATAAAAATCCTCCTTGGCCGGAATTCGATCCCGGACCACTGGGTTTGGGTTCCAGTACTCTAGCCACCTCACCAACCCGATCCGCTCGAAAGTTTCTGGGATATTCTTAATTTCTCATGAAGTCAGATTCGCTTTACATCGCTGTCAAATAAACTAAAAAGCTATATCGAGCTTTATAAGCTCCGCAGATGTTGAAACGGTATTGATAAAATTTATGTGGGCCTTGAAGTGGATTTGAATCGCGATTTTGACGCGGTCTGCCGTGTGCATCATTACTGGAAGCAAAAGAAAATATAATTGCCGCTATTTTGCCGTGTTCGGTCAACATTCTTGCAGGCGATTCTGCCTCTTGAGAAAAAGCCTCTTATGTTTTCTCCCTCTCCATGCTTAAGTCCTGACACCATCACATCTACACTGAATTCCCGTGCCTTTCACGTCCGAAACGGAGCTACTGGCCAGCAGTGGATAATGACATTATCTCGGGATAAACCAATTATTTACTTGAGTCCTATTAGTTCGTAGAATGGAACAGTGTGCCTGGGTCTCTTCTTGTGTCTGATGCAGCCCTGCAGACGCTGAGGAGAGCTTCAGCATATTTCCCAATTGTATTTCATCTACGCCAGTTCACCCCGCATTTAACCCTCGTATCTTCTCACCCACTGCGCGCATATGTATGTGGTATCAGGATTGCGTTTTCGGAACAAAACCTCTTCCGCGATCACTGTACAAACAACACTTAAAACTTTCTTAGAATACGAGAATTTAAATGGTCTTCTTAGGTACCAAAGGACACTTCGGGATAACCTGTGAAGAGCAGGCAGACGATATCATCCGAAGACAGCCTGAGGCGTCCTAGCCTAGTGTGGTGCACGTGGTTGATCTTAGGGATGCGTTGCGAGACATGACCTTGAAAAAGTAAAAAATAATGTACATACATTAAAAAAATATAAAAAGTTTGAGATTTCAGCGTGGCCCACTTCCGTCTGGAACAATGACAGGGAAGAAATCGTCGCTATAACTCGGCTCAGAATTGGGCATCGCGCCCTAACTCTTTGTCTCTTTTCAACACATAAAGTCTAGTCCCGATGTGATCTTTCCGACCTTCACGCATCTATAACACGCCTCCTGATGGAGTAAAATTGATACCGGCCTGAACGTAAGACTTTGGACATCCGAGGACAATTAGATTTTGTCTCAAATATTAACGCCGGGTATATCCACTAAATAATAACAAAAATATAGTTTTTACCGTTACCGACCTATAAATAGTCTCTTATATGCAATCAATTTTAAAAATTAGGTATTGTTTTATTTCATATCTATAATACTGTACGTGTGGTGCATGTGACCTTTGCTGTCGACACTCCCTGGGTGAATAAATCCTTCTTCCTTAGTATTTACTAAATATTTACGTTTCCCATTGTAATCGTTTCCCGCTTTTTTCATACTAATCTTACTGTTTTACGCGTGGTGACTTAAAACTTCGTGTTACGCACCTTAGTGGTGACTCGCAGGGTTCTAGAATATTATATTAGAATGTCAAATGAAGAATTGACAGCCGTGCCTTTAATGATCTCTAATGGCCTCTGATTCAATTCCTCCTTTTCTTATTCATTTCAACCGCCCGCGTGAGTTGATGAGGAGTCACGTCATTAATGCAACACCGCTGCGAGACTGACCTTGGAGTGCGGCGTGGAGTTTAAAAAATCAATGAAGTGTAATGTGCTCAAACTGGATCTCAGCGTAATGCATCTTCTTAAGATACCGCACGTTACCTTGACATGTTTTTTTTTGCGGCTGAATCGTGTTGTCGAGGAAAAAAAGTAAAGTTCCTTCTCAGCTTCCTGGCATGAAGCCTTTCAAATACGTCTGAATCGCTGTATCGATGTCATTAGCGAGCGACGATTGCCTGAGACATTCTGTGCGAGGCGGATGATGCAGTGTGTCTAGAAATCTATAGTAGTTTTTCGGAGTAAAACCTGTTTTCCCTTATTTTTATTTTTACCTTAAATTCAATTTCTTTGCATTACTATTAATAATTCTATTAACTATGGGTGTTGATGAATAGATAACTTCACTTGTTTTTGTGCGTCAGTGCCATTGTTTTCATCTTTCGATTCTCTGCAATATGGTTATTTTTCTTAAATATGCGTTTTCATTTCAATCTTAAAAACTTTAAATCGCCATGGTCCAGGACGAGATGTAATAACGTCAGGAACGTAATGCTGTACAAGACTTAATCATTCTATAGTTTCTATAAAGGCTTCCAAATACATAGAGCACATCATTCACTCCAATTTTCTTCCGCAGGATTCGGATTTAAATAATAATATTTTAAAAATAATTTAAAAAAACATGACTATACCAGCACCAATAATTAAGAAATGAGAATAGCTACTTATAGAAATATTGAAATACATATTTTAAAATGATTGAAACAATAATTAAATCTATAAAAAATATAAATCAATAAGCTAAAAATAATTTTCTTTCCACATCGAAACGAAATTAACCGTACGCAGTCCTCTCCTTAAGTACTTCTCCAAGATTGGGATAATCTTTCAAGAAAGATGCCGTTATAGTTCAGGATGCTTTTAATGCAAGGGAAAACAGATGGAAAGATCTCAAATGAAGACTCAAAGATGATTTGTGTTAAGGTTTCTTCTGGCTAACTGAAGTTTTGATGGAGTGCCCTTACTAGGTTTAGTATTTTTCAAGATGGCTCCTTCCCTTCACAATACCTACCCCTCTTGAGTTTATCTTGTTTCTCAAATCTTATAATCTAAAATTCCGTTTCTTTTTCTCAGTCCCCCTCACTCATCAAGTACTCTTCCCTCCACAACGGCCGTCAGGGGCACATAGGTTCCCAAAAGCTCGTTTCGCCCTCATACTAGTGCCTACTCCTTGATTCCACTTACTATTCTTCACCTTCGTGTCCAATGCTTCATCATTTTATCATTTCCGTCAAAATAGGCAAAATAAAGTGGATTGTATTGACAAAAGAAAGAGATCTTAAAATGAAAAGGAATACCAGATGTTAGCTGGGGAAATTGAATGAATGTCCGTAGTTCAAGTAGTTCTTGTATACTTTTCGTGTGTAGTACTCAAGCTGCTAAGGTTATGTTGTGACAATTCATTTATCTTAATCCTTAGAAAAATACAGCACCCATTCTCGAGGCGGGATCCGGACAGTCGGCTTAGGGCTATTTAGCATATAGGACGCGGGTCCTTATTGGTTAATGAAAACCGAGTCCTTTGAATCACTTACTTGCGTATGCATAGAGTTATTTTATAAGTAAGTGAAAGCTTAAAGAAATTTGGAGCTTCCAATGTATCGGTAGCATCTGGTGTTAAGAATGAGATATAAAGTGAAGGCAAACTTAGTAAATATCCTGAGTCACTGAGCCATTTTATGGTATATCTTTAATAATAGGATCATTAATCAACAAATATTCTTTAATACTGAAATATTTCTTTAATCCATTTTGAAAGTACATTTCTTAAATATTTTGTAAATTTGATGGCATTATCGCTCGAAGCAGCGATAGTGAACAGAGCAGTAGGTACCACTTATATAATCACTAGCATAATAATCTCGAGTATCGTATTTAGTGAACCACGAGTTTTAAATATAATAATAATTTCTTTTTTCCCAATTACAAGCAATTTGATGTGTGGACGTTTCACATTTAAAATCACTAATGCTCTGGAAAGGTATTTTTACTCAGGCGAGACACGAACCCGCGACCTTCGGTTTGGCAGGCGAGGACTTAACCCCACTGCCACCGAGGCCGGCTAATTAAATTTTTTGTTGCCCGTTACGGATCTGTATACAGCAACTGGTGCGATGTTCAACCGTTTTTGTAATTCATATACTGAATGATGATGTTCCAGTTAATATGGTTACGCCTTGTCGAAGTGGCATTCGTTAGAACGGTCTTGTTAAGTCAAAGTAGTGTCAAAATAGAATTGTGATGGAGCTGTTGATGGCATGAGAGGAAGATGCAGATCAATGAGTCTTAAATTCATAGGAGTAGAAAATATCTCCTGATATTTCCTACTCATAAGATTAGAAGAGAAATTTAAGAGTCTGTGATAAGAGGGAGTGCGTGGAACATCACGAGAATGCATCGGGAAGTAGTGAGGGTGAGCTTAGAATTGGAAGGTTTAAATTTATTTGCTATCTTCTCTCTTGTCTTTCACAAATAAAAGGGTTATTATTTAGGAAATAAAGAAGCGCATATAAATCTTTGTAAAATAGGGAATTTCATTCACATTTTGCGAATCTGCGTGTTCGATTATAATTGCGTGTTGTTGAGTTTTTTTTTATTTGCGTCAGGTGATTTTAGTTCCAAATTATTTTCTTTTTTTACTCCCTTCGCCTAAAATATGTCCTCAGTTTCTGATTTTATGCATTGTCCTGCTTCGAAGCATATCGAGTGAGCACATTACAAAATCTGATGAGATGAAGCGATTGACGCTGTATTAAAAAATGCATAAGAAATCATGACTCGGAAGACGACATAAGTCGTGATGAAAGAAGCTTTGTCAAGAGAGAGTCAAAACTTCCATTCTTTTCACATCTAGAGAAGTAGATTGAAATTCAAGACTTGTCTAATTTATTAGCTCAATGTTTTTTTGACATATCATTATTCACAGGCTTATCTGACATTTTAGAATCTTTTTAAGCCCTTTTTCTTTCCACACTGTCTTCTTTCTTTTCCATTCCTATTTTTATGTCTTTCCTGCCGGTCTGAAGTACATGTAGGAGCGCAGCAGACTCCAAACCACAGGTAATAGAATCATTTTTTTAGGGGTTAACTCATTTAAAGTCTCCTTTAATTCAATACCTAAATGGGCCTCGTGGACATGTTATTTTATGTTGAAATTGTTTGATGCGCGGATAGTATTTATTGCGCATTCCTTAAATTTTTGCTGTGGATCGTTTGGTGATGGGGACATACCAGGTTGTCCATCATTGAACGGTTGATTTTCCCGGAATCCGAAATCGCCCGGAAGCCACCAAGTATGTCGGAATTCGCGGGGGTGACCAGCGGGAAAGTCCGCTGAAGTCACGTGCGGTAGGTCCGCTGGGTGTGAATCGCGTTCAGGTCGGACACATTTGCGGTGTTTCCGGGTCGTCAAATTGGCAGGCGTTCATCGGCAGAGAGAGCTAAACCTACTTACTCTAATAGACGAGTAGATGTTACAGTGTCGCATCCAAAGTCAGTGTCAGCAGTAAAATCAAGTTAATAGCAGTTGGAACATGGTTTTTTAACATTCAAAACAAAAACTACCTAAAACAAAGTAGTACTTACTCAAGTACTTACAGCGCACTTGGAGTAAACTGATCAGTTACGATGTTTACAAGAATACCATAGCGTCTCTTCACCAATAGATATCCACCTGGTTTTTTTACATCACGTGGTCTCGTGATGTTTTAATTCTGCTTTTGTACCTCTAGCTACCATAGGTAAATATAGGTGTAGGGTTAACGTATTGGTGTACCATCTCAGGCCTCTGGCCCGAATCGCTCCTGTGACAGTTTCCTCTGTCGGATACCGGTTCTCACTTTTGTGCTATGGGGAAAGTTCTTCAATTTGAGTACTACTGCTTTGACTAATCGGAGGTAATTCTGGGGATCGGGTTGACTTGGTGGCTTACCGTTGTAAGGGAAAGAGTTTTGACCTCATAAATGACATAGATTTTTAATTGGTATCCTGGCCCCTGTTTGGAAAGGATTTAAGTTCAGAAAGCCGTCCGTCTGAAGTGACGAATTTTGAGCACATATTATGGATGGGTAGAACTTCATCGGCTTGAATTGTTAGGTCTAGACGGTCTAGACCTACTGATAACCCTGCAAGCTATCTCGATAGTGCGTGGCAGGGATGATCAATCACTTAATACTTAACAATTTATTCACATGGACTAATAGATAAGACGACTTCTTAAATTGGCTTCACATATCTAGTGTGAAGGATACGTCAAAGTTGACTGTTTACTCAACATATGAGAAGATGTTTAAAAAAGGTGACACACATGCATCTTACGTTTCACAGTTCATGCATACATGCCAATAAGCCTAAAACCTACATTACTTTTCGTAATTATCTGCCGGTTAACTTAGATTTAATCTATTGCTTCTCTCGCCCACGGAAAAAAATGTGTTTAATCATCTTTCTCTCTCTATATTTGTCTGATTTTATACCTACTATCTACCCTATCATAGTAAGCTTTGGTTTTTTAAGATATTTTTAACATCCTCAGTAAAGGTGTCCTTCCGTGTTACATTTCTGCACGAAATTTAGTCTTTATTTACACCAATGATCGGTGAATGATTCCCAATGAAATTCATTAACCTATGTGGACATTCTGCTAAACCTTATCCTTAAAACCATATCGTGCGAAGGAATAAATTGTACAACTTGAAGCCTAAATCAGCGGCAAATCGGGAAAATCGCACGAACGAATGCATGGAAATATATATCTCATCTAGGCCTACATTTTACCCTGCGATTCACCGAAAGGCCGATTGGCAGGAGGTCGTAAGCCACCAGCTTTGAAGTTGCTTTTGCTGAATAAAGTGTTAATTAATATTTAAGTATGGTAAACAATGAGTTTGAAAGAATTATAATTTGTCTATTTTGTAGTCTTGTATTGTGCGTGATACAAATACTCTAGGTGAGGCCTTAGAAGTGTGAAGTAACATCTTTATTTTACTTTAGCATTTAAACACCTTGACGCCAATCGTTTGATTTATACCGTATACTATTCAGCGCTGTAAATACCAATAACAAGGGCTGCTTTCCGCCCATTATCCTTCCATGCCTTTCATTGCTTTGCTTTGATTCAATTTTTTACTCTACATATTTCTCTGCATCGGAATGAATAATGTAAAGTATCCTTCTGAACGACCTTAACATCAATTTTACGAATGTAGTTGCTCTCATCTACAATGTGAGTTATTCCAAAATCGAACCACTCTCAGGAGACTCTCTATACAAACAACGCGATTTCGAGGTTAACTTTCAGTTTGCCATCCAACTTCCACGGCAGATTTGACGCCACGCTCGCGCTAATGTTGCCTACTCGCCTTGAGTTTAGCATTCCTCTCATTGGGTAGCTGCAAGGAGGTTAGTATCTACTTGGTGGAGGCCACGAATATTATATGTAGCCTCCTTGGTGGAGGCATTGCAGCCGATTTAAGAAACCAGGTCGGCCATTATGGTCGGTTCGGATAGAAAGACTAGATAGAAGGACTCGCGATATCCCCTACAGATGAAGATGGCTTTGCAAGTGGTAAAACTTATAGTATCAAGAGAAATTATGTGATGCCTTTTTTAAATTCGTCAGATAAACGGTGCGCTATAGTGTGCAAACATGCTAGCAAAGGACAAATGTATACCTAGTGCAAGTTGGTCAGATTCAAATCAGCCTTTGAGGAATAGGATTAACTTTCAGGGGAATAAAATGCATTAATACCTCTCCTTTAATAGGACAAATATGTACCTAGTTGAAATGTTTCAAATTCTAACCAGCTTTTGAGGAATAGAATTAACTTTCAGGCGAATAAAACTCATTAATACCTTCCTTAAATAACCTTACGAATAATACGTGTTGCCGCTGCGTGGAAATTTGGGTGGGATTTCATCGTTTTAAAAAGAGGCAATGTTTTGTGCGGAGTAGGTGGTGCCTAATCCTTCCCATACAGCCCCTTTCTGGCTTCGTTGCCGCCCAAAGGCTAGCATGCCAATGCCTCCTCTTGTGCACTCTAATCTCCTTGGGTTAGCCGTGCCGCTTTCCTCCGCCATTTTGTTTCTCTGTGTGATCCTCGTCTCTTCACACGTCGCTGCTTCTCTTTCTCTCTCTCTCTCTGTCTTCCGTTATTGTTCCTCTCTTCCGTTTACGGAGCCGTATATAATCGATGACGCCCTCCGGGTCGCTTGCGAAACACCATTATCCCATCCGTCACCCAAGTGTGCGTTAAGCCACCTCTTGGCGTAGTGCTAAGCGCGACGTCGATTTCCATGCTTAGTGCCGTATCATATTTTCTCTCCCTTGAGGACGCTGGAAGTGTGAACATATTCCCGTTCCGTGAGGGCGCCTAACGCGTAACTGCCGAAAGGAGGCGCGAGACATTTGATGCCATTTGCGTCACTAGCTGAGATGGGTGCTCACTTAGCACTTACGTATGACTTGTGCCGTAAAATTGAAAAAAAAAGTTCGACTCTAGATGTATCTGCTTTGAAAGACAATTGAATCCTAAATTTGAAACTTACGAATACACCCAGTTTCATTGGTTGGTTGGTTATTTGGGGGAGGCGACCGACAGCTGAGGTCATTTGCGCCATATAGGATAGGTGGGTAATTGGGTAATGGTAGGAGTTTTTAGGGAACCGAGGAAGGGTGGAGAGAAACCCGGCGTCGGCATTAGCCTACTCTTAACGAAAGGCGCCAAGGGGACCACGGCTTAACGTCCCATCCGACGGACGGAGTACTGTACTTGAAATGCCCTCCACTAGGCACTCAAGTGGGGACCGGTTTTCCACTGAAAAATCCGCCACTGCCGGGAATCGAACCCGGGCCCTCGGGATGGGAGGCCAGTACACTAGCCACCACACCAACCCGATCCCCACCCAGTTTCATAATTATCATTTTGGCCCTTTAATAAAATCGAAGTTTCCGGTGGAGGAATTGGCACTTTTAACCTCGTGGTACAGTCAGTACGTTTAATAAAGTCGAAAGACGAAGCTCCGATTTTGTGGAAGGATACCATTATGGCAATAAAATATCCTAGTGACTTCCACCTTTTTATTTTAAGATTGTATTATCTTAAGAAGAAAGAAGAAAGTACAATCTTAAAATAAAAGTGTGGAAGTCACTTAGATATTTTATTGCCAGTACGTTTAATAATTTTTAATAGGAATCTTACTAAGACGAGAAACTTACTGAGACTAAATTCTAAAAGATGTATTGAAAATTAAAATATATTTGCGAGTCTCTATCAAAATGAAAGGCTAATTATTAGTCAGTAAAAAAACGTGGTTACAACGTTGCTATTTACTGAAAATGGAATAAAAATACATAAAAATACGAATGCACCGAATGCTCAATTTTCCGCAGTGAATGAGGTAACTTAAAGCTCACTTTAAAGCATGTAAAACATTATTTTGTAAATTAATTTCAATATAGTCGAATGTTGATTTGATCCCAATGATTTAACACCAACCGTTAACAGTGGAACTATTGCGTTGGGTGGTTTCGATAGGAGGGAATTAGTGGCCGAAGTCTTATTAAATCTGATATCTAGAGACTATAACCTGAAGATATATGTGCAAAAAAACCAAGTCAATGGCAATCTTAGGAAAGTACATAATTCGAGTTAAAATAATAATTTAAAATAATATCATACATCACACTGTAAATATTTGGGATGCGACATCACCTATGAAGAGGACAATGCCATTTTAAAGGAAACGACCAATTACTAAAGAATATGTGGAACTATAAGAAGAGCACTAGGAAAAACTGCAAAAGAAACACGAATAAAATTTTACAAAATTATGTCTGTGCCCACATTACTATATGGATCAGAAGCTTGGACACCTAGAACAAGATACTTCAAACAGATTTAAACGTCATAAATTAAATTTCTTAGATATGTGAAAGGTCGTACACGTCTGGACCACATAAAAAATTAAGACATAAGGCACGAATTAGATGTACAACTAGTAGCAGAAGTAGCAACAAATTACAAAGAAAGAGGGGTAGAACATGTTGAGCGCATGTCTCTAGTAAGGATTCCCAGAAAGTTCTTAGGGTAGTTCTTTTGGGAAAATAAGTGTTGGGAGACCGAGATTACGATGGTGAAGTCTGAACATGCAAATTACCTAAACCTGGAAAGTCAGAAGAAAAAGAGTTTTATCTTTCGCTGATAACCTACGATTTAAATGAAAAGTAATCTGGAATTGTTGAAAATAAAGAAATGAACTATTTCTAAGATTTCATATTTGCTCACGCAGATACATTGACTCATAATATGTCGACCCTACGAGTCTTGAAATTGAAAATTCCATAATCATAATATCCTCCTTAAATATCGATTTTCTCTCTTAACTTCCGATTAACTTACATATTTCAAGTGTGCATTACAGTAATCGGAGGAGCTTGAAGCATCGGACTTGCTTCCGAAAGAATTGAGGGAAAATAAGAATTCAGCAAGAAAGATACGATCGCTGTCGACCTAGTCTCTTCAACGGAAAGCATCCACAAGCTCACGTCATAATCTCTCATGCACGCGAGCGCCACAGTTGCGATGTGCACTCCCCAAAATTGTTCCCAAGCCGGAGCAGAGTCACGAATGGAAAATCCTTGCTGCTTTGAGATCAGTCAGTCGCTTCGGGAATCCGGGTGCATTAGCCACCGAACCATTCCCGATAGGCTGGCTCTCTCGGACACTCTTTTTCGAAGGGTAGTGGGACGTATGGCATTAGCAGCCCTTCGGGAATATCGTAGTCTAGTCCTGGAATCCTAATACCCTTTACTTCGATAATCCAATAATGGATATTTTTACTAAACTTTAAGCTATAGGGACTTGGGCTTAACCACAGAGCACGACTCTTGACGTGACGACATTGATCCGATTTTCGTGAACTCCAACTTTTTCTTCTCCCGCATTTACGTGTTGCACCGAAAAACACCGCATTCTTTCGGCGCAGTGGTATCTTGCAATTAGCCAGTAAAGAAGTGAAATTGATATTATAGGTAACAAGTGTTCCGAAAAAGATATTTCAAAAGGGTAATACTAAAGTTCATAGGTTTTTGTGTGTTAATCAATCATTTTGTGGGAAAGCGTTGAGACGTTGATTGGTTGTTGAAATTCATAATACTGGAAAGCAGTTTGATTTTTTTTAAATGAATAGCAATATTTCATCAAATATATGTTATGAATTGCATTCGTACGATTGTAGCTGTAGATCGTGGTTCTTTTACCATAGGGAATTGGTGTTGAGATATAAATGGCATATAATGCATCTAGATTCGTGATACTGAACCTTGTGAAAACACCTTGGAAATTTAATTATAAATATATTATTTATGGGGGAAAAAATCTGCTTTAAGAGTTCGTGCTTGTGTCTTGGCTTTCCTAGTTTGCTTATGATTTCTATCGTTTGAGAATATGACGATTGATAACATCAACCCATTTTCTGATAATCAATCAGTCATTTAGTTCCGCTTACAGTTATAATTCTATATAATGCTCTCAGAATCAATGATCAATGAATGCTTTTAATGAAAATGACGTACTATCAGCCAACAATCAATGCGTTAACAGATTGTCTATCAGTTAGTTTTCCATATCGTAACATTGTAAATGTACGTAATCACCTGTTCATATTATTTAGTTACGAGATGCTGCATTTAGTGTAGCGTAATGGAGATGGTGTGGTGATACGTAATGGAGAATGATATGAATGTGTTGATAACAACATTGAAAGATATAATATCCGTCTGAGCGGGAATTTTAGTGTACATAGTAGTCCTAATTTTCCGTAACTTGGTTAATTAAAGAGTAGCTGGAAATGTACCATTTCTCATATTTTTATTTCGCCTTTTGACTCACGAAACCACGAGCTATCCTGAACCTAATTCTTGGATACATTCGTTTTGAAATAACCCCAATATCATGTGGCATATTTATGATTCTCACGCAAACGGAAATCAAATTGCTGAAATCGGGATAGGTGACCGCCAACTAAGACCTATTGCGTCATTAAGGTTAAGTGGGTATTTAGAACATGGGAAGGAGTTTTTCAGGTGACGGATGAATGCTGCTAGCCTGCTCTTAACGAAATGTTTCGTGTGGTTAACGTTAACGTCCCATCCGACGGTCGGAGTATTGAACTTGGAATTTCCTCCGTACACGCTCAAGTAGTTAATGGCATTCAGCTGGAAAATTTGCCAAGACAGGTAATCAAGCCGAAGCTCTCTGGAAGGGAAGCCAGTACTCTAACCATTACATCCACCTTAGAGAATCATATGATTCTCTTAGGTGGGTGTGATAGATGATGGGTAGTCACACCCCTTTAATGAGGGTCATAGAAGAAATCTTCATTGTAGTTCGATGATGCTTGTTAAGGGTTGATAAACAGACCGTGCTTTCAGCACCGAGGGCATAGTAAGTCAAGACAAAAACGGGATAAACACTCGACAAATTGGCGAGCCTCGAGAAATTTTATGTCGCTACTATGTGAATGGGAAGTCGGTTCGTACGCACGCGGTGCGCTCAGGTATGACAAGGCACGACCAAGCTGTTGCCCTCCGCGCATTAGGGGCGGCGGCAAACAAGCTTTCGTTCGTGAAACCCTCTCCCTTTCTCCCCCTCTCCGTGCCAACGATCCGCCCAACCCTCCGCTACTTATTTTTTTTATGGTTCTCTTCTCCCTCTCCTGCTGTTTTTATTTTGCTCTCCCCGCTTGGGTGGGGAGGGGCATGGAGACTCCGGTCGGGTGGCACCTGGCGCCCCGATCACCCAACCCCGGAGGAGGTGGAAAGGTAGTGTTCGCTTCCGTCTCCCACCCATTTGCCATCTCCTACCACCGGAAAAAGCAACGCGAGACGTGGGTGGAGGAGAGAGGAAGAGGTCTGGGCGTTTAAGGGATCGCGAATCGATTTCCTCCACGCTCTAACTCCCCTGTCCACTTTCTTCTTTCTCCCCTTCACCCCCCTCCCTCCCTCATCCCTCTTACCTTACTCACTCACACAAGAGAGCCTCTCTCCTTGGGAATCTTTCATGAATAGGGCGGCTCAGGTGGAGTGGTCCATTCGTAAATGACTCCGCCGAGTCCGTCGTTATTGCCGCTCTGAGGCGAACTCTTCCTCCCCCACCTATCTCTCCCTATCGAAGGTGAAGTTTTTCAGGGTGCCGGTCGCCTGATCCTTGCTCCTTGTTCCGTTTCGTTTTTTCTGGAAGAGCATTAGACGAAAAAGTTAAAATCAATGTCATTCTGGCCGCGTACAGTAAGAGACGATAATGGATTAAACCGAAGTTAGCAGGAGGATGAACAGGATATGCCCAAGGATGTTAGAATGTACTGTATAAGGCATTGGCACGCTACGGGTGTCAATAAAGCCATAATGGCGGTACTTAGGAAGGATTAGGCCCCACCTCCTCGGCAAAAAACATTGTATAAATGAAAAGACAGACTTTAGCTATCCACAGGTTAGAAAAATTTATTCGACATGTTTCGCTACACTGTAGCATCTTCAGGAACATGTCCTGATGTCCAGGTCCTGATGTTCAGGACATGTTCGTGAAGATGCTACAGTGTAGCGAAACATGTCGAATAAATTTTTCTAACCTCTGGATAGCTAAAGTTTGTCTTTTCATTTATATAGTATGGAATTCCACAAAGTCTTGGCCTCTGCAATCTACTACAAAAAACATTGCGTTTTGTTCATCTACGTCTACTTAATACCCTGCGAGGATGTGAAGCTCACCGAACATGCACCATTTGCATGCAACTTAGGAGCTACCAAGATCGACTTGTATGCAACTGCCATGCTGCCATGCAACTAAGTATGCAATTAAGTACTACCATGGAATGCTAGCCATCATGCAACTAATAGGTACCACTGCAGATTACTCTAATAATATTTCATCTATCTATCCCTTTGCTATTTTGCCTATTATGTTCACTTAATGGCATTTTAAATCTATCGCTATGACAGTCTAACGCTATCTCTCTAATGCTATGTATTCGGTCTAGTATAAAACGCGGGGGTTCATGGTATTTATCTAGCACCTTCAGTAAACCTATCAGTTTTAAATTCCTGCAGGAGTTTTACTCGGAATTTTACCCTACGGTCTGATAATGATTTCCAACCTAATTCTGCTATTAATTATGATATACTACTTAACGCAACACTTATTAACAAACCTAGCTGATCTATGCTGCGCACTGTCTTAATTCTATATTCAAACCTAATTCATTTGGATACCATACACTGGTATATTCTTGGTGGGACCTAACTAATGAAAAGTAATCTCGCTCCTTTGCTTTCTCATCACATTTTCCCTGCCCCTTTTTAATAAACACTGCGCTTTCATTGGGCTTAGCCGCATAGTTGTTAGATATGTCGTCCCCACGACTTTCAGTAATTACAGCACCTAAGTAACTTTTGGATTCTACGCTTTCAATTTCCATGTTACGTATAGCATACGATCTCTCAAACGAATATTCCTCTTCCAAAAATTTGTAGCTACACACTTTTTTAGATTTAGTTCTAACTGCCATTTATCGCACAACTCTTGAATTGCATGGACATTCTTTCTAAGTGATTCCCTATCTTCTTAATTTGATAAACCCCTGTAAATTACCGCGTCGTCTGCAAAAAGTCTAAGCTTACTACTAACTGCGGTACCCAAATTGCTTATGTATAAGCGAAATAAAAGCTGACCTATTACTCTACCATGAGGGACTCCCGATGTGACTGTGATTGTGTCGGACCTGTTGTCATCTATAATGACTCTTTGCTCGCACCCACTTAAAAATTCCCACAGCCAAAAATATTATTTTAATAATAATAAAATAAATAAATGATAAAAATAACTTTGTTCGGCCTCTCATGGAGGCTGCGAGCTTTTCCAAATGTAAATAACAATGATTTTGTCCCCAAATTTTATCGCAGCTGCGTCTGATAATCTTCCTATTTCTATTTAAGGGAGGGGTTAATGCATTGAATTCCCCTGGGGGTTAATTATATACCTTGAACCTGGTTATAATTAAACCTGTTTAAACTTTATATTTGTCGTTTGTTTGCGCGCTTTCAGCTGTTTGCTTAACGAATATATCATGATGTGTATGTGTAGAATGCTGTATAGCTTGGAAGAGAGATGAAAATAATTGCCATTTGGGATAGCTAGAAGATGAGTAGGCAATATGATGATTTGAAGAATCAAATTATACGATCGAAGAGATTTTCTGTTGGAAAACGCTATAAGAGCAGGAAAATGCCATGAAAACTCACCATAACTGTCGGACTTTAAAGTTATAGCAGCATTTACATCTCTCTTCTCTAATTTATGGCTAGGATATGAAATGAGAAGATAGTCATTTCCCTTGTTTCTTCCTTCAGTTATCTCTTTTCATGCTATAAATGAATTTGATGCTGTAGGAAAAAAGTTATCAACTTTGTAGTTTGCAGTATACACTGACGTTTATTAATCCCGACCATGGTTTCGTAGCAAGGCTACATCCTTAGGTGATGATCTGATGATGTAGTACTGCTACGAAACCATGGCCGTGATTAATAAACGTCAGTGTGGAAACTGCAAAGTTGATAACTTTCTTCCTTTCCACAGTGTTTTGCCTGAGACTCTGTCGAATTTGTTATTATTCACGTACTTGTCTTCTGCTTGACTCTGGATTGAATTCGTGGAAAGGTATCAATCATTCTTCCAATGGCTTCTCCATTTATCACAATTTTTCAATTAGATTTCGGTGATGCCTTCGTCTGGAGAGTTTCCTTGGGATGCAATAAGGTCTGGCGCGAAATTACCTCCTCTGTTTACCCCGCAGCGATTTGCCTTTCGAGGTGCGGTTCTTCATTCATTTTGATTTCAGTGGCGCTTAATTTGTGTACTCTTCCTTTCATTTCGCCCGTGAAGGGGCTGTCTGCTCTACGATCCTCGCCTTTGCTTCTCAACCTCTCGGCGAGAACAGCAATTAGAGGTTTTCCTGGAATCCTGGGGCGTCTGGTTAAGCCGAACTTGATGGATCTTTCGCTAATTTGACGCGTTCGCTGGGAGATAAGTCATCTCTTCGGAAGTGAAAATAGTTAGGATTTAGCTGTTGTAAATAATTGGAAGAGAAATAAATGCGAAACGACCGAAAATAGGTGTCGAAAGCTTTCGCTGTTGTTTGTGGGTTTCATTTATGTACCGTAAACTTGTGTTGATTTGCCGAAATGTTGATGTAGTTTGAAAGTAATCCCGTTGAAATGATATACTACCATTGGGTTTATTTTGTTAGCTCATCTTTTACGAGTAAAATTTTTTTCGCACTTCATATTTCTTCAGATATTATTTGATTGGCTTTGTTGACCTTAATGCAACTGCATTCGTTTTTAATTTGTTACATGATTCTTAGCAGATACTAGTTGACTAATATTACGCAAGTTTTCTTACGACATGTTTTTTAAACTCTTGGATATTTCTCTTTAATTGCCTCATGAAAAGCTCTGTGCTTTCATTGTGTATACTAGGTCGTACGTTTTACGCACCTTGACTGGCATGGAAAAATTTTTCGTGTGCTTCATTCGTTGCTTACTTTTTGCTCTGTACCATACCATTCCAGTTGTTAATCGTTAGTTTTGTAGCCGCTATTATTATAAATTAATTGAAAGATAACGTTCCAAATTCAAAATATTTTTGCCTCAAAGAAGAGAGTGAAGGAAATGATGCTCGTTTGGTTTTTTCCTACAATATCCGCGTAAACCGATTTACTCATAGGCTTTTGCTAGAGTGTTCTTTACGGCAGCACAGAGGGCGTAGGGATAGCATTAAGAAAACTATTTTGTCATCAGAATTACTGCTCATTAAGCATAACGTTGGTTGGATTCATCTCGTTTACTCTTTCAGTAGACCTTCTCATATTAGTTAGTTTTTACCATATTTGCAACCGTGTTGGGAAAGGAATAATGGGCGTATTAATTCCAGTTCCCATTTTTAGAATCCTAAAAGCGTCGTGAGCGAACGTCTATTGTCAGCTGTGCTTCCTAACTGAGAGGATAGGAAGACTTATAGTTCCCTTCTCTTAGTACTACTGGTAGACTTTGGTTTAAAGCTAGCCCAGTTGCTGTGGTTATATCACGACGTCGTTGTCTAAACTAAATCCCAAGGCAAACAGCGCATTCATACCAGGGAGGAATTCGAGTATGCGACCAGCGTGGTACACCAATCTGGATGTCGCGGCGGCGCTTCTTCCTCTGTGGAGGATGAAGGATTGCCTCTCCATGCTCCTTGCGCCTGTGCAAATATACTTGGGGATCTGGTTGGGTGAGGCAGGTAGGAGAGTGGCCTCTCAGCTTGAAGGGCTGCGAATCGAATCCCGACAGTTATAGGGGGTCGTCCATAAATTACGTAACGCGAAAGGAATGGGAAAGGGTAAACATTACGATCCATTAATAACAGGGAGGGGGGTCTGGAATTCCGTAACTATGGGAGAAACATACATTAGTAATTATGATAATTATGATGTACTAAACAATGGTGGATAAATAACATTATTTAGGGATGAATAAGGTGCCTATTTAATTATTTACAAATAAAGATCGGATTCAATGGAAGCGTTGCGTAAGTTGTGGAGAGGGTTCTGAGCGTTACAAGGGGAGGTAGGGAAAAATTAAAACGTGCGTTATGTAATACATCTTTTTTTTATCTTAAACCTTACTAACGGTGGACCTAACTTAAGTGTTGCGAGAAAAGATTTTCGAGTGCGGTATCCTGTCGGATAGAGCATTAAACAGAAATAATAATAATAACAGTTATTAATTTCAAAATTTATTCGAAATGGAAGGAAATTAGCATAAAATTGAAGCAGTTGTCGGTTAAAGTGTTGACTTTTTGGCGTCTTTCTTCATGACTAGGCTAATGCCGATCCCGGGTTTCTCCTCTCCCTTTCTCAAATTCCAAAAAACGATGAAATTGTTTTCACATTCAAATATTAATGCATCCGCAACAATTGACCTTTGCTCTCTTCCTTTACCTTTTTCCCCTGCGAACCACCGCCTAGGACTATAGCAAAGGATGGATACTATAAGGTCCAGCCGTGAAAAGAGTTAAGATTTCCATGTAAACAATGAAAAAAATCGATTAAAATGGAGATGTAACTTTTGCAATGTTTTAACCTCTGCCTGACTTAATGACGTGGATTGTGCTCACGACAACGCGTGCATGATGCCTTCTCTTTGAAAAATATCGTAATCCGACCCTTATAATTACAGATATCGTTTGATTACCCCCAAAAAATAGTCATAAATTCGCTTTCTGATTTGGTATTTTCCTTTTGTGCTTGCCGCTTCCCTCCCTTCCTGTTTTTCTCCTTTCCTCCTCACCCCACCCCCCCTATCCACACTACTTCAATACGCGGGGGTTTATTACCGAGAGCGCGGCGCGGCGATATGATGAAAACTGCCGACATTCGCATAAATAGCGGATTTCGGGCGCGGCCCTGTTTGACTTGCTCCGCTTCGCCCAACCCCCCCTCCCCTTTCACCTACCCTACTCTCCCTCTCTCTCCTCTTTCTTCCCTCCTCCCCCCACCTCTCCCGTCGTTTAAGTCTCCGCCGCCGGCTTGTTGAACGTCGCCATTAGGAATTTATGCGCCCCGTGTGCAGGCAAACGGTGGCGGCTACTTTTGGGGGGTGGGGGTGGAAAGGCAGGCGCCGCCAACCGACCAACCCCCGTCCTCGTGCTTGTTACCCTGGTTTCGTGCGGCAGGATCTGATTCAGCCACCCTATTCTTTCTTTCGCGCCCACAGCACACAGGCGATTTCCCTCCCTTTCTCTCTCGGTGTACAGGATCGCAGAAACGATGTTACTTCCCCGAAATATCGCACCAGGGGCCCAAGTCTTGTATCTTTCGTTACGCTTTAACGAATTAAATTTGTCTTTATGATAATATCATTCGTTTTAAGTTATTCGCTCATCCAAGATTATAACAAAATATGACGTTTTCGTTGGTAACGAAAACGTCAATATTTATTCGGTGAGCAACGGAAGATACAAGACTCGGGCCACAGGAGAGACGCTCTTTATTTTCATCCGGCCCGATCTATGTGACTGTGGTTTTCAAGTTGCTACCTGTGTTTGAAATAAAGTTTTGATCAATTCACGGTACTAATCAATTGATACAATGATTTTAAACTGAAGAAGTGTATTCAGGTACTTTCGCGAAGGCGTTTGCCAACACATTATCAGCTGTGCACTGGCTAACGTGGGTTGTAGCGACATCGCTTACATACAGTACTGCTGACGTCATATTCCCCTACGACCGTCCTCCTCTCTGGTAGTACTCTTGGTCAGCGCTGTCAGGCCGGGTCGTCTTTCCCACGATCTGGCACCAGGTTCGAAGGCAAAGAGAATTCCAACCTAACGCCCTCACGTATAGGCGACACAAATCGTGGGAAAATGTAAAAGGATAAGAATGGAAGGGCAAGAAGGAAGAGTGGAGAGCAACCCAGCGTCGAAATTAGTCTGTTCTTAACGAAGGCGCCGAGGGGACCACGGTTTAACGTCCCATGTAACGGACCGAGGACTGAACTCTAATGCTCTCCACAAAGCACTCGAGTACGGGCCGGTTTACCAATGAAAAATGTCTTCAACTATCGGGATTCGAATCTGGACCCTCCAGGTGAGAGGCCAGTACTCTAAATGACCTTAGTTGTAGGTTGCCCCCATTGATAACTATTACTATGTTAGTGACTTCACTGCCGGTTTTATTGCTGAAAACGTATTTAACAAGGGAAATTATTTATATATATTATACAGTTGAAAACGTATTTAACGGTGACTTCACAAAAAACACAGCCTCCTGCCTATTTTATGTATTCATCCATGCGAAAGGAAAATTAAAACGTACATAACACATCTTAATTTCCTCCCAGCTAATTAAATTTTATTAATTACTGCACCGTTATATTTCCCGGAAATAATGAGTGCTGTAAGCCTCTGTGTCCTAATTTTTATCTCTGTATTTTTTCATATTTACTATCGAATCTACCATAGTACGCTGAGGTATTTGTAGTCTTTAGAAGCGGTAGGTATCTGGTTTATATTTCGGCCGGTCACATCATAATAACGTTTCACAAACTTATCTGCTCCTTGTTGCACTGTATCCAACTTCGGAATCGAATCTTTCTCATAGTGCTGGATGCCATAACTGCATATTGATTACTGATAACTGCATATTTTAGAGGTGGCCTGACATGTCAAAACTAACGTCGCTCTTTCATCCTGCAATCACAGTTTCCGATAAATCCTATCCATCTATTTGCCTGTCTGCACTAATACATTTCCTCGAACATTTCCCCGATTTGTACATCCCACCACACATGATAAACTGGTGAAGACAATGGTCGAGGAAAAAGCGAATTAATGGAGTTGCAAAGGAATGCTTCGCGTGAAATACGTGGAGAAAATAGTGAATGATGTAAAAAGAGGAACTCTCCATGTGTTAAAAGGTTAGCTGATCGGAGACTCGACTGTGCGAGTATATATAGTTGACATGTGATGATGGTTTATCATTCGCTACGATAGATGCTTTGAAAATGATGCCCCTGAGCATGCAAACAATTTTGAAGAACATGAGTTATGGTATAATTTTGAACGATCTCATTCTTTTAGATACACCTATCTTTTACCCTTGAGAAGAATGATGCCCTTTTTTAGTTAACTCACTTCCCAACTCACGTAATTCTGCTCAAATATCTTAATTATATAATCTTTCCTCAAATCTTTCATCGATCACATGGCATTCTCCCACTAATCACGCCATCCTAAAAGCCGCATGCTCTAATCACCTGCTACATATATTCAATCGATATCCTCCTAACTTCTTCGTCTGAAATTCCTCGCCTTCCGTATCAATTCAAGCACTTCCTCGTCTGTCTTCCTTTCCGCGCTTTGCCGTTCCCCACGCCCAAAACTCCAGCGCCGGTATATTTAGTACAATAGCTACTTTCATGTGCATGGGAGATTTGAGCTCTTGAGCTTCTTCGTTTTCCCACTTCGATTCACAGGAAAACTCTCCCATGTTGCTAATCACTCGTCCATGAAATCGCATTAGTGCATTATTCACAGAAGTCGAGGTTACCGAAACTTTGAGTTCAAAGGTCAAAGCTTGAGTAAGAGAGTTATCTAGATTTTGGTTTTGGACATTTTTTGCGATTTTGGTTTTACCATGGGCTTTCTTTTCATGACAGAAATAAAATCCTCAAGTTTATATGCTTTTTTATCTAGCCTCAGTTTGATTGGTAACTTGAAAAGTATATTATTGTTGAAATAACCCTTGGGTAGTGCTTATAAAAACTCTGTTTTCGGAATTAGGACGATGAAGAGGAAAAAAAGGAAAAAAAAGAATGAAGAAGTTGTAAAAATTCAACATTCTACAATTTGGCGGTTCCTTTGATGGAATGAATTATCATAACCAAATCCGGTGGCGTCATTGCTTTTGATATTTCACATATTCTCCGCATTACAACTTAATGGCTTAAATTTACTTTCGTCCTGAAACAATCCATTTTTATTCGTAAAAACTATCTTTAAGTGATATTTATTGGAAACAGCGAATTTCTTGACCATTATCATTGCAAAGAAATAAAGATAATTTAAAGTGAAGCAAGTAACGAGGGTTTCTTGGTGTGAATATATCTACTTTGGATGCCTAAAAGATGAGCAAAGACGAGTCGGGTGTGTAAACACTACGGAATACCTAAATTGGCCAAGGTAATGAAGCACTATTTTTAAATGAAGACAATTGAAAGTCACCATGGCAATGGATACTGGATCTTAACTTGCACAATGGTTCTTAAAAGTTGCCATTACTGGCCGGAATCATTCTAAATGTCTTAGGCTCTTTTTCTCCTTTCCATAAACGTTATAACCGATACCTTCTCTGCCTTTCAATAATATCATAAATTTTCTTGGATGCTTGTGTGAACGTGGAAGGACTAAAGATTGACGAATTTTTGATATTATATTGGTATTAATGATAGGTCCAATTAAAATCGAAGCAAAAGCAAAGAGAGAATGCATCTGCATCTTCGTAAAACCCTGTGAGCCGATGCGAGGGTGTGTGGCAGGGGTTGAAAGATCGCCGTACAAGCACTACTTAACATGCAATAAAAGATTCATGCTAATACTTCATGGAAATATGTTAGACATTCATGTATGAGACGCGTGTAACTAAATGGTTAGTGTCTAATGTAATAAATACTGATTACTCATGAATTTATGTAAATATGTTGATTTATAGTTCCCAAAAATGCATGAGCTAGTAATTTTAAAACATACTAAGTGCACTATAGACTACTTATTATACTAAATATATGTATCAAATAGAAACAATATTTCACCCACATTTCCTGCATACATTACTTACTGTAATAGAATACTATGATGGCAAATATTACGTGATAAGTTAAGCCAAAATAGATTTTTTATAATTTTTACCTGAAATTGCATTTTTTCGGCCGTTGGTGAACACAGCTTTCAGCGAGTATTCCCCGTATTGATGTCGCGTTGGCCTATTCCTTTTTTTCACCGGGAAAGGGCTGTTAAGGCACGGCCCAACTTTCGATATTCATGAGGATTTCATTGAAGTTCAAAACTAGCGATTCAAGGAATCCGTTTTTGTTTGGTCGGTGCTCACAATTCCGCATCTCGCATTTTTGTTCCATAAAATGTTCTATTTCCTCACCAGTGGTTATATTTTTGAACTGCCTTTTTTATTATTTCATTCGGGCCACCGGTGAAACCGGGAGGGAGGTTGATTTCAAAGGGAACGTTCTAGGTCAAAGGTGGTGCTTTATTCAATGCGTGTCGGTTGAATTTCATTTCCTGCGCCGCATCTAGTAGGAAAAGACTTTTCTACGACGGTCGATGCGGGAGGATTACGGTGAAGTGATCTTACTGGGTGCACCACTGCCGCGAGGCTCATAATTCCGCTTTGAGAAGGTTTGTCAAAGCAGGAATGTTCGCTCCCTTTCTGCCTGGAACTTCAGTTTCTAGATAAATTCTATGCCTAGGGAAAAAATGGCCATGACCTGGAAATAGTTTGCTGGGAAAGAAAGATGTTTTGAGACGCGCGAAATTGTACAAGATGCTCTTCAACCTTTCAACCCCTCTCCCACCTATGTATTTTATTTGTCTTGGAACTAATATCCTCGGAGACAATTAGAAAGCAACGTTTCGCAGGTGACATAGCGATTATGGAATTAACAGAGAAATAATTAAATAAGGCTCCAGTAAGCTGAGGAAAGACTAATTTGTTCATTCGCATATTTTACTTCGGTGCTAATAGTTACCTTGTTTACGCCCGTTTAATTGCACCTTGATAGATCTTGATTTTGAGTTAATTGACGCTGGTACTACCGCTTCTTGACGGTATATTGTCGCTGAAACGTTGCTCCACAGGATTGCACCGTGTAAAACTATCAACAAATAATTCTCGTAATTTAATGCGCCGATGACTTTCGCGCATGAATTCGCAGAGGGAAGCTACGTATATTTGCGAAATTTCATAGACCGTGTCGATAACCGTGGCCGATTTCATAGACAAGGGCTTGAGATACTTCACTCAATCTTTCCTTACCGCTGTCATCTTGTAATTCTTCTGTGTTTGGGTACCGAATCCTTACTTTAGTGTTATAATTATACCAGTTCTTGATACCGTAGGCCCGTTCTGGATCTTAAGTGTGATGATAGTTCAGTTGTGTTGGCCATGATTATAAGTAGTTAACGAGGAGCCTGAGCTTTCTCCGCGAGAGGGCGGGGCCCATTTTATATGTTGCCTTTCTTTCAAGGCTTTGCGCGCCCGTTAAAATGATTGGGTCGTAAACGTGCCGTGCGGCGTTTGCTCGCTTTAAGCGGCTTGCCTGATTAGATGATTGATAGCTCGATGATTCCGTTTATACCAACCTCCTCTTCTTAATTGACGTAGCGTGTAGAACGATTCCTTTCCCCTCCGGCCGTTATTTCCTCGGTGAATGGCACTCTTGAATCAATGACTCGTGCATGATTTGCCTGAAAAGTAATTTAATTCACCTAGTTTGGGCGTCGAAATAATGCAGTCTTTTTGAGTCTAATATTTTTTGATAAAATTTGACTGAAAAAGAATTTTTCCTTGTGGTTTTCTCCGCTGGGTAAAGTTCCCTTCTCCATTTTTTATGTGGAATTTGAATGGAAGTATAGTTATTTATTGACTGTCGTAGTATTTTCTTTTGTTTCTCCCATTATGGTGCCATGAAATACCAATATGGTACCTTTGGGATCGGGTTTGACTGGTTAGTGGACTATCAGACTTCCATCCAGAGAGACCGGTTTCGTACCCTGGTGGTGCCAGGGTTTTCGCTGGTGTCCCGTTCTTTAATTGAGTTTATCGTTTTGAGATCACCTCATGTGCAGTACACCGTCCGTCGGATGGGATGTTAAAACGATGGACCTTTGGTGGCTTTCTCAAAGAGCAGGCTAATTCCAACACCATCAGATTCTTTGCAACCCTTCTTCCATTTTCAAAGAATCCCAAATCATGTTCTTAAGGCCGTTTAACACGGTCATTGATACTGCGCAGGCTGCTGCGAGAACCTTTACGCAAGAAATATCGCACCGTGTAAAGCGACGACTGGCGAGGAGAGACAGCGCCACTGCGTGAACGACTGCGAGCAAATTAGAACATGCTCTAATCCGATACATGCGTTCTCGCAAGTTAGAAGTTTATTTCTCTCACAATTAAATAGGTATTTGACGATGAGTTGGGTGTTTTTGTTTGCACTCAACTCCTTAAGTAGTGAATAAAGTGCAATAATGATGAGCTGGGCTATTAATCACGTGGAAGCTTAAATTTCGTTCGTAAAGGAAGAACTCGTTACCTTGGCCCACAGCCCTTCATTCGTTGTGCAAATTTTGGGCTAAGTATACGGGACTAGGATCTCCACTGTTATGTTTAGACTATGGCATAAAACATATTTTAAAGTAGTGGTAATTTATCGCATCTTTCTCGTCCAATTAATTGGTACTTAACAGATCTTGACGTTAAGAGATACATTGACGTTATTACCGCTACTGAGTGGCATATTGTCACTGACATAATGCACCGGCGATTGCACCGTGTCAAGCAGGCGTCCTCGCAATTATCTACGTCACGGACATTCGCAGATGGCTGCTCAAGTGGAAGCTACATCAACTTCCGCAGTTTCAATAACCGTGTAAAACGATCTTTAAAAAATACCCTTCCAACCCAAATGTTGATTGTTTATTAGTCACCTCCTCGTATGGTAGCAGAAGTAACGGGATCGTTGGTTCTTTACTTTGGGTTGCTTATTAATCCTGCATTTTTTCAGCAATGAGGACATTATCATAGATTTGAAATTATGTATTAATATTTAAAATCATTTGAAAAGTGGTGGCCTCATTATCAATTTTTACTCCAGTTTTGCGAGATATCTTGTTGATTTCAAATGAAAAGCTAACAGTATTAAACCTTGTACCTCACGTCATACAGCAGCGAAATGCCTCCACATGCTAGTAGTAACTTGCTCTCTCTAAAATGTTCATAAAGTCATACTAAATTCTTCTCTCAGAAAACCATTGCCTTTAAACTTTTGGGAATACTTTCTCCAGTTATTTGTATATGTCTTTTCAGTTGCGATGTCTAGCTTAGAGGGTGTCTTATTTCGAATACACAATATAAATTAATGCCCTAATCGGAAGTTTCAGTTTCAAATCCATTTGACGGTTCTTTGGACGTTTCCATTTAGCCTGCAGAAATAGATTTTCTTAAAATCATATCCATCCATGAATCTGCAAGGGGAAACAGACAAGGAACCCATACCTTGACGTGCGAATTTCAAACGTTGTTTGCATCAATACATTATGAGACCGCCTTAAATAACTAGACCATCCATTGTGATGGACACAGGTTAAAACTGAGATGTCTTTTGCTGGAAAAAAACAGCTTTGGTTAATTAATTTACCTTTTTACCAGCAGATATGAAATATACCGCTGATCTGAAATGTTACGTGGAAAAATCAATAGATTAAACCTTTGAAAGCGAAATAATATTGCACAGTTTCTAGTTGAAATATTTATGTGTTACACTTTCAACTGATTTAAACAGTCGTAAAGGAGAGTGGGTAAAATTTTAAATTAATGAATCCCTAGTTACTGTAGCCTCATCCTTTTTGCATCTACTTTTTCATAACGGTATGTTAATCTTATTATTATATTTGCGAACCTCGCGCAAAATAGTATTCCGACTGTGGTGAAATCCTAAAGCTTCCTGGACTTAATTGGACTTGGGTTTTAGTCTTTACGCAATTAAAGGAAGTGTTGGACGTTAAATATGATTTTATGTTTGGTTTAAATACGTGTATATCCATGAATTTTCGGGTGTTGATGCTATTAAATGCCAAGTCAATAATCTACCTGCACGTTTTACCCTGCAAGCCTTCCAAATGTCGTGCGGCAGGGTTTAACGTAATAAACTTGTACAAGATTTCGATGATAAATCAGTAGCAAGAAACGGGTCAAAAATTCGACGTCATTTTTATTTTAATATTAACATTGTTTACGTTTTCGTTGGGGATTCTGCGTAGAAAAATAAATTCTCGACGCTTGCGGTCCGGTTTTGCCCCTCTCCTAATATGCCAATCTTAATGCCTTATAGATACAAAGTGACATTATACATACATGTGGTAATGAGTAATACATACATGAGTAATGAAGCATGATTGTAATATTTGTCCAGTAACCTGACGTAAAACCATATAGCCTCCTTAGTTTCCCTAACGAGCCCTTTCAGTATCGGAGTAACTCTTTCCCTATAGTAGAGTTTCTCTCCTGTTTTACTGTCGGACAAATCTATATAATTTTGATTGCTCGCTGTGGCGCCAGATGAGACCTAAGGTGGCGGAAAAACTTTGTAACAGCCGTAGATATTTCTTTTTACTCTCCATGCTTTCTCCCTTGGGATTCAAATGGTTTTCCATCGGCGTCCCCGTCACTGCTTTACTGTCCTCAGGGAAGCTCCCATCGTTCAAGGGTCTTGTAAACAAACAGGGGCTCTTCTTTTGTTTGCCCCGCGCGATTGGAGTCGAGAGGGGAAATCCTGTCGTCAAAAGAGTCTCTTTCCCCCCCTTCCCCCACGTGAGCGGCTCAGCGTGTGTCATCCCTTTTGTCTGCCGGTGGGAAGTCCATCAAATGGCCGACTCCATCTCTCCCTCCGTCGTAAATGTGTGACGTCGGGTGAATTGATTGTATTCGTGTTCCGAGTGTCGTAGGTGGGTAAATTCATGGCCCCTTAAACTGGTCCCTGACGGACTCGCGTCATTCGAAATATTTATTTTATTTTTCCGGCCTAAGGATTTTTACCATGCTTCATCGGTGACATTACCGGGAAAAGGAAAGTTTATTTTAACTTTTTTCCAACCACACACGAATTAAATCAAAATATTGGGTTTTCGCATCACATTTATATCATTTAGGTTTCTTGTTATTTAAGGTAGTCTGCCTTTTAGGTAAAATTAGCTATGTTATATCATTTCTTTGATTCTATAGCCCTCAAGCACGTCCACTTTCATAGCTTAAGTGGATGTACTTAAGGTGCATCATATCTATTTATCCTTGCCTTGGTTTTGGATGCATACTTAGTTTCAGGATTTGGACGTTGCCTGGTGTATAGAAGTGCACAACTGGTGCATCATGTGTGCATTCTCGTTTTCCATGTGGCAACTTCTTCTCTCTACAACAATGAATGATAATGCATCGTTGTTATTAGATCAATTTTTGTCCTTATTCAAATAGATAACGCTGGCACTTTTTTATTGCCAGCGTTGTCGTTGTTGTTATTTGGGATGCTACCGACATCCGAAGTCATTTGCGCCATTAAGGTTATGTGGGTAGTAGGGAGATACGGGGTTTATAGGAACCAGAGTAAAGGTTGAGTTAGTACCAGGATCGAAATTTTATTGTCTTAACAGTGGTGCCAAGGAGACCACGGTTTAGCATCCCGAACAAAGGATAGAGTAGGTACTGAATTTGAAATAATTACCTTTCAGCGCTCATGTAGGGAGCGAAGGAAACACTCTCATTATTTTACAATGCGTTCGGGATTATTCCGTGCCGGAATTAATCTAGAATGATTCAAGTATATTTTCCCTGCGCCCTTTGAAAGGAAAGCTAGTATGTACTATAGTCCCCAGACCAATTAGATTCCTGGCCACTGCGAGTAATACCGTAAATTGATGGAAATTAGCGCTGATTTCATAAAAAAAGTATTAATAATGGGTTGTTTCTCGAAGACATTGGTTGCCACTTTTAATTACTAGTGATTGAAAACATATAATCCGAGGAAATGGCGAAGGAACAGGTTGGTATAAGTTTACCTAAAATCAGGAGGTGAATTGATTTAATTGATTTCAGATTACTGGCAGTAAATTTTTAAAAAATAACCACATCTTACACTTTTGCGGATTACAGTTAGATACAGTAATCGAGTGGGAATGTGTCCTAATATTTTTTTACTTATACTTCTAATGTTTAAGTATTGCAAATTATTATCAATCTGTCGCCCTCTTTCATGTTTAATGATTGTTTATTGGACAGATGTTGCCTGATATGTCTCCCTGAATAATTTTCCTTTCCACTCCAGAACACCCACTTTCGTACCCCTCAATCGAATATGATTTCTCTCTTCGTGCCAATCAGTTTTAAACTCCTTGCTCTCTTGCTGATTTTCATCTATTGCGCAACATCATTTTGACCCTCGCGTCTCGTCCACGAATCGAAGTCGGGAAGGGAAGTAGTGTCGCCTGAGACATCTCCGTCCGCATTATCTTGCCCCTCCCGGGAGAAGTGGGTCGGACAAGCTGCCACTCTCTGTGGACAGCGGTTTCTTTGAAGGTCGCCTTCTCGTTCCGTGGTGACATCCGTGGTGTCTCTGAAGTAGTACATGCATATTATCGTGCAAGCGTCTCGTCACCGCAGAATCGTCACGTGAAACCTAAGCGAAGGACAGCCGCCGCCGGCCGGAGAGGCAGGCGAAAGACTCGTCCGTGTGAAAATGTTTTCCTTGTAGTTACAGTGCGTCTTGAGATGCAAATAGTCGCTTGAACAGAGTCCAGTCACGTCATTCATTATATAGTGGGTCGTAAAGGCTTGATTTCCATACTTGTTTTTTTTCCCCGCATCCAAATGCAGTCTGTAGTCGTAAAAAAAGTATTTATTGAAGATTCCAGGGAATTTACTTCAATTGCTGGAAATGTTGAAAGCCTCCATTTCAGGAGAAGAAAATTTCCATACCCCCATCGTAAGAAGTACGCCATTGCATAGGTATTATATTTAGACAGTTACGGGAAATATGGATGCACAATGAAAGAATGGTTGGTAAAGTAAATACGGTGCCTATTATCAGTATTACCGAACGGTGAATTTACATTAATTTTAATAAGTTAGATACGGTACTAAGTAATTGCAGGTGTCTAAATTCATCAAAAATCTCGCTGGTGATCCATGTTCCATAAGCGCCCTAAGCAAGCCCTCGATGATGATATCATTAGAACACGTCATCGCTCTATGAGTCTCCGTAATATATTTCCTTATCTGCTAAACTCTTTTTTTTCTAATGTAATTCTTTATATTGTGACCCCGATCTATGGTTTCATCCAAAACGCTCTAAGTTCTTAAACAGCTTCGCCTTCTCTAATTTATCTTTCAACTTTAATGCCTTAGAAGGCTTTCATTCTCTGTAGAATATCATCATCATCATCATCATCTGTCAACAATCCTAGGATTCGTTTCACGCTGCCCTCCACTCCATTCTTCTATCGGCTAACCTCTTCATATTTACGCAGCTCCTCTCTTTTACATCCTTCACTGCTTGCTCCATATACCTCATACGGTGCCTGCCTTTTCCATTCTTCCCGTTCACTTTTCCCTCGATGATTGTCTTCACCAGGCCATCGTGTCTCAAGATGTGGCCCATTAAGTTGTAAGAATATCATCACTTTATTGTATTTTGGATAAACATTACACGCAACACGAGTACGATCTCTTTCCTCATAGTTAGTTATTTTACGGTTTCCTTTCGCCTGTTCTCTATATCTTATACTGGCTATATTTAGGTAGGTAATAGAAATAAACTTAAGTGTATGAACGTAGTAACTCAGCCCCTGCCAAACACCCTACAGGTGGTCTGCAGGGAAGTCACTAGATACAGATATTAATTATTTTCCTACATTGTGCTACTAGTTGGTTTCGCTTTCTTGTGTTATACCTGGTGGCAATTTTCTTGCTTTACTGTGCATCTGCATCTATGTAATAGCCTGCGATTTACCGCATGGGTAAGTAGCAGAGGGTGAAAGATCACCATACTAGCGCCTAAGAGGTACGCCAATGCTACTAATGTATGGAAATATGTTCGATATGCATTCACAAGGCATGTGTAGCTAAATGTAAAAATGTGCTTCATGCATTAGACTACTCTAGCAATATTTCATCAACCCATCCTTTACTATGTTGCCCATTAATTTCTCTTGTTGTGTGCGGGAAGGAAGACTCTTTAAATCCATCGGTACGAAATTCTATTTAACTAATATTTCTTTTCTGATGAAATCTAGCGTAATGCGCGGGTGTTCTTAATATATGTGTGTATTTCTAACGTAATCGGTTTACAAAATTTGTCAAATTAACTTAAAAGGTTTTGTTCTAATTTCAGCCCTCCATCTAATAGTGATTCCCATCCTTATTATTCTGTTATAAGTTCACAACACTGAGACAACTATCGTCTCTTTTACCAATGTAGTCGATCTCCATTGTACCTCTTATTCTACTTTACCTTATATCTGAAATTTCTCCATATCCTCGCTCTGCTTCTTCAACCGTATTTCCTTCACCTTGTTGGCTAATTGCCTCTTGCTTCATTTATTTATAAGTGCGTTTTTCATCTTCTAAAGATTCTTGCATTAACATTTACGATTTTGGTATTAACATTTACGATTCTTGTATTAACATTTACTCGTATATCCTGCTATAGTACAGGTTTGTTTTATGTATTTGTATGTGTTTCCATTATCCTCTCTCTATCATCCTTTTCAATGATCTTTACTAAAAAGCTAGACTTTTTTCACTTTTTCTCGTTGTCTGCTCATATTTGCGGAAACTCTTTTATGTCCCTCGTTTAAGATTTTCCAATCTCTAAACCTTACCTGTCAATCCTTTGGGCTCGTTGGAATTATATCTTTTGATATAATATATATATTTTTTTACGACGGAATTTTTACTTTTTTACTCTCGCTTCGGTTGTTAACCTTCTTGAAGGTGTCATCGCAGCGCTTAATTTTCGCGGAATCGACATTCACTTATGATGAACTAAGAGAAGTTTCAAGGATCTTCCTAAATGTTTGTCTAACCGTAGCATAGTCCATTTGGTACTTTCATGTGTTTCATGGCATCTACCCTGTGTACCTGCTTATAGGAAGCTGTTTGAACCGGGTGTCGTTAATTACTAAATTGCTCCTCCTCCAGAACTCCATTTCTGCCGCTCCAAGTTCATTCCTTGTACCCATTTCATGCGCCTCGACCTCGTTTCAATTTTTCCCTGCGCTACCACTTCGTTGTAACACTCTTTTCGATCAAATATTTACTATACGTAATATTCTCCAATATTTCACTAAGTTCGCCGTAAACTTAGTATTCTTCTTTGCCCCTATGGGCCAACATAAAAACGTAAACTGCCATCAAGTTTGTATGTTTTTCTTTTATATCACTTGTTTTATATATTATCAATATTTCCCAAATTCTATGTTCTGTTCTGCAGCATACGAGTGTATACAAAGAAAGGGATCAAATTTAATATTCATGGGAAAATATTTTGACGCCCAGATTTGGTGGCCTTGTAATATCGTCCAGATTAAATATCCTATTCCCGTCGTTTCATGGATAATTTTGTAGAAATTGCTGGCCTTCATGTAAACTGAATTGTGGATTAATGTGGTTTCTTATAATTACTCGTCCTCTAAAAACTGGTGGTTTTGTTTATCTCTACATTGCGTCAAAAATGATGCTCTCATATCTAAATTTTTGACGGATGTAAATAAAACACTGACATCAGTAATTATATAGATGGATTGCGAATTCTCACACCTATTCAAATGGGGATAGGATTTAGATGCCCATTTTGATAATGCTGACGTCCTTTAGGGTATCTTAATTGGCTAATATTTAGGCTGTTTAGGGTATTTCTGATCTCATCTGTTATCATCTTACTTTCGCATGGCACATTAATAGAGGTGCGCGCGGCAATTCCCTACTGAAAAGAAAGTAGGTTACTAAGTCTTCCTAGGATACTGCTACCACGTCCGTGTAATTTTCTTTTGCCGAAAGACAGTGCTGAAAAAGTGGATGGTATGACTCGCAGAAACTGGATTGCATTTTTCCTTCTGCGCAAAACTCACAGACTAAAATTAAGGTCTGACTGTTACACATGCATTTTAGGGAGATCCTTATGCCTCAGCATTTACTATGGCATTTAATAGGCATCTAATTCACGAATTTGGCCGAACATTAAGGGATTCTTACGCCGCTAATAAACCCATGGTGCACGAATTTTCCTGTCTATAATTTTCAATCCTTATAGAGGAGTTAGGTGATGACGGCCTTTTAGTATATTGTAGTGCAAATCTCTGATAAACGATTTTTATCCCAATTTTAAAGCTAAGAATTGGATGATTCAGGATCTGGTGTATATTCCACCAAGCTGTGTACTTTAACTTGGTGAACATTGTTCAAGATCTGAAAACTATACGTGTGTGTAAGGGAGATCCATTAAGGGTGACTTAACCATGTCCTTTTCGGAGCCGGAAAACTTCATCCATTCGATATCTTCATAAATGATGATATGGCCTTCTATTTCAGTGAAATAAGTAGCTATCCCCGCGAATGAGAACGAGGATTGATACATGTACAGCATTCCCGCGGAGTCGTGGGAATTTAGCATTTTTTAAAGTAAGTGTCGAGCTGGCAAAAAGTTCTTCGATCGAAGCCAAATATCTGCTTCAAACAATGTACGAATATTGGAGAGGAGTTAACTGCTTCGAATGTTTCACACGTCAATATGTAATTTTTTTTTTAAATGTGGGATGCAATTAATTTTATCCGAGGATGACAAGCTTCGGCGGTGATGTGAGAGACCGGTGACTCATCCCATACGCTGTCTCTTCGGGATGAATTAATTTCTACCGTCACGGTGAATACGGTACGCGGTGCATTTGCTGCTGAACTAACGCAGAGGGTGACAGGTTCGCACCCTGGCAAGGGTTTCCGTTCGTTGTTGTGTACCGTAGGATTAATTAAGATTTGGAAATGGGTTCGGCCGTCAAGGGCAACCTAAAAGCCAAAAGCTGTTACCATTAACGGAATAATGGGAAGCCATCACGTGCCTAAATTGAAGAACGATTTATGAAAGCGTTTGCTTGCTTCGCGGAGGAACTGCTTCGGAGCACACACTGCGAGGGAAGTGTTGCTGGATGTGACACTCAACGTTGAACCGAAAACGACAGCTTGTCGCCCAACTGGGGTGGCCTTTCGTTTTTTTTCGCGCGAAATTTCGCCCCGTGCTTTTGTAGTGCTTCCTTTTAGTGCTTGTTAAATTTCGGAAAATCCTTTTTCGGTACTTCCCACCATTGTTTGTATTCGCATTAGGGCCTAGCGTGACACTTAAGCATATCGATGATGTCTTTAGTGGCAAACGTATTGGGCGGGGATAAGGTATACGTGTGGTGGCTAGAATACTGGCCTCCAATCCTGTAAGCCCGAGTTTGAGACCAGGCAATGGTAGAGATGTTTCATTGGCATAACGGCCCCTAATTAGATACTTTGTGGAAAACACTTAGAGTTTAGTACTCCGTCCGTCGGATGGGACGTTGAACCGCGGACTCTTTCGCGCCTTTCCTTGGAAGTTGGTTCATACCGTGCCTGGTTTCTCTACACTGTTCGTCTGCTCCTGATTCAATCCTTTTCCTAATACGAAAAGGCGTAAATGACCTTAGATGTCGGTCGCTTCCCGCAAATAACGATAAAAATTAAGAAGGCGTTTCCTCATAGAGAAATCTAATCCGGATGTAGTTGTAGTGATGGCCATTATTCAGGTGAGGTGATCGACAGTTAAGGTCATTTGTGCCATTTGGATAGGTAGGTAATTGTATATGGGTAGGAATAGATCAGGGAATTGAAGGATAGTGGAACGACGAGACCCGGCGTCGGGAATTATCCTCCCCTTAACGTAATGTTCCTAGGGGTTCACAACTACTGAATAAGCTGATAGACGGAGTACTGAGCATGAAATATCGTCCACAAAGTAGACAACTAGGGAACGCGTACCAATTAAAAATCTCTACCATCACAGATATTCAATGGTAGGCCCTCGGGATGGAAGTATAGTACCCACCATCTCCTTTAGCTGATTATCGGACGTATCAATTGCTAAATGACAACCACCGCTCTGTGATTCCTTGTTTCTTTACTGTAATATCATAATTTCCATTTTGTTATCTTTCCCTAGCTTACACTGTGAATTTTGGGGACACATCTCAGCCATTTTTCATCCAAAGTAACCCTTAAAATTTAGGCGTCGAAGCCATTCACCTTTCATTCCCGGAAATTTGGCCAGCTGGACCTTCGGCCGGACACCGGATATATTTCCGGATGGACAGAAACCCTAGAGGGAAGGCCAGTACTTTAGTCACGAGGCCAACTCCATCGCATGGAGTGAGGATGGAAAAAAACTGCGCCTGCATTAACGTACTTTTAACGGAAGGCCACGAGGTGTCCACAGTTTAACGTCACATTCGACGTACGGAATGCTGAACTCACAGTGTTACCCTCGCAATACTCATGTAAGGACTGGTATTTCGTTTCTGCCACTCCAGAGTTTTGAACCCGAGCCTCTGGGGTGGGAAGCCACAACTTGACATTACTCTAAACAGAACCCACCCCGCTTATTCTTGATCATAAAATGAGCACAGCTTTTCCTTTCCTGAAAACTATTATTGTGATATAGAGAACATTGCCTTCTAGAAATCTCTCAATTTTATTATTTTTGAGTTTTCACTGCGTACTCAAGTCTTGTTAGGACAACAGTCTTGACTTCAACAATGGCAACAGTTTCGTTGGCATATCAATCCGCGTCCTCAGTTCAAAGAGAATGACTCATATAATCATAAATATGTCGTTTCAATACCCAGGAGGTAGGAGGAGAGCTTACTGGACGAGGTATCGCAGCTCATTTTAGAAGCCAGCAGCCATCGTGGTCCGTACGGACGTATGGGCTTGCTACTCGCGATGCCCGTATGGATGAAGCAGATTTTGCACGCGGTAAAACTTAAGAGTAGTAAGATGAATAATGGATTAACTCCCAGGGGAATCAATTGCTTTAAAAACGCCATTAAGGCTGTATCACACTAGCCGTTGCCGGTACGGTTGTGCAGTCAACCAATCAGCGCGAACCAGCTCTCAGCGGTTGGGTGATAAGAGCGTGTCTATTTCCAACCGCCTAGTTGTGCAACCGTGGCAAATAGGAGCTTGCCTCACGGTCACTTGCCCTTTGTTTTTACATTTCGCGATATTTTGATTGTTGCCATTTAAACTGCTGTCTAAACCGTAATAATATTAGGAAGGCAATTAAAACAGCACTTAACTCTACTGCATTAGCTATTTTTGTGAAGGAATTATATCATAATAGTATACTTTTTTAGGTTAGATCAAATGTGCTTAATTCATTTGTATTTTGTATTTGAGCCATAAATCCCGTATTTGAGGCAGCATAGGAACAAAATGTAAACAGAAACAGCACGTGACCGTGAAGCGGGATGTTATTGGCTGCGATTTCACAACCGGCCGGTGATATTACCGGTCAGTGTGATGGAAACAGTTTACAGTAACCGTGACCAGCAATGGTAACCGCAACCGGCAACCAATATTCTTATACAGCCTTAACTAGCCTTAGGAGTATTGCCTGATGCCCATGTGATGAAATCTGTGTACGATTTCTTTAGTATTTGTACTTTAAAGCACATGCAGCCTCCGTAAGAGGTGGTATAAAACGTAATATTTTGTACGGAGTAGGTGGGGCCTAAACTTTCCCAAGCACCCACATTCTTGCTTCATTATCAACCATATGCCATCATGTCAATGCCTGCTACAGTACATTCTTACCTCCTGAGTGCTTACCTATTATTATTTCGCATGTTGGCTAGCGTGAGGCGAGCGCGTGTATTGTTATTTGCTGATTATTTTAATTCTCCTATTTCACCGTGCGTCGCGGCGCTGCAAAATATATCTTACACTGACCGAAGCGTCGTATCGTGCTTGACTCGTTTCCGAGTTCGTGATTTTCCAGGTGTGCTGCTGCCGCCGGGGCGTGAGGAGTTTGGGGATGGGGTTGGGGGGGCGCTAGAGCCTCCAGCTGTTAGTCAAGGGGAGGTAGCAGGAAGGGGTGAGTTGCCACCGCTGCAGTGGAAGGAAGTTAGCACGGTGCTTCCATGGTTTATTATTTTTTTTATTGCTTTGCACGGTCGGAGTGTCGGAGAGCAGGTCGAAGCAGGTGTGGCAACAGCAGGAAGTTCACTAGGGTCGAGGCTAGGTCGTTGGCAGGCACGTAAAAAGGGTGTGACTGAAGTCGTGTGATATGGCAATGCATCGACCGCGGGGGTGTATGTGCGATATTGATTTCGTTATCGTTGTGCGATATTGAGCCCTAAGAAGTCAATTGCAGTCGTGTTCGAATTAATTCGCCGTTGCGAATTCACTATATTCTATCAGTCTTCAATCATCACCAGTCATCAAACCTAATAAGGGTTTCACGCATTTATCCACTCAGTTATGCTGATCGGCGTACTTCTTCTCATTTACATAAGTCGTCGCTTTCATATGTCTCAAGATATGGCCTGTTAAGTTGTTGCGTCTCCTTTTCAATCATTTCAAAATACTTCTCTTTAGTTCCACTCTTCTTAAGATATCTTCGATTATATGGATGGGACAATCGAAACGATAGAGAAAAGGTAGTATTTTCTCCTACGAATTCCAGTATGCAAAATGATAAACAACGATTGTCCCCTTCGTTATCGTGGCAGCAATAGATAACTTAACTCGTCTGTAGTTACTAACCATCTAGCTGCATGTGATCCTATTATGTATCATTTTTCCATATGGTAACTTGTTTGCATGTCAACAGTGCATGTTTGGTGATCTTTACCCCCTGCCACACACCCTCGAGGTGGCTTGCAGGGTATCACGTAGATGTAGATGTCTGATAAATTGGTGCCTAAAGAATTCGGATACACGTGACATGGTTTTCATCACCTTTGCGATGGTTGGAGCCGATGACACAAGACTGACTCGGTAGTGCGAAACTTGTGATCGTGCCTTAACTTTTTGCCTCTCTTCTTACGGAATCGTCGCATTTTACTAATTAAGGATGCCAAGAATTTTAAATTCTCGGTTATTGGAGGAAAAAATTGAAATTTATTCTTCCCTCAACATCAGTTATTATATTTTCTCGCCAATGGTTACGTCTTCATTTTTACAGATACTGTAATTTTCAGTATTGTGTTTAATAATTCTTAAATTCGCCTTACGTACGGGAGGAGTACTGACTCGAGGCTTGACTTTTTTTAAGGTTTTTTTAAATAATTTTTCGATCTTTAAGTCGGGTTGAAACAAGAATATCGTGTCAGGATAGATGTGGTGGAACTTTAACATCACGAATGATTCCTTTGCAGTTTTCCACTTTTTTACGTTATTAATGCTTTCACGGCCGGTTTTGATGTTTTACAGGCATTGCTTTTGATGTAAAGCATCGAAACCGGTCGTGAAATAAGTACTTATAAATCAAAAAGTGGAACAATGCGAAAGATTCTTTTTCTCTCGAAGGACTGTAAAACTATTCGCGTATGCTCTCATTATCAGCCTTCTTTGTTAATTGTGATATAGACTTCGTTAGTGGTGAATCGGCCACATTTCCTCGTTCGAGTATATGCATAGGTATAGGCATGTATATGTTTCGCACCGCCTATGCATCTCCAAGATCTCCATCTACTATGGCGATAATTCTATTTCCAGAACTACTTAGTTAGTCCGATGTAAATTATTCGCATAAATTTCCCGCAGCTGCTTCAGCCGTTGGTGCTAACTTTGGCTATCGCTGAGTTGGGGTTCCATAATTGCAGAATGTAACTTGCTGACTCTAGGGTTAACTCCGGAGTGAATCTGAATACCTCTAGAGCGGAACACTACTTAGTCTCAAGTGAATTGAAGCATTTAGTGGAGATGGGAATAATATATGCATAAGCAGGATATCATTTCTTCAATTTTTAATGGTGAATCGGAACGGGAATGATTGTAGGTGAGAGGGTCGAATTGACTTGACTTATGTTTTATTTAGCCTGTCTTGATGTCTGATAGAATTCTCTCTGAATGAAGCAATCATTTTTCACATAGTTGTTTAGGAATCATTTAAGCTGTACCTTTCTGAGACGGGAAAAATGATAGTTCGAGTTATCATTTTCGCCACTCACACAGTCTTTTTCTTGCTCTCTTTTGGAATCATTCGAGACAATGAATTTATACCTTTCACGGTAACGTGTTTTTTTCCCAATATACGTTCAATGACTGACCTCTAGCATTCGACGTTTGCTGCCGTGCGCTCTGATTGGTTGCCTTTCGGGTTCATACAGTTCTACAGAGACGATAAAAAAGGACCTGCTGAAATGATGATATAAGGGATTGGGAGTCACTATTATTTGAGCAATCGAAAAGAAAATAATAATAATTTTGGATATTAATTTTTTCGCTCCAACTTGATCTATCATGGCCGCTGCCCCTGAACTTGCTCATGAAAAATGATCGTTTGATTCAGGCTAAAGATGACTTTGAAGGTATTTCGCTGAGTTGTTCTTAGGAGGATGGGTGGATGGAAACCCGGCGTCGGTGTAAGGCTACTCATAGTGAAAGACCCAAAGGGAACCAGGGGGTATGTGTTTTAAACCGTCTCGATTATCTCGAATAGGTAACTAAGGAGTCACGTGGTACAAACACGGATGGTTCCCAAATTTGATGTGTCAAAACCGCTGATAACAACCTCATTCGTTGTTTTACACTTGTGTTTTATCTCATTTGGGGGCCATATAGTCGAGACAGATTAGAAAAACTCAAGTGGAAATATTGGATAAACTTTTTAAATCCACAATTATTTATTTCACACTACTACTTGAAAACCTCTCCCTCCCCTCCCCCCAACCTCAGCTGTATATAAGTGACAACATTTCTGTAATTTGTACCTGATGACGTTAACCCTCGAAACCATGGTGGTAGTAGTTTGAAAAAGAATTATGGAATTACAAAGTTTATCCAATCAATCATAACGAGTACAAGCAAATTAAATAAAATAAATTATGCTGTGGAATGTACAAAGTTATTTTTATTATTTAATTAGGTATGTAGTGGTTCCACCTAGTGACGCCGAAAAGTCTTGACTTCATCAAGCAAATTCCATAAAGTAACGCCTGAAACCATCAACTTTATCAAGCGGAAACAATTAATGATATTGTAACGAGCGATTCAGACATACTAAAGTAACAAACCACTTGTGTTTGTACCACGTGGCTCCTTGGTTACCTATTCGAGATAATCCCGACGGATTCAAATACACACCCCCCAGGGCTTTTTGTATCAATCTGCTGACATAGTGCTGAACTTGAAATACTATCAACGTCAGCCGTGGTATCCAGGGCGGTAGCACGCCGGGCTCAAGTTCACGGTTTCGAATCCCACCCAGGGCATGAATGTTTTTATTTTGTTTTAGGATTAAGATCTTAGGACGATGAGATAAAAGTTTTAGCTTTTTAGCTTTACCTTCTGCTATTACTTGAGGTGCTTTCCATGCAAAGGTCAAGAGGTGACTGGAAGAAGTTCCACACAAACATGGCCACCGCCCTTGCCCTCAGTAACATGTTGCATTGTCGTTATGCCCAGCAAGCCTGTTGAACATTGCCGTAGATAAATAGGTTTTCTGTACCGGGAATTGAACCACGGATCTTTGGCTTGCGGTCCTAATTCGCAGACCACCAAGATACTCAGGAGTCCTGTCCCATAGGAAATTTTTAGTTGGAGGTTAGTACAGTTGGAGTTATAGGAGCTAGGTCTCATTCGTCTTTACATGCGGCCCAACAAGGTTGGCACACGTAAGGCGGAATTGTGCTTCAAGAAAGCCACCGTCCACGGGGACAAATCATATAAATACAGCAAAGGTCGATAAGTCACCACTGTAAGATTTGATGTTGCCGTTAATCACAGCCGTTATGTTACCGTTATGCAAAAGGTCCGTAGTTTGATTCCCGGTCCAGAATGCCCCTCTCCTTTCAAAAACACCTGGGATGGAAGTCATTACTCTAGCCACCGACCTCCCCACTCGAGTAAGATATCAGGTCGGAATTGTCAAAAATTCTCCCATACTAATCAAATTGCTATCCTATGGGGCGTGTCCCTGAAGAAACCACGGAGTTAGACCGTGAGATGTGGTACCTTTAAAAATGCTACAACTTATGGAGGAATCCATCGAATTTATGGACAAGTAGGGGAGAGATACGTACAAAGTTTTTGTACTTTTGTTTTGAAAGGGAATGTGTAGTCCTCGTCAAATTTTCCAGTCGGTAGGTTTTGAGTTTGAAGGTGTGCAGACAGCTTGTTCATTTTGCACCCATCTGTGAAAATAGCCCAAATTCAACAGTATCGGTGATCACCGCGTATTTTTTCAATCCCTGCCAATATTGTCACTGTCAGTGAAGTCTTTTATAGCGCTTATCGAGCCATCTCAACTAAATCTCGCATAACATCCTAAACGCACACGCACTTAAACTGAGCTAATTTGTCCTGACGGCGAACCGTTAGTAAAATTCTAATACAATTTGTTGACCTTGTTGTGGCATCGTGTGAAATCACGCTCTCAAGTTTAAAGTTGCATTGCATATCTATATCTTTACACAACACACAACAACCATCCAAGCCGCTTATTGATTTATGGATTTGTGTTGTAGTTTTAGTTATTAAGATTTGTTTGGTATACTCAAAATCGTAATATTGACTTTCGCATGGTGTGCCCTCATAGGAGATCCACGGTGGAAGAAGTTTTCCACAAAAAATATAGAGGTATCATCATTGTCTAAGCATTATATTTAGTGCGAGGTAATTAAAAAATGAGCTAATATTTTATTGAAAATGCGAGTTTACTTAGAAAAGAAATCAACGTGGCTGAGGGCTTTTGGACCATCGGAAAATCCCCTGGTAACCCTGTACAGCCACCTGAGCACGTCTCTGTGTCTATCACATTCCGTCTGGATATTCTGAATCAAAGTTTCGTCGTGCGTGCATTAGCGACGTGTCAAGGGGCATAACTCCACCCCCACCACCCCTCTACCCCTTCCTCCCCCTCATTTTGCGGGGTTCAGTCGGCCGGAATGGTGGAATCAGGGTCAGGGGCCTGAATTGACGGCCGCTCAAGGGTGTGGCCCGGCGGACGTTCGCCGGGGTGGAAACTAGCGACGGTTGAAGGGTTGGTTGGTGGAAGTGCGGGCGGTCGGTCCACAGCGACGCCTGGACGGTCGTCGGCGGTTAAGGTCCAGGGGTTTTGCGGACACTTCCCGTGTCGTCCGCCCGAATATTCACGCCGGAGGGAATGGAGGGGATTATTTCCTCGGGTCGGTGCGTCGGGAACGACGCCTGGGCAAAAGGAATCGTCCCGAAGCAGAGGGACGGAGTTACGGGGAAATTGAATCCATTGTCTCCAGTCGGAGGACCGTTATAGGGATTCAACCTTTTGCTGACGATACACAATACAGAATGGTCTTCACACCCTCGCAAACACTGCATGTAGAGGAGTAGTTGCCCAGTTTTAGTCAACCCTTCTCTCTCCTTCAACGATAAGTTGGGTTGATAAGCTCGCTTTCGTCCCTTATGCTGTGTTTCTCTATTGAATAAACGCCCACCATATTAGATTGGGAAATTGCTGCCAAAATACCATTAACATATTCTCAAAGGCAGGCATGTAGCCAGAAATTTGCTTCGGGGGAGGGGGGGAGTAAGTCTAGCGTAGCATAAATCGAAACCAATCCCTCGTTCGGTACATGTTACAAATCTCTTCCCTTAATTTTCAGTGCTTGGTATTTACTTTCACAATACTCATTCCTATCCCTTCTCACTGGTAAATTTCACTGCTTACCATGTTATGAATAAGTTAATTTGACTAGCCTCTGAACAGAATTTCAACGCATATATATCTGATTGAAAAGAACAGTTATTAACCGCAAACATACATCAAACTAGTGACCACGTTTCAAGACACTTAGCACTCGAATGATACGCAGTGTAATCCGGATTATCATGCCCAGTTAAAATCAGAAGCACAAAATTATTGGGAAAAAAATTTCGTTGTGGAGGGGGGAGTGGGGGGGGGGAAGGGGGGAAACTAGCCCCAGAAGCCCCCCCCCCTGGCTGTGTGCCTGCTCAAAGGTATTTGTGTGGTGGGTACCGTAGGTGTTTTGTCCTTTGGCCTTTCTGATAATGAAATTGTAAACAATAAGCGACAGTTATAGGCCTAAATGTACGATTCCTGTATTAAAATCACTATATCATTATTCCAGTATTATTATCGTTGCTACCGATAGGCGTGTATTTACTCAACATCATAATAGATTTCACTATTTTCGCTCAGCGATTCCTAGTTCTCTATCCTGCTTGGCTTCTCCGTATATTTCCATCTCTTATTCACAGGGGCGAGCAATCTGTTATTATGCTCCTTCGAAAACTATGCCGCAAAATAGTCCCACATTTATTCAAATCAAAGTCTTAGCGAAATCTTACTCAACATCTTTATCTGGGTAGTAATAGATTTTTTTTAAATCCGGCTATTAAGATATATCCTACTGTCTATCAACTTTCTCCTCAGGTTAATTTTAAAACAAACACATCACCCGTGTCCGAGGTGGCATTCGAAATCAAGGCTCTTGGTTTGTCAAGTCAGCGTGTTCCCGATCTTTTTATTCTCCACAGTTTTATAAAATACCCGTCTCTCCACTCAAGGCTTCGGAGCTGAATGATTGAGGAAAAGAATCAAATGAAAAGTGGTACATACATTAGATACGTCCCGACTTCCAAAAAGAGCTAGCATACTGTATCAAAAAAATGTGCTTGTTCTCGATGTTGGTCATTAAACCCATTCGCTTTTTGATGATTGTTAGAATAGCTCAGTTGGAAGTTTTAATGTACAAACTGTAGCTTTAAACTTAGAATTTACACAAAAATTTTGTGTAAATTGAAAATCATTCAAGTTATCCCCCATTGAAAACCATTCAAGGCATGTTACCAATACATAATATGTATATTTTTTTCAGGGTAAAATCTTAATCAAATTAGGCCCTTTAAAAAAGCATTTTATTCTCTCACGGGGAGCAGGAGCTCATCGTTTTCTACTCTGCCTTTACTATTAATGAGCACTTTGAATGATCTATTCCCGTGCTACGTAAGTAGTAGAATAGGAGAAGAAATAGAATAGGGCTTCATAATAGCTCACGGACGAATAAAAATAGGAGAATGCCCCCACTAAAACGTACTGCGATCGTAAAAGTTAACTTGTCTGATATTTTATGGGCTCTACCCCTCGCGTCTCTTAGGATTGTGTGCTCTTTGCAAGGGTTTCTTCGAAGGATCCAGGTTTCATTTTTAATTCAGCGTCCCCACCCATCCGGTTATTTCATTGGCCCCCATTAGCCCTCCTCCTCATTGTTATCCTTCGCGTTACACAAAGAGGAACAATGCGGTTTGTTCTCGAAATTATGAAACCAACTTGTATTGGCGCCTCATTAGGCCTTTCAAATTTCATTCACCCTTTCATGAGATTCGTCCAGCTTTTAATTTCCCCTCTCAATAAGGTGATACATAATTTTTTATGCAATTTTTTTTTCTGTCGCGAGGAATTATGGTGTCATCGAAGACCTACATTAGCCGGTGATTCAAAATATATGAAAGTTGGAAGATGATAATGAGTTTTAGTCAATCATTCAGCCCTATAATATAAGGCTTGTTTGCGTTAGTTATTTTCCCAGAAAGTGCCGGCCTGGTAACTCATAGACTTCGCGGGTTCGAATCCCAAGAAGGGCATGAGTGCTGCTTAGGTACGTCTTTTGGATTAAGAATGAAATTTGGTTTGGTTGCGACAGTGCGATATAACCGAAGCAATTGGAGTTCATTAGAGGCCATCCATATTGTTGCGTTTGTGGGTCGATAATCACATTTTTCACGTGAACAATTTTTAGTTATTTATTTGAAGAATTTAATGTTATATAATTATTTCTTCCAACGTGCTTTAGCGGGCATACACTGGTAATCCAAACTTCAATATTCCCTTGCCTTCCGTATTTATTATTCTTTTGCTAAGAGTCTACAAAACTCGACGAGAGAAAGCTAATTGACGATCTGCGCCCGTCACTTGCCAACTTTCGATAACCCTCGTGAACATTCTGTATCACGTTACAATATACTATATCACGCTTATTTTCTGATTTTTTGACCCTCCTTTCCCTCCCTCTATAACGCTTCGTAACATTCTCTAAGACGCCCTAAATTACGTTACGTCATTGAACCCTCTCTCTTTGTGAATGATGAAGCGGACATTTATTAGGAACCCATTACCTCCCTTCCCCATTTCAGTGTTACGTAATTTATGGATGACCCTTTCAAAACATAATGCTATTACTACTAAGTGTCACGAGAAGTTTGGTCGGAGTGGAAGAAAAAAATTCATCTGCTTCTGTTCTCTCGGTCTGTTACAAACAAAAGGAGTTTTATTTAAGAATTGAGCAGCAGGCATCCTTCCCTAAAGATGAAAATAAGTGTGCAATCTCGTGCAATCATTCCTGCTGGTATATTTGCTGTATTTTTGTATGTGTGTACTGACATAATTAAGCATTTCTTACGATTTTAATTGGTTCGTGTGTTAGGAATACGAAAATGGGTAATTGGATTTAAATAATCTGTCCGTTGTTGAATGGTTTTATTTTCATTGGCGAGTCCTTCGACCGTTCTCTTTCGCCAAGTGAGATTTGATTGGGGAAACCAATCGGAATTGTCTCTAGCGCTAAAAAATTCTTCACAATGTGGATATTTTTTCTCGGTGGAATTATTTCGAGCAACGCAGAGCGTGGGAGAGAGATGGAGCCGGATAGATTTTGATGGAAACGATGCAGTACAGGTGCTGACTAATTGGGTCGGCACTCGCGGTTTTCAATTACCGCGGACTTGAAAATCTACAGGCCTACCTATTGGGAGGGTTTAGTTATTCGAAACGCTAGATCATCTACTGAATATTCGTCTGGAGGTCGCCCAGAGAGTTCAATCCGATGAGAATTTCGCTTGCCGACGTCATGCATGTAATTTATTGAAGGACAGAAATGTCAGCGCTCAAGGATGGACGTAATATTTGCGGCTGCAAGTAAGGGAGGTATGTACGACATTAATTGAGTCGGAATTGATGACATAATTGTTCTAAGGTTAACGAGAGGGAGGATCGACAACCATTGTGATCGTTAGTTTTAGGGCGTGTTCACCCGCCTAGGATGAGGACTATGTTTCGCTTTGATTGCCTTCAAGTGTGTTACAAGTTCCGCTGCCTACATGGCTGAGATCTTCGCATTCATCGTTGGATTTGTGCTCTAAAACTGGAAAGCTTCCTTAAAAAAAGGAAAATAACACCAGGAGCATTGTATTTCTTCAAACGATTGGCTGAATTTTGAGGATAATAATACCGTTTCCAACAGGTAATTATTCGAATCAGTCAATTGACTGAATTGATGGAAATTTTTGAGTGAGATATAATACTTATTTCACTTTAGTTCACATTCTTATTGAGCAATCTGGGCCTCGATCATGGATCTTCATAAGGCGTGCGCAAGCGTTATCGTTATTTTTTGATTTAACTTATGTCAGAGAGAACGTGATTTCCGTTCTTCATTTTTCGCACAGCACTTCAAATCGCTTATGACAATCAGTGGAGCGAATTTTATAGTCGGTATTTGTTAACCCTGCGGTACTCTAGGGGTAAGCGTTAACGATAAAGATTGCGATAACGCGGAAGATGCATCCTTGGTTCCACAACAGTTTTGCATAAACTAATTTCCAGCAGATTTAGAAAGATAGTGGTATTTTTGTGTTAAATAAGTTTTCATTCTCCTGTTGACAGTACTCCGTGATAAATCAATATAATCTGCGTTTTCTATTTTTTATTGCCGTAGAGGGATTTATAACGTGTTACTTCTTGTGAAATTAAGCACATTACTTGATCCATGCGACGCCTGAACGTTCTAGCTGATGAAGTCCTTGTTTTTAGTTTTCCTATTGAGAAACCCAATTATATCATAGTTTTTTCATGATTGTTGAAATGATTCAATCACTTCCAGCCAAACTTTAATATGAATTTTACCCATTTGCTATACGATTTTAAAAATATATTTCCAATTTCTAGAACTTGGTATAGGTCATAAATATAAATACTATATAAATTGAAGTTTTCAACATAATGGTCTAACTATACAATATACGAATATTTTCTCCCGTAAAACGCTGATAAAATGTGCGACATTCTGAAGTATGACTCATGTTGTGGCGGAAAAGTTTTTTCCCCAAATTGTATCACGCCATTCCCGTATTCCATGTAATGAAGGAACAGGCAAAATTACGGTCGCATTTTCATCACTAGATCACGCACTTCACGAGATGTAGCTCCAATTGGCTTTTTTTCCTAACAGTGGTTCCTGGTACGCTTTGAACGATGACGAAATACATTTATTGAGTGATCCATGTTGAGTGTTGTTGCTAGAGCACTGGTCTCACACTCCTGGGTTCGAATCCCGGCAGTTAAAGGCATTTTTCATTGATATGCTGGTTTCTATTTTTATTTTGTTCGGAGGGTAAGTTCAGCACTCTACGCGTCGTATGGACCGTAATATCATAGATTCCTGCGGTTAAAAGTTGGCTAATATCTACTTCAGAATTCTCTTCACTCTCCATACGTTCCCAAAAATCCTACCTATTCCCAGTTACACCCATATTACAAACGGCGCGAACGCTCATAGGCGAAAAACAAGTGACCAACTGCATTTATCGAGGTACAGTACACGAGGAGGAGAGATAACAATAAAATTAGTGTAGTAAGTTCTGTCTTATCTCGTGATAAAATATAACCGTCATCCGTATTTCCAACCGATAATTGAAACTGGGATACGAATGGGGGCGTTTACTCGGAACCGAAATCGCAATTTTGCACACATAATCGTGAGATGGAAACGAAAAATGAATTTTAGTGAAAAACATGACCTTCTAACCAAGGCCATTCACTCATAAATCAAAAATTAAAATAAGCAAAAGGTGACGCCCACCGAAGAAGCTGCTTTGAGACCATTGACGTCATTTACATTCCGTCCTTGACTGCTTTTAGGGAAAGGGAAGGGAGTGGAGGGGGGTGTCGGAAGGTCTGCTCGCACAGATCCTGTCGAAACCGCTCCCATTGGCAGAGTCAGCTGTGTGTCCCCCATTGCGATAAGGCTAAGTAGCGTCGCGGGCTCAGTTGTGATTGGACGAAGTGGATGGTGTAAGAGGTCGCATGCACGCCAACTTTTCCGAAAGGGTTAAAAACATCAGTTTTTCGCCACTTATAACTCGAGAACTAACTGGCGGATTGAAAAACAGAAAAGTACGCGTCTTTTTATTTTACTAACTCTATCAGATTCTGCAATAAAAAAGTTGGTAAACGACCCCATTGGACCACATGGGAAACGTAGATGCACTAAGAAACGTAGTGATCACTAAGAGTTCGTAATTTTTCGATTCCGTTCGTATTCCATGGCTCCGAAAAAGATCTGTGGATGTGATCCCTATCATTAGATGCACCGTGGGTATTTTGCTTGTGATAACGATCGCTTCCATCGGCTGTCGCGACCTGCCACGCCTCCGTTGCAGTCATTTGTTCAGAACGAAGAGCGTAATCCTATTCCAAATGATACCCCACTTCCGCTTGCAATGCACACAGGTCTGTCAATGGTTTCGGTCTCAGCCCTGCGGGAACTTGAAAAAATAAAGTTTACGGAATGATGAAAGCGCTTTAACTTTGTTACTAATGAATTTTCAACGTATGTGCGTCATCTTCAGCTACCAGACGAGGACGCATGTGCGTGGAAAACTAGTGTGCTGTATTAATTCGCTTGGTAATTCGTAATTTTGCTTGTGATAACGATCACTTCCATCGGCTGTCGCGACCTAGCAGTGTGTTTATCACTTCATAAGAAATGTGCTGGCCTTCACATCCGAAAATATAGGTAGAAAAACATGTTGTGAAGGTTGATGATTAAAATCTCTGTGGATATTGTGCATAACATCGGGTGACTCCCGTTTTAATTGTTCGCGGCCAGTTCGCAAGATTTAAATTGTTGAGGAAACTCCATCACTTAGTAAGTAACTTCGATAAGTGACAAAAAACCAATTCTCTCATGTATTAATGGCGTTTTAAAACATACTTCTAAAGCTGTTGTCATCATTAGAAATTTTTTTTTCCAGAATTGAAATTGAGAACCTAAATATGCAAATAAATTGAATAGCATATTTTTTTACGATTACTTCTATCAGTCCGAGTAACAGAGTGAATCACCTTTTATCAAACTCATGCATTTTACTCTCAAACATTACATTTTTCTGTTAATAATTCGAGTACTAAAAAGCCGATTGGTGATATCATTTAATAACCATTTTTTTCTCCTCGAAAAATTATCTCTCAAGTACTTAGGCTAATAGCATTGCTCCGTCTTATGCTAAACCTAACCTTAAGCGGAAAACATGAATCCATTCCCGAAGCAGCATTCGAATGTGCGAACTTTGGGTTGCCAGACCGGTCTTTTAACAGACCCGACAACCGACTCGACAAATCGGAAAAGGGAGGAGTGTTCGTTGATGAAGAAGGGATAATTGCGTCACTCATTTCTACCAACGTTTTAAAAAATTGCAATTCGTAAAGGACTGCGTGAGGTTTATTTTTATGCATTAATGTTTAATGGCGTAGGAACATGTGTGAATTGGTCACGTGAGTGGAAACGGTGCGATTAATCCCATCACGCAGCTTCGGGGATCGTAGGATGGCGTGAGTTCCAGGGGCGAAGGGAGGACGGAGCTGGGAATAGTGCCGGTAGAAGCTGTATATTAAGTGGGTAGGGGGAAGGGAGCAAGTGGTTTTTGTTTTGAGTGGATTATTTTTTTATCTCGGAGTAGGAGAGAGACGCGTGTCACGGAAGAGGCGCGAAACGCACGCGGTCGGCTCAAGTGTTGTTGGGCCAACGGGGAGGGGTGCGATTGGTAGGAGCATGGGAAGGGGTGATTCAGGGGCCCTTTTTAACGTCCCCTCCCCACTTATCTTCGGGAATCGTGGCAGGCCAGACAGGCGAGGGTGTGGGAGCGAAAGAAAAGAAGAAAATCTGAATGAATATCTACCGTCCAGTTGTGACCTCACTGAATAAATCAATTTTACTGATTCATAGGCCTCCGACACTTCTGAGATGCGTAGATCACGCAATAAAAAAGGGGCATAGTTTTGTACTAATTAAATTGATGCTATCCATTTGAGCGGAGCTACTAATTGTGTCTTCTCTCACTGGGTGATTTAACCTGGGACTTTTAAACTCTTGCCCCCCATGAGAGGTTTATTGGGGTTGTGTCCGTGAAATTTTATATTTTTATATATTTCATTGTGCTATCTCATCTGCGATTGCATGTCTGTCTCCACACTTAAATTCTTTTTAGACCGGGAGGAATGGTACAAGGAGGAGATTGGAAGTATAAAGGAGAGATACCCAACGTTGAGTTAACCTGCAGTTAACGGAAGTCGCGAAGGAGATCACAGCATAACCGTCCATGCGATAGACAAGGACTGAATTCGAATCATCTGCACAAAATACTCAAGTAGGGGGCGGTTTATCAATGAAAAATGTATGGCATTGACGGGATTTGAACTCGTTACTCTGATTGAGAGCCCAGTGCTCTAACCACAAAACCAACACGACTCCCCCCCTTATGTTTCCCTTGTGAGAGTTGGGATTCTGGCCGGACGTCCTGTGTCTAGGAGAGTCCTCTTCGGACACGCCCAGTAAGAGCCAAGGTGTGTGATTTCCTGAGAACCACATCTATTTGGTAACTTCACCTTGGTTGTAGGTCGCCACTCCTAGTAAAATGAATAGCAACAGAAAATTATAGGACCTACTCATCTAGAGTAGTGCGGTGGTGTTCATCATCATTCTGGGAAACTTTAGGACTTTACATTACAGTTGTTCGAAGACTCTTCCTTCTATTGTCTTGAAGCAATTTAACAGGTTGTCCTCCTGCCATTATGTGTTCCTTACTATAGGGTCGGGAGGCTGTTCTCCTTGGAGGTCACTCAATTACAGTTGGAATGCAGAGGAGTGTGTTAACGAGCGTCATCCCTCCATTTTTCATCCCTCTTGCCTGAAACCTAATACCTCTTGATTGCGAATCCGTCTGGAAACAAAATATTTCGATAATACTTTTGAAATGCATGGGAAGAATATTTCTGTGACTCTCTCTAGTGATAATTATTTCTCTATTGTTTCTTCGATTTTAAATTCAAGAAAGGTTATCAGCGAAATCAACGTTTTACAGGGTGGCGATCGTCAGGGAAAACCGGGAAAACCTGGAATTGTCAGGGAATTTTGCATTTCTGGAGAAGTGAGGGAAAAGTCAGGGAATTATCGTGACAGTCAGGGAGAAAAATCTAAATTCTCGTTGTTTTTCTACCATTACGTTTATCGGCCAGTCATTCCCGCCCTTTATTTCACCAACGAAAACTAATAACCGTCGCTGACGTGCATGGAATAAGCCCCATCAATTTGTGGAACATTCAGTTGTGTCTCTTATTTACGTAGTTGTGAATCAGACGTACAATGTATCCCTTGTGTACATACTTAATGCGATATTTGCCTAGTATGTTAAAATTCATGATCACATGTATTCAGCTCATCACAAGGAATCCGAGGCTATGTTGTTTGGAAAATTTTACCTCTCGTTTTTTTAACTTCTGAGACTCAGATCTAGAGGCTGTTGGAGCACAATAGCTCGTAGTAAATACGAGCTTGCAGTTATAAAAATGCGATACGATGATTATTAAAATGGTAATACAAGTATGATCACTCGTGTAAACAAAATATTACGTAAGATCATCTTCGATTCCCATACCCTCATTCGTGAGTCAGTAAGAAGAGTAATTCTTCCCTCTCCACCTTTCGCGCTCGACGTAATTATTGAATGGTCCCCTTAGCTCCCTCTCTAAGCATTTTAGTCATGTCACAAACCACCTCAAATATGATATTCCTGAATACGATGCTGCCGTTGCTGATTGCCTCGTTCGCAGTGGCGCGATTACGTTTTGTTTGATTATACAAATATTTGTACATTTTTAGTTCCCTCTCACAATCTAGGGGTTATAACCACGTTAATCAATTTTTTATTCGCTTCTGAATTTCACTCGTGCCATCCGAGTTTGATCCAGTCCAACAACTTGGCTTTGGTTTGTATTTTTCGCGCACCTTAGTGATACCTGTACCGGAGTCCGCCAGTAAATCGGCCATTAACTTTCTCTTCGATGCCTTTTTAGTAATCCTCAACTTCCCAGAACTACCGCGACACGCTACTTCTTTCTTGAAGGATCAGACATCGTCATTGTAATTTTACCGAAGGAAACATATACGGCCCCGGAAATACGATACACGTCCGCGGAATGTGTATGAAAAGTGCGTATAGTTTGCAGAAGGGTTTAACTTATGAGGTTTAATATACTTTTTCATTGGGGTATACTTGTAGCATTTAATGTATTGATTTCAGCTTTTAACATTTTGTCAGTTTTGACGGAAATTTAATTCAGCAGAAATAAAATATTCAGATAATAGGAGCCCTTATGGCGATCGGTCAGGGAAATTTGTGAGTCCGTCAGGGAAAAGTCAGGGAATAGTCAGGGAATTTGAAAATTGGGTCTCAGTAGCCACCCTGGTTTTAGATGTTATCCGACTGGGAGCATTCTCTGAAGAAATTGAATAAGTGTTTTCTTTTCTTCTCTGCTCTAGTTAATGGCCTAAGGAGGTTGGAACCTGTTGAGTGGTCTATAATAATAATTGTGTAAAATACAACAAAGTTTAATTGTGACTGCAATTTCTACGAATAATTCTTGTTGAGTTTATGGTAGGATATTTAGTGTTAGAGTCATTTGTCGCGTAATTTTTCAGTTCGGAAAAAAGTGAATTGAAGAAAAAATGAGGAAATTAAGACTTGTTAGTTTAATTGTTAGTGAATTCTTTCTCGCTTTGAGCCATGAAAATATGTATTGAAAGCTTGTGAGGTACTTTATCCATACCTTAAGTTGCTCTAAAATATAATTCACGAGGTGTCCGATTCCCTGTTATATCCGATGCCATACTACGCTAGCAATAGAGGAAAAAATATTTTATCTTAATCAACTTAATTTGAATGTCAGGGTAGTAGGTTTTTTCATTCACCTCCGTTCGGACCTTATACCAGAGTTACACCTTTTTGATGGAACGTGAGAATTGCATGCATACAATGCAATATAAATACGTGGAAAAGCTTTGCAAAATCCTCTTTTGGTGTTTTTAGGGCATGGTATACTAGTCGCGGTGGCGTTTTCGCTATAACTTGGCTGATTTCGTTTTTAATGTCTTTATCGGAGGAGAATCACTCGTCTGTAGTTCCAGAAAGATTCGTTTCCTTATCGGGAAGCAACAATAAGCGATGCATTGCCTGCTTGTGAGATAGGTACTCAACGCCAACCTTCGTAGTGACGCATAAAATAAGTCCCCCGAGTCAGCTAATTGACACCCGGAAAATCGAAAAATAGCATCACAAACTCAAATTTAACGTTTTAATTATCCAGGTTACCTAATTTTACGACCGCCGTTAAGCTTCAGGTTACTAGACACGCTGAGATCTATGAAGCCGGTAAGGGCGACAATTAATGTTTGTCGGCTGGTGACAAAAGCTACAAAACTTGACTGTAAAAACGAGAACATTAAAAATTATGCAAAAAAAAGGTTATTGAAGTGCATGAGAGGGAGAATGGCTTTGTAGCAACTATTCTTTGCTTTTCATCCCTCAATCTCTATTTCTCTCTTCAAGTCGGAATATTTGCTACCACTCCTCATTATTTGTTAGTATTTGGGGAAGGCAAGGAAATGTCATTTGCGCCATTCAAAATAAATCAACAGTGTCAGGCGAGATTTGGTGGAACAGCATCTTAAATAAATGAAGTACAAAACCTTCTTAAGATGTGGTATTGTCCACAATTTAATGCAAAATTAGACTACACGTGTTTCAACGCTAACGCAATTGGATGTGGGGAGAAATTTATGAGGGAGGAGGGAAAGGCGTTCGTTGGCATTAATCTGTTTTTAAGTAAAGGCGCCTAGGGGACCACGGTTAGCATCTCATCCGACGGACGAAGCAGTGTACTAGAGGTGTTCTCCACCAAGCACCCAAGTAGGGATTTGTATTCCAATTAAAAGAGTCGCCTAAGCCGGGAACCGAACCCGGGCCCTCGGGATGGGATGCCAGTATTCTAGCCACCAAACCAGCCCGATTTACACCTCTTGGTAACATCCTTTATCGCGATTTAATAATCAGTTAATTAGGGACTATAGAACACTGAACGTTTTTATCAAAGACGGAATGCTGAGCAAGCGATGAGGATGCCGGTCAAGAAAAGTTTAGGGCAGGCTGAAGAGACGTGAGAAATGTGGTGTTATGAGAAGAAATGTAATGCTGGGAAGGAGTCTTTTAAAAGCAAGTTCGAAGAAGAACATGGGGACCGTCGATACCTACCCAAACCGGAAGAAAACTATCGATTCGAAATCCATTTAAACTTTGACTTTTCCCCATGCTAAGTCTAGAATTGTGGTTGTCCTCCCTTGACCCTATCCGCTCATTTTTTTTCATTCTTCTCCGCACAAGCATCTCAAAGACTTTTCCTCCAAATAAAACTGGAGAGAATTTTCCTTCTGGATCGAGGAACGCCACGCTCCACGTTCCGGATTTCACCGGTCCGATTCGTCCACTTGGTTTACGTTCCCTCTCCGTGACTGATCCTCTCCCTCCCTTTCGTGAATGCTCTCTCTATCTCTCGCTACCTCTTTCCGTCGTGGAGTTTTGCCTTTCCCTCACTCCCACTCAATCCCTGCGCGCGCGCGTAATGCGACGGCCGAGCGCGCGCCGTATTCTTTCCGTTCGCACGCAACCAGGCGAGGGAAGCGGGTCGTGTGTTTGCGTGGGGTTGTTTGAGGGGCTAATTGAAGCTCGATCGCGCGCCTGGGCGGTGGCTGTGGTTGCGGTCGTAGTGACTATGCTCTTTCCCCTCCCCCACCGACAAAACCGCGATCCTCAGCAGGGAATCACGCTCTTCACTCTCGTGGGGGAGGGTGGGAAAGGCGGGTAAGGGTAACATGACTCCGGGGGAAGAGGGTTGGGTGAGCTGACTGTTTGCTGTCTTGACGGTGGGAACAGAGAGAGATCGAGAAAATTTATTACTATCATTATTTTTTTTCTGAGCCCTTGCTCTTTTATTTTTTTCTCTCTTTCTCTTTCTCTCTTGAATCCTGGTGCGCGGAAAACACTATAAACGGGAGAAGGGACGTGAAAAAAATAACAAGGTCAGGAGAGGCGCGCGCGTGCGCTTTCTTGCGTCATTTTTTTTTTAACTCCCCCAATGTCTCGTTCCCTCTCTTCGTTCGTGTGGCTAATTCAATTTCTCTCGCTTGGCGGCGCGACAATCTGTTGTCCGCGGCGTTCCTCTCCAACGGGGGAAGGCGAGGCTGGACTTAAGCGCTTGTTGTTTTTGGAGATTCGGATCGCTAATGAATTTTTCGGAATCGTCGCTGATTAAAAGAAAGAAAAGAAAAAAAAAGAAAAACGACCCTTTTTTTCTCTTTTTCTTTCCTTCCCACTGTCGAGTCGCCTCTGGTTGGCTTTCCTCTCCTTTTTTTTGACGAGTGGTCGTTAAGCAGGTGCGATATTCCCTGGGCAGTAAAAAGTCAAAATGTCTCATTTTTTATGGGAACGCCCTCCAAGATCTTAATGCGAAATGGAAGTTATAAAACATACAGGAGTTTGATGTTGAAAAAAGAATGGTCTTTTATTTTGTGAGTGTCGTGAATGGTTTTGACAGACAATGCCGTAAATTGTCATTTTTTTGATGGACCGACAAAAATAATGCTGGTACTTAATTACGGGATTCAAAGGTTGAGGTTCATACTAATACTTTTACTTCAAAGTGTGTTGTTCCATGTGTGAGGGGAATTGTTCCATCGTTGAATTCTGATCGGATGCCATTAAGAGTATCTGCAAGTCTAGGGACAGTCACTCCTTCGGAAAAAAGGAATTTCTCCTCTTCACTATTTCCTTGCGTCCGAAAGTACAACACTTTCAGTGGTTTAAAATAACTCAAGGTTATTAATGTGATTCTCTGTGGAAATAACGTTAATGCTTATTTCTGTTCAGCTCCAACGAAGATATTATTATTAGTTTAGGTAAAATAATTGAGTTACAGAGCTATAAAATTGCCTCGCCACTCAAACAGTAATAATATCACGTGGTAGGAAAAAACCATGAATCCGACCTCTTTTTTTTAATTTTATCTATGTCTGTCTTCTTTCGTCTGTCATTCCACTATTTTGCCCATTAATGTAACATCTGTTTATCTTCCTTAGATGTGGCAAAATCCACAAGTAGGCATAATTTTCTGGACCTAATTCATGTGTTTTGTGACACCGTAATGTAATCTTTCTATGATAGTTTTCAAGATAGATATACTTTATTTCTTTATATGAGTTGCATGGCAGATAATGCATCCCTGCTTAAATTATTTCATGTGATGATTTTCATGGTGTGGCTAGTAATGAAGAGAAATATTTAGTCAGTTGGCGAGGATAAGGCCTGTTACCGGATGGATGTTCAATTTTGAATGTACATGCAATGAAAAGGTTTTCACAGAGTTGAAATCATCCACCTTTACTGGAATCTCGATCGAGGTGAATCTTTTTTCTCTATGGAAATCTTGCTGATTTGCATATTAGCGGGTTAATAATGTTAAGGTTTTTCGCGGCTAGTTTTCAATCCTTGTATTTTGAATGCTATTTATAACTTCGTTCACGAAGTGAGCAAGTGCCCTGGGCGGGGGGTGGAGAGGACGGTAACGTCCTATCCCGCCCAGGTAAAATAAAACTCACGTATCAAGTATCAAGTGTGCTCTCAAGTTATCTCTTCCCTCTTGTCGTACTCATGATGGCAAGTATTATTGCTTAATATTCCTTTTCAAATTGATTCAGTCTGAATTCGAATCGAATTTGGTCTCACTAGAACGCGAGTGGTCTTCCTAATATTTACCGCTGTGAGTTAGCTCTTTCGCTCGTTGTCTAAATATGACGTCATGCCATGTTAGCGGCTTAATTTTTTTTTTTTTTTTTTTTTAGCTTTAGGTCATGGCGCTTCAGATGAGTTCACATTCTATTCCTCCTTCAATTTACAAAATTCTCACAATTCACGGACCGTGGAGTGATAACGATCACTTGCGGTTTTCCGCTGTAAATTTGTTGAAAACAATAATTTCTTTTTATTATCCCTGATTTTTGTTTTAAATCATCCCTGATTGTGGGATGGCATCGAGAAAATTCATCCTTGCCGGAAAAATGGTCGGTTAATTAGGTTCTTCGTTCGGTAAACGAAGTGTGAAGTTAAGTTCCTTCCGCGGCAGCCAGGTTGAATGAGCGACGTCTTGGCAACCCAAAGGACGAGGGTTCGATTCCCGCATTGAGCACTGATGTTATAGCTATCTTAGGATTATGGTAGACCAAGGATTGTTAAACTGCAGCTCGCGAGCCATTTGTGGCTCCTTAACACAAAAAAATTCTCAGAAAACGAAATTCCGTTCACGATGATAAAAACCAATGAGAACAATTTTTTAAAGATGGATTTTTGATTGATGATGGAGGTTTAATATACTACTATATGTTATGATGTTCCGTCTCATTTCCATTCTTTGTTGGTGCCAGGTGTGATCCGCACTTAATGGATTTCTATGCTTCAATGACGGGATTGGAAGGGTATGGGGGAAGGATGGAGAGAAACCCGGCGTAGATATTATTACCTGCTATAAATGAAAGTCGCCAAATGGACAACAACTTATTCTCTAGTCCGACGGTTGGAGTTCTAATCTTGAACGCTATCTGCAAGTCATCCAATAATGCATTCTTATTAAAGTTCTCCCAGGGTCCAAAGTTGGTATCTAATGGCAGCTTGTATTGCTGCTAATGCTCTCAAAATCACTAAACATTTTGCCATCATCATCATTTTTCAAGTCTGGTCCACATTTAAAGGCACATCAGACTGGGAGGAAAGGTACGAGGATGGGAATAGAAGAGTAAGAAGTAAGGGTGGAGAGAAACCCAGCATCGGCATTAGCCTGTTCTTAGCGAAAAGTGACAAGGGGAGCACAGCTTAACATCCCATCCGACGGACGGAGTACTGTACTTGATTGGTCTCCGCACATCTCTCAACTAGGGGCCGATTTTTCTGTTGAAAAATATATGCCACTTCCGGGTTTCGAACTTGGTCGTCGGGATGGTAGGCCAGTAATGCAGCCACCAAAACAACCCCTAAAGTTTCTTCATAAAATATATATTTATGGCTTTCAAATAATTTTTAAATTGTCATGTGGGGCAGACAGGTCGCCAAAAGCTTTCCCGACCTCTACATTATTTGGCACAGTATAATATGTAAATTAGAGGGGTGGGCGAGGGCCTTCTGCATTCCCCCTCGCACTTATTGTTAGACCTCTTTAGATCCATTGTGTTTACCCACATTTAACCTGCCCGCCACTCGGAGACAGGGGACAAGAGCACCGTGGTAGAGGTATGGAGGGCCCATCCATCCTCTGTCCGGCAAGGCACCCATCCAACCTCTGTCCGGACTCTACGTTGATTAACTTCGGTGATCTAACGTAACCGGTGTATCAACGTGGCAGGCCCTTGCCCTTTGGTACAGTATAGTCTTGGAAATTTAGGAACCTCAATGTCTAAGGACCGTTTTACACGGTACATTTTTTTGCACAATTTCTTGTGCAAACGCTTGTATGAGAAAATTGTACCATGCAAAGCGGCAAATTGTGTGAACGCTTGTGCGAATTTCTGAATGGCTGAACGGAAAATAGAACCTGTTCTAATTCCACTCAGACAAACATACAATTTCGGTTTCATACATTCGTTTGTACAATAAATTGTACCGTGTAAAACGGCCTTAATGATACTGCCACTACCGATTCGGTTTGATCGCATTTTGAGGAGACGGACCTTTACCGCGCACTGAATCATTCAATACCTCCGCCACCTCGCGGTGCTGACGTGAACTACGAGCAGTGCGGTCGCTTTTCCCACGCCGCCGCGCCGGTGGTGACGGTGTGGCAGGCGGAGCGGTCGGCGGTGGGCGTCGGATCTCGTCAAGCAGGTATCCCACACACTCACGCTCTCTTCCTTTCTCCTGTGGCAGTCCTGCCGCTCACATTAAGCACTGGATATAATGCGATTGAGGGGTTTTTCCATGGAAACAAGCATTACTTGGCCGCCCGAGTCTGTCTCTTGGTGGAGAGGACTTTTTTTTTTGAGTCGCCTTTGCCGAGGTATTTTTTATGGGGGAGAGTCAACATGAATCTTCCTTTCGTATTGCTTCGGAAGAGATACTTTTCGATAACGAGCGCAGGTCGGTGAAATCACGTGGAAGAATTTGATTGCCGTACTATTTGGTCGGGAAGAAAATGGATGTTTACGTCGGATTCCCGTTTAAAATTTTCTGGGCCGCCCGAAGTGGTTGGTTTCCCTGTGTGCCGGCGCAGAAGCAGAGGTGGGAGATTCCATTGTCGAGCGACCCGAGCATTTTGCTTTAAATTGCAGGAGCCATGCCTTGAATACCAGTCCCCCAATCAGTGTTCCTTTGCGCATGACGCCAATCAGATGCCAGAAATTAGAGATTAGAGAAAATTACGACTTAATCACTTAATTATTTTAATAGAGAGACGATCCACAACTGTCAAAACTATAACTTCCTCTCTTTTTTAACTTAAACTTTCCTCCATTTTGAAGCATGGGGAGTTAACTTAAGGTATTAATTAGACTAGATGTAGTGCTGTATAGCCAAAGATTTGTCCCCATTCATTTTTATATTAACATCGATATTATGTTCGACGTATAGATCCCCGTTTAAATTAGATGATGATAATACAGAAAGAAAAAAACACGAGCCAAATCCACAAAAATAAACTACTACGACCCGGGTTTCACTGTATTACAGCATCGTCAGGTAGATGATGATGTTTAATTTTCATTCGGGAAAGTTAGTATTGAAAACAATGATACTCGATCTAACTCGAAACTATCAAATGCTTATTTTAACGATAGTTATGAGGGAATATTTTCCACTTCAGTCTGGTCCTTAATTTCTTAAGAAAAACAGTGGCGAGAAAAGTTAATTTTTTCGAAGCATCCTCGTAGATGTACCTCAGCGACCTAGGCTGTCGTTTCCGTAACATACGAGGTTTTGGGTGCTTCAAACCGAGTCCCACACAATCATTGTTTGTTTAGGATTCACTCGGTCATCAGGAACCCACGTGTAAGTGGATCTCTGACTGCTTCCTTGCCGTAAAGTTGAATTCGAAATAGGTCTAGCCGAACGCGTTCTTTGATCGATCGCAATGCTCCCAAATTGATCTGTAGCAAGACATTTTCATGGTCATGTGTCTGTTATTTGTTGTTACGGTATACATTCGGGTGGTCAATGTTTTCTCAGTCATGAAAGTGATAATATTTTAGAGTCATCATATCAAACCGTGTATTTAGTATGACGTGTACACCCTCACTCAGTGATTCAACCCGAAGGTTGGTTTTGATTGGTGAGAGTAGAGCTCACCCCGTACTAAGCCAATGGAAGCCGTGTGAAATTCACACATTCAGGGTATGGGAGCCAGTTCCTTTCCCTGGGCCATCTACGTTTTCCTACGAAGTTCTGACGAAAATCGAATGGCAAGGATTTTAGATGGGGGTGTTCAGAAAGGCTCGTGCCCGGGATTTGAACCCGGGACCCTCCGGTTAGTAGAAAAGTGCTCTACCCACTAGGCCACCACGACCACCATGATGTGTATTTAGTGGCAAGTGTATAATTTATTATCATATTATTCTTCCCCCATTTTGAGCTTAGGAAATTACTTACTGATAATAACAAATAATATGTGGTTGTTTGAAATTTTCTTTTACAACTTTTGCAATACATTTTTAATAGCGTTTTATTGAACATATTTCCCTGGAATATAATTTATGTTTACTTTTATTTTAATTTCAATGGTTTGTTTACATGGTAGCTTTTTAAAAAAAATTGATTCTCCAAAAATTAACTGTGGATACTGTATGGCATGGGGAACAAATGCATGAGGAAGAGAGCTGGTCTTTTAGTTGAAATTATGCGAGGTTAAGTGTTCGGGACTAAAAAAAACATTATGTGAAACATGGGGTGATCATGCTACATGGGAATTTTCCGGACCATTTTGAAAATATTTGCCCTCGTATAACCCGCCTTTTATACGTTCCAATTACTTACTGTAGTTTTCTTAAATTCTTCAGCTCTTTACCAAAGCCTGGAATGCGATTCGAAGAATTGTGTGTAATGATAAGCTTTTAAATAATAGAACCAACATCGGCGTTCTATTTGTGAAATTTTTACACCATCGAACACAATAACTAAATTTTGTAATGTTCCACAAAACCTTTAATATCTCCCAAATAGTTTCAACATATACGTGTCATTCTAAAAGGACTGAATGAGTGTGTTGAAACAGGTTGGGATACATTAAAAGTTTAAAGGATCATTACAAAGTTTAGTTATTATTTTATAGCTATGATATTTTTCATTGGACTGCTATGATTATATCCTCAGCTCCAAATATTTAGGTCGTGGACTAATTCAGTAAGAGATACTATTCGTATCAAATTGAAAATGATAGTCTAGTCTCAAAAGCTTGCTAGTCTCTTGATCGTGTTATTAATTTATGGCGCTGCGTAATTGATTTGTTGAAGCTTGTGTTCTACTCCGTGTTTAAGAGCAGGTGTCCCGGCGCCTCATACATTGATTACGTGATTAGATTGTGAACAGGTGACCTCTTTGCGATGTACACATATTTTATATGCGTCTACTAGCAGTAGTTAACTTTAACGGTTGTATACCTCTCTCTTTCAGGTATTAGATTCATAGCTTGGTGTCTTATCCAGCCGTGTTTATCCCAAATTCCCTATTAGTATTCCGTGATTGTGTGCATTAAAAATGTTATGCATGACGAAGCATGCATAGTTATCATTAACTTTAGTAGCATTTCATTTGGATGTGATAAGAAATTTTCTTACTCCTAGCCGTGATCTTCACATTTTATTGTATTAATCGATTGCTTTTCAAATAATATTTTTCATATTTTTTCATAGGTGTGGTAGTCGGTAGTCTAGTGGTTAGAAATAGGCTATTTATTTGAAGTCCTGAGTTAAAATCCTGTATCCACCGGGCGCCCCCAGCTAAACCCAAGCTGACTTCTTGGTACCAAATATATCTGGGAATACATAGGCGGTAAAGGAAAAGGAACTGGCCCCCATTTTTTCAATCCAAAATTTTCATTTCATTCCGTCACGTGCTCTAAAAAGGGTATTAATAGCATATTGTATTCCATGGTGGAAAAGAAACAAACATTTTTATTCACGACCCGGGTTTCGACAGTTTATGTCATCTTCAGGTGCAAACTTTTAGTGAAATTTGCAATGTTTGTTCCTTTTCCACCGTGGAGAAATTTCACATAGTTACTACTGACACCGTACGATTTGATGTTGTTTTCCAGTATTAATTTCCGTGATACGGATGGCACACGTTGAACAGGTATCGGCGTTTTGCCACTGACGGAACATACTCCTTGGCGAATTCGCGAAAGCCATTTTAGATGGGCTGGACTTCAACTGCGGATAATACCCTTAAGCGAGAGCGTAAATTAAGGACGAGCAACATCAAAAGGGGATGTGTTTTTAGGTGCGTGAAGGGGCAAAGTGGTGGTGAAGGTCCGTGCCTTGTTACCCGCTCCTCGTTGAGACAAAAGTGTTGTTAGTCAAAACAGGACGTGGGAGAGTATAAGCAAACCTCGGCCTCGTCACCTTCGCTAGCTAACTTGACACGTGCGCTCCTCCCCCTTGCTCTCCTCGGCAGCTCAAAAACCATCCACCGCCCGACGCGGGACGTCTAATTCAATTCTCTCCACACCCCACCTTTTTCTCCTCCCTTGCCTCTTCGCAAAAGCCTCTCTCGCTCATTCGCACCTCTTTTCTACGGGCCTATTGGCCTCAGCTGTCTGTGAGTGTTGGAAAGGTGTGTGGCAGGGAGTAAGGGCGTGTCTCGTCTGCTCCGAAGGGCTCTCGACAAAAGAGAAAGAGATGGAGATTTTTTTAGGATGCCGGAGAGCGACTTCGTGAGTCGAAGCTGATGGGAAAAACTCTTCTTGGTAAAAAGGAGGAGTTTTTCCCATCCGCTCTCGTTGTTGTCGAGGTTAAACCTACGATATGTGAATGAAAGACTTTTTAAGACGTAGATTATTCTTTTATCAGCCATGGAGTATGTACAAACAGTAATGCCCCGGCTAACGAAGATAATTCATTATTGAATCTTTGTCGATATCTTTGTCAGCAGAAACGTGACTGCTCGTAGGTTTCTTTAGAAAATAATTTAATTCTTTCCAGTTGCTGCCCACAATTTAAAGTCAAGTTTCATCAAATGCATATTAATAAGCTCACCAAAGATTGAGATGATCAGCTACCCAATTGGGCGGAGAAGAATGAAAATAAGGAAGAAAAACTGGCGATATTTGCTGTATAATAGTAAAACTAGGTGGGCTATTCCCCCCTTTCTTCCTATCGTTAAGAAACTAGTACGTTTTTAGAAGGAGATTTCTGAATACAGCTATTTCACCGGTTGGCGCGAAAGTGGAAAATGAGAATTTTCCTTCAATCATTCACTGCAATTAATCCTTAAATTTCTCATGCGAGTGAAAGCGATAAATTCTCATGACTTCTTGAGAATAAGTGGTCGATTTTGAGAGATTAAAGGGAACTGTACGCTTTAGATCATTAAAGTAAAGCCGTTGCCCATAAAAAGGTTGGCATATCCAACGTAGTCTCTTAAAGTAGTAATGAATTAGCTAATCTTAGTTTTTTTGTAAAAGAAGAAATAACTTTTTATGGAAAGATGGGAATGAAATCATGTTAAAACGATTGGTACATTTTTATTTACAATTTTGGGCGAGTAATGGTTGGTTTTAGCGAAGCCTTAAAGTTTTGGTGACATTTATTTCCTTCACGTCTAGGATAGGATCAATCTTTAATATGTACTCCTACGATTATTGAGTAATTTTTTGTAAATTAATACTGCAGTTATGCTACTAATGTAGCCTATTTAATTTCTCGAAGACCTATGGCATCAATTTTTTCTAAAATATTATGCCGAATACACAAACTTGTATTTTCGCTAAAACAATAAAACCTGCCAGCCAATCACTATCTCTTTGACTCCTCCTTTATCATAATCCGTACACAAACTTTCGCGTATTTTCGCTCAAATAATAAAACCTGCCAGCCAATCACTATCTCTTTGACTCCTCCTTTATCATAACCGGTATATATCCGAGCGGCGATTTAAGCCGAGGCGCAGCGCTCCCCTAAGGAGGGAGAACAACAATGATAGAGAGAGAGGTAGAGGCGCCGCGGCGATGCCTTTTCGTGTCGCTCGTCTCCAGCGAGTGAGAGAGGGGCCGGGAAGACGCCCATCAAAGACGCCCCCGCGCCACCTCGAGTTCCCTTCGCGTCTCCGCCCTCCCTCTTCCTTTTGAACCTGTTTTGGCGTGTCGGAGGAAAAGGGAGAGAGAGAAGGGGTCCCGGGAGAAGAAAGGGTTGCGAGGTCTCTATGGATGTTGTGGGAGTGTACGTTGTGGGGGGAGGGGATTCCGAGACGCCTCCCGGCTTTCGAGGAAGTGGGTCGTCGTCGCCGTCGGGGCGGCGGCGGAATTTTTCGGGCTCGGGTTTTGATAAGTCCGGGACGCCCCGCGGAGGATTGGTGACGTAATGACGTCGGGAGAAATATCGATCCGTCCACGGGTGCGGCACGTCACGGCAGGGAAGGGGCGTGATTCGAACCCCGAGATCCACCGTGACGTAAGTGTTTCGTATCGGAGTCGATCAATCACTATCGGATGGAAAGTAGAGCGGTCAGGAGCCGGACAGAAGTTTTCAAATGTTTTTGTGCTGGACATTTTTTTATTAGGGATTTCCACTCGCAGCAGTTTCCCTCACCAAACCACTCTAGTCCATCTCCCCAAATCCAAAGTCCTTCGCATGGACACCGCAAATCCATTGCTCAATTCTTCCTCTCCACCTGTCTCTATCCATTACATCTTGCGCATTCAATCCTCTTCTATCCATGTCTTTCTTCGTTCCATCCAAACAAGTCTTCTTTAGCCTTCCTCTTCTCGTTCTACCGTCCAGTATCCACTGTAATGTGTCCTTTGGGATTCGTTCTTCACTTATCCTATGAGTATACTTATATCCTCGCATTTTTCTTTCTCCTGAGGTCTCTGTTTTACCTTTCTTTACACCTATAATGGCTCTTATGACCGTATTTCTAACTTTTTCCCTTCTTGATTTCCTTGCAGATTTTAGTCAGAAGTCATTTCTACGGCTCGTAGTTTATCTTTTTCTCTCTTATGTAACGTAAATCATGTGCCATTGGTTCTCTTTAGTATTTTTATGTGAGATAGAATATTAATTATTAATTTTTATTTTCTACATATAGGAGTATGAATTTCACGAATCATTTCTTGTCAGCTATTCTGCTCTTCGGTTGTCCATTGTGTTTTGTGTTCACGGCAACCAACCTCCCATCCCTTATGGCCATTTAGCTCCACCATATTCCTAACTTTTTCTTCTATTAAATTTTTTTTTGTGTAAATTGCTCTTCCGTGGGCTAATGCGTGGGCAAGAACACTTGAAAACGTAAAGCGTAACTAATCGCATGAACCTTGGCGAGTTTTAATGCATTTGCAGCATGGTTGACGCGCGCATGCATCTTTGCAGGCAGACAATAAATGCCGTTGTCCCCGCTTGCCCTCTGTACCAGGTCTGGAACGGAACGGGAATGTGTCTTATACATTCGCCTAACCCAAGCCGTCGCGGTAAAATTCGCGATGCATTTAGAAACATCACTTTTTCGTCTTTCTTTTCATAAAATTTTATTACCTTCTCCCTATTTGTCGAACGGCTGTCGGTCTTTCGTCATTCTCACGGCATTACTCTAGAAGTCGATCCCAAGAGCTTTGTTGCATTAGTGGTATCAAGTCTTTCCCACATTTACTAATAATAGCCTCAAACCGGAAGGAGAAATATAAGGAAGGGATCAAAGAGAACGTATAAGGTCTTATGGAGATTAAACTGTTCTCATTGAAAGTTGCTAAGGGTCCATAGCTTTACGTCTCATCGGACGTACAGAGTAGGTACTGAACTCGAATGGTCTTTATCACCTGCTCCTTTATCCTCTACTTTATCCTAGTGCTCTCAATCAACTTCTTTTTCTTTCCATCATCCCTAGTACTTCCTTGTTTGTCTTCCTCTCAACCCTCCTTGCCTTCTTCACACACACACTTCCTATTAGTTCTTTTTTCCCATATTTCCATTAGTTCCCATTGGTTCGTCATCCCCATGTTTCAGTTATTCTCCTTCTTCAGCTCCGCATGCCTCTTACCTTCCTTGATTCTATTCTCCTTCCTCTACCTCACTTGCGCCAGGCCCACCCCTCTTTCTCTTCCTTCAAAACACCTTCCCTCTTATCACCTGTTCCATCCAATCCCTTCGTCTTCCCCTAAAATCCTTAATCAACTTACTTTCCTCCCCTAATGTCTTTAGCACTTTCTCATTCATCCTCCTTTCCAACCATCTAGACGTCTCTGTTTTTCTCTATAGCCACATTTCGAAAGCTTAGTGTATGTTTTGGCGCCATGCAGTGCCCTACTTCACGTTAGACTTTTTACTAGTGTTAATGATCTGTTCCTTCTGACCGACCCTCTTATTAGCTCTCTTCCTCGGATAAACTCCACTTTTGCCAGCATGCTTATACTTGGAACTTTGCTCCTACTATAGAGAAGCGATAAAAATATTATTTTCTGCAAACATCAAGCACTAATTTGAATTTTAGTTTATTTAAAAATTGAGGGTGGGTGGTGGGAATATATATCGTATCTATTAATATAATAGCTTACTACCTACTATTCTGTTATTCTCCAATATGTTCACGTTTTGAGTGTGAGTTTCAATACAATAAACTAGTAGTAAATAAATTCTCTTAAAACAGTTGCAATTATAATGGAGATCGGGATACTGTGATGGATAGAGTTCTGGTCTCCCATCCAGGGTGCCCGCGTTTGAGTCCTGGTAGTGGCGTACGTTTTTCATACTAGGTATTCTGGTCCCTGTATGAGTTCCTTGTGGAGAGCAGTTCGACTTCAGTACACTGTGGAAAATTCTGTAGTTATAATTTCTTCTTATCGTCAGTCGTGTTAAGTCTTATAAAATCCGAGGATTCTCGTGAAATCGAGTGGAATTTGCGCTTACTGAAGTAATACATGGGCAATCTTCCACAGAATAATTTAATCTAATAATTTATTTTGTGGAAAATTGCACGTGTATTAATTCAGCGTGTGTAGTTTGTTCTGTAACACGTCGAGAGTTTGCCATCTCCTGGAGCGTCCCTCCATCCCTTCCTGTTCTCCCCCCCTCCCCCAAACTCGAACGCTATTGTCGGCGACGTTTCGCTGGGAGCGGAAGGGGTCCGCTTGCTGAATTCGCCGTCTCCCTCCTCCGCCCTGCTTATTTGCCGCTCTTAATAATCGGTTCCGAAACGACGGGCCCCGTGTTTGTCCGTGGCAGGTGTCATGTTCGCTCCGTCTCACCTCCTATCCCCTCTTCAGGAAAACCTGTGGGGAGATGTAGTGAATGCTTGCGGAGGGAAGCTGGCAGAGCGAGGAATCTGCGAAGAAACATGAGGACCGCCATCGATGTCGGCGATGGCGCCGAACCCACCGCCACCTCTCCCCGGGAAGGAAGACAATTTACGTATTTGACGCCCGTTGACGGGTCGGAGATTCAAGTGGAGTCTCACGAAAAGACAGCTTAAATAGGTATTGCTTACGGGAGTATCATCGGCCATCAACGTTGAAGCTATGTGAAGAGAGCAGTTCACTTATCAATGAAAGGGCTGGTCTCTTCCTATTCAATCCAGTCTCTAAGTGTTCCATTGGGAGTTATTGAATTCAACTGACGAGAAAATGTTCACTTCATCTACATTTTATATCGCACCGTGAGGGTGTGTGGCAGGGAATTGTAGGTCACTAGCCGGGAAGTTAACTTTAAACAGAAAGATTTTTTTTGCTTCTTAATTTCATTTGTAATTAAGCATGGTATGCGATGTTCTTGAAATAATTATACTTTTTTTTGCATTATAGTCGTGTATTGTGTGGAGGAAAACGAATTCTTTCACATCTCAGACGGACATTTGAGATCTCTCAATTTGTCGCTTCTGTCTGCCTTCGTGATATAGTATTGTGGAGTTAAACATATATCTGCAGTGCCAGATTCGAAGTCATGTGATTTAAAATTTTCACGCAACTTTAACCTTGCGAACAGCCTTTTATTAACAACCAAACTCTTCTGATAGCCGAGCGACACTTCATGCACACTTATAGGAGATAGTTACAAAACGCAGTGATTTCCTTCGTATCATATTGAATTTCCGAATTTAATTTTGATTCATTGAATAAACAATGCTTGATTCATACTCCATTTGAGGCCTCACGAGTGCGAAATGACGTCTTACTTGTGTTTTACCGCTTGAACACCTCCTCACTATTCGCTTGATAGATCACAGTCTTCAGCGCTTTGCCATTAACACTCCCAATATCCCCCTTCATAGATTCGAAATAAGAGTGATATTCATTACTGATATTTAACTTTACTCGCAGCACTCATGTCCTCTCCGCCAACATTGTAATTTTGTTTTTGTGTTAAAATTTCTACCAATATGCATTTTACGGTGCATTGTTTTGGATTTAGTTGTACCCCCCCTGTCTTGTCACAATGAATTCATATTAAGATCGGTTGTGAGGGACTTAAGGTCTATTTTAGTACTTATTTCTCGAGAGACGATCGCACCATTCAGTAAATAATCTTAAAACGTCATGCTGTTTATTATTTAAAATTCTCCCGCGTAGTGGAATACGCCTACCTTTTACTTGTTCTCCTTGGATAAGAATCGGGTATGTATTGAAAACATTCAAACCTCACGTAATGGAAGGAATAACTTAATAAGGAATAATTAAGGAAGGAAGAAATAAAAATTTGCTTAAATGTTTGATTCAATCACTGACTAAAGTACTGGCTTCCAATTCCGAGTACCTGGGTCTGAATCCCGGCAGTGGCAGAATTTTTGTCTCATACCTGTCCTTTCAGTGCTATGTAGAAAACATTTCAAGTTCATGAGTGTTCCGTCTTTCGACTGGGACTTAAATTAAAACCCTTTGGCGATTTTTATAAAGAGTGAGCTCGAACTGACGTCCAGTTTCTCTCCACCCTTCCACCGAAACTGGACTAATTTTCTTCCTTTGCCAAAATGCCCAAATATCGTTGATGGTGCGAATTACCTCAGCCACGAATTACTACAACGTTTTCTGTAGCTCTAAATATTGCTATCTTCCACGAATACATCTGAAGTGTGCATTCTTTTGCTCCGTCTTTCCTGCATGTCTGACATTCTAACCTCTGTTCCACATTCGCTGAGATTCATATCAATGCCTTCTCATTTGTTTACTTTCCCAGCTCGTTTGTTTGTCCACTACATGTTCCTCTGTGGTCTCAATCGCCCCGCTATGTATTTGTGGCTGTTATCTGTGGTGACCTACCGGGCTTTTTGTGGGCTTAGAAAGTTAAAGTTTTTTAAAACTTTTTCAACCGATTATGGCAGGTTTTTGATGGAGTGTCCCTTCACTTTTCAATATTTCATTCATTTACCGTCTCTTTGCACACGCTATTATTCACCTCAACACCTATCTACATAAGCATACTAAAGAGAACAAATATATAATATAGTGAAATTGGCAAAAAATGCATTTTGAATGTCGCTCATGCAATTGGCTAATTACTCAGTGCGTTACAATGCGGCGCGCCGCATTTCGTGAGTAAAATTCCAAATTCAATCATTCAAAACTTGCCCTTTTCCGCAGAATTTATTGATACGTTTCAACTCGCATTGTCATCTTCAGGTATAAGACACATCTCGTCAAGGTAGATCCTGTATTTATGTAATATGAGGAATGTTATGACCAAAGATTTTTTGATCAAAGCATTTCCGACCACGAAAGGCAAAAACTCTGAGTGGTATCCAGAAATTTTCATTTGAAAAGTTGTATCGAAGCATTTTTATCCTTAAAGAGTACTAGTAAACCAGTTGCTGTAGATCCTATAGACTAAAATAACATGTGTCGAGGGCGTAAATTGTAACTGGAACTTCAAATGGCACTTTGTCCGCGACCGTGACGCCTCTCACCAGAGAGGCCATGGAGTCCCTCGCGACACATCTTCAAGGGCCTCCCTCCATGCAACAATTGAAAAGAATGTAGCTTTCTTGTAGCCACCTGCACTGCACAGGGCAAACTTGAGGTCCTCCCCCTACTCTATTCAAAAAACCTTGTCCAGGTCATTCGAGGAAGGCTCCCCCAACAAAGGGGAAGGTCGGAATGTACTCCCTTGTGGGAACGGTGCGCAACACAAGCAGAGTGGCGCAGTGGGAGCGCCCTGGGTTGTTATCCCAGAGGTCCGTGGTTCGATTCCACGCTCTGCTATATTTTTAAAATATGAAAGTTTATATCTCTTCTCTACGAGGCCTACCTTTTTTCCCTCTCCATTTTTACGTTCTTCATCTCCGTTGGAGAAAGTTTCATAAGGTCGTTTCGATCCCTCATGCAAGACATACTGAATGCAGCCAGCTGAATGGCGGTTCTGACCCAGTGTAAAACCCGAGAAGATTTTCTTCATAAAATCCTACCGGGAATTAGTAGCTGTTATTTCTTTTTATCTACATCCATTGAGTGCCCCGCAAGCTCACCTCAAAGGTGTGTGGTAGTTTTTAATCATCACCAAACGTACACTATGTACTTGGATTCCTTATTACATTACTACATGCGTTGAGAAACGTTTCATCATGCTCGCGTGAATATGTGATAAGTATCTGCTTGGAAATATGTTTATTAATGGGATAGATATTTTTAGAGCTCTTAGGAAGAAAGAAATTTCCAGTCATATTCTAACCGAATTCTTTCTAATCCTGTTTTCTTGATAACGTATGCAGCTTCCTCAGCCGTGTGGATTCCTTGAGGCTTGCCGAACTACTCGTGGTGAAGTGATTCTCAGTGCTTGCTCGGTTTATTTTATGTCATCTTAAATTCAAGTGAATTTAATTGTGGTGGCAAGTAATATTATATCCCGGTTATCGTGTTGTGACATCAGTTTTTTGTGTTCCCATACGATTTTTGCTTCAAATTTTATGGATACAATAGTAAAAATGCCATTGTGTGAATTGCAAATCCAGAGTATTTTTCTTCGTTATTAGCAAACAATTAGTTTAAATGTCAACATCATGTGGTATAGTTTGTCAATTGAAGTGGAGTGAATTAAATTCCTAGTTTGGTTGCCGTTTTAGTTCTTCGGGGGAGGCGACCGACTCTCAAGGTCATTAGCGTCATTTAGGAAAGGTGGGTTATTGGAGAACGATACGTTTGTCCGAGAACGGAGGAAAGTTGCCGCTAAATCCGGTTTCGGCATTAGCCTACTCTTTCAATGAAAGGTGCCAAGTGGTCCTAAGTTTTACGTCCCATCCGACCTACGGGGTACTGGACTGAAGTGCTCTCCACTTAACACTTTAGTAGGGACTGGTTTTCTTATTGAATAATCTTTTTTTCCACTGTCGGCATTAGACCTGGTCCGCCGGAATTGAGGCCAGAGCTCTAGTCTTCACACTAATCGGATCCCTGTCATTGTTAGGGACTATTGAGATCTGCTTGCTCTGCCAGAGTGCATTACGTTTTTAAATGATTAAACGGAAAGTGCTATGTAATGGTATTTCCTGAATCCCCAGAGTTTTTGCGCCAAATTCATGTTCGCCTTGTTACGAAACAATTAACAGGCAATGGCCCGATGTGTTCACGTGCCTCGCCTCAATGATGCCTTGAGCGTGTTGTTGACGCCGCACTGTCGCCCTACTCCAACAATGCTATGGGTAGTCTTCCGGGGGACTCTTGCGAGTGAGGTGGCTTGGGGAAGTGTGGTGTGTATGGACCGCTGCAAGGAATCCCTTGGGTGATAGTTCTGATGTGCGGCCGGACGATCGACGAGACAGGGATGCATTTCCGCAATGCATAGTGAGATCAAGTGCATTGGTGTGCTTTATTTTATTTGTTCACAATTTGGCATATGCATGTGTCTTTTTGTGTTTGTTCGCCAATAACCTAGATTACATATTTATGTCATGTTAAATTTTGTGTTTGTTTGTGCATGTTGGCACAGCGTATTAAACATTAAAGGATAGGTTACAGCCTTTTTTATCTCTCTCCACAACTCTTTCTTACCTAGAAACAATAGTTTTATCTCATCTCATTATGGCTAATAAATTGTTTCGGAATCCCCTTCTTATAACTGAAGCGGACGGCTCGTTTTCTTTTCGTATGCAGCGCAAAGATTCTTTCCTTTTATAGGAAAGTGTTTTTCTTCCATCTGGCGGACCGTAATTCCTCAGAAAGAGAGATTGGGGAAACTTGGTGTGCTTTTTTTTCGTTTTAAGGGCGCCGAAATTCATCTCACGTTGCCTATTCATCTTGTGATATGGCCTTTCTTTTCCCTTGGATCGTTCTGTGGAGTAATTTTCTACTGCGTTTATTATTATCTTTTGTTTCTAGGGAGGTTGGAAAATGGCGCTTCGAGAATTACTCCCGGATTAAAGCTACTACGTCATTTTTCGCGCCTGAATTTCAAAGAGTCGGGATTTATGGGCGGGGTGGGGTATTTCATCGCGAGTTTTGAAGTGGCAAATGCATTAAACCAAAAGGAAGCCATTTTTTTATCCCTCTGCCTTAAAGGGCAACCCACTGTGAGGCTTAAAGGGTTTCGTACCTACTGTCGACTAAAATGCTATGCCCGCGTTTTCACCAGGATTGTATGGGTTGGATGCGATTCAAGTATACATTCTAAGTGGTGGACAAAGGTTCATTGAATTTATAGCCCTCTGTCAGTTATGGTAGGTTTTAATGGAGTATTCGTACTTTTATTTTCATTTAATTCGTTCAACTCCTTCAAATCGGAGTATATTATTCTACCGATACGTATATCTTCAATGGTTCGCGAGCTGTGTGGAATTTAGAGTTCGCGAATGGGAGTGAAATTAAATTAACATTGTAAATTCCTCACAGTTTGTTGGTAAACCCCGACAGGGTTCAACACTTGCGTAATATTATCATTACCTGCCCCTTGATATTAACCCTTGATAATGGCACGTAAGGGTAGAAAATAGAGATGTGCAAATACTACCCGTGAATACTCGAATGCCTCGAATAATAAAAAGTATTCGATGTTCGAAATCACGAATAATTATGCTAATTACGCTATATTTGTCGTATTGATGTACTACTTCATATTAAATCAAAACAGGAGAGAACATGGTGTATTTTTTGCTCCCTTATTAAGGCTTATAAAAGTCAATGTATTCAGCAGTCCATAAATGGTAGTAAAATTATTTTATTATATTTGTGACATTTTAAATCCAGAATTAAATGCTTTAATTTAATCAACCTGTAGATTTTTACTTCAACAAGCAACACATTAATTAGCAGAATAATATTTAGCATATAAATTGCAATTCTAGTATTCGAGGTATTCAAAATTTGATATATTCGAGTTATGATTTGATATTCAAATTCGATATTTGAATTCGAGAAATCTTGCTTTTCGATCCATCTTAAGTTGAAAACCGTCGGGGTTTCTAATAAAATATGCGGAAACTACAAAGTTTATTAAATTTCACTCGAGTATTTCCTACCGCTCTTCATACTCATTTCTTTGGCACATAAGTTGCCTTACGGCCTTAATAAGGGCTTAATTGGGAAACCCTAAAGATAAGATTTTTCGCAGGATTAAAAGTTAATTGAAAAATTCAAATCACATGAAATCGAGATTGGCGCTGTAGACACATTTCTATCCCCAGCACTTCGTGGAACAGGACAGACAGAAGTGATAAAGTAAGAGGAATTTACTGCCCGGCCGAGCTATACAAGAATTTGTTTTTCCCACGCGAAATACAAGACTACAGCACAAACGAAGTATAATTCTTTCAAACATATCAAACAATATGCTTCATTGTTGATTTGAAACAAATCGTCATTTGCACGGCTGATGACCAACCATCCCCTGTCATGCCTGTCGTCTCGTGGCGGCGACGTTATATAGATGTAGATGTTTCATTCATAATTTCTTCTTTTCCCTCCTCGTCCTCGCTTACCCAGTATTCTATCTTTTTTAACGTCCTTTAACACTCCTTTGTCCTAAGTACCTGCTCTATCTACTCTGCCTTTCACCTTATTTATGACAAAAATCTTCTTGGATAAATGTAAGAAGCAATATTTTTTCTGGTCTCATGTTGAGCTTTTGCGAACTTTTTTTCGCCAGTTGGCTTCCCTTTGTTGGATCTGGACATTTCTCTTATACCTTTGGAAATTCGTTAGGAGTGTGTTATGAGAGTAAAGGGAAATGTATAAAGCGTTGAATTCTTTAGCAGCGTTCTAATATTAATATGCGAAATTCGAACTGTCATTGGGCTTATTTAAAAATGATATGTCATATCTCAACTCTATAGTTTCATCATCGGGTATGCAAACAATTTATGAAATGGTGGTACATAATAAAATATATCTATAACTATATCGAAATTTTAAGGATTGTTCAAATACCTGAATATGAAATTGTAGTGTTGCACATTTCTTTATTCTAAAAATAAACCAATTGGCAGTTCGAATTTTTTATATCATTCTTATGATATATCAGGTTTCCTGACTTTCCATGAAATTATATTGCCATTTTGATTCCTAGTACGTTATAACATAGTCTTTTTTGGGTTTATAATCAGCTATCCGAAGTCTAAAATCATATTTCAAGAGTTGATGGAATGTGTATTGCGTAGCAAATTTTGTCTTAATATAATGAAACGTTAAGTCTGTATACTATGTGTTGATATTACTATGGAGAAATGTAATTTCCAATAAGTTTTCCGATGGACAAGAATAATTATGTATATGTTTTAATAGAATGGTCATTAAAACACTGAAATAATATTAATTCACTGGCAGCCACAGAATGTTTTGTTATTGGTAAATTTCCTACTCTTTCGCCATTCCAACGGCAACAGTGGGATATTAGGCTATTCGCTTGTGCAACAAGGCTCTTAATACCAATTCCATTCTATTTAGCAACACCAACGATGCTTTGCCGGAAGCATTTAGTTTTCTTCAACCAATCCATTCCAAGAGTTTTCTTTATCTTGTCTCCAAATGAGAAAGACTTGCGAGATTCATCTTCACCTTGGTATGCTTGTCGTCTGACCTCGAGGTCTGGTGCTCGAGTTCTCAAGCGAGTGTCTATACATCGCGTCGTGATGGTTTACACTGGTGGTAATCAGGTTGTTCCTGCCTTCGGACGCCTTACCACGTCATGAGCTTGAGCGAGGAACATCCATTACATGACAACGTACCGAGCATCCGTCCCCATAGCGGTATTTGAACTAGCAAACCGAGGGTAGCCCTGAGAACGCGCTTGCCTTCGTGCTAATGGGGTCGGAGTTATGGTATATATGGTGAAAGATTTTTATTTTGCTTAAATACTTCAACTGCTTATTTTTAACATAAGTACTCCAGCTATTTGGATTATTTCTTTCTGTCAAATCTGAATGTGACTCTAAAGATAGACACCGTCCGTGTGTTTGACGAGATTCGAACCTGCGGCTTGTCACACATTGGATTGGAACGCAACTCAACTCATCTTTGTTTTCAATTCCGTGCCCGTACTTAGGTATAGGCGCTTTATACCTGGAGGAAATATATAAGTTTGGGAAAGGAGGAAGGGTGGACAGACACTCGGTATCGACAGTAGCCTGCACTTTACGAAAGACGCCAAGGAGACCAAGGCTTAACGGCCCATTCGGCAGACGGAGCACTGTACTCGAATGCTCTCCACAAAGCAATCGAGTAGCAGCCGGTTTATCAAAATCTTTCCCTGCCGGGATTTGAACCCGCGTCTACCAAGGTGGGGCCAGTACTATAAGCATCACACCAATTTAACCCCCATTGGAACATACGTAATATTGGACCAAGGCTTTTATTACTCGATTCACCTCTACAGAAAATGTGCCCTTTACCTCGCGAACTCATTAATAATTTATTGTACTCAGTCGCAGGTCGATTCCTTATATTACTGATACTCTCGACTGGCGTCCCGAGTTGTGGCTATTGCCTGAGATCGTCGTTAGATGCGTTGTTAGATAGAGTTGTCCTTGATGTCTTTCTCTACTTACTTCATTCACCTTTCTCTTCCCTTCTAAAGGACCATCTAGGGACAACGTGCCAATTTTAAATCCCTTCTCCTTTGTAATAGTGTTCTACTAGCTTACTTTATGCCTCGTAATATACTTGACTCCATTGTGATCAGCCCTAAAAAGGGTGGAATAAATGAACTCAAGGGGATAGGTACAGTGGTTACCATCATTTTCAGTATTTAGGGCCAGGTAAACATATTTTTCCTGTGGCTTTTTTCTTGCTTCGGATCTCTCTAGGACTGTTTTTTTCTCCTTTCCACCTTGGAATCCCCCAGTTCAAATACTTCATCCGTTTAAGTCTCTCTTCTGTTTTCTTTTTCTTTTATGTCGATTCTGTGTAAGCGGTTCTTTTCTTCTTGGATCCAACTTGTTGTTGTCATTGTATATTCCCAAAGAGAGTTGAGATTTAAAAAAAATACACCCTCCTTCATTCTGAGTAAATGCCAAGAATGTTAACGTTTTTTTTATCGTTTCTATTTATTTTCCATGTTTTATTATATTTTATATTCACCTCTTCTTTTTCAGTTTTTTATGGTATTCATATTTTCTTAATGATTCGTCTTTCTAGTGTTTCTTGCTTACCTAAATTACGGATCAATTATATACTTGCATATAGGCTTTCTGGCATCACATTTGTGTATATCTTATTTCCTTGTCGTTATTTATGCACTTTTTGTGGTAAATATATATTTTTTTAAAGTTGTCTTCATCCCGAAGGATGGATTTTGGTAGGTGAGGGTAGAGCTCACCCCGTACTAAGCCATTGGCGGGTGATATTCACACATTCAGGGTAGGGGGGCCAGTTCCTTTCCTTGAGCCACCTGCGATTTTCTACGAAGTTCTGACACAGCAGCAAATCGAATCGTGAGGTGGGGGTGTCCAGAAAGTCTCTTGCCTTTCTGGACACCCGGGTTCAAATCCCGGTAGCACAGCGCTCTACCCACTAGGCCACCACGACCCCTCTCAAATATATTTTGTTATGCTATGTTATCTTCGCATTTTATGTGTCCTTTCATCAGTAGCAGATGTTTCTCTTGTTTCCTTCTCTATTCACATTGAGTACGCCTGAGACGGGAATAGAATCCGTGGCAACGCAGATAGCTGGTTCGAATTGCATTTGTCTTCTGTTGGAATCTCATTTCCGAGTGCAGGGCTTTCTTCGAAAATTGGCTGGACGCAGGATTGCCCGCCCAAATCCTCTCCGCAGCGCCCCAGTTCCTTCCTCACCTTAATGACCCATCCACTCTAATGAGTGAACGTGACCTTAATTCCTCCTCGCTTGATGGTATCGGAAGATTTTTTTTCTATTCGGGAGGGAAGGAATGTCGTCGGAAATATGATCGGTGACGGTCGACCACACGGGACTCAGCATAGCGAGGGGAAATAGGGGGAGAAGGAGGAAAGGGGGAAAGGGACTTGAGGATTCCTTTTGCGTCCTTATGCAAATCGAGAAGGAATGAGAGAAAGAACGCGGTGGTCTCCCGATTTCCTCATCCGCGGTGATGATCTTTGGGTTTCTTAAATAGATCGTTTGAGCCGAATGATCGTTTGGTGTCCCATGCTCCTTTTTGTTGAATAGCCGTGCAAGAGTTAATGGCCTTCAATCGGTGTCAGGAGGGTAGTTAGCGCGAATTTGCGGCCATGGCGATTTGCATAACGTGTTCGGTTGCTGAGGTCGTATTCCCGAGCAAGCCGTTGAGGGAGTGCTCTCCTCAAACCGTGGTAATTCTATCCTGTCGTTTGCTTAACTTTGATTTTCATTCGAAGAGGACATTGCCATAAAGGCTATTAGACAAATACGTGTTTTTTAGCAAATTGGTCAATCTTTAGCCACTTATTTACATATCGATATTTCTTATATCGCGGAAACGGAGTCGGGAGGTACTAAGACCGGGATTGAGACTGAGAAATTAACTTAAATTTCACCTAAATTTATGGCACATTTCTCAGGTGAATTTTCCATATGCTGTTCCAGCTTTGACAAGCATAGTTCCTAAAGGTGTGCTAAAAAAACTGCAGATAAATGTGAGGATATGTATGAGACTTTGTTAATAACTCAGGGTGAATTAAAAATAAATCATCATCATCGGTCAACCATCCTAGGATTGGTTTGACGCAGCTCTCCACTCGATTCTTCTATCGGCCAACCTCTTCATATTAACGTAGTTCCTCTCTTTTACATCCTTCAAAACCTGTTCCATATATCTCATACAAGGCCTACTTTTTCCAATATTCCTGTTCACTTTTCCCTCCACGTTTGTCTTCATTAGACCCTCGTGTCTTAAGATATGACAGATAATTTGTCCCCTCTTCTTTTCATAGTTTTCAGCAGACTCCTCTTTTCTCCCACTCCTCTTAGTACTACCTCGTTACTTAATCGGTCGATCCATTTAATCCTCATCATTCTTCTGTAGTGCCATATTTCGAATGCTTCGACCCTTTTCTTCTCCGCAGCTGTCATCGTCCATGTCTCACTGCTGTAAAGAAACATACTCCAGATGTATGTTCTGATGAATTGCTTCCTTATTTCTAAGCTGATATTTCCAGCTGTAATTAGATTCTTCTTTTAATAGAATGCCCTCTTTGCCTTGGGTATTGTATTGACTATTTATTTCCATCGTTGGTTACTCGGCTTTCCAGGTAATAGAACTGTTTCACCTCTTCAAGTTTTTGTTTTCCTAGTTTAGCGTTGGTTTTGGCCTCTTCTCTCTTGCTGCACACCAATATCTTAGTCTTCTTATTGATCTTCACCTAATATCTGGCCATTGTCCTTTCCATGGTTATCAGCATCTTCTTCAGATCCTGCTATGAGTGCTATGTCGTCAGTGAATCGCAGCATACTGATTTTTTCTCCGTGGATATTAACGCCAGAAGACTTCTCTTTGATTTTATTGATGGCTCTCTCGATGGTAAATTTAAAAATTACGGGAGACAGTGCACAGCCTTATCTCACTCCTTTCCTTATTCTTGCTTCTTCACACCCGGGTACAGATTTAATCACAGCTACTTGGTTCAAACTGTGGATAATTCTTCGGTCATTGTAGGACAGTCCAATTTAAATCATTAAATTCCAATCAGCGTTGTCAAAAGCCTTTTCTAAATCCACAAATTCAATGTAGGTCGATTTGTTCTGCTCCATTCTCTTCTCTATGAGCAGCCTAAGGGCCAGTATTGATTCTCTTGTACCCTTACTTTTTCTGAATCCGAATTGATCTTCATCCAGGAACTCCTCAGCTTTTCATTCTATTCTTCTGTAGATGATCCTTGTCATTATCTTCGATGCATGTGTCGTCAGGCTTATGGTCCCAAAATTATCACATTTCTTCGCTCTCTTCTTTTTGGTAATCTTTAGGTCCAAATCTGATGCTCATCTACATCTACGTAATACCCTGCAAGCCATCATAAAGGTGTGTGGCAGGGGGTGAATTCTCACCAAACATACACTAAACATACATAAAAAAGGATGTTGGGCTCACATGACATAATGTCCTGGCAGTGGTAGCAGGTGTTCAGGTGGCTGCAAATGAGTGCTCTGAAACCGTTCTATTTAAGTTTCAAAATCGGGAAACTTACCTTATCGCTGTTATAGTAATTTAGTTATTTCTGACGATTCGAATGCTGTGATACGCTCTCGAATAAGTTACAGCCTTCATGCTTTGGTGTACGTCATGGACAACTCATGCCCGTGCACAGCAATTATGTTCTGCAAATCCGTTATAGGTTAACATTGAGGATCGCGCGCATTTCTTGGCATAAGCATTTTGAGAAAAATGTAACTATATGATCGTCCTTTTCAACTTGTTCCTCCAGATGGTCTCGTCAACATATCTCGGCAATATGACCCCAAACTGAGTTTGAAAATATTATTCTCGTGCATCACACGATGGTGGCATGCGTCTCGGCGAGACATGGTGAAACTTTCATTGGCACGTACTGAAAAGCTTGCATGATTAAATCTCCGGAGCAGCTGTTATATCTCCCCTTCTTGCATTATTCAACGAGTGACGGTGAGTGATTGGCTGTCGGGGGGAAAATTCCACTCCTGACGTGGATGTGAAACTTGGAAATTGTTTTACACGGTATTTAGGGTGAACCAAAATTACGGATTTAGTTAATGGACTTCTCGCAGCAGATTCCCTTTTTTGATTGAATAGTGATGTCTAATAAAAAATGTACAAATCTAGAGGTTAGTTTAGGTTGGTAACCTGATGTTGGAATAAATTATTCATGCAGGATCGATCCGATTGTGACAATTTAATCTATGGGAATGGGGAGCTAACTACTTCTTTTCATGGATAATTTCTTAAAATAAGATAATGGTCACCAAGAGCGAGCTAAGAATAATGGGATGGGCATTAATTTCAAATTAATATTGATAGATTATTCCGCAGAATCATGATTTTCACTACTGAATTAGGTGCCTTAGTATTCCTATCAATTATGTAGTTCCGAATTAAGTATAAACAGACCTGCCATGATAACTAGATTGCTAGTAAATTACTTGCTATTTTATGCCAATGCCTACCCTAATTTAAAGTATGGAAAAGACGTAGTGATTAATGTAATTGAGAACTCTTTACATATCCCACAAACTAAGCTGTTTGTCCAACGGAAGTATCTGCCTCCTCCTTGCGTCTGCTTTTCTTATCCCTTATCGTGGAAATGGGAAGAAACGAATTTTAATCATACGGAATCGTAGAATTGATTCTCGTATAATGTTACGTTCTTAATCGATCTCATTTTAACTTAATGGAATTGGAAATTTTTATTGGCATTTTCGGAAACTACAGATCAGCTGCAAATATATTTGAAAAGTAAATGCTATATTTTGGCTTACCATTTTTCTATTTTTCATATTCTCTTCCTCCAACTACGCTGTAATACCTATACAAGTATCATTACGTCCATTCTCATATCCGTAGTTGTGTAGCTACTTGATAATGTTCCAGAAATCTCATACAACACGTCTCCTTGGTAACATATTTAATCCCATTTACCCTCACCTCACTTTGATTCCGTCTCTGCTGATATGTCGAGCGTTTCCTCATTGAGTTAGACCCCTCGTCAGAATGAAACCAAAGTATTTAAATAGGCCGACAACGTTTTCATCAAATACGTCGTGTCTCTGGGCGAGAGGGAGTAGGAATTCTATTTCTCAGAATTGCATCAATGGCATTTTTTGTCCCACCATTTTTTTCCGCCCTTTCCGGAGTGGAACTGGAAAAGTCATCTTGCTAGGGATATAGCTTGAAGAAAAAAAGGGGCCATGATTATGTCTTTACCATTTATTCACCACAAAACAAAACGCCTTTTGAGAAGTTCCCGAGTTCAAGGATGCGCCAAGATTGGACTGGCTTGGTGATGAGATTAGTGAGTTCCCATCACGGGGACTCGAGTTTAAATCTCAGCAGTGGGAGCTACATTTTAATGGCCTCCAATTTAGTGCCGTATGGCGAGCACTTAAAGTTCAGTGCTGTATCAGTTGGGTTGGACGTAAAATCGTAGGCGCCTAAGCGCCTCTCTTTAAGAGTAGGGTAATACCGATGCAGAGTGCCTCACCACCCACCATTCCTCCGTTGGCTGTAAACCTTACCTGCGCCCAGCTTTCTACCTGTCGTTAATGGCACGGATCACTGGGATAAGACTTGCTGTCAGTCCCCAGCTAATCTCTACTACTATATCTACATCTACATGTACAGAGTACTCTGAAAACCACATGAAAGGCTCTGGTGAGGTTTAAATCGTCACGACACATATACTAGGTGCATCGCGGAAATATATGTTATTAAATTTATCACCGAAGAGCTACTGAGGAGGGTATCAAGTTGTTATGGTGGGTAAAGTGCCTTCTATCCCTAGGGACTGGGTTCAAGACCTGTTAAGAATGAGAGCTTTTCAAGCTTTTTATTCCTTTACCCTACGTTTGTACTGTGTAAAGAGCGCTCAAGCGCAGTGGGATCGGGTTGGATTGGCGGTTGGAGTACTGTATTCCCATATAGAGGGCCTGGATTCGAATTCCGGCAATGGTAGAATTTTCATTGATGTACCGTTGCCAACTTAAATGTGTCGTGGAGGGCAGTACTTGATTACAGTACTCATACCGTCAGCTGGGACGTTAAAAAGTGGGCCCTTGAAACTAGTGTAGAGTTTTTCTTCACCCTTTCTCCCCTTTCAAAACTTCTAACTCAGACCCGCTACCCACCAAACTTACTGGTGTAAATCTGTCGGTCTCCTTCCCCTAAGTGATAAGTAGATAAGTCGGCTACGCGACGGCCTGGCAACCCAAAGGGTAATGGTTTTGAATATCTCCTCGGGCGTAAATGTTGTGTTTTGTGTCAATACTAAGAAGGAAAATTAGATTTTATTTAGTTGTTCCTACCGTTAAAGATTTATTGCACCACCTTGTCTAACGTCTTAATCTAAAAACATACCCGGCACTCATACTTGAGGTGGGATTCGAGCAAGCGACCGTAGGATTCTCGAGGCAACGGATCACCGACCTTACTACCCTGGCCGGCTTGGATAGTGCGGCATTACACAAGCTGTTGAAGTAGCTAATGGAAACTTATCTACTGAGTAAGATCTGGTTCTTTCCTGAGGAAACTCTTCTCAGGCCTTCCTCCAGGTCGAAAAAATTCGGAACGGACGACGTGTCGGTGCAATTAATGAAAATCCATTATGAAAATACTGGCCACATCCAAATATAGCCATTGGCTTTGTGCTGACCAATCGGGGGCGTGAAACAGTGAAGACCGTTTACATTACACCTGACTCGAAGCCTCGGGTATGTAACATGGCCATAATTAGGACATTATATCACTTAGGTTGGTGCAATGATTAGAGTTCTTTCATGCCGGGAGCCCGGGTACGAATCCCGGTAGTGGAAGGTCTTTTCCAGTGGTAAGCCGGCATCTACTTGAGCGCTGTGTGGAGAGCATTCGAGCTCAGCACTGCAACCCTTGGATGGGACGTCAAGCTAATGGTTCCCTTGGCGCTTTTCCTTAAGGGCAGGCTAATGCCCACGCCGGGTTTCTCTCCACCCTTTCATTTCCATCCTTGTACCAGGCCTCCCGCTGCAACGCCTTTAAGTGCGGGCACAGACTTGAAATCCACTGTTGAGATGAGTACGACATCATGGATCACGGCATCACGGCAACGATCCTAGGATTGGTTTGACGCAGCCCTCCACTCGATTCTTCTATCGGCCAACCTCTTCATACGTCCTCTCTTTTACATCCTTCACAACCAGTTCGATACATCTGATACCAGGCCTGCCTTTTCCAATCTTCCCGTTGACATTTCCCTCCACGATTGTCTTCATTAGGCCATCGTGTCTTAAGATATGGCCGATTATGTTGTCAGAGTTTTTAGCAGATTCCTCTTTTCTCCCACTCTTAGGACTTTTTCGTTTGTCACTCGGTCGATCCATTTAATCTTCATCATTCTTCTGTAGCACCACATTTCGAATGCTTCTACCATTTTTTTCTCCGCAGCTGTCATCGTTAATGCCTCACTGCCGTAAAGAAATTTACTCCAGATTTATGTTCTTTTGAATTGTTTCCTTATTTCTAAGCTTGTATTTCCAGCTGTAAGTAGAATCTTCTTTTGATAGAATGCCCTCTTTTCATGGGCTATTCTACTGACTATGTCTTTCTTGAGATGAGCACGGCATCTTTTACATTAAAGATGAAGTTCGAGTCGAAATTCGAAACGTTGTCCACTCTGATTTGTTTTTAACCCTTTGGAAGACTCTAGAACATCTCCTTAAGCTCTTTCACTACTCCTTCCTTCCCCTAATAAAAATGAGGAGAGCGGCGCGGCGTATGGTGAAGAGATCGGTCCCAAACGAGGCGTTTTATAATCTGGATGTAATCTCGCCCGCGTCCTCGTGACGGATTTGAATTGGGGGGGAAGGGAAGTGTTTCCCGCTCCAAACTCCGCCCCCGCTTTCGCATCCGCCTCCTCCCCTTCCACTTGTCTCCAGGCCCTGAGCAACGAATGCACATTCAATTACGTCCGGGCGGCCGCAGCGGTGTCAGAGGCCACCCGGACGGGTCACGTCGTCCAGACATCCGTTTCCCGGGATAATTCGAACTGTTCCTTTTTTTTTTATTACTTGAATATCCGGAGCGGAGGCCGCACGTTCCCCCCCCCCCCCCCCCTCCATGAGTGAGTGAGTGTGAGAGAGAGAGATACGATTCTCTTTGTTTGCGCGGTCTCCGTTGATTTTGTTTTTGTAGAATGACTAATGGCCGGTTGCACGAACGATACATATGTATTCAATAAAGTTATGAGACTCATAACCCCTAGCAACCATTCAATAAGTGTTGCATGAACGTTCAATAAGTTTATGAGTTCCATAAACTGTCAGATAACTTATCGAACCAAATTGGTGGGGTTAAAAGCTTATGAGTTCCATAATAACACAACATGGCGGATTTGTAATCAGATGTTTGGAAGTGTCATTGCTTGAGGATTGATTTTATTGAAAGAAAAAGTTCGTTTTTTCAAGTTATTCGACTTTTACTTCCACCTAACAAGCTTATAAGTCATATTTGACAACCAGGTATGCATATAATAACTAAACATTCCATATTTTCCTTTATTTGAATTGTCATGGATTGCCGATTTACTGTGGATTGCTTTTGCACGGTTTGAGAGGTTCATATTTTGCCGCGGTACGAAAAAATTCTAAACGTAAATACGCAAGCCGCAAATACAAATATGCAAGAGTGCAGTGATCATCTGTGGCAATCTGTTTATTTGAGTTGCGGTGTTCATATTCAATTATATTTAGGTTTCAACGTGTGTAATAACTGCAACGAACTTGTTAATGTGAAGGTCATTTCTTTCGGTTGTAGTGTGTAATTGCATTCTTTTAATAAGTACGTAGATAAACTCGTTGTTTCCTTTAAATATCTCGTTGATGTGTTTCTGCTACGTTGATGTGGTTCGCCCTAATCCCACACGTGTTTTCTCATATTCCTTTCAAACGTTAAAACTCACAACCATTACAATAGCGAGTTATTATACCGTGCACAATAATACGGATGCATACATACATAGCCCTTGCAAATACATACATAGCAAAGGCAAAATCTGGCAGAAGTCTTTCCTAACTCAATATTATAATCAATTGGATGCGGATTGAGGCGGATGTTTTCCCCTTTCTGTTATTCCTATGGTTAATATTTGTTAAGTAGGTACAGTGAAATAATTGGATCAGAAATAGGGAAGTTTGTTTTTTTCCAGTTGAATGGCCACATAATTTAAATTAGATTTTATCACAGTGTATGTTTGTGATCACAAAACAGTATAACTGGTATATTTAGTTAATTAGAGTATTAACCGTTTCTTAATTACGAACGTGCTCATAAACGTTGAGTTGCTTAAAAGGCCAAAGTAATAGAGCTTAGTTTAAAGTCTACGGTAGTTTCAAGGTGGTGAAAGGTACATATTATCTCGATCTGTATATTGAACCAAAATCTAAGAGCGTTGAGGGTAGAGAATATTTTATATTGCTATGACTTGAGCTTGGAAAAAGGGATTCTTACTTGATTTTAATGGAATGATCTGCATTAGAATTCTGAAAGCATTGTTTTGGGCCTGCAAACCAGTAATGGTGCAGTTGGTGAAGATTTATAGGTGCTACCTACTAGGTATAGGTACTAGGAATGTCTACTGTTCACTAGAATTTCTCTCCTAGTGGTATACAGAACCAACTTAAATAATCACTGTTTAATTAGTTTTTTATTTCATAGGATGGATCTGAGTGAAGCATCATCCACTTCTTCAGATGAAGAAATAATGGATGTATTAAGAAATGTTCCAAGAATGAGCATTTTCCGAGAGCGATTAGATTCTTTCAATATTTATAATGAATCAGAATTCAAGGAACTATTCAGATTACCCAAGCAGCTTGTTATGGATCTTCTAAAGAAATTTGAAAACAATTTGAAGCCAATCTCCAAAAGGAGCAAGCCTATTACTGCTATTTCTTTACTGCTGCATTGTACTTCGCTGTAATTTCCTCCCATGCTGCCACTTTTTCTTTTGAGAAAACGGCATCCGTCCTTTTATTTTCCACTATTTGTCGTTTTTCTCCCACCAATTCTACAATGATGTTTCTCTCGAATTCATTGAAATTTTTCCCCGCTTTGCCATTATGCACCTCTTCTTACCGTATTTTGAACTGTTTTGAACTTTCGCTCGTCAAGTTTGTTTACTATCTCCAACGGTGCGACTGTAGTGTCATCTTGTGGCAGTTTATTGTACTTCGTGCTCTAAGCAATAGCTATCGAGAGATTGTTTATGAGCCCGATTGTTTCTTGCAACCCGAAAAACGCTATGAGCTCCATAAGTTTATGGAACTCATAGCTATCGAATACATAGCGGAAGTTTAGTGCAACCGGCCATAAGAGAGAGAAATTTTCTTTCGCTCTTACTCTGCGGAAACGTCAAGCTTTGTTCATGCAGTGAACCGTAAATGACTCAAATTAATCCAACAATGGATTTTTATCACCCTCAATTGGTATTGGCGTGTGATCATCCCCACTTAGGATTTCGTATGGCAATACTTACTAGTGTGATAGTATGCATTGCTTATATTCTTTCATGTATTGTAATGTTCATCTTGTAATATTTTTACTTAATGCATTGAATTTTTGAATTTATTGTGTAGCGATGATGATCACAATTTTTTTTTTAAATTTTTCTGACCATTTAATTTTTTGAATCTGTAGGTACTCTTGGGATACTCGTGGTTTTAATTTTCTCAATTTAATATACCTATTTGCTTTCAATTTAGAATTGTCGATGTAATAACATTGACGATTGTCTTGAACAACGAATGCACATTCATTTATTATGTTTCTTACGAATTTTTTTCTAATAATTCTTAATGTAAGTACAGTTTATGGATGATCATACTCACGAACTTTCATTTTTCAATTTGGTACTTTTAATAGTGCTATTGAATTTTGGAATTGATAGCAGTCAATTTGACCTTATCTCGATGAATGGAACGAAAAAAATTATTTTCGGATTGAGTAATGCGGGATTATTGTGATGGTTGTAGTAGTACGGGTTTCTTATCCTCAGGGTCTAGTGTTCTATCTTCAAGATAGCATATTTTTCTCGTTGCACTGTCAGTCCATGCTTGATTGTAGAAAGAAGAGTAGACTGATGCCGTTTACAGATCTCTCTGGCTATAAAATTCCCTCCGATAATCTATTGCCCTACCATCCTTAGTAGGCTGTTAGGGAGGTCATTGGTCTTTTAGCTAATGAGTAGTCACTTTAATTTACTTGTGGCATTTGCGGTGAAAGTTTCTTTTTAGAATTAGTAATGAAGATGGCTCTGTGTTTTATTTCCGGTGTTCAAGGGATGGTTTCCCGGAAGGAAGAATTTTTGGATTTCCAATATTACGCCGGACGGGAAAAGAACGCCTACGTATGAGCACGTCCCTACCGTATCGCATTGCTCGAGGCGCGTGATATCGTCTGATAATGGGGGCGGTGTTCGGTTAACGCGTCTGCCTTTGGAATTTGTCACTTAATTTATAAGTTCCTGTGGAGGTGAACTTCGTTAACCTGTCATCGTCGCCAGATTTATTGAACGAGGCTTGTGTCAGTGTGATACCTCTGGAGGCGGCCTTTTGAAATTTAATTTGTTCCATATCGATTGACTTTGAACATCAGAGGCGCGGTGCCTTCGGGTTGGGCCGAACTCAACTTTGCGTTCTGGAAGGCCTTGGTAAGGATGCAAATCGAACCCTTTCAGGGCACACGGAGGCTACGGTCGCATTCGCGTGCGAAAATGGCAAAGAAAGTGAATGACAAGGTGAAGGCATCGTTGATTTACCTTGAATTTAAGGAGCTATGCTTAGACCTTTCAACTTCGTGTTTTTAGTGAACTTCTAGGTCTCAAGAAAGATGAAATAAAATAGAAAGGTGAGAATACATTTGGTTTTGGTGACGGCAAAAGAGTAAATTAACTTTCTGGGAGAACTGTATCACTTTCATGAACATACATGTTCAGTGCACTCAGTGAGCGTGTACATGATTCGTGATTACGATTCACAATGTGTTTAAACTGAGATATATCCTCTACAACTTTACACGTACGAATTTAACTCCTTGACTAGTTTGTGATTAGTTTGAAGAACCATACAAATTACGGTTTTTCGAGTTAGTTATTTTATCGCCGCAGCTCTTGGGAATCTTTAAAGGAATATATGCCACGTAATTATATTTTGATACTTGTAAAAAAAGGTCATCTATCACCAACTTTCCTAAGAATACTGCTGTTATGACATTCGTTTCTATCGGGCCATACTGTATATCCTATGGGTGAGAAGCGGTGTCACAGCGGATAGATCTTTTTTCTAATTTCTTGAAAACTTGTGTTTCTTTCGTGTCTAAGCTGATATTATGCTGGGATTTTTTTCAGATAGCGAAAAGTAAGCTAGATAGTAGTAATGTCGATATCATGTTGCTCACTTCTTTAATCCAATCTTAAAAATCTTATTTTAACCAATCACTACCCTTAATGGCGCAAGACGTTAATTAGCTGTCGGTCAACTTCACTGGAAGCATTAACAACTTCCACAGCAGGAAGCGTCAACACTGATGATGATTGAGGAGTTTGCAAAGAATTATAAAACATTTTACCATAAATATTAAATTTCAAATATTCAATATTGTCAGAATTCATGGAATACGTTCAGGTGCTATCAAACCACACTCAGTCAGCATCAGTGATGCCTCATGCTAGTAACCTCCTTGAAATCCCTGGCTCAACGAATGGAATTAAATTGTCTGCTCTGAGAAAAAGAGGGGTGACTTCCAAATGATGGAGAACGTTGGGTTGAAAAAAAAACTCCTCTCATAAGGCCGTGAAAGACGTCGTAAATTCTCATATCTCTCATTTTGAACCGAGAATCCATTTTCCGTGCAAAAAAGGCGTACAAATAACTGTCTTAACGAACGATATTTCTCATGGGGGTGAAGGAGATGAAGAAAAGAATTTTTTCGTATCTTCTTTGTGGCTCGCGGATTGAATAATCTGCTAAATTTACGTAATGTCCTGGATTGCTCTTTTGAGACGCATAGAAGGAGCCATTGACCCGAAGCCTTGGCCGTATACGATTTAATATATCCAGTTAGAGAATGAGTAGACAGGGTTTTAACTAATGTGTTTGACCTATACAGATGCGGTAGAACTTGTTCATAGCAGCCCAATCTATTCCATCGTCAAATAAGGTAAAATGTTCATAAATTGCCAAAATAAGTATTAATCAGGTGGAAACCCGCCAGTCGTGTATAATGACTTTCATTTCAGCGCGTGAGCTGAAGCATTTCGCAGCGATTTAATGCCAGCCTTTTGATTTCGCGGAATGATCGATTGCCCATCGTAAATTCTGAAGAAAAAAACAGCCAAATGATACCAAATTATGAGGTGTGTTTTGGTTGGAGGGCTATTTTTATAATTATAGTTTATATCGCACGCCCACGAGGTATATGATAAATACCCAGGGGTATAAAATATGTTTTCATGTTTTTTTTTTAAACTTTGCATCCTGCAGATTTTGAAACGTAGATTCTGGCATGCGTTTTTCATTTCAATGCGTCGTGAAATCTTATTATGCATTTTGAGAAATCTTCTAACGAGAATGAAATAGTACGACTTCTGTTACTTTCTTTGTTTAATCGTTTTTGAGGTAAAGTGAGTAGTTTGAAGACCAGTCATTATCTAGCTTTTTGAAATCTGCCACTTTGCAAACAATTAAAGGCTGTTTTACACGGTCATTGAAACTGCGCAGGCTGTTGCGAGAACACTTGCCCAAGAAATATTGCACCGTGCAAAGCGACGACTTGCGAGGACAGGCGCGAACGCTTGCGAGCAAATTAGAACATGTTCTAATCTGATGCATGCGTTCGTGCAGGTTTGAAGTTTATTTCTCTCACTAGATGGTGCAGATGTAGCGGCAACGAACTGCTTGGGGAATTCTAGCAATTAAATAGATTGTTGACGATTGAGGTGGGTGTTTTTGTTTGCACTCAACTCTTTAGGTAGTGAATAAAGTGCAATAACGATGAGCTGGGCGATTAATCACGTGGAAGCTTAAATTTCGTCCGTAAAGGAAGAACTCGTTACCTTGGCCCACAGCCCTTCGTTCGTTGTGCAAATTTTGTGCTAAGTATACGGGACTAGGATATCCACTGTTATGTTTAGACCATGGCTTAAAACATATTTTAAAGTGGTGGTAATTTTTCGCACCTTTCACGTCCAATAAATTGCTACTTAACAGATCTTGACGTTATGCGATATATTGACGGTATTACCGCTACTGAATGGTATATTGTCGCTGACATAATGTACCGACGATTGCACCGTGTAAATCTGTCGAGCAAGCGTCCTCGCAATTTTCTACGTCACGGACTTTCGCAGACGACTGCTCAAACGGAAGCAACATCAACTTGCGCAGTGTAAAACTGCCTTAAGACATGCCTAATCTGGCTGAAGGATTGAATTTTGATACTTTAAACTACTCTGAAGAATGCATTTAAATACACATTAATCCTGTGAGAGTGTTTGGAGTGTATTCATGCAAGTGCATGTTTGTAAGTCATGATAATGAATGTGTTTGACGTGGTGCGTAGCGTTAAACTATCGTGTCAAGTTCTGGATTATAGTTTAAGAATATGAAAAGAGACTGGAGATATTTGATATGTGGGCTTGGGGATATAGAAAGTACAATGGACAGGAAGGAAGATGAATGAGTCAGTTGTGATGGTGAGGGAAGAAAGGAAATTGCTTCGGGAAATTATGAGACAAAAGTAGATAAATGGAACAAGTCATCAGGGTCAAGCGGATTTTAAAGGTCGAATAGAAAGAATAATCCTTGAAAATGGAAGGAGGAAGAAATGGATGCGCGTTTTTCAACGCATGGGAAGGAGAATAAAGCACGCTTAAGTACCTGATGGGGGAAATAGAGTAGAATAGTTGGTGTTCATGAAAAACGGAGTAAAACTGCAAAGCTGAAGTTTATCATTAAAATATACCGTGATCAGAAGAGTACGAAATATTAATAATAATAATTAATATTAATATTTCATTAATTATTCTATTAATAATAAAAATCCAACTAATTCAATATGAGGAGATTATAAATGTTCATAAAAGTGATATACTCATCGGAACAGGTTGCGGGCTTTTTTTCACCTATATAATACCCTACAAGTCACTATAAAGATGTGTGGCAGGGATTGAATCTTCACCAAGCATACACTACGTACCTATCATGCTTAAAGGGGATTGGTAGATATATTTTTTTGAGTTATAGCAATATGAAAAGATTCAAGAAGTATAGAAAACGTGCATAAACGTTGTGATGATTGGGTAACAATGAAGTCTTTATACTGACATGTAACTACCTAAGCTACCTATTGATGAACAAGTACATATGTTATTACATATAATCACAGCTGTTCAAATCCCCATTTGTAGGAAGAAATGATGATATCTTAAATTAGTCGGCAAGGCAATCCGTTTCCATAATTTTGTTTATGATCAACTCCATCATGGTGAGTCGGAGTTCGCAAAATATTTTATGTCGCCAGTAAAAATATCTTCTTGGAATTTACATAAGTCTATATTTCAACCTACGGCCTGGCAATGATTGCCATTTAAGTACTTGTAATAGGCTGTATTTTCTTGTGTCTTTTCCTATGACAGTTCTTGAAAAATCATGTGCCATCTCTCAGTTACTTCATGCTTAATAATGATACTCGGAGGGAGATTGTTCAGCGGTGACTTTATCTAAAAAAATGTTTTTCTTTCTCTCTCTGCTCAGGGGGCCTTTCAGCGTGGTACGGAGATGCATCCATCGGCAGACGTCGCAGCAGTTTGCCGTGAAAATCGTCGATGTTGCCAAATTTACCTCAAGTCCCGGCCTCAGCACTTCCGGTGAGTAGCGTAGTATTTTATTGTCGCCGTCCAATATCGTTGTGCTGATCTCGACACGCGCGCCGCTCGCAGGATCCGATGGAGTGCTTCCATAAGCTTGTTTATTGCGTTGCCATCCGGTCGCTAGGGAAGTCGAATCATTGCCCCGCCGTGATGGCAGCCTTGCTTCCCTCTTCTTGTTGGAGAGTGCCTGAGAGATGTGGTCTCAACCAGTGTCTTACCGTTCCTTCTTTAGCTGGTTAGTGCAAACCTGGCCATGCATATGGCACTGGACTCATAATATGTGGAAAAATGTAATGCTTCAAATTCTTGAATCAAGTTTTGCATCAAATATTCAACCGGAGGCATTGTTGATTCTCAAGCTTCGTTACAAAATAATTCTTCAGGCCTACTGTGCAATATAGTATCTTTGTGAATTAGAAAGCACTCTTGTCTAGCCATGTTAGTAGACTTAAACTGGAGGTCAGTAAATCTGCGACAGTTTTATTACTACTATTTGTATCAGTGTTATATCAGTTGTGTAGGTTTACATCAACTTTAACTATCTCCCATCCAACTGATCTTTCACGTTATGTTCTTCTTTAACATCGCATACATCCTGCCTCTCTTTAATAAATGGCAGCTTAATATAATGTACAAAACGTTAAAAAAGTGTATGGGATTAAATTTTATACTTTCAAATCTTTGAACCCGTTTCTCACATGCCAAATATGCCGTCACAAATAAATCTGAGATAATAATTGAATAGAGTTTGCCAAACAAATCCCCTAATTGGTGTTCAATGAATAAGATCAAATCCGGCAATGAAATTAAATATCAGTTCATACTTTATTTAATATACTTAGAATGTAATGGTTTTCGTATGCACCAAACCTTCGTAGTCTTACGAGGCTAAAGAGTTTGAGCCGTGACATGGATGGATGTAAGTAAATTATTAAGAAATTTTTGGGCGTTCTATAGTAATCAATTCAAACCCTAACTGAATTGTGATTTTTTTATAAATGGGACTATGAGCAGATTTCTCGAATTCGAATATCCAATTCGAGTATTAATGACAACGTTAATAGGTATTCGAATACCTCGAATACTAGTATTGCAATTGATATATTAAATGCTATTCAGCTAATTTATTTGTTGGCTGTTGAAGTAAAAAGCTACAACTCTAACTTTGTACAAAAGCTACAAAGATTGCATCAAAATTATTATGGTTTTAAAATTTTTAACATTTAATAAAATAACTTTGCTAACAATTATGGACTGCTGAATACATTAACTTTTATAAGCGTTAATAAGTAATCAGAAAGTATTAATTCTCCTTCAATTTCTGTCCACTTATGGATTGACCACAAGCTAGTGTCAAAGTTGGAGTAAATTGAACATTTACGGAAAAGGTTGAACTTATAAATATTAACCTCAGATCTGACAGAATAAACTATCGTATTATTTTACAAAATAATCATTTGCGCGTAGTAGACGCACAATTTGGTAAAGATCCACTGTCAGTAAAGTACCTCAGAACCCCTTAGTTTGAGACGCTATCACTTCCAAAATAGGAAACTAATTTTAATGCAGTTAGGTAATACTAGTAATTATTATTTCCCTAAATACCTATTCTTCATGCTGGCAACCTTGCGGCCGCAACGGTCCCTCTCAGGTTTAATCTGAGTCACCAGTTTCGTTGTAGGGTTATACAAATTTCATAACAACTTCTGTAAAATTTGAAAATAACAACTGGTGCTTCAAATTGTCAAAAACGTCATTGACTTTATGTGGTTTTAATCCCAATTGAATATGACGACAGTTAACAGAATAATTAGCACGCAAATATTGTTCATCGGTTTTTAAGTCCCAATACCCTTTTTTCCAAGTAATATTTAGTAATACGTAATTTATCTAGAGTGACAAAAAATTGTTTGTATAAATGAATGTAGAAAAGATAATTGTAGAATAGCTACAACTACTGCACTGCATAAAAATTGGTTTCCTCTTTTCGGAGATATATTTTCTCAAACTCTGGTGTCTTGAGGTATTCTCGATGATGTCGCTATTGAAAATACATCATGGCAAGATAGCAGAGTAGAGGTATGAGTTATAATAACTCTAGCTTAAAATTCATAAGTTCTTCGCGAAGATACGATTTGGAAGATGAGACACATTGTGTGATCTCTTATAAACGAATGATGAATATGTACAAAGAGAATGTAGTGAAAAAGATACGAAAGGCTAAACGAGAAAATATCACCGTGAAGTTGTTCAACAGCCCTGGTAAAAATAAAGAGATGTTTCGTGGGCTTAGTCGTTACATATATGAATAAGAGATTCGGTCTTAAGACTTGGTAGGTAAATTTTGATTTCAGATTAGCATTGAATTCAAATTGATTTCGAATTAGCAAAAAAACGTTAGAATTAAAGGACCATTTTAATTTCTCACGCGAAGTAATTCTAATTGTTTTCAATTTAACGCTATAGAGTAAGTTCAATAACAATTTTGATTTAGGAGAGAAAAAATCACCTGCCAAGTGTTAACAAGGGAAATAACGGAAAGAAATATTGGATATGGCTTCAATATCTGATGTTTGTTATGTGGTCTTCGAGAATGTGTTACATAGAGTAGATTGGACGGAGTTTAGGGCCTAACTGCAGATTATAGGAATAGAATGGAAAGATATATGTCGTACTGAAAACCGTTAGCTGAATCATATAGCAAGAGGATGAGTTGGAGATGGGGTTGAGTGGGGAACATTCGGGGATTTTGGCAGAATTATTCAGTATCGATTATGCTTTTCAATGAATACGCGGATGGAATGACTTCTCAGTTGACTGAATACTATTAGTAGAGAGACTTTGGAAGAGTTGAAGTGAAGAACACTCGTAGCCTCCGTTTCATCAGCTCCTCGGTTGTCAGTCGCATCATCAATGAAAACAACAACAGGAAGGGTTTAGAGATACCCGGCGACGGTAACAGCCTTAATCTTAACGAAAGGTGCCAAGGGATCTGCGGTTTAACGTCCCGTCCGACGGACGGAGTACTGAACGCGAAGTGATCTCCACACCTCACTCAACGAGAGACCGGGTTTTCCCTGGAAATATTTGCCTGAATTTGAGCCCGAGCCCTTCGAAATGGAAGGCCAATGTTTGACTTGATTTCCTGGTTGAAATGTGTTTAATCAATGGTAAGGATGTATACGAAGGCTTCCGCGGCGATGGTCTTGTGCAACTTGTGTTCTTTTGGGATATATTCCCGTCTGAACATTTTTTTACCACATTTCGCCAATGCTACTGCTGGCTTTATCAGATCTGCTGAAATATCGATATAAAGATCGTCTCACGCCAGCAGGGTTTACAAATAGTAGTTGGCTGCTATGACAACCGCGAGATTTTTTTTGCATCCGGACTAATCTGTTGGTCCATATTCCCCTAGGATTCCAATAGGCATTTGCCTGTCATCAGATTTCCCAGGGGTTGAACCAACAGAGCTTGACAAACATCCATGCCCTGGGGGGTTGTGTTTGAAACCGTTGAAATTATTTCGAATGGGTAACCAAGGAGTCATGTGGTGTAAACACGAATGGTTTGCATATTTAGTGTGTCGTTCGTTACAATATAATTAATTGTCTTCACCTGAGTTTTGCTCATCTGTCTCGACTATAGAGCCGCCAGATGAGATAAATTATAAGTGTAAACAATGAATAAGGTTGTAATCAGCAGTTTTTACGCACCAGTTTTTCGAACCATTCGTGTTTGTATCACGTGACTCGTTGGTTACCTATCCGAGTTGATTCCGACGGTTTCAAACACAGCCCCCCTGGGTGGAGAAAAACCCACTCAGGCGGGACTCGAACCTGCGACCCTAGGATTAGCGGGCGAGGACTTTACCTCGCCGCCACCTGGGCCGGCATGCGCGAAGATATCGCTATTGTGTCGGCACCAACTTCTATTCGGTTTAAAGCCGCTAGCTCGGCGTTTTCGTAACAAAGAAAAAGCGTTTGATGTCACTAGTGATTGATGTTTAAATTTTCATGGAATACTTCAAGCAATAAATTCCATTTGATTTATTTTCTGTTCTCATTCTTTAAAAATTAGAATTTTCCTTTCGGGATTGGATATCCTTGTTGTTATATCCAAAACCCTGGTATTAGACGTGTTTTATTGCACTCCGTTGGCGATTGTTGCGATTGCGCTAGATACATTTCCGCTGGAAAGTATACGGACTTCAACTTTGCTATTAGCTTGAACTGGGATCGATAGTGTTCGACACATGTCCAGTATCGACCTGAACTCGCATCGCAGTTGTTGTTTACACGTGCCAGTGGTGCTTAGCAGTTTACTATCATAACAATCAACTGCTACTGGTAAATGCACCTTTTTAAAGGACGTCTGCATTGTTATCAGAACGGATGATTTTTCAAAATTTGGGCAACAATGCAGATGATCCTGAATTGAGCCTGAATCACACGACCATTTTTCACGTAGGTATTCAGGGATCGTTAAAGCACCTTTTTAGGGGCAGTAAAAATCCTTTCGCCACCCTCAGGGTTATTTTCTTCATCGCTTTTCTAATCAATCGAGACATTGTATTCCTACCTTTCACGGTTACTTGTTGTTTACCAGAGACGTTCGATTACTAGCCTCTGCATTCTACATTTCTTGCTGTGCGCCCTGATTTGGCTGCCTTTCGGGTTCATTTTCGGCGGCCTTTCGGGAAAAAAGGATCCGCTCAAATAAGTGAATGGAGTCCCTATTGTTGGAGCTATCCATAAAAATGATCATTTTGGATGTTCATTTTTCAGCTGTCATTTGGGCTATCATTGTCGCTATCACTGAACTTGTACGTGAAAAATGATCGTGTGAGGCTTTAGACGTGAGACGATCTTGATATCAAAACTACAGGAGACCTGAGAAAGCAAGCAGGAGCACTGGTGAAATATAGTAAAAAAACGTGCAAATGCGGGATGAATCCCAAAAGAACACAATGGTAACGATCATACCTCAGTGGGAATAGGTTGAGGCCATGTGGAGAAATGGTTCGAAGCGTGAAATGGTCAGCACTGGCGCACTTCCACTATCGTCCTCTTATTTATAACAAACGATGGCAGTGTTCCTCAATTTTCATTGTCCTCCTCCGCTCTCGTCTGTCAGGGCGGAATGGGGAAAATGGCGGGGATATGAGCGAAATGTATGTTCCTTCCCGTGGCCATAGTCCAAATTCCCGCCCAGCGGGTTAACAACCGTTCCCGCGAGGATGTTTCAATCCTTTGGACGGAGTCCAGTTGACACATTTTTCGTACTCATATCTGGAGTTGAAGCCAGCGCTCCTTCTGTATTCCGATAAGGGAGCAACCCGAGGATGACGCGTCGATTTCCTTTTTGTTGCCTCATTGTCTCTTTTCCCCTTCATCCTTCCCCCCTTTCTCTTTTCCCCTTATCCTTCGTCACCCTTTCACTCTTAATTTTCTTCTGAGGGAACAATGATCTATCATTTCCCATGACCAAACGGCCGCCTATAACATATACTTTGCTGCTACCACCTTTAATGAGGGGGATCGGATTAAAATTTCATTGAGTTCCTGTGCCGAAGGCTCCGGTTCGAATCCTGGCGTAGCAGGGATTTTTCATTTGCGTACTGGGGCCCTACGTGAGTGTAAAGTGTGCCGATCTTTTCAAGCTCAGTACCTACTTCATCCGTTAGATGGGACATTATCAAGGATCCCTTGGCGCTTTCGTTAGAAGTTGACTAACGCCGGATTTCTTTCTACCATGCGTAAAACAAAGACCAAGAAAAAAATAGCTTGAGCAGCTAAAAAAATATTTTTATTTAAGAAGCCTAGTAACCAGCGATGGAAGATGCAAAAAGGTAATAGTAGTACAATAGCCCAGGCGAAGAGAGCATTCTACCCAAAGAATAATCTACTTACTCTTGGAAATACAAGCTTCGAAGTAAGGAAATACTTCATTAGAATGTACATGTGGAGCATGTTGATGGCAGTGAGGCATTAGGGTGTACAATGTACATTGTACATACATTAGGGTGGGTCAGAAAAGTCGATTTTTCGAGTATCGAATTCTAATAGGGCTCGATAGTTGCGTATTAGCATCCTCATTAACGGAAAAATATTGAAAAAGTCATTTGTTAGATGTTTAGTTTGCGCCAGAGGCCTAAAATTTGGAAAAAATGACAAAATCACCAAATTTAACAACTACTCTAAAATACACAATTAAGATTTTTTGGCTTTCAGTAGCGTCTAAGTACTTCATTTGAGCTGCCTGATAATAGAAAAATTATATTTTAAAACCATTCACCCCATTTTGAGTTGGCGCATTAGGAATAAAACTTAGGAAATATCATGAAAATTTTATTTTTATCTTTTTACGAAAAGACTCATTGTGGTATTTAAAGTTATAAAGTAAATCTTCCTTAACAATTTGTTCGCGTAAGTAATTTTATCCATACTATTTTGGTAGGAATATATCATTTACGCCGATTTCATAATTTTTTTATGGCTTAACCCCAAACTCACTACGAGTTGGCTGAAGTTCAAGTTACATCCACACCCAACCCAGCCGTTAGGGATTGTTAAATTATGTTGATTTTTTATGAGTGTGTTCTTAAATTCAGAGTTTTTAGCCCCATTAGGATTCGATACTCGAAAAATCGATTTTTTTATATCCGTACTAATGGACATTAACAGCAGCAGAGAAGTCAACGCTGGAAGCGTTCGAAATGTGGTGCTGAAGAAGAATGACGACAGTAAAACGGATCTATTGAGTGACAAACAAGAAGTGGGAGAAAAGGAAAGTCTGCTGAAAACTTTGAAAAGAATATTTTACAATCTAATCGACCTTCTTTCTATCTTGAGATAGGATGGATTGATGAAGAGAGTCGGTAAAGAGAAAATGAATAGCAAAAATGGCAATGGAAGGCCATGTATGTGTTAGACATAAGCAGCAATTAGTGAAGGATGTAAAAGATAAGAATTGTGCGAATATGGAGAAATTAGCTGGTAGAAGAATCGAGTAAAAAGTTGCGTCAAACAAATCTTAGGATTGCTAACTGATAGTTGAGGGTTACCTGTTCTTGCCAGGCAGGCACGTAGCCAGAAATTTGCTTCGGAGGGGCTAAGTCTATTGTAGCGAGTAGCGAAACATGACACAAATCAGGCTTGCCCATTCGGTGCCGATATGTGACATATCTCTTCCCTTAATTTTCAGTGCTTGGTATTCACTTAAACAGTGCCCATTCCTATCTCTTCTCACTGGCAATGTTCACTGCTTAACTTGTGAAACAGTTAATTTGACCGGCCCCAAAACAGAAGTTCAACGCACACATACATATCAAATCGAAAAGAGAAATTATTAATTACATCATCAAACAAGTGATCACGTTTCAAGACACTTAGCACTTGAATTGTACGCACTGTAATCCGGATTATCGTGCCCAGTTTCGGGCGGGGCTGAAGCCCCAGAAGCCCCCTCCTTCCTGGCTACGTGCCTGCTGCCAGGTTGCTTGCTACTTCTTCTTCGTACGTTGAAAAATTCTTGCCTATTATCTTTACCCACCTATTCGAAATGGCGCAAATGGCCATATATACATTTCACCTTTCCCGTAGAATAGCCACCATTTATTATAAATATCATCGTGGATTTACGTCCTCTCGCTCTCTACCGTCCTGTATACATTTTCCCATTTTCATTCCTCGCGCTTCCCTCGCGTGACGTCACCACGGACCATCGGGGACCTCTTTTGCGGCTCGGAGAGAAATAAATATTGCCGTGGACAAGAAGGGATCGTGTGAGTTACGACCAGCCGTGACCGAAGTATCCGCCGAGTATTGATGGATAAATTGCTTCGCTCGCGAAGCTGTTTTGTTTTTATCGTCTCGATGGTGGATTTTGCATTGGACCTGACCCAAACCTGCCGGGGAAAAGAAAGGTTCTTCGATGGATCGAAGGATTCGATTGATCGTGATCTATCGTCAGCAAGTTTTGCTTCGCGAGCGTAGCGGTTGTTGTCGACGGCATTCATTTTTTAAAGGAAAGAAAAGCAGAGCGATATGCGCGATTCTCGAAATGATTCACGCTGAAGCATGTTCCCGGAAGGTGAAATGAGTAGATGCTCCTAAAAATTTACCTATATATTCATCGATCCGAAGTAAAGTTTTGCGAAAAAAGCTTTTCAGCAGAAAAAAATCGCAACAGGTGTTTGGTAAAATGATAGAAAAAATGCGTGTTAAGAAAAGTATGTTTTGATTTCTTTAGTGTTCCAATATGTATGCCAGAAATTATCATCTCGAAGCAGTTTCTTTTTTGCCGGATCTGATATAACTTGCACCTTTTCCCCTACCGCTCCACTATCCACACAAAGATCACCCCTTAAAACCCCTCCCTTTCCTCCACTTGACGTCGCCGAAACAATTTCATTGTATGCACCATTCTCTCTGATTGATTCTGCATGCCTGGTGATGGTTCACCCCCTGCCACACACCCTAGCGGTGGCTTGCAGGGTATTATAGAAATGTAGACGATGTAGATGTACCTGAAGATGAACTACGGAAACCGGTTGTAAAATCCTGCTATGATATAAAATTGTTTGGAAATAACCTATCATATTAAAACGTCCAAGCATCGAAATATTTCAACAACATTTGATCACGCGACTGCATTATTCTTTGCAATTATTTCTTGCTTAATTAAAACCAACGTGAGAATGTACCTTATATCTTTTTTTTAAATTTAATGATCTCATTCGTCAAAATGTACATTACCGTACCGTTCAGAGTCCCATATTGTTCGACTCACATTTTGAAATGCTGAACTATGAATTGCGCAGGAATAGCCTACTATTCCTACGCAATTCAAACGCCCACTAGCGTGCAGCAGCACGCTACGTGATGCTGCAATTGTTAGTGACATTAGTCGCTTAGTGCGCGGCCGGACATAAACTCAATAATATGTTTTGGGTCGATTAATTAAGACACTGGCGCGATATCTGTGCATCCTGACTCCCAAAATGTCTTAACAGAAAGACATTGCAATTTTCCACCGAAGTAAAATTGTTTGCGACTAGCTTCAATGTTACTACATCATTATCAAGTGAAGCTTTCAATTTTTCTACAAGTATATTGGAGCAAGTCGGTCGGGAGGGGGGGGGGGGGGGGTCAGTGTATTTAAAATTTGGAAAACCCCGGTGTCGAGTGATGACGTTGGGGAAGATGGGAGAGGGAACAGAAGGAGAAAATTCCGTGGATCGCCTCTGCCGCTGTCTTCTTAGGATCCCTCGTTGATTTTATTGCTCCTGCGGTTAGGGTTCCGCGGTTGGAGACTAGCGGGCGATGTCCCGTGGCGCGGCTTTTCGGACGCGGCTTGAGGAGTCCTCCGGAGTTGGGGGGGGAGGGGGGGAGGCGAAGCGGGGGAAGGGACGGTTCCAGAACGTCGGCTCTTCAGGTAGGTAGGAATTCCCTGTGTGTGAAACGGGTTAGGAGAAAGGGGCCAGTGAAGGGTGGAGGAAGTGGTTTACCAAAGGGAAGGGGTAAATTGTGGATGACTAGGGGGTAGTAGGGGTGGCAGTGGATTAACGAAGTGCTATGGACAGTAACGGGGAATGGGAAAGAAAGTTGTTGTCATTTAGGAGTGGGATATTATTAATTTTACATTGAATTATTTCCAATTGTTGCCTTAAGGCATACAGTTTCTTCCCTTTCTTCTCCACATGTAAAATGTTTGTGACCAAACTCCTCTGATGACCTGTTTCCATAAGATTCTTGGCGAATCTGGTTTGTTTATCCAATAGGTCGTCATAAGATCAAAAAACAACCCCAAATTGTGACTTTGTAACTACATTCCCACGTCTCTACTCCGCGGAAGCAATAGTAGTGGTTAAATACTATTTATAATTATCGTTTATGATCATACGTACAAAATGATGTATGTACGATTGTAGTAAAAAGTATGAGGACCTAAAGGACTTTGTATTTTATGTTGTTATGTTAAGTGATTATGCTATCGCATGTTATAAGAATGGGGGTTGTGGGAAGATTTTAATGTCCAACCTAACTTACCTAAACCGGTAGTTCACTGATGATATCAAAACTTTTTCTTACAGATTTGAAGCGCGAGGCTACAATATGCCACATGCTGAAACACCCGCACATAGCAGAGCTACTGGAAACCTACAGCTCAGAAGGAATGTTGTATATGGTTTTTGAATAGTAAGTATTACGCTTATTTCTTTGAATCTTATTCGAAAATTTAGATTTTTCTTTGTCTCGCGAGTCCATTGCCCAATTAGAGAGAATTGTTTTAGATTGTAATAAATTTATATTGTAATACCGAAATAACTCATCTTAGTATACGCTTCTGATTTCATATATGTATTATTGTATACTCGATTGGATGGGTAGTAGCGTGCTACTGTAACAGCTACTCTTTTTCAGTAGCGATAGCTACTTTTCAGGTACTTCTCAACCACGTTTCGAATGAACTCGAACTATGAAATCGAGTATCGCCGAAGCGGCATGAAAAGTCGCTTCTGCCTTAATAGTAGCCTTTACTTATATGTGGCTTTGAAATATTTTTCCACACCCTTTACCTGCTTATCTCTCTTTCTACAAAATATTTTACGACCTTGTTGAGCGCGTCCCTCGGAAAGCTTTTCTCCGTTTCCTCAACTCGTGTTCCCCCATCCAAATACTCTCTGTTTTTCCCGAGGTACACAATGGTCCTTTCTATTGAGGAGTGGGATCATTAACCACATGCTGCGCGCATCTATCTTTCGTAGAAACCAAAACCTTCAGTATTGCGCAAATAACAAGGATGAATGCCTCTGTTCGCGTAAAAGGTAAGGAGGTACGATATTTCTTGATTTTGATACTGTTCCAATCCAATAATATTATTAGTTTTTTTTATCGATGAAGGTGGGTCTTAATGCATATATAATTGTTCCTACACTCTTGCATTTCACGCGATACCCATCAGTCCCTTATACCTCCTACATCCTATAATTCTATCCCAACTACCCTTCTTCTCCTCCCTCTTCCTCCCTTGCCCAAAATTCTTCCCTCAATCACCCCTTTCAAAACACCATCGCTATTTATTACCTTCTCCATCCACACCTTCTGCCCTCTCCTAACTTCCTCAATCAATTTCTTTGCTAACTTACCAACTCTAGCACGCCATCTTTTGTCCTCCTCTCCACCCTTTTTACTTTCTCCAACCTTCTCCATACCCACGTTTCAATTTTCATCTTCTTACCCTAAAGTCCATGTTCCCGCTCCATATAGTACCATGCTCCATATTACATTTTCTCTTCTTTACTTCCCTACCGCACCCCCCGTGCGATTAGTTCACGCCTACGAGTAAAAGCTTCTTTTGCGAATGCATTTCTCATTTTGATTTCATTGCTGCTCTACCAAGTTTCCTCCAACACAGTACCTAGATAGCTAATTGCTGCACCTGGTCTAGCTTCCGCCCTTCTCCTTTTAAAGTTGAACTGGACCTTTTTGATCTTGAAAATCTCATCCCTTTCGTTTTCTTCCGAATTACATTCATCCCGTATCTTTCGCTCTGCATTTGTAACGCATCTTGTATTTTTTCGTAGTCTGGGCTGACTGGCTTACTAGCTCTTGGTCCTCGGTAAATCTCACCGATTTTATCAATTTTCCTCCCAAGCCTCTCTCACCATTTCCTTCCAATATAGGTTAAAAAGTACCGACGATAACGGACAGCCCTGCCTAACTCCCCTCCTTATTGTCACCCAATCCGATTCTCCATCGGCTGCTCTCACTTGCGCCTTCTATGCCATGTATAAATTTCGGATCAGTCTCCTGTCTCTCCAGACATTGCCGCATTATTTCCATTTACTTTTCCCACCTCACTCAGACGAACGTCTTTTCGAAATCAACAAAGCACGCAAACAAATCAACAAATACATCCTGATTATATTTGTATTCCCATCACTCCAATCACATCCCGAGTGTTCCTCTCCTTGCGAAATCCTAACAAATACTCACCTAGAAATCCGTTTTCTCTCTTTTCAATCCTTCTGTTTATGATTCTAAGTACGATTTTTGCTCCATGAGAAATCAAACTATCGTTCTATAGTCTTCGCATTCTTTATTCACCTTCTTTTTCGGTATAAGTAGGTATCAGTACTGTTTTGAAAAAATACTCCGGCCAAGCCCTCTCCTCGTATATTTTACAAGCCCATAACATTTCTCCCTTCCACCTCTTCCTAGGATCTTCAGAAGTTCATCAGGGATGTTATCTATCCCCACCGCTTTACCAGCCTTCTTTCTCGCAATGCTTTCTCTATCTCACTATCCAGTATTTCTGGTCCCAGCTCATCCTGATCTGCGTCCTTTTCCTCTTCTATGCCCAAGTATTTTCACTACCGAATAGTTCTTCCTCGTATTCCTTACACCGACGTTGAATCTCCTCTGGTTCCATCGCTAAATTCTACCTTCTGTATTTGATGAATGGTACCATTTTCTATTTCTTGTTGCCCGACAACATTCTAACCTTTGAGTACTGAGTTGCTATTTCTCCATCTCCTCAGTTTGCCGACTCCACCAATTTTCTCCAGCTCCCTTTGTCTCTCCTAAATTTATTGTTTATTTTCTTATAACGCCTTCTGCCTTGCTCTTTATTTCATTTTTCCATTACTTTCTTTCCTCGATTTTTCCATCATTTATGCTGGTAACCATGATTTCTTGATCCCCCAAGCGTCTGCTGTTCCAATAGTTTTCTATGCTGCTCTTCTTATTCATATCTGTTTTCCACCCTTTTTCAACTGTTCCTATTCTTTCTATTCCTTCATCTGTTTGTACACCAACTCCTGATATTCCCTCTGCTTTGTTACAATCAGTGCTTCCTATTCCTTCATCTGTTTGTACACCAACTCCTGATATTCCCTCTGCTTTGTTACAATCAGTGTTCTTTCGTCCCTCTTTTTATAGTGGAAATAAATTACTGATCTATTGGTAGAATTCTAATGCATCACATTCCAGGTTTTCAGAAATAATATGAAATAGGAGCTAGTTACATCAACAGTCCTTCACTCATTTTTCTGGCTAACAAAGGTACCTTAGAAAAAAATGAAAAGGCAAGACGTTGAGCAAACGACTTGATGTGAAAATAAACAAAATGGAAATTGACTCGGTGCTATTCAAATAATGAAATCGCTAGTTCTTTTATATTAAATAATTGGCTAGATAAGTTCATAAAAGATATTGTCCCTTGGTTATTAAACTCATCCTCAATAAATAACTTGGACACCTCAAAAGGAATATGAAAGACCTTTTATTAAACATAACACATTAATAACATCAGGTGCTTTTGAGAAGTGGGTGTTCTCTGAAACTAAAGGAGTGCTTATTTGCACGAGGAATAAAATATCATATTTGAATTTCAAAGCACAAGTGAAGCTGACAAAAAATAAACGTGCAAAGCAGCTTATCGGATTCCATTTAATCTATAGTCTTTTCAAAGTACTGTTCCTTTGTCAGAAAAAGTAGGGTAAAAGTGCTGCTAATGCTCAATGGTACATTAAATTTTATTACTTTTCAGTATGGATGGATCTGACCTCTGTTTTGAGATTGTTCGGCGTGCCATGGCTGGTTTCGTGTACAGTGAGGCAGTTGCAAGGTATGTTCCAGTTTTTATCTCATGCAAGCATTAAAATTCTATTTTAGTAGCTTAAAAAGCAGCATGTTAACATTTGGTAACTAAAAACAAAGAATATTCAAATCACAAGCTTAGGTACTCAATAGTTCATGATAGATTTTGATGAGGATTTTTTGCTAATAATTATTTATCTATTATCCTGATCAAGTCAAATCCTTTATGCTTCTGGCTTTATGAGTCAAAGAATTTTATTCTCAATATAAATGCCCCATCTAAGTATTGCTAATAATTTGGATTTTAACCTTAGAAAATCTAAACATCAAAGTTAAAATAGTCTCATCAATGGGAAAGCTCACGGCTACTTTCTTCTGGGATTCTCTTGGAGTGATGTTAGTGAATTTTTGGAAATTGGAAAAAAATTCATCCCACATTTTAAAAATCTTTGCCAAATTATTTTTACTCTGAAATAAAAGAGAAATAACCTTATTTTTTGAGAAAAAAGGTTGTAGTGCTTGTCATGGCAGTACATTATCATTCACACACCCATACTACTTTAACTTTAGTGGCAAATTCGTAGAATATAATTTAAAGCCCCGACGGTAAACTGAGGGAACTATACAATGGAGCTGTTCCTCATCCCTCATACTCAAATGATTGTGCCATCAGAATTTCTTTCCAACTGGGTAAAGGGTTATACACTGAGATGTCGAGTTGACTATTGCAGATTTTTTCATATTTTGTAGTTTTAGCTTTCAGGAAAGAAAGTTGGATCAGATAATGAATAGGTTTTCTAATTACTTATATTATTGTGTTGCAATTGTCACAAATCGAAATTTTTATTTGCCTCGATAATGTGTGGGTCAAGTCATTACACACATTGTTGCAGGTCCATGCCAACTTATCATATCAGTATTTGCTCTTTTCATTAAAAATCATAATTATGGTTTTCGTACTATTTTGTTAAAAAAGTATTACTTAACCTGAAACAGAGAATCACTGTTTGCCTGAAGGCAGTGTTCAACAATTTTTTTGCAATGAATTAGGTTTCAGTTTAATTACATTACTCTCTTATAGTTTTCACATTAAAGTCATCACATATTCTTGTGAATGCAATCATGGTCAATCACCAGGTGGGATGAAAGAGCCGAAATTTTTTTGGGTCTTGTGTGTTGAGGGTAAAGGTTAATGCATTGAGAAATTGAGTTGATCTTTGCAGATTTTTTTCATGTTTTGTAACTGTCTCCCCAGATGTGTCTCCTCTAATCTGCACTCAATTATGTCAGCCATAATTCCTAATCTTTTCCTCACTGTATGAAAACCTTTCTCTCTTCCATTATAACTGCCAAATACCATGATGTAAGAGAATGAATACTCCATCTACTTCGAATTTCTCTATTTTCCTATTAAAGGTAGGATAATTTTATTTTTTATCCATCATGCTATTTTTTCCTTCATGGGATGAAGGAATTGCATATAAGGGGTAATGAATGTATGAGCATTATAGATAGATCAAACGGAGGTCAAAGGTATTCTTATCAGGACTTAAATGAGTGAAGTGGTTGAAAAATGAGGTTTTAGGCTTTTGGTGTGTTGAGTAGAGCTTTGATAAGTATTTTCTGAAGTTTATCTAAATCTTCTTTGAATCAACAGAAAGACCCTAAAATAATGTGTGCCATCTGCTCTAGTACTAGGTACATAATACAGCGTGATGTACCTAGTGCATGGGCATGCAGAAGATATTATTTTGCTGCTATGAAATATGAATATGTATGATAACATTTAAAGCTCCAATTTTGTATATTTTAGCTTTTTGTAGCTGATTATTTCCAGCACAGAAGATAATTTTATAATACAAACTATTTTGGTCACAAAAGTTGTGTTTTAGGGATGAGAAAACATTAAAATATCCTATGGTTCCTTTTCTGTTTTTCGGTGGCGATTAACACTACTCTAAATGTGCTGATTTGGTGCTTTACATAATCTGATCATTTTGTTAAAAATTCACTGTACATATCTCAGCCTCTCAGTTATTAATCAGATTGTTTCTTTTTCTCAGCCATTACATGAGGCAGGTGCTTGAAGCTCTTCGGTATTGCCATGAGAATGACATCGTCCACCGAGATGTAAAACCACACTGTATACTTCTGGCAAACAAAGAAAATTCGGCTCCAGTGAAACTTGGTGGATTTGGTGTAGCCGTTCAGCTAGTAGATGGGAGACCCCAGCCCACAGGAGATGGTACGTTGGCTTAAATCATTTATTTTTGTTCTCTGTGTCATTTATGCCATTTTTTTATCCTTTTAATCTCTTTTCTTCCATTGAAAACTTTTCTTGTGTGGCCTTCAATCTTCTTTCCCAATTAAATGTCATTAAATTTATGTTTTTGTGGTTGAACTTCTATTTTTAAAGTGTAAAATTTTATTTGTTATTCAATCTATTAGCAATCTTAATTTTCTCAAGCATAACACTTTATTTTAATTATATATTTTGATTTTTTCATCTACAGTCATGATCTCTCATGTTGTGACTTCATAAAATATCTTAAATGTCTTTTCCGACTGCCATGTCTCATGGAAAATGACCTCTTATTTCACTGTCCACCTATGCCAGTATATGTTATACCTTCTAAGTGGACAATGAGTTTTAAAAAGATGGGTAAAAATAATTACTCCTTTATACATAGACTGTCTAATGAATTTGGACACTGCTGATAGCCTTAAAAATATAATATTGCATTTTTGTTTGAAGTGAGGCTCTTTTCGGGTTATTTTGTTGTTTTTAGATCTTCTGGATATTTTTAATTTGCCTGTCTTACCATTAAAATATTTAGCTAAAATAATATTAAATATGGTCTGAGGATATCTACTATGTATAAAAAGGTATTATGTTATTTATCCTTATGATTACTTTAAAATTAAACTATTTTAGTGAGTTATTATCCTATAAAATATTTCTATTCTATGAAATTTCGTAAGTAGCTTGCTTCAATCTATCATTAAACCTACCATTTAAATGTCAATATAAAGTATCTTGACCATGTATACAGTTATGCAGATATTCTCTTATGTCTATTCAGTCCCAAAACATTTTGTGTGGCTTGGTGCACAGACAATGATTAGTTCCTTTTAGACCATACTTAGTAACTGTTTTATTTATCAATGGCACTGAGAATAATTATTGGTGTTTAGCTGAGAAATTGAGTTCAGCCTGTCAACCAGGTAGTAAGCTTGCTGTTGAATATAATTTCTGGTAAGAACTTGTGTGATGATTTTATTCAAAATTATTGTTTAAATTATACATCTGCTATGAGCTTAGTGTTTACAAATCCTACTTGAATATTCTGGATGACAAAGGATTAATTCCGCTCTTTAAGTTTCTTAAATACCATTTTAACTGGAGGATATAAGTACTACATTCTTTAAAGTGCAGATTTACTCTTTCTTCCTTTAAAACCATGAAATTTTTTGCTGGTATCTTTGATCATAATGAATTTTAATGAAATGCAAGGTAAAATTTGCTACAAAAAATCATGCACTTTGTCACTGTACTTTTTCCATGTGTCTCATAATGAATATTGTCATCATAAAGGTTATCTTATGCATCTATTGAATCAGACATATGAAGCAAGGGTTCTATTCTCAATAATTTGAGCCATACTTTTGACGTTTTCATGAACTATGTAATTTTCTCAGTGGTTCAATAAAAATGAGGAATATGCTAAGTTATTGCTAGAGAATGAGGTTTTAAAGAATTGATTTTTTCTGAGTATTGTGTTTACTCTCTTATAATTCCTAATGAATTTCAGCTGCATTTCAACAAAAAGATTCTGATAATTCGGCATAGGCTATGGAATTATCATGATCACCCACTAGTGTATTGGATTTCCTGTTTGTTAATGAATTTATTACCTTGAGATTGATAAATGAATTTGAGGAAAATCAAATTTGTATGAGCTTCAGTATTTTGACCGTTGGAGCGAAGTCAAATAACAAGCTTTGACCTCGTATAGATGTACAGATTGGGTTCAATTCTTATTAATAATTTTAATTATTTATGTCATTCATTAATTTGTGATGGGCATACTCTTGAGAATTTGAAGGTAATAACAGCAATATTTCACTTTATGAAATAAGATGGAGAAACGTTAGGAAATAATGGTTGAAAGGACTGTATATACCTTAAAAAAAAACTATTTGTGATCATAGACTGTAATTATAAAAATATATCATTAATTGTTTAGTGTGTTCTTGTTTTTTTGGCCCAGGAATGGTATAAGTGGTCATTTTAATTGTAAATTTAATTTTAAAAATTGATTTAAAATAAGCTACCTTGCTCTCAATGCCTTTACCTTACCTAGTTAATTTCTCATATTTGCTTTGGTTTCAATCCATGAAAAGGAAATCTGAAATAATGTGCTCTATCAATTGTAACATATTTAAATATAGCCACTGTAATGTAATTAAATGCTCTACTACTGGGAATTAAGTATGTATTTCATCACTCCTATATTTTCCTTTGGCAATGTGTTTTAAAATTGTGATGGCCTAATACTTTATTCTCTTGTTTCCAAATACTCTGTTCATTTATTAATAAATTGTTTTCTAAATTATTCATTAGTTGAAATAAAAGCAAATAATTTACTTATGCAATTATAATTGTTCTTGTTACAAAAGGAGATAGGGCCATCATGGAAGTATATGGTAGATGGCTGAGAGCCTGATCTTGTAACTGAAGTAAATATATGTATTAGACCAACTACCTTTGAAGGGATAGAATTTTCATAAATAATATCATAGCATAATTATTGCAATATAAAGTCAAGTGAACAGAGCCAGTTTCTTCTGGTGTTGTTTCTTTGCCTCTTTCCTTGCTGGGTGGTCAGTCTGTTCCCCTATTTGCTATTTGATCATTTAAAAGCAGTTAGCCACCCTGGTGGCTTGGATGAATGCTCTGAGTTTGTAGTAAGCATGTTTAGCTCTTGGGTTTTTAACCATAACTACCATAAATAGGTAGAGATGAAGAACTGAATCGTCATGGGCTTTGCTTCTTGATTTGGATATTGGGATGCAAGAGATCTAAATTATGTTATCTAACAAAAGGGATGGTTACAGCTCAAAACTGGCGAGAGGAAATAATCAGAGAAATAGGCGTATAGGGTGTAATGTGAATGGTAAGCAACTTGCTTGAAGTGGAAGTATGGAAGAGAGCCTTATTAATGAACATTTTATCAAACTCATTGTATGAGAGTGGTAGGATTCATTCTAATTCAAACGAGAACAGAGTTTGCATAAATAATGTGTGTCAACATTTTTGAAAGTAGAGCATTAACTTTCTAGCATGCAAACTCTGCAGTTTGAATATTGTTTAGGTGCATTTTTGACATCAGATTGTGCTGACTGAAATTTCAGCAATAGCAGTTCATTTACAACCTTGAGATATATCAATAGCCTTGAGTCTCAGACAATCAGTTCTTTTGGAACGCATTCTCTCAATACCACACAACTAACAAACTCCTATGCCAAGTAGCAAATAGAGAACCCACTTTGTAAGATTCCACAAAATTTTATTGTATCACCGACCTAGGTTTCGATTGTATATCAATCATCTTCAAGGTAAGCACGGAGAGTCAGCAAGCTCCTTATATACCTGCAAAGGTGTTCACGTAATCCTTTGGGGCAACAATGGGAAGTGGGGGGGGGGGGGGGGGGGGGAACAGGAGTGGGGAGGACAGTAACTAGTTGTGACTTGGCCAAAGGAGGGAGGGTTAAGAAGATGGGAAGCATGCTTCAGTGTAATAACTATGATGCCTCTTACATTGGTCAAACCGGACGAGCTATTGACACCTGTGTGAAAGAAGAACATAAAAACTTTAAGAAAAGGGGATTATAGCTCCCAATTTGCTATTGTTGAAGACCACACCAGTGACTTCATCCCCAAAGTGCTTCACACCCAGTGCAAAGGCCACAAGTTGAACTTCCTCGAATAGTTGGAGATAACGTCTGCTACCAAAAACAATGTACATTTGTTAAATGAATATATGTTCTCTTCCAACTCTCCCTTCCTGACCTTACCTTTTCTCTCCTCCCCAACGTGACCCATCTTCTTAACCCTCCCTTCTCCGGCCAAGTCACAACTAGTTACTGTCCTCCCCCCTACTGTTTCCCCCGATTTCCTATTGTTGCCCCAATCTATGGATCACGTGAACACCTTTGCAGGTATATAAGGAGCTTGCTGACTCTCCGCGCTTACCTTGAAGATGATTGGTATGCAATCGAAACCTAGGTCAGTGTTTCAATAAAATTTTGTGGAATCTTACAAAGTGGTTTCTCTATTTGCTACTATCATGCGGTACCACCAAGTCAAGCCTGAGGACTTCCATTTTATCCTCTGCCAAGCCCCAAGCCCTATACAAATCAGTTTGCTTATGGTGAGGGAATTGCATTGAAGAACAGGGTGCCAGAAGGGTGCAACAAGGGGTACTATCAACAAAGGGTGTTGACTAGCATTGGATGCCGGCCATACACTATTGAGCTGTAGGCATTAGTTGGTGTCATTGGCTCATATGTCGTAAGCAAATCCCTGGGCTCAGTCCAAAGATTGCCCATTCGTAGAGTATGTATAAAGGGGAAGAAATTGGTTTACGAAGTTTCATACCATACATGACTGAAAACCTATTGTGGAAGCAGGTATGACTCTCTAAAGTGTACTTGCCAGCTGGCTCAGTGGCAGACAAGCAGGCTGCCAAAGAAACTGGCTAGAATATATGCACCAGTTGAAGCTGGCATGACTGAATTGTTCCATTACTATCTATGTAATGTAGGTAAAATGATAAGTACTTTAGGCAAACCATGTGCAACATTGAAAGTTTGAAAGGTTTGAAAGCCTGTTTGTGTTTTAGAATTCTGATTCAGCCCACATTGTACCTATTTGGGAAAAAATTATTTGGATCATCTGTGGAAGATAAGAGAATACTCAAGAAAAATATGCCATGAGATTTCAATTTTTGTTATGGTAAAATTATTTATTTATTATAATTAAATACTTAATCTGTGAGTTGTGGAATTGTTTCCCTCGATTTATTCTATATTTAATAGTTATGAATCTAATGACTGGCAGATGGTGTTCCTTTAAATTGGTTTTTTAAAAGTAACCCTGGTTTAGATCATAAATTTTTTCATGCTGGTGGAGGTAAAGGACATAACAGGTTTGTTTTGGTGACAGGATAATTACTATTGAACCGATGCATGCAATTTCCTTTTTTTCTTCTTCCTCTTTTCTGTCTTCTTTCTTTCCCTTTTTGTGGGAACAGTCATTAACAGAGTCAGATTCAGGTTTCAATAATACCTTCTCTAGCCTTAAAACACTGAATTTGATCCCATATCTTATGAAATTGCTCACTATGAATAAAGTAATTTTGGTATTCATTAACAGTCTTGAAACCATGCCATAATCAATCAGTAGTCATCTAGCTTTAATTTATCAAATTGGGGTTAAATCCAAAGGAATGAATTCTCATGAGAAAATGGATGTTAGTTGACTAATTTTGTGTTCAGGTGCTTGTACACTTGAAAGCATTTCTCAATAACCTTGCATGGACTTATTTAAGTGTTTCTTGAGCATTAAGTGAAGGTGTAAAAATAGTATAATAATTCAGGGAATCCAAAATACCTTCACTTTATTTGTCCTGGATTGATCACCTTGTGAATCAATCTGTAGCTAGTGTGTACGCGAGGCATATCAGAATTTTTTTAAGAATGAAATATTTTGCTATAAAATTTTTGAGTATAATTACTCTTAACCCTCTTAGTGCTAATCTTTCTCCTGGGGTACTAGCGAGATATGCGGAGGTTAATTTAATTAATTGTAGCATCTTAGGAAAAAAAACATTATGAAGCTATTGTTATAAATATCCAAATGCAATTTTTTTTACATTACTTAAATTCAAGTAACTAATAATGACAAAAATTTTTTACACAGTCTGAAAAATAAATATTATTTTAGTGTCATGAAGTTGAACAAATATTGATATTGAGCCGATATATTGGCCCGCCATACTTTTCACATGAGAGTCAAAAGCTGATATATCCCGCTCCACTAAGAGGGTTGATATGTACACATTCCAGTTAGATTCCAGCTTGAAAGTTGTTTTTCTGGCTGGCATTGCTATCTGGGTAGGATAAAAATATACAATCAATCTCATGTTCATCAGGCCTTGAGTTGTATTTACAAGTGGTGGTTGGGGTCTCAGAATCTTGAAATGTTTAAGGATGATAATACTCTTATAACAGTATATTCAACCAAAGGCTGAGAAATTTTGATTTTCCCATTTGGTGCCAGATCTTCAATGGCTCATACTATATAGGGCAGTATTTTTACACTCTGTTGTTTGGGGTATGGCTCTGTATTGGATTGGTAGAATCTTATCACTTAGATAGAGAACCTTAATTCATCGGGGCGAATGCTAAGTCCTGTGCCATAGAGTACAACCGTAGGAAACTTTGGTGACAGAAACTTCTTGTTTGGTAGTTAATATATTTGGGTCCCATAAACAAATGTATGACTATGGAATGCCCATCTGCAGTGAATTCATTGTATCTGATTTTTAGATGTGATGAAATATGCAACTTATTGACTCGACAATTTGCTAAAGCATGACTTACATTTTAGGCAAGGTTATTACATATTTGAATAAAAATCAGCCTCTTTGCAAGATGTTGAGTTGATAATGTCATTGTTTTTTTGTCTATGAAGGCATCCATTTGTTCAAAAGCAATTGTTTGAAATATTTGTCATTAATAAAGGTTTAATAATTACTTTGGGAAGTGATACTACATTATCAATGAATTTCCTATGGCATTCATTCAATTACCTATATTTGTAATAGTAGTGGCTTATATAAAAAATACCTCTGGTAGAATCATATTTCTCTACTTTCATAATGATAAAAAACTAGTTCACACTGGTCATTTGCATGTGATGTCTGTTTATGGTTAGTAAGGAAAGTTTTATGTAACTGTAATTCCTTTGTTGGGGTGGGTCAGTGGTTCCTGGGAACTTCATCTGTTGGTCAGTACACCAAAGCATTGCATATTTTACACCAGTCTCCCTTATGTTGCTTTTGCACAAACATGTCTGTGAATGCACTGTCCACAGAAAGTCTACTTATTGTCGATTAATGTTACATATAATGCCATCTTATTGTTAAGAGTGAAACAATATGCACTTATCTGCCAAGGAGATCTTTCTGAGGTTGTCATTTTGCAAGCATATTGGATAAACATCTTATATGGATCTCAGGCCAAATCGGTGACATGCTTTTAAAACTTTCTCTGTGTTGGACATCTATTCTTATCCTTTACCTTTTTCTGAAAAATGCAGGAGACGTCAATAGATGTCTCGTCTATTAACTAATTAGTTTTGGAGCCAGACCGTTAATTGGAGTCTCTAGCATTATTCTGAAGCTCTAGCTTGTCGCTTCTGATTTATAAAAAAGTTATTATATGAAGCATGCATCAGGTTTTTGGCTGTGTCACTGAAAATGGCAGTATGATGTCATGGACTTTGTATACAGCCTTGCATCAGAAATTTTCATTTATGGAAAAATTACAAAACCTAATATTTATGTTAGATGGTTTTTGAGGAATAAGGATTATTTATTTTGTATCTCGTATTTCTAAAAAGTTGTATGTATGAAATCACTGAAAATTGGGATGAATTACAGACTAAATATGGTAAAAATGATTCAAGTTCGTAAAACATACTGTTGTTGGGAAACATAAAAACCATGAGCTTTAAATTTTTTAAAAATTTATTACTTATAATAAATTTTTATAAATAAATAAAGAAGAAAGATAGATATTTCTACTCATGCCAAAAATACATTTTTATCCAATCTAAAATTCTGTAAAAAAATTTGAAAAATACCAAAAAAAGTCCGGCATTCTTCGAGTCATCCAATTACTTGGTCTGCAGTGAAAGTGCTAAATGGAGGACAGCTAATCAGACAGGTGAGCATTAGGCCAAGGAGAGTGTTGGTATGCTCAGATGTTTTGTCAACATTGCCTTCTAATGGGTTCTCTGTGGAAAAGAAAATTGCTCCTTGCTTAGTAATGGATATAGGGATGAGAGAATTGCAGATTTAATTAAACCAGATTAGTACATATTGCTGGGCATCATTTAGTTAGATGAGGGACAGCAGTGAGTGCATTAGAAGTATGGTGAGATAAATGGGGGATATAAATCTTATATAAGAAGCCATTTAAAATTAAATTCTCAAAAAGTGGAAAGGCCAGAATGATTTTTGAGGTGAAAGGAATGGACTAGAGCAGCTGGTACAATACATTTATCTTCATAGCATTTGGGGGGAAAATAAGTTGTATAGTCGAGACCAGAAACCTGCATTTGAGCGCAAAATACATGTGACCCTCATCCACTTGTGTGCAAAAGATAAGAGGCATTACCTGAAATATTTGATGAACTTTTCCATAATGTCACGAATGAGGCTTGATGAAGAACTCCATAAGTAGCTGGGAGACACTGTAAAATCCTCACCAAGGGCTTCTTTCTCAAGGACCATCACTGTTTGCAATTGCATGAAGTGAATATTCAACTCATTCTTCTATCCCCCATCCCTCTCGCCTCCTCTTCTCAGTTTGGGTGAGTGCTGAAGGAGCCGGGTGCCCACCTAGGGTATGAGCACCCAGGGCAAACAGGCGCAGTCATATGCCCTATGTCACCTTAGTCACATTGTTGAAGGTTCCCAGTACAGGCAGATGAGAGTCACCCACATTTTGTGTCTACGTGCTGGACTCTATCAAGACTCCAGTTTTAGTAGAACATCAATATTCCAGATAAACTGGGACCAGTCCCCTTCCAGGTTATCAAAATGTCTGGATCTTTGAAACAGTATATTAATTATAAAATAGTTGTCATAAGCTCATTGTGTTTGACAATGCAACAGTGCTATATAACCATAGTCTAGTGTATTTGTTCAAGTGAAGAACTTTATAGTAATAATTTAACAAAGTAAATTACCTATTCAAGAGTGTAATAGCGTGTACAGATGTATGAGTATTTACTTAATGTAATTCTTTTTACCAGAATTAAATGCGGATTATCGATCATCGGGATTTTCAACATCCAAATTAAAGATACTCTACTGTATATAATTGAGGTGGGTTACAGAAGGGAATAACTGAGCAGAATTCTGAATTAAGAAATTTATTATTAATTTACCTTTATGTGAATATTTGTTTTAGTTCAAAAATCAGGCTTGACAGAGGATGAGGGGAGATTAGAGGCTTTTATAGTGTGGTTGTAGAGAAAGATGAAGACTGAAGGGTAGATAAAGGAGGGAAAGGTAGATGAAGAAGTGCAGAATGCCAATGAAGGGGTTATTAAATTGATGTTGATATCCATGGAGGCAATTTAACTAGTTTGATGATCTACTGTATTTAGCTGCATGTAAACGCATCTTTTTTCCAGCATAAAGGCTCAAAAATTCACCCCAGGTCTTTAATGCAAAGGTTCGACCTTTATGATTATTATGAAAAATGTTGAAGTATTAATTGCTATTATTGCATATCTATGCTATGATCAGCTCTAAAATTATTGTTTCACTAGCTTCTGCACTATCAAAAGAGGTGGAAATAGATCAAGCAAAACTGATCATTACAAGTGTGAGGTCATAGAAAACTGAATGTTTGATTTCTTAATTTTTCCTCGACAGTATGGCTTGCTAAATTGAGGATGCATCTTGCATGCCAGTGAATTTTTTAACGTCAAATACAGTTGAAGATAGATATCAGGAAATAAATTTTAAACACTAAGTAAATTGTTTATGCTTATTGATCATGAGATTTTACAAGGTTGAGCCTGAATCTATCAGTATAAAGAAGTATTCAATTAGGGTATTGGAAATGGGGTCAAGAATGTTCAGTAAATGTGGAAGAGCAAGGAGTGTAGAGAAATCGGGAAATTTGGTATAAATATATTTATATATAGTCAGTATACTATATATACTATATATAGTCAAAAATCTAACTAAATCTAATATGTATTATACAAGGTATAGGCTACCTACATCCACACTATGATCTTGGGCATATAATCCATCTGCCTGACAATATATCTCTTTAATATTATTTTCATGATGAAGTTTTGTAATAGTACCCAGGAATTAAAAAAACAATATTGTTGGAAAGCAGATTGCTTTAAAAAGTACTTACTTAAAATAGAGTCGAAATTTTACCCTATGACTTGGTAGTAATTTATATTATTTTAAGTGGAATTGTAGAACTAAGTCTTAGTTTTGGAATCTTATTAATGTTATCTGTAGATATTAAGATACTCTGCCAGTTGCCAGAAATCATAGATTTAAAAAGTGAATGATATGGGTTGTTAGTTAACATGAATACTAATGGAAGAGTTTATCTACAATTGTGTTAAAACAAATATCTGACTATTATACTTTCCAAATATCTTGGGGACTGAGAGGTGGACGGAAAAATTATGGTGGTAGCTGCCAGAGGAATAACTTGGCCTGGGGGGCCCTGGGGCAGAAATGTGAGAGGGAAGCCCTTCAACTTATATGCAACTTGAACTAAATATTTACAACTTATAATATTGAAAATTTATACACGAAAGACGCATATATTTTTATAATATTGTGAATATATTCAGTCATAAAAGGTGTATTAATATGCTTTTTGGGGGCCCTCAAAGCTTGGAATTTTGGGGAATTTCCCCTTTTGTCCATGCCTAGTAACACCACTGACTGACAAGTGCCTTTTGGGATAGTCCAGAGCAGTTTGAAAGTCTACTGCCAGTGGACAGGGAACTGCCTCCAACAAGGGTGGCTCAAGCTTGATGTTGCCAAGATTTTCATTCTCTCTTTATTTGAAATTCAAGCTGTGGAATTTCATTGGTGTCAAATCTTGCTGGACTATCACAGAAGGCACAGGAAAGTGGCTCCTCTCTCCATAGTCAAAGGTGAATTTCACGTGCTATTTAGCTCAGTACTTGATAGTTTATCATTTCTGATTAAATCAAACTTTAGATTGAAGAATGGTTGGTTTCAGTTCTGTCATTGATAATGAAAGTCTATTGATATGTCTGACAATATGTTTAGAGACATCCATGTGTTCAATTTCTTGGATGTGGCTCTATCATGAATATTAATGCATGAATTTTATCTATATGCATTTATATTTTGGAATAATTCAATGCCGTAAGAGTTCTGGTTAAAGGTTTTTGATTGGGTGATTTTTATCTCTGACTCATTTTTCCTCTGAGAAAGAGTTGATTTACCTGAATTTGACTCTTTATACCATTACACAGATATTTAAATGTAACTATCCTTTACTATACCTCCATATCCATCCCCCAAACTGCACTTCAATCCATTCTCCATCACGTGCCCCAATGACATTGGCTGTGGATGTGCAGACATCTTAATATCAGAGTATCGACCCAACCTGAGTCACAGTGGAAGGCTGTATTTGAAGGCAGATCATGAGGGTAAGAGTGTGGTGGTGCTGTCAAACTGCATTAATTACTTTTCACTCAACTCCTCGTGGCTGGGATGTATGCTACTGTTGACTTATATGTGTATCAAAATCTTTTTTGGCTTTGTTTTTTGTTTGTGTATTACTGAGCTGTAATTAATCTGTACATTTCCACTTTGTGTTTACTCTTCTGTGCAAGTATTTGCTTTCTGATGAGTTGAAGGCTGATTCACACCTTAACTAATGAGAGGAGATGCTGCACTGACTAATTAGCCATTGCCATGCTACCTTTTTCATTACTAATGATAAAAAGTTTTCATAATATTCTTGCATGGGTTAATATTAATTTATCCGAGCTTTCATGGGATCTTCTGGTGGCACAATATAGGAATTATAGTGAATTAAGTACATTTTAGATTCTTTTATCTATCATGAATTTTAATCACTTAACATTGCCAAGTGAATCGTAGGCACATGAGTATAATTTAGATTCTGTTATGTTTCATGAGTTTTAATCACTGAAAATTGCTGAGTGAATCCTAGGCACAAGAGTTTGTCTTGGCAGTAACACAAGAATGGAATTGAGCTTTAAAAAGTTGGGTAAAAGTTCTCACATGGAATAGATATTAGTGGAAAGCCTTAGTTAATGCTTACTAATGCAGATTTATTAATGGAAAGGTTAGAATCCATTTTGTACTATCCTTAATTCCCAAGTGATGCCTCCTGCTTTGCTTTCTTGTAAATATATATACTGCCAGGTATTAAGAGATGCTACTTCTGCTTATGAGCATAATGGATAATTAGGGAAGAGAAGGAGGAAATTCCCTTGCCTTTGGTCACCTCTGGTCTCGTAAAATTTATGATCTTAATGGCAAAGAGATTCAGTGAAGATGATGGTGAAATTAATATTAAATCTGCCCATTACAGATGGACAGGAAAATTAAATGGGACCTCTGTTAAATCATATGTGATACCATTCTCCTTGGTATGATGTATGGAATGAGTTTTCCCCTGGCTCATTTTTCCATCAAATTCAGTCATGGATTCTCCTCAGAATATTATTTGTGAATTGATTAATACTTTAGTTGTCCAGGCATTGTCACATGATAGCTACTTGTTGCTTCCTGTTGAAAAATCAAATTTAAAATTCAACAGGGTCAATCATCATCGCATAATACTTGAAACTGCCGAGAAACTCATGATTACCAGTTCTAGCTTTAAAATATTTTTTAATTGGCTGCCAAACTATATTGGTTTCATTTTAGTAATATCTTTCACAATTTATAAATTTCTATTTATTGTGTGAAAGTTTCTCAGGTCCTCCATTGGGTTATTGCATCCATGTCCGCCAATGTTTTGATTCCCAACTTGGTCATCGTCTTCAGGGCTTCTGAAGACAATGTCTGAGTCGGGAATCAAAATGTCGGCGAACATAATTATCATGGAATCAGAATCATTGCACCTCTGTATTTCTGGTGTACGTACTGCCTCCAGTTGTTCTATATAATTAGCACATGCATATTGAAGACATGAAAGCCTGTTCCTGATATACGAAGAGTGCATTTTGATTCTTTATTAATTTTTCATATTAAAAAACAATTTTGTTTTAATTTTTTTGGTAATATTTTTCCATTTTATATAATATTTGGTGCTTTAAGTAAGAATCCATCCTGCAAACATAAATATAAACTCCCATTTTAGATAGAAGAAAAAAAATAATTTATTGCTGTAAGTTTTCATTAGTTTCGTCTTTAACTTTTCATGTAATCAGTGAAAAATTATTATCAAACAATGTATTCTTCAACTTGTAACCACCAAGTTCTTTATCAAATGTTACTGCTATCAGTCTGGCCTAAGTTACAGATAATGGTTCTTATGCTTTTTATTTTCTTGAAATTCTTCAGTTTATGTTTTGCACTCAAATTTTAGGAAATCCCTTTAGTTACTATTTTAGTTTAAAAATTACCATATGTTTTCACTTAGCACTGAATATTGTGAAAATTCGTTTATATCATGTCTAAATGATAAATGCCCAGAGGTTAATTGTCTAATGTGTCATGACTTTCCTAACTTACTCCTGAATCAGTCTTCAGAATGTGAACATTTGTGTACCTAGTACTTTATGATGTTTTAGTTTACACATATGTATTCATAAATAATTATCGGGTAAAAGTCAATCTAAACCCATATTTTTATTTAAGGGTATGTTGGTTTAACCAAGCATTCAATTACTTGCATTAAACTAATTGTGACTGACATAATTTATGATTCTTATACTAAACAGCATGAAATTTGCACCTTCTTATCTTTAATATAGTATAGGGAATACATGATTTTGTGCCTTTTCAAAGAATGAACATACTGAATCTTTTGTACCTATGCATGGAAATTTACTGATTTCAGTTGTGTGTGATACTAACTACCTATATGTATTTACATATGAAATGTTCTAGTAAATTTTGACATGTTAATATTATGTACCGATATATCAGCTTTGGTGAAAGTTATAAAAAATTGATGCTTCAATTGAAGTTGTAATGAAATGCTTTTTGCTGTTTTTATTGTCTGAGTTGAACAACTGATTGATTTACATGATGGGGAAACTTTTTTAATTGTAAACTTTTGATGGAATAGTCATCTAAATTCATACATGGCAAATTAATGGCCTTGTTAGCTTATTAGGTTAAAGCATCTAGCTGGAATTAGAGGCTATGGCTCAATTCCCAGTCAAGGTGAATAATTTTTTTCTCTGTAAAAATTGTGTTACCGTTTTTACATGGCTCTAACCCAATACTCTAATAAGTGTAGATAACTGTGGGTTTAAGATCTATACTTCTATTTTTATTATATGCCCTCAATGAAATGAGAATTCAAGTTGATCCATTACATCAGCATGATACATAATATTTTCTCCTGGGATGAAATAAAAATTTTATTTAAATATATATATTACCAATAATCAATTCTTATCTATGGGTAAAAGTCCCCTAAAATTTAGTGGATATCCACTAAATATTATTCTCAAACATTAAGATGGAGATGGACAGATTGGGTATAGACATCATGGGAATGAGTGAAATAAAGTGGGCTGGGGCCAACGACTTCTGGAGCGATGATTACAGGGTGATTTACTCAGGAGATGATCAGAAGATAGCGAGAGTGTGATTCATATTGAAGAAGAAAGACTGGTTAAGAAGATTGAAGTCCTACTGGCAATATAACGGAAGGATTCTGATGATCAAATTAGAAGGAGAACATACGGACACAATGATAGTGCAGGTGTACATGCCGACGTCGGGCCACTCTGAAGAAGAAATGTATGGGCAACTGGAAGAGTCCTAGACACATTAAAAGGAAAGGAGAACCTCATAGTTATGGGAGATTGGAATGAAGTGGTCGGAGAGGGCCAAGAAGGAAGTAGCGTGGGTGAGTTCGGTTTGGGAGAAAGAAATGCCATGGGAGAAAGGCTGGTAGAGTTCTGTAGAGAAAAGAACATGGTAATAACAAACACCATCTTTGAACAATATCGGCGAAGAAGATATACATGGAAGATGCCGGGGGACAGAAGAAGATACCAGATAGACTATATCCTTGTCAGAAAGAGATATAAGAACCAAGTTAAGCGGTGCAAGAGCTACCCTGGAGCAGATATAAATAGTGACCATAACCTGGTGATCATGGACAGCTGCCTGCGATACTAGAAGGTGAAGAGAATTACGAAGGAATCAAGATAGAACACAAAGACACTGGAGGAAAAAGAAGCAAGAGAAAGGTTCACCTATGCCATCGATTCAAAACTAGAAGTAAAGGAGACAACCGTTACAGGAAGATGGAATTAAATAAAAAAGATCAATACAGAGGTAGCAGATGAGCAACTTGTGAGTAAAGAGATAGAAACAAAACGGCCATGGATAATGACCCAAATAAGAGACCTCATAGTGGAAAGAAGAAAATACAAGAATCCAAGAAATTAAAGTGAGGAGGCCCAATATAAGAAGTTGAGAAACCAAATAAATAGAGAGTGCAAGAAAGCCAAGGAAGAATGGATAGAAAACTTCTGCGAAGAAATAAATAACAACATAATGAAAGGAAATGCAGAAATGGCTTATAAACTGGTGAAGAGACAATTTGGAGAAAGGAAAACAAGATCCCACAGCATAAGAGACTCGAATGGAAAGTTACTCATAGAACAGGAGGACATAGGGAAGAGATGGAAGCAATACATCGAAGAGCTCTATCAAGCACCCTAACCACTGGAAGCCGACTAACAGAAGAAGAAATCAGGGAGGATGAAGATGAATGGGGGCTCAAGATACTGAGAAGCGAATTTGGCAGAGCCATGAAAGACCTAAGGAACAGTAAGGCACCAGGAGGGGACAAAATAAATGGAGAAATCATCAAGGCACTTGGGGTCAAAGTAAAAGATACCCTCTTTGGAATAATCAAAGATAGCTATGACAGTGGAGTACTACCAGAGGACTTCCAGAAGAGTGAAATGATCGCAATCCCAAAGAAGTCAAGGACAAGGAAAGGGGAAGAGCACAGAACATTGAGCCTGGTGTCACACACATCGAAAATACTTACTAGGATTTAACAGAAGAATGGAAGAAAAGATCAAAGGGAATCTTTTGGAAAATCAGTTCGAATTCAGGAAAAACCGAGGAGCTAGGGAGGCAATACTCAGCTTAAGGATACTGGCTGAGAAAATGATACACGTAAACAAGCCGTTGTATGTGGCATTCGTGGACTTGGAAAAGACCTATGACAAGGTCGAATGATATAAGATGTTCAAGATACTGAAAACAATTGGAATAGTCTACAAGGATAGAAGAATAATCTATAGCCTCTGCAACAACCAGGTCACCACATTGCGAATGAAAGACAGAAGGAGTCAGACAAGGATGCAAACTCTCCCCAGCGTTATTCAATATATTCCTGGAAGAAGCAATAAGAGCTGCAGAGGAAATTGGTATCAAGGGCATCAAGGTGAATGGTGAAGAAATAAACATGCAAATGTTTACTGACGACATCGCAGTTATAGCAGAAGGTCGAGATGACCTGCAAGCATCCCTGACCACAATGGACCAAGTACTTCAAGAATATAATATGAGCATCAACAAGAAGAAAACTAAAATCCTAGTGTGTGGAAGAGAGGAACTTAGGGGAAATATCACAATTCGAGGAGTGAAATTAGAACAAGTGGGAAACTTCACCTACCTCGGCAGCACTAAAACTTGGGATGGAAGAAGCTCTACGGACATCAAGCAAAGAATAGCACAAGCTAAGGAGGCGTTTATGAAGAAGAGACAACTACTATGCTCAAAGAACCTATGGCTGCAAACAGGGAAGCACTTCATCAAAACATTCGTATGGAGCATGGCACTCTATGGATCAGAGACATGGACTATCGGAAAGCAGACCAACGAAGAATTGAAGCCTTCAAAACATGGTGCTGGAGGCGAATGTTGAAGATTAAATGGACAGATAAAGTGAGGAACGAAGAGGTGTACAGAAGAGTAGATGAAGAAAGTTCAATATGGAAAATCCTACGGCAAAGAAGAGCCAGATGGATTGGACATATCTTGAGGCGCAATAAATTAGTTAAAAATGTAATTGAAGGGAAGGTCCCGCGAGGAAGACCAAGGGACAAAAATATAGGGCAAATAAAGAAGGACATGAAAGAGAAAACATACCAGGGCGTGAGGGAATTAACACTGAGTAGGACAGAATGGAGGGCTGCAGTAAACCAATCCTAGGATTGAAATACTGATGATGATGACCACTAAATATTGTGGATAGTTATTATAGTGGATATCCATGTAAAATATAGTGGATGTTCACCAAGAATTGTGGATATCTACCAAGAATTAGTGGATTCACTTGTACAGATCCACATTTTTGGTGAATGCTTAGGCGTATTCACCAAAAAAGTAGTGGATGTTCTCATTTTAGTGGATATCCACTTAATAATGTGTAGTGGATGTTCAGTTAGCCATTAGTGGTTCCACTAACACTGAATGTGGATGCCCACATATTTGGTGGATCATTAGACACATCCACAAACTAAAGCAATGGATTCCCACATTTTACTGATGTGATAACTCTTGAACGACATTAATGACTTCTTCAATTTTTGTCCTTCTAAGTCTTGTTAACCCTTATCCTCTTCTTTTCCTTCCCATCTTTTATTTCCCCATCTTTCCTTTACTACCATTCCCCAACCTGAAGAGAGTACCCGACCGCATCCAATGGATTAGGGAAAACTTTTGTAACCACCCTATGGAATGTAGTCCTACAAATAATATCATTTTCAAATTTTTCATGCATATGCACTGCACAAATTTTCCCATAAGTGGAACTTTGAATTTGCATTAACTGTAACTGTATCATCTGCCGTGGAAAGTTGTACGGCGTAATCGGCTCCCAATCGAGCCTTTTTCCCCCTCATCTTCAGGAGTAATTTGATTATCGCCCTCCATAAGCATTTACGACACTCGGCGGCTATTTATGAGTCCACGTATATTATATATAATCCGCGGATATTATACGTAGACGCTGAAAGTCGATAAAACTGTTAGTAATACAATTTGCCACAAAACCACGGGGTTTGGTGCCAATTTTTAAATATAAAATCGTTTTTCTCTCATATTTTGCTGGTTGTGTGGGCTGTGGCCGTAGTTAACCAAATACGTGTTGACGCGCGAAAATCTAGTAGTCACGTGACCTACAATCGTAACCACAGCAACCAATGAAGGCAGCCAATAGCAGACGCGGCACACACAAACCGTTTAACCAGCGCTCCTGATAACGGATATATGTTTCTGGTAATATTTGTTGATTCAGAGGTATTTCACATAAAACATCGGTGAGCTAGGCGTACGTAACCTGTTGTGGAGATAATATTCCCGATCTCTTTCTTAAAATACGTCAGTGACAAAGAATGGAGTCCAAAACCGGTATCAAGTTTTCAGAAGTAACATGGAGGGCCATTTACCGAGGAAAGTGCTACAACGAGAGGCAAAAATCCCGGAGTACGACAAATTTTCCTGTGAATGTTGCTATATTTTTTCCACTTAAACATGTGGATCTTGTAAAATTTTAGTGGATACCGGAATCGCAACTAATAGTGGATTTTTACCCATGTAGGTATAACGTGTTGGGTAACTACTTCCTGTTTTTTCATATTTTTTAATGTTTGTAATTCATTCAAAATATTATATATATATTACCTGAAACGATTTTTTTCAGTGATAAAACCCTCCCATAGTCGTTGATTAAAGCATAATTAAGTTGGATTATTAAAAAATTCATATTGAAATAAATTTATTAAGGAAATACAAACTTTTACTAAGTACCACTTATAAAACACACACACCTTTACGACCTAGGGGTATTGGCCAAATCAGATTGTCATCATCAGGTGAATAAAACATGGTGTGAACTCTCTATTCTCTATATATATGTCTACCAACAATCATAGTGAGGAGGTGTGGGTGGGAGGGGGTTGAGGAAAAGGCAGTGTCATTGGTCAACTATAGGGATTTTATTTCAAACTGGATGGTGGTGTGCAAGGCAACAGGAGATTTGGGGTCCGGGAAAGAGAAGCTTCTGCTTTTAGGATGGAAAAGAGACAGAAAACAAATATACATTGCTGAGTATGACTTTAGGGCCATATATCCTCTTTCAAATTTCTAATTACTCATGGGAATCACGCTTCCATCTATTATTGCATGAAAATAAAATATTAATGAGCATAACATTTTGCCAAATTCCCCCCACTCTGGTTGTTGGTTGATATACATATATAGATAGTTTATTCACCTGATGATGACAATAATTTGGTCAAAACCTGGGTCTTGAGAGTGTGTATGTTTTATTATTGGTATTTTGTAAGTTAGTTTTTCCAAAATAAACTTTTGACTCTAGAGTGCCACATATTTGCCAAGTTCTCAAGACACTTTTATAATATGGGAACAGATTGACAAATGTTTACCTGTATGCATCTGTGTTTAATGGGTATGAACTCTGGGACATATATCGCTGAAACTAAAATTCCTCATTTTCATCATTCTAAATACACCCCTGGTTATTTTTTTTACTTTGGATGAGAATTTTTATCATTAAATTGCTACAAAGTTAACTGCCTCCATTAGTCAAGATGGCTGCAGTTGTCTCTTTTGGGAGCTGCAGTGTGTGGAGCTTTGTCATCCAAGCATTTGCACTCATTACAGGCTGCATCATCAGGGACAAAATATCTTCATTGTTATTTTAACCCGGATGATGCGACCTGTAATGGATGCAAAAGCTTGGATGACAAAGCTCCATACACTGCAGCTCCCAAAAGAGACTGCTGGAAATTCTGTATGCTGCAAAAATAGTCAACGATAGTCATTACGGTGGCGACTCAGAATTTCAGAATTAGTTGCACAGATCTTACCCTGAGAGCACAAAATTGGCAGTATACCAACTGTAAACCCTATTTTAACATCCGTGTCTGTTATATACCAGATATAGATGTTAAAATTGGGTTTACATTAGGCATGCTACAAACTTTGTGCTCTCAGAGTGCATTTGTCCTATCATATTAACATTGGAAACATTTGGTTTGATACCTGAGAATGTAGTAACAGTGCTTTACAAATGCTATTCTACACTGGAATTTTAAAAGTAAATTCTTGCTTGCCAATTTCTTTTAGACATGAAAATTTCATGCCTTATCATTAACATAGCCAAACTTGTGATGGATATCACAAAAAAGGAAGGGGGGATGTGATGGCATTTTTGCTTGTTAATCTTGTGGTATGTAAGTCTATCTTCAGTTTGAAATACTGGATTCATTCTTCATCTGCATCTGAAGAAGAGAGCTCTTTGCCATAAAAAAATTAAATAAATTGCCATAAATAATTACTACTCTTGTCTTTGTGGCATTATTCATTATTTAACCTGTTCTTGAAAATATTTCAAAGATGCTTTTTTATGAATATCATGGGGAATTTCTGTTAAATGTGGTTCGGTGGAGAGCATATTGCTATTTATTTCCATAGGAGCTCTTTGTTGCAAACCTCTTTCATGCCTCATTGTGGATCAGAAATACGAAGGAGGAATTTTTGGGGTTCTCTCCCTCTAAAAACTGCATTGAAAATCATAACTGTGACCGTAGGGAAAATGGTTGTGATTTTTATATTCCTTCTGAATACAATAAATATTGGGTGCAACATCAGTACTGTAGGCATGAAAAGAGGGCTCAAGAAATTCAAAAGCATAGAAATAAATGATCAATGGAAGTCTTATACATGCTAATTATTATTTACAAACTCTTCATTTGTTTTGATGGTTTGATTGGTTTCCAATGAATGCTGTTCTTTGAATATTTTCTAAGCTAGAAACTCATGCTATGTCATTATTACAGTTATGGATAATTATTGGTGTACTGTTGGTTGTAAAAAACATTACATGCATATTAACTGTTCTTCACCTATGTTCATGGATTATTTTTCAGTGGTTGATGGATTGGTCTTACAGTCATGAATGTCTTTCATAATTTTTCCCTTATCTCAAATACTTATTCTCTACCTTTTATTAATAAAAGAACAATATGATTATCAATCATACGAATTATGACTAGCACATAATCATTATTCTACTTTAAATTGAGTGTAGAATGCCCTATCCATTTTGAGACATTATTAAAATTATTTAGCATTTACGTTGATTGTAAAATCCAGTGAAATAGTCTCCTATTTTTGTCATATTTTCTACATACATTGTTTAGGTCAAATCGATTCATCAAATCAGTAGTATCATACTTCACTTTCTGCTTAAGTTTCTGGAAGTATTTTTGTTCCAGTTATAGATTTGTTGCAAACTTCCTTTTTATTTGAAGTCATTGATTTGTCATATATTTTCCACAGAAGTTTTACTATTTTATACTTTGTTATTAATGCATGATTATTTATATAAATTAATAGACACTCCACTATGAATTTATGGAATTAATAATAAGATAGTGTGTGTTTGGAGTGAAAATTTTGAATTATTTGAAATTCTATTTGTTGGAGTTTTGTGGAATGAACATTTAGTATAGGTAGTGTTTATTCTTTTTCTACTTACACACAATTTTTTCAACATAGTTTGAAGATGATGTGTTTGGATTTACAAGTACCCTAACCATACTGTTGTTGCTTATTGTAGCTCTAGATTTCATTTTCACTTGCCATTGAAAAAAAATATTACATTTGATATAATTGCTCTTCCCATTTATTGTTTTTGATATTACATGTACACCCTTATATAAATGCTACATTTTATTTGTTGTCAGTGGTGATATCAAACTCATCTTCAATTAAATCATATTGAGGAGCTATCAGGAAGCATATGAAGATAGCAAGAAATATTTTTATAGTCTCCTTCCTTTAATCATAGATGCCTTGAATGAAGATTAAAATATTAAAAGCTAAGGCGACAGTTCAGGATTCATAATTTTTGTTCCCTATGGTCCATTTTCAATTAATTTTCCTTCATATCATCTCACCAAAGTTCATTATATTCTTAAACACTACCTTTGAAGATCATCAACTTTAAAGCCACAGTTGTAAAATGTAAATTGTATAATTTTAACTAATATTCATTCTCCTTCTAGCATAATTGGCAAAATAGCCATTGTATCCCAACTCATTTGCAATGAAGCATATTCTCTGGACTTCTTTCTACTTTTTCGATAACAGTCTACTTCTCTTCATAGTAACTATTGTGAACTAATCTCATCAGTTCAATATACTCATTTAAACATCAGTATTTTATTTTGAGTTTCCAACTTCTTGGCCTCTCTTACCCCTTTATTGTCCTTTGCCCTTGATTCTTCATCAACCTGTCAACAGAGGGTTTACCAAATACAGTTTTAGAATGTTTTTTTTCAGATGCTTTTCTTGGAATTTTACTGCCCAATCTGTAGCTTGTTCTACTGTAGATTTATTATGCTTTGCTGCTTGGAGCTCTTTTGCTTATGTAATATATACCAAGGAAAATGGGCATGGGAATTTTTCATAATTGCGTGCATATTATCAATATTTTTTATATTAGTACCCTAGGCATTTGGAAATCCTCTTCTTTATCATAGTATCTTAAATGTGCATTGTTCTCAGTACTAACCGATGGTATGTATACAGTTCTTAATTGGTATTTAGCTGCTCTATGTTATAAAATGCCTGTATAAAATGGTATCAGCTGCTATAGTTGCTGAGTCTAAGAGCATGCTTATTTGCTTCTAAGGGATATTGATTAATGTACTTAATTGGAGTCAGCATTGATGTAGCTATGATTGCTTGATGTGACATATTTGTTGTTATCTCAGTGAGAGTTGCATTGTCTGGCATTGAGGAATCAAAACTGGACCATGTGATATTAGCATCTATGCTTCTTTGTAATTGTATGTGAAATTTTCTTCAGGGCGAATTGGTACACCTCACTTCATGGCACCTGAGATTGTCCAGCGTGGGGAATATGGGAAGGGTGTGGATGTTTGGTCTGCAGGAGTTGTCCTACACATACTTCTGTCGGGCACTTTACCATTTTTAGGAACTGGGGAACGACTCTATGCTGCCATTTTCAGTGGAAAGTTAAATGTGAGTTGTACAACCCATGATTAAACTAAAATCCAAATTAAAATACCTTTTTTGGTTATCTCAAATAGTCTCTATCATCTAAATCAAAATTACCTTTTTATGCTAAAAAATGTTCCATAAAATTGAGTAGGTACTTTCTAAATTTCTGATTAACCATCTCTAGAGTATTTATACATTTCAGTTTTTTAATGCCACATATTTGGAAGATCTCCTTAATGTATTGTGCTGTGACTGTGATTAAAAAGATACAAGAATATTTATGTTATGTTTTGAAAAAAATGTTTACTTACATAGACTGTGAAATATTCTCTCAATTATTTGGTATATTTCAGAGTATATTTGTGTCTAGCAATATCATAAGCAAGCCAGCATACAAGACAAAGCCTCTCAAAACTTTTCAGTGAACCTCTTGAAATTTTGCCTTTTGCAGTCTGAGAGTTATTAGGTTTTCTTAAGCTGGTAATTTTTAAGACACACATTTATTAAACCTCATGGCTTACCCACTTTCTTTTTTTGCTTTAGCCACATATCCTGAAATTTGTGTGCAGTTGGTCTAATGAGGTTTTGATAAATTTATTTCAAAACCATATATTGTCTCTTATTCTTCATTTTAGAAGCTAGGATGAAATTGTGGCTTTGAGTCTCATTTCTAAGATCTATAAGGATAAATGTGGTACTGGGATTTTGAAAAAAAATAGTTTGTGTTCTTTTGCAAAAATAGAGTATGTACTTAAAGCAGGATGGTTTTGAATTCTCTAGGGTGATTAATTTACATTATCCCTGAGCAAAATCGTCCTGGGTTTAATGAGAAAGCAACTTGAGATGCAATTTGCAGTAACCAAGGCAGTAATGAAAAGTAATATAGGGTATAATTATTATATATGTACTTGTTTTGTTGACTCCAAAAAGGCACTGGGCTTGAAAAAGGTAACAGTGTTGTAACCTTGATTTTGGCGGTGGATGTATCCTTAAGGATGCTGGATTTTGAATGTACTAGATTTAATTTAATTGTTGTGTGTCTTATAGGAATGCAGTTGTGTTAGACCTATTACTAGTTCAGTATGAATAACACAATGGCTTCCACTCCATATTGCCTGAATCTTCAGAATTACTTTCTTCACCTGTTCCCATTGGTTTTTATTTCAGCATATATGGCAGCCTAAGTTTGTATGGAAATATAATCAAACCCTCCTGTAATAGCTGTAGTTTATTTCATGCAGTGATGGGAAATGTGACTCTTTTAGTTGAGCTGACTCAGGACTCACCACTCACTTCAGCGAGCAGCTCGCTCAGAGTGACTCCCTTTGGAGTCATTTACATTGGGAGGGGAGAGTAGAGGAGGAAAGGAGAGAGAGGGAGTCATTTGGAGTGGGAGGGTAGGAAAGGAAAGAGGGATTGGCAGCAACAATGAAAATGGATTTTTAGCGGTAAAATTATCTTCAAACATTAATTTTGGAGTAATAGCACAACATACATAGAAATTGGTAACACTGGTTCTTACAAATAAGCATTTTAAAACACAATCTGCTACACCTTTCTCCCTGCCAGTTTATTTCTCCTATCGGTAACAATTTGGCCTGCTTTAAATTTCATTAGCGATTCATGTACTATTGCCCCATCATTGAATTCCCAGTATAACTCATGGAAACATTTCATATTACTCGATCACAAAGGACTCCCTTTACTTGTACCACGTCCATGACTCCATGAGATAAAGCCTCTTTAGAGCGGTGAGCTCGAAGACTCTAATGAGCTGTGAGCTCGAAGACTAATGATCTGTGAGCACAAACACTCCATTGAGCTGTGAGTTTGAAGAATCTTTCAAGTTGGCATTGCGAGCTGTGTGTGGTGATGGTGGAGGGAGTTGTGACTCACTTAATACGACTCCTGTGACTCACACCTCTACAGAGGTGCTCTTTTGAGCTGACTCACTCACACATTGCCCATCACTAATTTCATGGCTATTCTATTATTTTCTTAACCTGTTTTGTTATCGAGATTTTTCCAGAATGAAATTATATCTTTGCCTTAAGTATTGAGTGGTTGGTGCCACACTCTGTGCCTCTGCATACACACATATGCGTTGTTTTTTATTGTTGAATACACTCCTTAAATTATATTGTCAAACATCAGTCTTAATTTTGCATGGGTTGTATCCAGTTGAACTTATGGATGTTTTCATTAGAAAATCATCCATTCATTATTTTAAGAGAGTAAATTTGACAGAATTCAATCAGCCTTTGATAATTTTTGTTGATTGGATCTACTCCAAAATGGCCCACTACTCTTTTATTTTCTTTCCTGATGAATCTTCCATTCATATCACTATCATTATCATCATCATGGGTCAACAATCCAAGTATTGGTTTGATGCAGCCCTCCACTCGATTCTTCTGTCATCCAACCTCTTCATATTAACATAGTTCCTCTCTTTCATGTCCTTTACGACCGGTTCTATATGACTCATGCAATGCCTGCCTTTTCCATTCTTCCCGTTCACTTTTCCTTCGACAATTGTCTTCATCAGGCCATTGTGTCTTAAGATTAGGTTAGGCTGATTAGGTTGTCCCGTCTTCTTTTTATAGTTTTCAGCAGACTTCTCTTTTCTCCCACTCTTCTTAAGACTTCTTCATTTGTCACTCGGTCAATCCATTTTGTCTTCATCATTCTTCGGTAGCATCAAATTTCGAATGCTTCCACCCTTTTCTTCTCTGCTGCTGTCATCATCCAAGCCTCACTGCCGTAAAGAAACATGTTACAGATATACATTCTGATGAATTGCTTCCTTACTTCTAAGCTTGTATTTCCAGCTGTAAGTAGATTCTTCTTTTGATAGGATGACCTCTTTGACTGGGCTATTCTGACTATTTCTTTCTTGCTTTGTCCATCGTTGGGTTTTGGCTTCCCAGGTAATAGAACTCTTCACCTCTTCCAGTTTCTGTTTTCCTAGTATAACGTTGGTTTTGGCCTCCTCTCTCTTGCTGCACACCAATATCTTAGTCTTCTTCTTATTGATCCTCAGCTGATATCTAGCCATTGTCCTTTCCATTGTTGTTAGAATCTTATTCAGATCCTTCTCTGTATCTGCTATGAGAGCCATGTCATTAGCGAATTGTAGCATGCTGATTGTTTCTCCATGGATGTTGACTACAGAACTCTTCTCCTTGATTTCATTGATGGCTCTCTCGATGTAAACATTAAAAATTACGGGAGACATTGCGCAGCCTTTTCTCACTGCTTTCCTTATTCTTGCTTCTTCGTAGCTGGGTCTGGATTTAATCACAGCTACTAGGTTTTTATACAAACTGTGTATCATTCTTCGATCATTGTAGGACACTCCAATTCCTTTCAGAATATCAAGCATTGAATTCAAATCCATGATGTCAAAAGCGTTCTCTAAATCCACAAATGCAATGAATGTCAGTTTGTTCTTCTCCATTCTCTTCTGTGTTAGCAGCCTAAGGGCCAATATTGCTTCTCTTGTACCCTTACTTTTCCTGAATCCGAATTGATCTTCATCCAGGAATTAATTTTTTATGTTTCTAAACATTGAGCAGTATCATTATTTAAGCAAATTTCATGGTGAAAAATTTCACGACTTCAGTAATTTTAAAGAACTTCCCTGATATCAAGCCCTGAATCGTAAATGCCAACATCATACTAACTTAAAAACCTGCCTTTTCTTTTCTGAAGGCTAAAATTCTTTTTGAAAACATTTTTTCTGATTTTATCTGCTGATATTCAGTAGAGGGCCTCTGAGATAAAGTTTTAATATATTTAGAGAGACATTAAAAATGAGATCTGGAAAATAATGTTCCTTATATCTTCTATAGATGATGTGTTAGCTAAAATTGTTATTTTTGCTTACTTTGAAAATTTGAAATCTTTGGCTCAGGTTCTGTGAGCTCCTGGCATCCTCCGTATGTACTTCTCCATGCATGTATTTTTTCAGGTTGCTGCATTTAGTGCTGATCCTCATTTTACTTTTTTTCTTAAGCAGTTAGATCATCCAAGATGGCAATGTATTAGTGAATCTGGGAAAGATTTGGTGCGAAGGATGCTCACTATCGACCCAAACCAAAGGATAACCATCCAGGGTGTTCTGAATCATCCTTGGCTAAGGGTAAGTTGATGGTCATGCTAAATTGTCAAATTCAAATCACAAAATTTTATAATAAATTTATATGTGACCTTGAGTGCTATTAATGCCATAAGGTATTGGTTCAATGGCTCTAATTAGAGTTACTTAACAATGATGTATCAGTGATAAAAATGAAATTATGGATCAATTGGCTGAAAATAGAGGATGTAGTGGGCAACAATGATCAGCAGCTCAATATAGTTTTCACGAGTGAGTGTTCTCACGATTGATAGCATCAAACCTGTAAGCAGGGTATTTGTTTTTTTCTGTATTTCATCATTGATTTGTTATTTTACTGGTATTTAAATCTTTATGTTATATAATTGGCAAGGTTGCTGTGCAGATTTCTGTTGATACTACAAACATACTTTTAGGGATTATTACCCCCAAGTTGTCTAAATTGCCAATAAATTTCAAGCTAAGGTTGTGAAAGGTAATAAAACATATGTTTATGGTAGGAAAGGACGGACCAAGTTATATTTTTGGGTACAGGAAAAATTATAATTGTTTAGATTATGGTTTTTTATGTTGTTTTAGGACAACTTATGGAATAAATATTTAAGTTATTTGAATGTTAATGATCTTTGGAGTCTCTGGAGCTTGAAATCTCTGTATCATGCGCAAAACGAATTTTGGCAATAGCATCATAAGTGTTAATCCTTCAATGAAATCGTTTCTGGATGAATTGAGTGGAACTTGAGTATCATGAAAGGAAAAAAAATTCTTTGCAGTTTTCTACTCTTGAATATTTTATTGCACAACCAGTTTTGATGCATTGCATAATTTTCTAGTGTTTTCAAGCACTTGAAAATTATGCAAGCTGGAGTGCTATTGTATCAAATGATTTGTGCACTTTATGGTTGTTTGCAAATTTTATCTCTTGACACCCACTTAGTTTAGGCAATTTTAGCTCTAGAAGTTGATCATTAAGTCTGAGAGGAGTCATGATGATTTAGCATAGGCATTCTGTGGATACGCTATTCAATAAAACCAAATTTAGGAAATTTCGTGTAGAATAAAGATAATGGTAGATCAGCATTGATATAAATATGTATAGCTATGATATAAATATGTATAGCTATGATAAAAATATGTATAGCTATGATATAAATATGTATAGCTATGATATAAATATATATAGCTATGATATAAATATGTATAGCTATGATATAAATATGTATAGCTATGATATAAATATGTATAGCTATGATATAAATATGTATTGCTATGGTATAAATATGTATAGCTATGATATAAATATGTAAATTAAATCTAAAACTCAGTCTATTTATGCCACTGCTGTTTATTCTCATGTAGAATTAGCCAGTGATTTCCCACTCATCACTTCCAATTAATTATAAGATTGGTGTGATGAATGCCACTCAATTCTTCTATTGGCTGACTGACCTCTTCAAATTGACATAGTTCTCCTCTTTTAGATTCTTCACCATGCGATCCATGCATATCATATGAGGCCTTTCTTTGCCATTTTCCCATTGACATTTCCGTTGATGACTGTCTTCATCAGACCACCTTTTTTTCTAGTTTATGGCATACTAGGTACTCATATCCTCTTTTTAAAGTTTTCATCAGCTCTTGCAGTTCTAAGAGCCTCTTTTCGTTACTTGGTCGATTTGTTATGTCTTCATCATCATCATTTCTAACTCCACATTTCAAAACCTGGCTTACCACTATCTGCCCTGTGACCTTTACCATAATCTGCTTGTTGGATGGAACATTAAGCTATGGTACCCTTGTTATGGCCTATAACAACACCTATTGTTATGACTGATACTGGGTTACTGTGTACCCTTCCTCCGTACCATTAAATTCCCATCCTTGTAACTTTTCTTCCAGTCTGCAGAACTTTTGAATCAGGGAAGACTCGATAGGTACCACAGATATAAGTAATCACTTGAATGGTAATCCCATTGCCAAGATATGTTTGTTTTACAACTGCTTATGAAAGGAAATATGCTGTGTGGACTGCCATTCATCTGGCTCCTCCTCTTTGGGTACTCTTGCATGGGTGACTCTAATGCTAGTAATTTTTTTGCCCGTCCAAATTTCAAGGTCTTAGGAGCATGACAACCAATGATGTCAAATGGTGTAGGGAAAGGCGAAATAATTCAGACATGAAAAATAAAAATCACAGATATATGTAAGATAGGAAGGTGGTATTACTGCTGCAATCAAGGGTGTAATGGTGCTGAAAATTGTCAGAGGAAAAAGGTCCCCAGGGCCCAGAATGAGATCATGAGCATTACCAGTGAATAGCCCTGCATGGAAAACCTTTTTACTCTCTTAATTTTAAGTCCAAGTTAATACTTGGAGTGGGGTCTGTGCACTTTCCAGCTGCAGCCCCATTAAGTCAGGAGTAAATGAGATTATAAAATTTCCCACCATTGTTACAAATTCTTCCCATGGCTCCAATACTCAATGTGTTAGAGTATGCATAACTATCTTTGTGGCTGTTCTGTGAAATTAAATGATTAATTCTGACAAAAGTTTTAAGAATTCAAAGATGATTTGTATGAAATAGTTATGTTTCAAGTAACAGGTGTGATATATTAATGTCATTATTTGTATTTACATCTTCATTATTTCTGTAAGAATGTAGCTAAATTAAATTTTTTCTGTAAATGTGGAGCCAAATTTGGAAAATAATCTCAAGGGTTATTGCTTGTGTTGGTATATAACTGATGGCAGAACAATGTGACCCATTGTGATGATACTAGTTGTTCCTACACAATGGATGTAGGAAGGATGATTGATGTAGGCAGTGGAGTACCGATGGGGTTTAGGGTTCAAACCTTCCCCCCCCCCCCCCAAATTCCTGCAATATACTTTATTTGGCACTAGCATCTAGACTCTTGCTTATTGGGCTGAAAAATATAATTGCATAGTCTTCACAAAAATAGAATGTTAATTTAATTATTGTTTTAGTGAATAATAATCTAAATAATTTTTTATGATGATGCACTTAAATTATAATGAAGCCCTCCCCCCCAGAAGGAAATCCTTCGTATGCCAATGATGTAGGAATGATATTTAAAAAATTAAATATGACACTAAACTCATAAAAAATAGCTTTGAAATTTAATGAAACACGTTGAAGGATCTTAATGAAATATTTTGGCATTTGGCATATATGTAAATGATCATATCACTGGAATTCTTCAAATCTGCTCCTGATGAGAATTCAGTTTTTCTTGTATTGACCACCGACTATTTGTAGCTAAGGATATATACTAATCCACGTGGTGTTGTTTGTCATGCACAAGGCCATTGACAATATTTGTGTCATTTCTAGGACCGTGATAAAGCCACAGCCAGAGTTCATCTATCAGAGACAGTTGAGGAGATGAGAAAATTCAATGCAAGGCGGAGACTCAAAGGAGCAGTTCTGTCTGCTGTGTCATCTCCTCGTTGGCAGCAGGGAATGTCCTCTGCACCCCCCTCTACACCACCTCCAATTGCATCACAAACAGTTCCTGGAGAAGTAACCGGAGGAATTGGAGGTGGTGTCATGTGTGACGATGGTTTCCTGGATTTTGGGGAGGATGAAGCTACTTCCAAAGGTAAGCCAAACACATCTACATCCATATGCTGCCCTACGGGCTACCGCCAATGAATGAAGCGGAGGATGTTGGGTCATACAGTTGTAGTGATACATAGTAGTAATAATACTATGAAGGCCTAAAAATTGCAGGGGTGGGAAGGGGCCTTCTGAAGCCCCCCTGGCACTTAGGCCTCTATTAGTTCCGTTGTGCCAACCCACATTTAACCTGCCCACCACTCACAGACAGGGGGCAAGAGCCCCACAGTAGAGGTATGGAGGGTCACCCATCCAACCTCTGTCCTGGCCCAATATTGATTAACTTTGGTGATCTCACGGGAACCAGTGTCCCAACATGGCTAGGCCCTTGCCTCTATGAAGGCCTAATTCACATGATCATTTTTCTTGGGCAAGTCCAGGAATAGCAAATGTTGGCTCAAATGATGATGCAGGAATATTAATACCCAAAATTACCATTGTCAGAGATAGCTTGAATGATAGGTTCTCCCATCCCTTTTTTCATCATTTGAGCATGTCTTTGTATTCTGTCCTGAAAAATGTCCATCAGCCAATGCACAGCAGCAAATGAAGAATATGTTGCCATATTTGGCTACTAATTAAACAAGCTTTATGAACATAATGGATAATCACATAATTCTGCTTTGAAAACAGTATGTTGTAATATGTCAGCCTATTGGAAGCCAAAGAACTTCAAATGAGAGTCATACAAAAATATGAGCTACTCTATCAAATCTTCAGATTACCACAAAGAATATATTTTGGCAAAATGATTACCTCAGGAGGAAAATGAGATGCATATGGATTATGAAAATGATCATGTGAGTGACTATGGCTATGACTTTTTATGGCTAAAGCTATCGTATTCCTTGAACCTGAGAGCTGGATCTTAACCCCATGAATGTCACATTTTAAAAAAATTTCAGTGAAAATTATGCTGTCTCTCTATTTTTAGGGCTTATAGAATTTATATTAACTGTCGTATGTTTTTTGTTGAAACATTTTGCACATTATACTATGGACAAATCCCAGAAGAGGTTCCCTGAACACCCATGGAAAATGGCAGGTTGACTTGGGCTTTAAATTGAAATGAAAGGGAGTCTAGAAGAAAATAGATGAGAAGAGAGCCATAACTTTAGGAGAGTATTAAGCTTTGTTTTATTGCTATCAGGAATGGTGTTTTGGAAAACAAAGTCTTGAATCTTTCAGCTAGCTCTACCTGTGAGCTACCCTGTGAGTACTGCTTATCAATTGTGGGTATGGAAAAATATCTCCAGTTTCAGCCTCATACTCTCCATCCAAGAGTCATACTCTCCATATTCAAGAGTCACTTTCTGTAATATCTCAAGCCCTTTGAATTAAGTAACCCTTTAAGGTTATCTGTGAAAACCCATTAACCCCAAAAACCCATTATCTGTGAAAAATTCCAGGGCTTTTTTATGGAAATATTTTTCATTAGAAATTTATGTAAAACCTAACGTTAATACTCCGAAGTCAGATTTCTTTATTCATACTCTTTTATGTCCCAAGACAAAAAATTCAAAAATATTATTTTAACCCATTCAATGCAGCTTGTAAAATGTGAACTGATGCGAGTAACTGATTTTCTTCCTTTACATTTACATACATTTATACATATTAATAGCATAATAATATTGAAAATGTATTTATTTTTTAATTTATTCATTTTAATAATTTTATACCTGGTCTGCCAATCAGTGGGCCTCCGCCACTTGGTAAACAAAGTATAGGGGGAGGGTACGTAACCTGCAATAACAATTCAATATATTTTCATAAAGAAATTCTCTGGTCAGTGTTTTCTGTTCCTAAGCATTACAAAGAGGAATAATTAAAAAAGAAAGTTTCCTGAATATTGGAATTTAATAATTTTGTAGGTTCAATGATAAATTTTTTTCCATAGATGTATGACATGACTCAACAATTAGTTTTACTATTTTTTATGTGATGCATTCAAAAAAGCATATTACTTTTAGGTTGAATATGAAATGAAATGTGTCTTGAATTATTTTCTATGGAACGTTTATTAGTAGAAGAAAACTGTCATAAAAGAAGGAACCCATTTTCTTTAGCTATTCAAAACCAATGCATTGTAAAGGAAAATAATCAACATTAAAATTTAGTTATCTCCTGCATCTTCAGGAGCGTAATCCCCATGCTTGGTGAGGGTCTACTGTAAAGTTTTGCTGCATGGACAACAAAAAAAGTGCAATGTTGTTCATAAAATTTTATAGGTTTTTTTAAACAACAAACAGTATATAATACGTACATTTATAAATCTTTTGACAAATCAAACATTTAGATATTAATATTTATGAAAAATTCGGAAACAAGGCTGAAGACAAAGGCCAGGCTACCCTTTGCAATCGACACAATGATATTGTACATCTTTCCTCCTTTCTGTCTCAGAGCAGCGGCGACATATTTTTCTTTTAGCTCTTTTGCCTTTGTCAGTTTCTGGATTATATATCCTGCTAGGTAGATGAATTTTAACAATGTTTTATGGTGATGGAGTTTTTGGCTGTGGAGCTTCACATTTATATATTAGTTGTCGTATCACAGCTTCTTGGAATTTCTCCGGAGACATTACATTACCACTATATTTTTTATGCAGCAAAAATGAGTTGTTTAACATTAAATGAATAACACAAAGTTCCAATCGAATATACCACTGCAGAGTTTTCCTGTCAAAATTTTAGTTAGAGATTAGGGGATCTCTAACTAAAATTCTCTTAATCTACTCCCCAATATTTTTGCTATATTGGGCCACCACACATGGCTTTCTTGATTCATTCACCCTCCTTTTCATCACAGAAAGAATGTCACCATCAAACTCCATGGAAATGGTGAGGACATCTCTCCTGTCTTTCCATTTGGTTACTCACAGTCATTCATCCATGAATCCGAGTAAACTTCCCCTTTTTTAAATTTGTTATATATTACATTTTCAGGGTTTCCTTTTTGTGAAGGTCAAAAGGTCTCCGAAATAAAAATTTTCTTTTTCAATAAATCGCTAGACAAGGCCATGCTATTATAATAACTGTCCATATAAACAGCATGTCTAACATTTATGTAGTTTTGCAACCACTTTTTTACAACTTTTTCCGTGTGATTGACCCCACCAACCTCTGGGTCTCCGAATCCTGTGTATACTTATGATTTGAGAACAAATCCATTCAGCTCACACAACATATACTGTTTAATACCGTATTTATGTCTTTTATTCAGTATAAATTGTCGAAAAGAGAGCCACCCGTGCCACATTACTAATGATTCATCTAAAGATAAATTTGATTGGATAATAAACTTTGTCAACATTTCTTTAAAATAAGCTTAGTAAGGGCCTGATTTTGTACAAAGGGTCCGTTGGCTTTTTGGAAGACCTACCTCCATGACTTTGGAGGACCAAGGATTTTCTTTCTGGATTCCTTCCTTCATTCAACTGATTCATATTTTAGGATACAAAGCATGCACCTCTTACTCTACAGTCAGAGGACATTTGGGGACATTATAAGGATGCATGTAATGGTATGGTTTGGCAAAGGCTATTACCCCACCTACACACTAATGTTAGAAAAACATTAGTATAATATTTTTGGTTAGTGGACACCACTTACATTAGATTTCCTAACCATCCTATCGACCAAGCTGCATCAAGTGGTTTGAGAAAAATGCAAAAATAATGTTCGCCGCAAACCTCTGTCAAGTCGAGGTTGGGGCTGGGGCCGAGGGTTATAGCTCTCCGTCAAACTTTGGTCACCTTTGGTTTGGGTCATCAACACATTGCAGATAGGGCTTTGCACGTTAGGCATGTGAGCAAAATTTGCAAAATGGTTCCTTTCGGTGTTGAGCTATCAGCGTGGGAAGTCTACCTGTGAAGTTCACCTGAAGTGCGAAGTCAAAGTTTTCTTGTGGTGGTCATTGATGTCGGCGGACTGGAAATTCTCCTGTTCTTTTCATTTCAAGTCTGCGACACAATTCTATAAACAATTGTTTGAGTGGCTTTCATAGAGTTTTGTTGGTGATACACAGTTGCATTGTATAGTTTATCGGACATTTTGCTTATTATGTCAAGCTCTGTTGGTTCAGCCCCTGGTAAACCTGATGACAGGCAAATGCCTATTGGGATCCCAGGGGTATAAGGGCCAACAGAATAGTCCGGAAGCAAAAAGAAATGCATAATTCACATAATCGTTACTTTAAAGAAGTAGGTGGACTATATCTTGCTTGTCAAATCTTTCTGAATTTTAAATTTGGTGGAATAGCTGTTGATATTAGTTATATGTAAATGGCATAATTGTCCTAAATACGTCATGAATGGGCTATTTGGCAATCAGTTTTAATTTACATAATTTCATTCTACATTCACTTCTCTTTTAAGTCTTAGTGCTTTAATCCCAAATGCCTTTAAGTAAGTGATTGGGTGGTATATGAATGCCGTGCATAAGGAGTTACATTCACATTTTATGATGACGCTATTTTAATGTTATCCCCAAAAAGTTTGCTCAAAACAAAAAAAAGTTCGGGTAGATGGACATTATAACGTGTTTCAAACTATGTTCATTTGAACGTTATACTAACATTATTGTATTGGTGTGGTAGGGTGGTCAATATTTCTCAGCTCATACGTAGGTATTGGTTTTACACCTATTCTACTGAGGCTTATTGCCAGCATTGTTACTGTGGGATGAAGATCAATCCTTAAACATTAATTAAATGGGATATGTAAAAGAATGGAAAAAAACTAATCATAAAAATAGAATGAATTGGTGTGAACAGGTGAAATAAGTTTGTTTCTTAGGCTTCATTTATAATGATATTTAGTCTTTTATGACAGTGAGGTTAATCATGATCTTGATCAAAGAAAGTAATTTCATTCATTCAGGTATAATAATAATACCAGAGCTATGGAGAGGAGAATTCCTTATGCAAATACAGAATTTGCCAGTGGAAGAGAACTTGTGGTTGGACAATGTTGTCAAGAACATGCAATTCAAGAGCTTAATTTGAGTTGTTGATGTGTGAATTCCTAATCTGAACAATGGGGAGATAAGGTGATAATATATGATCTCGTTCTTTCTCGGCGAATGATATGAGGCTTTTGAGAAAAGGATTTAAAGAGATTGGAGGAAGTATGATGCATGTAATTGAGGATAAATATGTTTAAATGGTCTTCAAGAAAATAAAATTGCTGGAAAAAATTAAGAGGCAGAGTTGATGAACAGAAAGAATGACCGTGGGTGATATGATACTGAAAGCCATTGCTGAATGAAGAATACTGAATTAGGAAAAGACAGGCAGGAAAAGGAAGGACTTGATTGTTAATTACAGTGATTTTTTTGCTGTGAAAGCAGGCATAAGTAAATGGTTTATTTTAAAGTTAGTCAGTTAGCTATTGAGGGAAGGCAACCAACAGCTGAGGTCATTTGTGCCATTTAGTATAGGTGGGTAATTGGGTAGTGGTAGGAATTTTTCAGGGAGTGGAGGAAGGGTGGAGAGAAACCTGGCTTTGGCATTAGCCTACCCTTAATGACAGGTGCCAAGGGGACCACGGCTTAACGCCCCATCTGACAGATGGAGTACTGAACCTGAAATGCCCTCCCCTGGGCACTCAAGTAGGGACCAATATACCAATTAAAAATCCGTCACTGCTGGAAATCGAATCCGGGCCCTCGGGATGGGAGGCCAGTAGCCACCACACCAACCCGATCCCAGTTTATTTTAAACTTTTTTTTTAGGATAACATCATCATCATACATGAGGATACATTACGGACGTATATTAGAAAATAGCATTATGTTTTACTTACACGCACGTGTTGAGAAAAGTGCAAGGGAAATATTTCTTGGTCAGTTGTAGGGTGTGATTCAAGGATTTCCTTATGTCAAATCACATCCCAGTTTTACTGTAATTGAATCTAGCATTCTGCCTTATACACTTTCATGTGCAGCCTCTCCTTTTTTACATGTGGATACATTTGTAGAAGGCATGTGTATTTTAAATTCTGCATAATTTAGGTAAATTTTTCTGGGTGAAGCAATCCTGAGAGCACAAAGTTTGTAGTATCATCATCATCAACAGTTCACAATCCTAGGATTGGTTTGTTGCAGCCTTCCACTCGATTCTTCTATTGGCCAACCTCTTCATTTACATCCTTTACAACCTGTTACATATATCTCATACAAGGCCTGCCTTTTCTATTCTTCCCATTCACTTTTCCCTCGATAATTGTCTTCATCAGGCCATCGTGTCTTAAGATATGGCATTTTAAGTTGTTCCATCTTCTTTTTTAGAGTTTTCATTAGATAACTCTTTTCTCCCTTTCTTTTTAAGACTTCTTACATTGTCACTCAGTTGATCCATTTTACCTTCATCATTCTTGGGTAGCACTGCATTTCAAATGCTTCCAGCCTTTTCTTCTCTTCTGCTGTTATCGTCCATGCTTTGCACCTAATGTAAACCCTATTTTAAAGTTAATATCCGGTGTCTGTCTGTTATATGCCAGATCTAGATGTTAAAATTGGGTTTACATTATGTATACTGCATACTTTGTGTTCTCAGGGAAGGCTGGCTCACAGACATCATGTGTTTATGATTAGAGGTAATAGAATAAACACACCATTGTAGGAGTACTTAAAGATGACCAAACCACATGCACATATATTTTTGCATATGCAATTATACTTTTGTGATTTGAGTGTCTAAAATTATTATTGAGCACATGTTTGATTCCGATGTTCCCTGATCTGAAAACATGTAAAAAAAGAAGTGTCAAATAATTTCAGATTCATATAATACATGTAATAATATATGCTCTATATAGGGAGATAGGAATTTGGGAAAGAGGGATAATATTTTGTCTTAGTTTGGTAGGTGTTGCTTTGTATTTAAGTTATGATATTGGCTGGTGTTAACTATTAGGAGAAGAGCGAGGCGGCAGGGTATGAAAATCAAACTTGTGAAGAAGGGAGGAGGCAAGGGAGGATTTGTTACCAAAATGAGTGGTAGTTGAGGGCCAGCATTGAGAGTAGGTGAGAAACAACGAATATAATTTGCACTGTTATGGCTAGGAGAGTGGTGGGATGTCGGAATGATTCCTTGAGAGTAGAGGAAGGAAGGGTGGAGTGAAATCTTAGACTTTCATTAGCCCCTTTCTTAAAGAAAGATGCCCTCATATTCAGGGCTTAATTTCACATTCAATGGATAGAGTAGTTAAAAATTGAGAATCACTCCATGTGGCATGGAAATGGGATGAATAATCTCTTCCTCAGTTGAGATTGTATATAGGACTCTGGGAATGGAAATCTAATACTCAAGCCCCTGCACCAATTTCAATGAAGAGGATCATTGGCATGGAGTCTTATCTCTAGCATGTTGAAAATTGCCAGAGAGAAAAGTTTCCTGTACCGGGAATCAAACCGCAGACCTTTGGCTTGCCAGGACAATGTGCAGATCACAATGCTACCCAGGATTCAAGTCCCAAGATGGAATACAGAAGAATACAGACACATAAGACAGAATTGTGTTTCAAGGAAGTCACTGTACACAAGGATAGATCCTACAAATTATCGCAAAGTGTGATAAGCCACCCTTGTGGCTTATCATCCTTTGCGATAATTTGTAGGATTTGTAAGACTTTATGTTAAGGACAGCAAGCAAATATGTAGAAAATTACCTAATGAAAAAACAGGAAAAGCACTGTAATATTTTATGTTATTTAATGGCAACATTAATCTTATGTTGCTGCTAAGCAGCTGGCTTATCATCCTTTGCAATAATTTGTAGTATCTATCCTTGTGGACAGTGGTTTCCTTTAAGCACAAATCTGCCTTATCTGTGCCATCCTTAATGAACAATAATTAAAGGCAAATGAAACCTAGTTCCTCCTAAAAATTGACTTTAGTACTGGAGTCCTGGGTAGCGTGGTAGTCTTCGTATTGGTCTGGCCAGCCAAAGGTTCATGGTTCAATTCCCGGTTCTGTGAAACCTTTTTCCACTGGTAATTTCCAATACCATGACTGTGAATAATGTCAACATAAAATCTTATCTCTAGCAATTTGCTGGAATCTAAGCTTATTCTTTGGTAACCAAAAAGCAGTTGAACTGTTAATTTACTTCTCTCTTCTTTGTCATTTGTGAACTCCAATTATTGATCTTGGCTATTATTTTTTTATAATGTGGGAGCCTTCTGTCATGGTAAATATGTTCACTATTTTGACATTTATACAATGTTTGGTGAACTCTACCCATTATCAAAGGAATTTAATTTATGGATGAAGTCAGTGTAGTGGTCACTTAGAAGGTGTTTCATGAATCACATCATATTCTTATTAACCCTTTGAGCAGTACGAACGTTCATGTTCGTCCGTGTGCCACCCGGCCATCCGGAGTACGACCGTACATTTACGTCTTCAATCTTTGCGCTAGAGCAGTGAAGGCGTGAATGCACGCCTTTCTTTCAGAATCATTGTAGATTGTGTTGCCATCTATCCTCGAAACTGGTGAGCCCAGTGATCACTATGATGTATCTCTGAAGAGTGCTACCACCTATTCTATATCACTAGTAACTACGTTCACTCCGAGTACGTGTTACCATATGTAGCTGCCCTAGTTCTGTTGACAGAACTGATTGCATTTACTGTTTTTTATTGTTATTATTGTTTTCTTCTGGTGAAATATTCAGGATCTTACATTGATAATTTAGGTAAAATTGTTGTTTTTATATTTGTTTGTAATTTCTATGAAATATACATAATTCATTCGTAAAAAATTTTCAGCTCGTCATCAGGAAAGATGTCTAAACATAAACAGTCAGGAGGGTTATCTCCGGATGATTTTCATAATATCTTGACAAATGAAGAGCCTGATGATGAATATTCATCTGGCAGTGATTATGATATCAGTGTTGGAATAACAGATAGTTCATCCGATGACATGACATCTGATCCTGGGCCAGCAACAAAAGTAAAGAGGTCTCGTTTGTAACCGAATAAAATACCTGTGCTGAGGAAGTGGATGCCTGTAGGAAAGTTTATTCCGACAATTTCTCCTTTCTTTGATGATTCAAAGTCAGGTATTTCAGAATGTTTTTCTCAAAAACTGGAGGTCACTGATAATGACAACAGTGGAAATAGACTGGAAATATCAATTTTCAAAGAGATTGTCGATGAAGGTTTTCTGAGCAAAATTGCGATTGAAATGAATAAATATCATACATTTATTCTTGAAAATACAGACGTAAAAGAAAATTCGAAATAACACAAGTGGAAAGGAATCACTGTAGATGATTTGTATGTTTTCCTAGCTCTTGTTATGTTGATGGGGCACATAAAAAAGAACAGACTGAAAGACTACTGGTCAAAAAATTCTTTGATTGAAACACCAATCTTTGGAAAAATTATGTCATTGGATAGCTTTCAGCTGACGCTAAGAATGTTGCACTTTTGTGACAACAATACTCAACCCCAAGGTGATCGGCTATATAAAATTAGGGCAGTTGTAGACCACTTCAGACGAAAATATCAATCCATTCTTTATCCATTTAGGAATTTGTGCATCGATGAAAGCATGGTGGCTTGGAAAGGGTGCCTTCAATGGAAACAGTATATTCCATCCAAATTGCATAGATTTGGAATAAAGATGTTCCTCCTTTGTGACTGTGAAACAGGATTTGTCCTTGACCACATTGTTTATACAGGGAAGGAAACTGAGATTGAGTATGATGAAGGTGCTGGAATATCAGGTTCTGTGGTGAAGACATTACTTACATCCTACATAGGAAAAAACCATAATGTGTACCTTGACAATTGGTATACAAGTCCTAATTTGTTTGAATATTTACATAGAAACGGAACTGGTGCTTGTGGTACCGTTAGAAAAAACCGTAAGGGAATGCCAGAATTTCCTAAGAACATAAAAAAGGGTGAATGTGTCTCAAGACATACCACAGTCATGCTAGCTCAACGATGGTGGGACAAAAGAGAGGTCAACATGCTAACTACAATTCATGAGGACTTGATGATTCAAACTGGAAAAAGTTATTATACTACTGGGCAAAGTATTACCAAGCCACTAAGTGTGGTTAGGTATAATGAAAACATGGGTTTGATTGACAAAGCTGACATGCAAATAAGTTTCACAGGAAATGCAAGAAAAACTATGAAATGGTATGTAAAATTTTTTTTCATGAAATTGACATTGCGGTTTTGAACACGTACATCGTGTATCAGATGAAAACCGGAAGAAAACCACAGTCGTATGACTTCAGACTGAAACTCATTGATCAGCTTTTGGAAGAGTTTGCGAAAGAGAGGAAATCACCCAGAGGAGGCAGACCATTGCCAGTGGGAGATTGCCTTCGTCTTTCAGGTCGTCACTTCCCAAAACCAGTCCCTGCAACAGCCTCAAAGGAGAAGCCACAACGAAAATGCTTCGTTTGTCAGCAAACAACCAGAAGGGAGAGTAAACGGAAGGATACGAGGGTTATGTGCATTGAATGCAGCAAACCACTTTGTCTCCATCCATGTTTTGAGGAATACCACAGTTAGAAAAATTTTTAAGCGTAATGATAAAAATACGTATAAATTGTTTTAGTACAATCATAATATGCAAGTACATATTTGAGTTTCTATATTATTTCTTTATTTCCAGATGGATGGTACGAGTAAACAGAGTGAGACACCAACATTTTTTTTCTTCTAAAAATGTGTAAGATAACAGCACTAATTGTTAAAGACCTTGGCTAATTGCTAATTTGTAAAAGATATTCATCAAAAAACTATATTCTGCTCGTTTCTACAGATAAGTAACCAAAAAAAACATTATTTAAGGTCAATAAAACTTTAATAGGAAAAAAATTATTTTTTGAAAAAAAACTCACTCCCGGGGGTCCGGTAGCATGAAAAAAACTCACTACTCAAAGGGTTAAGCTAGTGGAAGCAGCGGCATCGGAAGTGGGGGGGCATTTGCCCCGGGCCCTTGAGAAATGAGTCTTCATTCATAAAAATTTAATTTCCCTTGTTTCCAGCTTGCCTTTCCCTTCTGACGAATATTCTACCACCTTCATATGCACTTTTAGTGGAATTATAGTCTCTTCCCCCTAAAAAAATGCGGGTCCTTTTCATAGGAGCAAGGCCTTTTGTTAAGAACCGGGCCCTTTTCAAGGTTGGCCCCTCCCAGCGAAAATAGTTCCGACGCCCCTGAGTGGAAGTATTGATGATGATATATGTTATTCTCCTGACTCAGAAAAATTATTTAACCAGTATTACAACAGGATTTGATATATTTTTTGTCTTATTGTAGGAAAAATTTATCAATTAGGGAATGAATAGGCAAATGTGATATCTTTCCATGGCTTTTTTCTTTCCCAAATTTACTTTTTTATCAGTCAGTAAGATTGGTGTAAGCTCTTTCTTTTCAATTGTTAATTATTCCCTTAGGTTTCCCGAGTGCGCATAATTTACTGGTTGCACCTTGCAACTCTGAAATCAGACTCGAGGTGGGCCAACTGCGGTGGATAGTTGCGTTATACCTATTCCTTATGGATGGCTCTCCAGTTAATCCTACCATCCTTACTCCTCAGACTATTTTCGAGATAAGAAAAAGGAAACGAAATTTTTTCCTGAACTTCCACTCCGAAGGTGATCGCGTGAGACTTTCTCAAGGGCAAGCAGAACGGCTGAATTGTCCTCAATGGATTTTCTCGCCCCTCTTTTAAGGGTGAAAAATCGTCTCGGATGCAAATGAGGCGAAGTGTAGTGATGGAGCACTTCGGTGTAACAGGTCGATGCCGAGGAGGAAATTCATCGCTTTATTAAGTCTTGACCTGGGCGTATCAGACTTTCGCCGGGGATCGGATGTGCCCAAGCGGATCCCGAATTTGGGACATCCCTCAGATACGAAGGAATGAATGGCGTGAGCCCGTAGCCTCTGCCCCTTTTGGCTTCCTCGCTCCCATCCGTCTCTTCCGGGCGAGGACTAGTGCGCCTTAATGCCGTGAGAAAGGGACGGAATAAAATTCCCGAGTCGGGGGTATTAACCCAAATCCCCGGAGCATTTTTTTTAGTCCCTCTCTCCCGTCATCGACGGTTTTCTGGCTTTTGGATTCCGCAAAGCCCGCGGAGGTGTGAATTCGGGTCCTCCCAAATCCGAGTCTAGTCTTTTTTCTCCCGAGGACAGGGTTTTAAGTTCGGGGCGCGTCCCGGAAATCGTGACATTATCGAAGCCCGCGGGATTCCTCGTGCCGCTCCATTTTTGCGGACTATCCGCGTGTCTATAATTCTACTACCTACCTGAGATTCCTGTGTCGTGTATGAATTGCGATGAGGAGTTAAGTTACCTTTGTGGGGAGAGTGGTTATGACCTTGCAAAGGTTTCCATAGGAGAGCAGTCATATTTTTAAAAAATTTTGTAATCTCATAGAGTTCATTTGACGTTCTTTCCTCCCATTTTACTTGCGTCTCTAGCGTCGGAGAATGAACAAAACTTAGAAGTGTCTTCCAGACACTTGAATGATTACAATCGGTAAAGACTGCGGTAGTCAGGTTTTTGGAAGGTTCTTAATAATGTTGTTGGTGAAGCTATGGGTGAAACTCGGCATTTTTGCCAATTATCAGTATGAGGTCTAAGAGTTTTTGTTTTCTTAAATCGTATCTGGTGAGAAACGCGTCCGAACCATTAACCCATGAACATTTTCTAATAAAGCCTAGTTGAATATAATAAACAACTCAACATTTGCGCCTGATCTTTGAACGTATGTCACTGGATTGGGGATGATAAAACCTCGTGATTCTTATGCGAGAATAGCAGTTTGTGCGTCGTTGTCGTTAACATTCGTCTCATCACTATTTCGCCGGAGAATTTCCCGGATAAGTTCAACCTCTCGTGCAGACTGCTTCGCTTTTTGAAGTAATTCGTCTCGCAGGAACCCCGTATACACTTCCAAGGCCCGTAATGGGATTGCTCGTCGAGGCGAGCGAATTTTTGAACCCTCTGATAATTGAATAAAATTGAGGGAGCGGAGAATTATTCGTCTCAAACGAGTATCTTAATCATTGTTTCTCGCCGGAGGGCGCGTAAGGACTTCGGGGACTACGAGGCGTTCCCACCCCGTGCCGCGGCAATTTTACGAGGGAGGTTCTTGCAAGGAAATTAAGCCGCGGAAATTATTGAGGCATTGTACCTTGGAGGGATTCCGCGGGTGTTCCGTAAGAAATTTCGTTGTTAATTTCTTTTTTTTTGGGTTTCAATTAAGAGAGCTTTACGCTCCTGGTGGATTTAACGTTGTGCCCTTTCTTCGTTGTTGTTCTCGGGTCGCGATCGTAAAAATGAAAGCCGACCGTAATTTCGTTATGTGCGCATTTAGGTTTTCAAGTGGCGAGAACAGCTTTAAATTGCGAGTTCCTCGGTAATTTGTACTTCGTTCACGGCATTTTTGTTATTTGGGTACCACGAGTGTGTATTCACGCGGTGGAGTCAATTTCAAGACGACTAATTTTATTTTCCTCTTACGATGCTAGAAAGTTCAAGGTCAATGTATCGGTGTTTTTTCCGTGCTCTAGTATTTAGGTTTTAAATGTTTTATATATAGCAATATTATATGTATAGAAATAAAGTATTGGCAATTTTGCTCACATTAACAATTAATATTTAACTGACTCCTTTATTTAGTTCAAGAACTTCAGTTTAGTTCAAGATTGATAAATTTTCATTTCCCATTTTCCTTAGTGCTTGCTCTATTTAACGTTTATAGTGCTTATCTTTGATATTCCTTTGATCTCATTAATGCTCTCAGCATCCATTCTATTGCCTTTTATTGCAGGTAGCAGTAACTATGACATCTTGACGTCAATATGTTTACACTTTTCTTACCTCCCTCCTATATACATTCCTGACATTCCTGTAATTGGTCCCATAAGAAATTTATATCAGATCCAAAGGAAATATTTGATATAGAGTGCATTTTAACATATTTGAAGGTAAATGCACAAAACTTTTGTTGTAGATCTTTTAAGTAATGTTTGAGTATTTATTGTAATATTTAGTTTTTACTGTCAAGGGGAGTAAAGCATGAGATTTCTGCCATAGAACACTTTGAATTTTTTAAAGTAAGACTATCATTCCGAGTCTATTTTCACTTAAGTTTTCTGCTCCTTATCCTTTCCAGAGGCAGATGTGTCCTGGCCCTTTTCTACAACCTTTTTCAACCTCACTTTCTTCCCTCCTATTACTGATTAGCCATGCAAGACGAATTTATTAGACCCAAAGTAAAAATGTGAAGATATAATGCTCAGATAATTGATTCCAGTTTAATTTTGTGTTAACATTCAAAATTTGTTATCATTAATTGCTAGTGCTATTGAGTGGCATTAGTTTTTAAGGAGGTATCAATAGGCTAAGAAATGACCATCTCATTATTGGCGATTTATATATCCTCTACACTATTTCATTGCTTGGCAATGATATCAAACATTGGTTATGAGTAAGTTATGCAGATTCTTTTGGGCTGACTACTACATACATAAGTATATCAAATTATGGTTATCTCCTTAGAATACTCTAATAAGATATTCTTCAGAGCTCCTTGCTTTGAGTAACAAAAAGGAATATATTTATACTTTCTCAACAGTGGCAAGTAGCTTATGGTATTTCAATGAAATACATTTTCGCTAAAAATCTCCTCATTATTATTGCTTGATTATGGTGTTTAATCAATATTTATTTTCATCAAGATATTGTGGTTCTATTCTGGTACTCCTGGTACCATTAAAAAAAATTCTGATGAATTCAAAGTAGTGAATACAGATAAAATATTAATTTTTTGTCTCCCACTTTGTCAAAACTTCAGCTGTCAACATGATCCTCGACAGCTTGGATGACATTCACTGCCTTCAGGAAGCAGCTATTCCAGCCACAGCTAACAGTTCTGCAGCTGCTGCTAGCTCCTGTGAATTCCATTTGTTTCAAGAACTTCTGGAAGATAAACAGCTGCATGCTCTTCTTAATGTAAGCCAAATTTTTGTGTTCTTTTGTTATGTCTGACTCATAGTAAATTCCATTGTGGAGTTCACTTCTTGTGTTCTTACACAGGCAAAAGTTTTGAATCAGATTCATGCTCTTTCTATTGCTTGAAAGTCATATGTAATGCATCCTGTTTACCACTGTGTTGTAGGCTAGGTGATTTGCCTGCACTGAAATGGCAAATGGATTAGTGAGCAAAGTATCTGATTAATTATTATAATCAAGCCAAGTTTATTTGGTGATTGGCATAATCATTGGACTTCTGTCAAAGTGCTGTATTATTCAAGACATTTTCAAACCCTTCATCGATTTTCTTGACCCTTGTCAGAGAGTTAACACTTTTGTAGACAGAATCTCAATGAAGTGAGTCCTAATATCTACTTTTCAGTATTTTATAAGACTCCAACCTCGTTTAGCCAAAAGAATTTCAATACATAAGTAATTATCCCATATTTACCTTGCTGACATTATTCCAAATATTGTGGTGTTATTGGCCATAATTGACTTTCACTCATCATAATATGCTTATCCTGAGAAAAACATTTATCTTTGTCTTGGCATCTCTCTTAGAATACCAGAATGGTGATGGTGTAGAATATATCATGATGTATGTGGAACGAATTATATTGGATAATTTCAATAGGTTTTATATGATTGCAATGGAAAAGATTTCAAATACGAGTCACTTTTTTCCCCTAATTATGAGGGTGGTAATTTTGAACCTTAACCCTTTTGCTGTGGCTCACTCTCCGAAATCCTACTCGTCACATGTGGTGGAAAAGCGAATGTGCTACAGGGAGAACGAAAAGATGCATTCACAGCAGCCTACCATGTGATTGTACTAGGTATGTTCACTGTAGCAATAGGGTTTATACATAACATACTGGAAAATCTTATGTTCCCTGCAAGTAAAATGAATCTTTGAACATTCTATTCTGAGATTAATTGATGACTGGGAATATTTTTATGTCCATGAATTGATAATCAATATGTAGGTACATATATACAGGTGAATTCTGATTTTCAATATTTTCTACATTCCATTGCAATGCACTTCGAATTCCCTGGGGTATTTGTAAAATAAAAGTAGCAGTAAACCTGGAAAACACATGAAATTCTTCTCTCAGAAAAGTAATTTGGTGTGTTATGAAAATAAATTTAAGTATGGCAAATCTGGGTTTTAGTAATTTGTTGGATCTAACATCGTAAATATTTTTTGAATTTAATTATAATATTTTTCAAATTTGGTTTTTCCACGTGTCACATAACCCAGGTCTTGATGTAAAATGCCATCATTATGTAGGTTAAACTCATCTATATTTTAAAGAGTGAATCTGCACTAATAGGCACTTCAATAGGTAAAAATGGAATGAGGATGGGAATTGAAGGGAAAGGAGTAATGGAAAAGTAACTTAAGATGTGATTCTGTAAGGTTCCATTGCATGATATTAGCCATGAAAGGATGCTAGAAAAAAGTTTCGAAATGTTAATATCATAAGGATTAAACTGAAATAATGTGCCCCATTGATTAATTTAATATTAACATAATCGAGGTAAGAGTAAACAAATGGATTATTGTTGTATGTAAACTAATGTTATTTTTCCTTCAGAAATGCTAGAGACACTTGGCGATTCATCATCATCGTCATTATCGTCAACAATCCTAGGATTGGTTTGACGCAGCCCTCCACTCGATTCTTCTATCCACCAACCTCTTCATTTACATCCTTCACAACCTGTTCTATACATCTCATATGAGGCCTGCCTTTTCCAATCTGCCCATTCACTTTTCCCTCGACGATAGTCTTAATCGCCATCATGCCTTAAGATAAGGCCACTTAAGTTGTCCCGTCTTCTTTTTAAGGTTTTCAGTAGACATCTCTTCTCTCCCTCTCTTCTTAAGACTTCTTGGTTTGTCACTTGATCGATCCATTTAATATTCATCAGTCTTCTGTTACACCACCTTTCGAATGCTTCCATCCTTTTCTTCTCTGCAGATGTCATTGTTCATGCCTCACTGCTGTAAAGAAACATACTCCAGATATATGTTCTTATGAATTGTTTCCTCATTTCTACACTTGTATTTCCAGTTGTAAGTAGATTCTTCTTTTGATAGAATGACCTCTTTGCCACTTGGTGTATATCAGGTTAAATACCACTATTATCTACTCTTCAATTATATTGTGGTTAAAAGTAGGGATGTGCAAATACTACCCATGAATACTCGAATACCGTGAATACTAGACAGTATTGGACATTCGAGACATCGAATAATAATGCTAATTAGTTATATTTGTTGTGTTGATGAACTACATCATATTAATTCAAAATTGAACAGAATATAGTGTATTAACACTTTCTGCTCCCTTATTTAGGCTTATAAATGTTAATATATTCTACAGTCCATAATTGGTAGAAAAATGTTTTATCATTTATTTGAAATTTTAAAATCAGAATTAATTTTTTAAATTTAATCGCATTGTAGCTTTTTACTCGGGTAGGCAGCAAATTAATTTGATGGATAACATTCAGCATATCAGTTGCAGTTCTAGTATTTGTTAGTAGGTTATTCAGGGGAGGTGACCGACAGCTTAGGTCATTTGCGCCATTTAGGATAGGTGGATAATTGGGTAATGGTAGGAGTTTTCAGGGAACAGAGGAAGGGTGGAGAGAAATCCAGCATTGGAATTAGCCTACTCTTAACGAAAGGTGCCAAGGGGACTTAATGTCCCATCCGACGGACGGAGTACTGAACTTGAAATGCCCTCCCCTGGGCACTCAAGTGGGGACCGGTTTTCCACTGAAAAATCCGCTACTGCCGGGAATGGAACCCGTACCCTCGGGATGGGAGGCCAGAAATCTAGCCACCACACCAACCCAATCCCCTCTAGTATTCGAGGTATTCGAGTCATTTGAGGCATTCGAGTCATGATTTAATATTCGAATTCGAAATCTGCTATCCGACCCATCTCTAGTTAAGTGTTTATTGTTTTGATCCGATTGTTGCAGCTCTACGACCGCATCTCGACGCGTCAGGTGACGGCGGTGGGCAGCCCCAGCCGGGGGTCGGTGGCCCCGCTGCTCCTCCCCTCGCCCCGGCACCACCCGCTGCCGCCCGCCACCCCGCCCCCGCCCGACCCGCCCCCGCCACCGCCCCCGCCAGATGCCGTCCCCCGGCGCCGCGACGCCCTCGACGCCCTCCGAGACCTCCTGGCGTCGGCCGCCGCGTCCCGAAGGTCCACGACGGCCCCCCGCTCGAGGGCCCGCGCGGCCCTCCACCGGCCCGCGCTCGACGATCACTCCTCCACCCTGCTCGCGCACTCCACCACGTCTCTCGGGCTGTGCCCGGAAGCGGATGCGGAGGAACTACGGGACATCCTCGCAAAGCCACACGTAAAGGTAAGGAGAGAAACTCTTTTTTTCCCCGCTCTCCTCCACTACAGTACTATCCGTCTCCCCTAACTAGGGATTGGAAGTACATATAACTACCTGGATAAACAAGTATATTTTCTCCGCTATATCGATAGCCAGTGTCGGTAATGTGAAGCCAGTGTACCGACTCAATCCTCGTTATTTTCTTCATACAAGCCAAGGAGGTTTGAATGAACTGGAGGAGCCAGCTGATTTGAGAAGCCAGGTCGGCCATATTGGTAGGTACGGGCTAACCGGCCAGCTACTTGCAATACTCGTACGGATGAAGTTGTTTTTTATGCGGCAAAAATTAAAGTATAGTAAGATGAATAATTGAGTGCATTTTTAAAATTTGTCGAAGAAATAGAAAAGTTCGCAAGTTGGTCGCCAAATATGTTGTGTAAATAGGTTAAATTCGAACCAGGTTTAGTGATAAAATTTACTTCCAGGGAGATTAAATGCACTTATACCCCCCTTAAATACCCTTAGGGAGATTAAATGATGCCGCTGTGATGAAATTTGGTTACGATTTTATTGTTATGTTTGAAAGCACATGCAGCATGCAGAGGGGGTACATAGCTCAATGTTTTGTACCGAGTAGGTGGGTCCTAATTCTTCCCAGGCATCTCCATTCTAACTTCATTGTTACCCTTGTTACCATGTTAGGGCAGCATGCTGATGCTTCCACCAGTACAATCTAATCTACGTAATACCAGCAATCGTTATATCTTTCATCGCCTACATTTTTCGTACTGATACAACTAATTTTATTTTAAAAATTTTATGGGGACTTTTGCCTTTTTCGCATGGTTCTTTATATCTGTGAAGAGTAAATTACAATTAGAATAACTATAGTCTTTCCATGCATAGGTATGAAGGCGAACAGTAATGGGTCCCCTCCGAGTCCCATGTATTTTTGCTATTTATCGTGTCTTGTCACATAATTAGTCGTGTGTCGCACACGAAAATCAGCTTTTTGCGATACTTATTTGCAGTATCTGTTATAAATCTACTTATATGCCATTTTAAACGTGATAAAAGTGAAAATATATAAATGAAAATAAATCAGGCATATGTGGGATATTAGTAAGCAGGAATTGGAAAGGAGGTAGCAAATGTCATCAAATATAGTACAGTTTTATTATGCTCTGGCTATTTAAAAATATGTAAACCGATATATCATTACATATTACTTAATAAATATGTATATGGTTATGGATACATTTGAAATATATCGGTATATGCTTTATGTACTTGCTTCCTATATCTGCTACGAACGACGGTTCTCCCCTTCTTTTTTTATATCTTCTTTATAGCCAAGATACATCGCAGAAACTACGTTGTTCCCACCTCTGGTAGTCGAATGTTGTTAATCAGTTAATTTTTAAAACGTAGGTATGTTTTGAGATCCGTAAATCCTTAAAATTGAGTTTCTTCCAAGAAATCTACAATTCTTATCTGGAGGAAAATTACTCTTTTGGAAAACTATTTTTCTACAGAATTTAAAATTTCCAGGCGTTAGTTATGTATTCAACTGAATCGTATTTTATAAAAATGTCTGATTTTGTGATAACTCTAAAATATCTGATCCGTCTGACAAATCGTGCCTGGAATCGTTTCTTTCAAGGTAAGTGAAGTAGTGTGGAGTTTAGTGTTTTTTCGACTCAATCCTTTGTTTTAACCTGGAAAGGTGAAAAAACTTCTTTTTATCATTGATTGTATATAAAAGGGTCATCATATGTCTTGCTCCGGGTATTTAATGCACAGATGGATGTTTTAAGGGTGCTAAGCATCAGATTCGTGTTGTTTATTGTGTTTTTTATGAACAAGTCAAAAATTAATCGGGGAATAAAATGCGTAAATACTCTTTATTTCGAGAACTTGCGAGAACTCCTTTTCATTGTTTTTGCACCAGTCGATATATTCGTTAAACTGGCATCTCGTTGAAGTGTTTTATCTTCTGTGAAGCCTTTCGGAACTTACGAAGAAATGAATGAAGGCAGTTGTTCTGGAGAATAGGAAAGAACAATGGTTTTAGGACCTTCAACAAACTTTGTTCTCCTTGAATGTGGTCGCCGGAAGAAAGTTGAATGCTGTCTTTATTCAGGCGTCGAATGTATGTTCTGGGGTTCATTCCGGAATGGCTCAACAAGGTTGTGCGTCGACTATGACAGAATTTTGAAACATCATCTTCAAGAAATCCGTCTTTTTTTCCTACCATATCATTGCATATGTGAAGCCTATATTGCCATAATTCCGGCAGGGCCGAGTTCAGGGAATACATATACTTTTCTTTCTGCCAATGCCCGGCGTAATCCTTGGTTGGAATTATCGGTCAAAAGCTACCGAGTGGCTTGCAGTTCATCATTATCAGTTTTTACACCTCATGGATCATAGTTGGAGATCAGCTCCTGCGGTAGGGGCCCGAGGAAATATGGCTTTTATGTCAGTTCTCATTAATCGATTGAAAAATATTTGACTCCTATGTCATCATTTTTAGTTCAAAGTCGTGTAGGTACATAGCATAGAGAGGTACCTTTGTAATTTATTTTATAAAGGAAGTTGATGCAACTCTTCTTTGCCTCCTATTTGATTCTCATGATAGTCGATGTGACGAAATATGTTCGAATACCTTATTACTTCGATTTCTGTTTGTATTGGGATATAACGGTCAATGGACCTGTCTACGTTTCCGTGTGGTTAATTCGTGATCCACCCACATTTCTAAAATCACCTGGAATCTTGGTTATCCCGTTGTCATAAATGCCAGTGAATATCCACGTCATACTGAAAAAATAGTCTGCATAGCAGATTTAAATTACTGCATCTCCAACGTAGCGACGACTCTTGAAACGCAAGAGTATGTAGGGATATTTCAACAAAATTTACCATAGCCGTTAAAAAGTGGTAATAATAAAAATAATACATTATTTTTGAGTTACTATATATGGGAAATATGCTTGGAAGTATATACCCGTACATTTATTTTGCACGTAATGTATTCTACTGTCAGCCGAGGGTTAAGTATTCTGGCGAAATCCCTTTTGGTATTTGATATTAGAGATCGAAATGTGTTTTGAGAAATTACTTGCCGTCTATTGCTCTTATTAGCTTACAGAAAGTTATATTTTTCCTTCCCTCGCTAAATTACTGCTCATTTGGTATATTAGAATAACTCTTATGTTTATTCATCGGTGCACAGAAATATATCGATTCATTAAAAAATGTTACTGTTAAGCCATTGCACGAATTGGATTTCCCCTGTCCGTAATTATTATCTTGCTTGTGATTCTTCAGTTAGAACAAGAATAGTTAATATGAGACATTTTTACCTCATCTCAATATTTGACGGTCAATTATTGCGTTTCAATTTATCGATTATTATTAATGATTCGGTGGGGATCAATATATGCTGCCACCTGACGTATTTACTGTAAGGAGTATTTGATTTAGAACGGAGTTGTCTCCTCCTTTGATTGAGTATAGATACAAGGGGTATAATACTGGATCCTTTCATCCGTTTCTGCCTATCAACCTGTGTTCTTGGCCTGCAATTTGGTCCAAAGGGGCACTCGATCTTTCGTTATTTTTCACTTAATTGAATTCGAGAAGCTCTCGAATCGTTGGAAAGTTTTTGACATAGAGGAAAAAGGGTCTCTCAAAAGAGAGCCAATCAATCTCTTGTATGCAAATACGAATGTGTGCGTATTTCTGTCTCTCCTAATGTCTTTTCTCTCCGGTGACTTTTACGTCAATCCTCTCCATTCGCCATTCTTATAGAGCTCACCCTCACCAGCCTTCCACCCCTCCTCTTCCGTGCCAAACACTTCTCTTGTCTCCCTCTCCTCTTTAGCTCATTTCCTCCATTTGCCTTTCCTCCTCTCTTCAGCATGCTTGAGCCCTTTCCTTATACTCTTACTCCTTCGCCTTTCGAGTTCAGTTGCTCGAGAGGATAGGATCTGTCGACCTCGGTCGCTCCAAGCTTAAGGGCTCTCCCTACCAGCGTCATAAAGATCGACCGGTGGGGATGGGAATAGAATTTAATTTACGGAAATCTGTTTATTTAATGTGAATATAGTGCTTTGAAAACGCTGCTGAATCCAGCTTCGGCTTTGTATGTGAAAGAGTTTGATCTCCTCAACTTTGAAATTGCTTTTGGTGTCAGCTAGTTAATTCTTAATTGCCGTTAATACACAAATCCGTGAAGATTGTGGGCTAACAGTTAACTGAATTGGTTATAGTTATTTTCACAAACGGGAAAGCGTACAAGCTTGAACCTGTTTCTCGATGTCAAGCTACGTATTTTATTTTTTTGTTGTTTTTTTAATGGAAGTAACTGTGACAGACTACTTTATTTAAAAACTCGAGATAGCACTTAAATTTTTAATTTATATTTCCTTATGGCGGGAGGATGCATGGCTAATTTTTTAGGCACGTCATAGTTTGAAAACTACATTGCTTCGTTATTCAATATGAAAGGGTTTAATCTTTTTTGTACTAAAAATCGCAAGTGTATCATACTTGAACATTTATAATTTACCACCAGGCAGTCCTGGTTTTGGTTCTTGTTTCATGACACATTTAATTATCACGTTTTTAATTTTTTGAAGTCATTAGTTTTTACTGGAGTCAAACCTTCAAACTAATTTTTATAGTGAATGGTTTTTAGAAGCGAGTATTGATCGAAATGATTGCGGTTAGATACGGTAGGAGTAGCAGAAACATTCGTGCGTCTTTGATATAAAATCGCAGTAATACAGCGACTGCTGAATGATGGAAGCGAAGCATGTTTACAAGGAGAGGGCACTGAGGAAGTAATTAAGAAAAGAAGCCAGTTTTTTGCCCTAATAATGTTAACTAAGCATTTTTTTATCGTGCTTATCTCGAAATGGAAAGCGCAATGTGTGAGTTAAGGACACGCCATATGTGATATCTATCTTTGAAAGAACGATGTTGTATTTAGCGATCGACTACCGTTAGCGACAAGTCTTCACGTTAGCGGTAAGATCTCAAATTAAGAAAAGAAGCCAATTTTTTGCCCTTATACTGTTAACTAAGCGTTTTGTTACCGTGCTTATCTCGAAATGGAACGCGCAATGTGTGAGTTAAGGACGCGCAATATGTGATATCTATCTTTGAAAGAACGGTGTTGTATTTAACGATCGACTACCGTTAGCGACAAGTCTTCACGTTAGCGGTAAGATCTCAAATTAAGAAAAGAAGCCAATTTTTTGCCCTTATACTGTTAACTAAGCGTTTTTTTACCGTGCTTATCTCGAAATGGAACGCGCAATGAATGTTATTTAACATATCTCTGTACCATAGTTGTTACCCATTCTGTAAATATATTTTTTTCAGCTTGGCTTGCTTCATGCCCGTCTTCATTCCATATTTTGAGCCAATACTTTCTCTTGATCATCTCCATTTGCTTTACCTTCCTCCACCCGTCATAACCATCTATTATGATTCAGGGGAAAGTATTTATATTCGTTTAGTATTTTTAATAGGACACCTTATTTTTGAATGCTTGCCTTCTTCTGTGCTCTGATACTAATGCATCATCGAAGAATAGGGGCTTGACTTAATAGCAGTAATGATTATTCCTCCTCTCATCCTCCAGTGGTCATCAAAAAGCATTTAATTACTACGGCAAGGTCGTCGAAGTTCATGAAGGGGGTTTATATTAATTCGGTGGAATGTTAATAAACGTGTATTTGGGATGAGACGTCGATCGGATCATATAGAGAAAATTGCAGTGACTTCGAATGAATGTGAACAGAACATCGTATTAGTCCGTTAATTATAGATATTAGAGAAAATTTTATTTGCTCTATGTATAGGTACTTTCCTTTGAAGCATGCATACGCAATAACAGCTCAGACAGAACTGATATGGTCAAGAATAACAATCTCAATCACAATCAAAGTAATCCATCAATCAGTCACATTCAAAGTAATTGGTCACAAATTGCGACAATAAATACAAATACAGTTCTGTACATAGGAGTGATCACATCAAGATAATATATTCATTCTTTCGTTTATTACAAAATGTTGTCATAATATTATATTTAATTGAAATAAAACGAAGCTGAACATTAAAAAAAAATATTTCTACTGTCCTGATATATAAATATTGAGGAATCGAATTCCATTGATTACAGGATTGCACATAAAAGGTCCTCCGACAGGGTGCAATAAATTTATTTTTATTTGAGGTATTCCTTGTTTTTTTAACTAAATTATCTATGTGAGGCTGGAAAATGTTGATTGAACATTAAAACTAAAAGTGGATATTGACTATTGACTATTTTCATGACTTTTGATAGAGATTACTATTGACGATTTTTTTACGTACTGATGTTTCAACGTGCTGGTATATGCTTATGTATCTGATAAACGCATAGGTAACGGCAAGGGTCTGCAGTGACGAAAAACTAATCTTGGGCAGTCGGTGGGTTGAACTGGGCATCGGTTGAGCGAGGACTGAATGATCAAGGCTTTTACTGTAGCTCTCATTCCCCGCTCAGATTATTATCCTGGCTGCGCTTCTGCTCGTGCTGGTCTTAAACTCTCAGCACCTCGCCTCATTAAGGCCTCGCAATTGCTATTGCCGACGACGTCACTGCCAGTGAGTGCTTCCTAGGCCCCTCGTTCATCCCTCGGCTTCTTATTTTCCTCTTTCTCTCTCACGCCCCAAATTCAGGGTAAGGAGCCTTTGCGGTGGCCCTTAGGTTCTCAATAACTCGTCCTCACCACCCTCTTGTACTCGATGGTCACCTATTTGCAGGGTCGTCTTGAACAGAAGGGTTGAAGCGGTTGAATGCCCGGGGGATAGGAATTTCAGTCGGGCTGAGAGGAAATTGGGGGGAAGGCGCCTTAATTTAGAATGAGCTGATCTATCTCGAGGCTTGGGGTTTGCCGCAGAGAGAAGTTTTCCAATTGCGTGGAAACGTCTACCACACTCACCCTCTCTTCTGGATGAGTTTATGTGGTTCAACAAAGCTCTCTCTTCCGTCTAAGGCGTTCAGAGTACTCTGACTACTCCGGCTCATTTGCTAGCCAAATTTGCGCATCGGTTTCTCAATGCTAAGACTTTTTCGCAGTTTCTTTGCCCCTCGATAAATTCGCCGCATCGTGCTGCGTATGCAAAAGAGAACTTGACCTAAATGATCCATCATTATGAAAAAAATCTTGCCAACCCGTTGGAAGATTGGGTTGAAGGTATTTCTTAACATAGCAATATATCAGATGATTTCTTCTTGTTAGTCTCAGCCAATGGACTTTTTTTTTCAGCTATCAACTTCTGCTGGGTTGGATTCAAGTGTTTTCTCGCAGATTTAAGTGCGTTTGCCATTCATCCAGAGCAGATTTATTCAGTGGTATGCGCGATATGCCAAAGTGGGTTAGTTGCTGAAGGTAAAAGAGAGTGACCAAATGTCCGTGGTTTTTCGTTTTGAGGGGTGAAGATATGTGACGGTAAGATGAGATTTTGGTGAGATATGATATTGCCATTCTTGTATATAGCATCCATTATTTAGGTAAAACTAAAAGGGGGGAGTAGTCGGAACAATCGTAGCAAAGCACTTTCGACACATATGGGAGAGGGATCCAGCCCAACGTTACATTGGGAGAAAGATATATTATCAAATTCGTTATTTGTTCAAATAATATTGATGATAAACATGATAATTAGTGAGTAAATAATACTTTCTAGAAAAAATACGTATTTATTAACTAAGACTGTTTTATCAGTTAAAAAATGCAGTAAATATTGCTTCTAACTGCAGTAAAAATTGCCCCCCCCCCTACAGTTTTCCCGGGATAGGTAGCATAATTTAGGTGCTCAAATTCAAATTTTCATGCTCTGTCATGTCTGCAAACAAGTTTTGATAGCTACGAGAATATCAGTCATACTGAATCATTTTCTCAAGCGCAAGAGGCGTTATAAATTATTTGTGTTGAAAGGGAAGATTCTATGAGTTGCGCCACATTTAGATACCTTTTGAATCAAGTCTGTGTTCTATTACGGTACGGTAGTTGTATTATTCTCCGGGACTAGCTGCCTGCATCACCGGGATTTAAAACATCTCCATCGTCAAGACCTTTCGAGGGAAGGATTCTATCCTGAGGTAAAATTTATCTCCTGAGAATTTGGAGCAAGAATCAGGGAATTGCCAGGATAAAGATAACTCCGAAGGAGATTTTTGAGGAGCGTTTTATGACCCATATCAAGGAACCGTTTTAATCTCTCTTTGTGCTGGCAAGGAAGAAATGTTTCGTGCCATCAAACGGAATCGGATCGTCTTGGATAAGAGGGTAATAATTAGCTAAAATGTATTATCCATGTGTTAGAAGCAATATTTACTGCAGTGTTTTGCTTCACATCCGGATATTTTGAAGAATGTGATCATCATTTTAATACTTTTTCTTTGCGATGTATATACAATACGCTATAAGGAGTACCGTATACGTATTCCGAGAATTGAGTTTATTTTCCGATTACGAATCTTTTAGCGACCGTAGTTTGCTCCAATGAGGGCACTACGTGGAGCGTTAGTTCTTTGTCCTTACCGTGGCCAGCATGTTATCTAGGACTGGTCTAATGTGAGGAGATATGGTGGCTATTTTATCGCTTTGGGGTATTCGTTAATCTTCGTCTATAATTCCTTCATTATCTCACAAGCGAAGCACGCACGTCCTCGATCCCCCAGCGCACAAAAACGCCTTCCCTATATTCCTCCCTCCCTCTCGTTCTCTCTCTCTCGTTTCCATTTTTCGTCTGCGACTGTTATGCGATGGAGGCAATTACACGAGTGAATTCGATATCTTTTGTTTTTCCACCCGCCCTCCCGAACCTTTCCGCCCATTTCCATAATACCCTTCCTCCATTTCTTCCTCTTATCTTTCCCTTCTTCTTGCCCCCTCTCCAGTGGCATTCCTTCAACCACTCCTCCCTCCTTATTCTTCAAAATCCTCGACCAGCAACCCCCTTCTCGTTAGATACTTATGCTTTCGTCTTCCTTCGTCACGCTTATCCCAGCCACTCTCCAAATTCCCGGAATGAAACTCCATTTTCCTCAATCCTGCTACTACTTCATTACTACCCTATCATTCACCCCTTATCGCTATATTTCCCTCTCTTCTCTTAATATTTTTAATTCCTCGCCATCTACTCCTCTCTAACTTCCCATCTCATGTACGATTTGATGTTTTCCCGGCGTATTTGTTGCGTGAAAGGTTTATCGAGTCCTCCACCTGGTCAGTGCCTCCATCTCTGCCGGCGATTCAGCCCTGAGGATGGAAAACGAGTTTCGTTCTCATTCTTATTGAAATTATCATGATTGTCATCGATTTTCACTCACGAGAGTAACTTTAGATGATATACCAATCGTTGGTAACTTTTAACTAATGGCTAGTCGCCGGAAGCTTATGTTATCCAATGTTTATACGCGTCAACTAAATGCTTATAAACGCAGCGACTATATGCTTATTGTAAAATATGCTCAACTCCGGCCTCGTGCCCTCCAAATTCATGCTCCGTCTAATCGGGCATTAGAGTGAAGACTACTAGCCACCTTTCGTTAAGATCAGTCCCGCCCAAAGAGGATTTTTCCTGCCCGGGGCATGAATGTATTTTTTAATGTAAGAGAGAGCTTAATAGCCTTAAATTAGAGTAAATAAAGGCAACATTATTATAAGTCTTCCTCCATTCCCTAAAAAATGCGTTTCTCAATCTTATATCCTTAACTTTTCCTTAATATCCATCTTTCTATTGACGGTTGCATTTGGTAAAAGTTAAATATCTGATAATAATTATGTCATAGCGAATGTTTTTGTAGATAATTTTTAACACATAAAATTCATCTTGTAACATTAGTTATCATTCAGTGGGTTTCGCAGGTTTTTCACCCCCTTTCCTGTGCGGGTGTTTTACCACAGTAGGTTTTTTTAAAATAAAGATATAAGTCTTTTGTCCTTACTTTTTTCTCACCCCTATTTGTATAATTTCATACAAATTTAAACTGTGGTGTACCATTTAAATATAGTATTTATTTCTGTTAATCTCACTTTGAGTAAGTTAGTCTCATGTTTCTCACCTTTCGTCTTTCAAGCTACCTATGTAAGTAATGAAATACATTTTATTTAAGTGATGTGGTTTTTCGGGTTGCTCCGCGTTGTCGAGGTTGTCCACCTACGTTTCCCTCCACTGCTGGAAGCCTCCTCATGGTAAAATGATACTTTTTATCGTCATTTGTATTACAACGGTAAATTTGAGTATTTATTTTCTTCTCTTTTTCGAACAATTGTAACTATAATTAACGAGGGGCTAAGTGAAAGAAGGGACTATGTAGTCTCAATCTCACCTCCAATAAATACAGTTATTTTTTTATTAATTTATTTGCTACAGTAAAGTAACATCCACCTCCGAGTCTCCGGCTAGCATCAGGTTTCGTTGCCGTCAGAGTTGCCGGAGACTCGAGAGGGGTCGCGCCTACGGGTAGCCACGTCCACCACCGTCGGATAGGTGGCTAGCCAGCATTAGCGTCATGCGTACCAAGCAGGCGGAGGGACCCGAGAAGTACAGCCCTCTGCATTGCACTTGCAAGTGCATCCACTCGTGCCCTGCACGCTGGGATGAACTTGAGATTCTCAACCAGTGAGCTCTTGACACCACCAAGCACGCCCACGATGAGGACTACCAGTTTCACTGAGTAGCCCGCGTACATTTGCCGGAGTTCGCACAGCAGGTCTTGATATTTAGTCCTTTTTTCAATCTCCTTCGCTGCCATGTTCGTTTCGGCCGGTGCCGAAAACTCGATTACGAACAGGGCATGCGAGAGATTGTCGAGGAGAGCAATATCAGGCTTCGTCGCCTCCAACTGCCTGGTGGTGAGGAAGGAATAATTCCACCAGATCTTACACTATCGTCCTCCACGACGGACTCGATGTCTCCAGGGGCGTAAGGCAGCTCCGGATTCGCATCTATGCCGCAATGGTGTCTTAGGTTGTAATACAACACCCTTAGAGCCTAGTTATACCGGTTTATGTATGCGTTCTTCGCATGCAAGCTACAGCCGGAGAGGAGATGACCTAAAGTCTCCGGCTGCCTTCGGCACGCTCTGCATCTCGTGTCCGTTACGTTTGCCTCAAAGATGAGGCGATGGTACACGAGGGTGTTGATGACACCATCTTGGCACGCGAACACGAATCCCTCGGTTTCGGACTTCAAACCTGCGGAGCGAAGGAAGGCGAAAGTGAGCTCCTTCGATAGCCAAGTTTCCAAGTTTCAATAGATACTTCCATGCATGGGCTTCTCGGTATGCTTGCGGAGCTGAGTCTTTTGCTCCGCATTCTTCATTTCGAGCTTTAACACGTCCGCCCTCAGCGACAAGATTGATTTTCCGCGTGCTTCTCCGCTGGAAGTAAGGTCCAAGTCCAAACCAAGGCCGTCTGCTGCCCTCTTCGCCACCTGGAATAAGAACGCCCCTTTGTCGACACTCTCGTGTTTCTTTACGAGCAGCATAAGGGGGTCCGTGCTGTTGAACTCGCGGCACGCCGTATTGAGGACTACTCTGTCATGAAGTCACTCCAGCCTTATCAGCCTTCTACCATGTACCTAGCTTTCTCGGGAGATACAGTCTGGTGACGGAAGACTTCGAATGAAGACTACGATAGATGGTCATCATCTTCCTCGTTCCCCTGTCGAAGTTTTGCAGCTCGTTGACATTCCATTTGATGCAACCGAAGGTGTAGAGCAGTGTCGGAACCGCGAAGGTCGCAAGAACCTTGTTCTTGCTTGACAGGACAGAGCTGCAGATTCGTCTGAGAATCTGCCTGTATTTGGCTCTAAGGCTTTCCTTCACTGATCTCACCTCCTACATCAGGCATTATTATTATTATTATTGTTTCCCGACGTAAATGACCTAATCCATTGTTCGCTTTCTCTGTACTACTTTTACTTTATTATTACTATTATTAGTTACGCATAGACCCTGTTGGATCACGCAAAGCATTATGACTCAGTTCTTTCTTAGTTCCTTTCTTCCACACTTATCTCATTCTTTCTCCATGGATTCTCTTTCTCTCCTCCGTCCACTTTGTCCCCGGTCTCTTTGGAACTTCGTTCTCTGATATCACTTTTCATTGATGTATCTTATTTCTGTAGGTGTTTCACTGTTACTTTTATTTATAGTTCTATTTAGTCTTTCGAACGTTAAAAGTCTCTCACAAGAAGGCTTATTTGTTACGGGAGTCTGGAGTGTACGAGAAAAGGGCGAGAGTAGATTTGAGGCTTTGGAGAAGAGAGTTAGAGAGGGTGGGGAGGAAAGAAGGAAAGCCGAGAAGCTGTGAGGGAAGAAGGAAAGTTTTCTTAGGGAATTGGAGTCGGTGAGATTAAATGGCTGGAGGAGATATTAAGAACTAAAGGGTTCTTGTAGCCGTAATAGAAGGGTTAATGCTTGGTAAACGTAGAAAGAAAAAGAATAGTTATTTTGGACGGGAAAATAGAAGATAGAAAGTATCTCGAGCTGAAGAATGAGCATTTTAAAGGTCTAGGCAATTTTATCCTTGAATCCGACGTTTCCCTTTAGTTTTCATGGGACATCTAGAACTTAAACCGGTAGAATACCGGCAATGGTAATGATGGGGAAGCGTGATTGTATCTATTAGGTGCCCTTGTAATGCGCTCAGATACTTGTGAGAGAGAGAGAGAGAGAAGTCTCTTTATGCGTTTGCTTGTGGTAGTTATTTTGGTGTTCTTTTCCCCTCGTTTCAAGACGCTTATTTCTCCATTTCCTCTCCATCACTCCATCCCCACTTCCTCACGCACCCTTCCAACTCTTTCGAACTCAGACGCAGATCTTTCGCGCTTATTCTCTCCCTCCTCACCCCCTCCCTTCTGGCAAAAAACTTCGTGCGGAAATCGAAATGAGGCCTTCTCCCTGTTCCCTCCCATGGCTCCTTATCCGCTCTTTATAGATGCTGCAAACGTTTCTAAGCATGGGTTGCGGTTGAAGGTGTGTTTAGGTGCTCCTACTTTTGTTCATGATACTTACTAATACGAACACAAATTTAATATCTGAAGTGACTACGTACCACGAAGGATATGGAAAATATGAATAGTTTTGAGAATACTTTGTTCTGGATTTCTAATTTGTTCTGGATTTCTAACTGCTTATCATATTTCTCGATTTGAGACCATTTCCTAATAAATGTGAAGACGTTGATAGATGTCGAAATGCTGGGGACTAGGAAAAATTAATTTGTTCTTTGCATTAAGGCCGTTTATTTCTGGGCAGAGTAGCTTATTTAGAGTTCAAACAATACTCTTCCTGTATTAGAGCCCCTTTAAGCCTCCCTTTTACCAAACATAAATATACCATGATTCTTCTATGATACTGATCTTGCTTAAACATATTATTTTTAATTCCAAATACATCAATTAGCCTTTTAATTCCGTTGTTCTTTTCTCCTAATGTCACCGTTTGTGTAACGGGGCCACAAACTTTTGTTTTAATTCCAACATCGACACCGTTCCCGATTTCGTTCTTTCCTTTTCCTCGTTCCGTTTCACCTCCAGGGGGCGCAATCAGCCCATCCCTTAAAAAGATCGAGAAATCATCCATTGTTACCGAAAACTTTTCAAGTCCACGTCTGAGTAACTTTTTTTTCATTCGTTCGTTACCACCCATTTAGGTGTAACGCGAGACTCTCGGTTTTTCATCCAATTTCTTTTCTTTTTTTTACTCCATTTCCTTTCTGAAAATTGAAAGGAGGAAAAAAATCAATCGATCCTCGCGGGGCGAACTTTTTTCTTCCCCTTTCGGTTGCCGGTTAAGTCGATCCCATAACCCACCCCCTCGGTCTCCCTCCAACCACCCCCGCTATTATTCTTAGCTCTATCAAATTCCCCTTCTTATCACCCCTTCGATGAACCTTCTCCTTCTCTAGCGTTCATCCCCACGCTTTCCCTCCTTGCCCGCCCTATACCCATTTCCCTCCACCGATATCTCTCTCGTTAACCCTGCCCTGTCCTGCACCTTCACTTCTCCGTTCTACCCTTTCTCACACTCCCGCCCTCTCTCTCGCATCGAAGACCCTTATCCTTTTTCCATCCCCTGTGCCCTCCGCTCCCTTCCTCCTTGGAACGAGCAGTGTTGCCGTCATTGTTTCTTTGATAGTGATTTTTTTGGGGGTCCTTCGTTGCTCTTATCTACTTTCTCGACGGCGTGGTGGCTCAGTGGATGGGGGTTTGATCACAGAAGGGTCCCAGGTTCTGGATTGGGTGAAGTCTCTTTGGCATCCCAGCGAAAACTTTTTCTTGATGTTCATTCTGGTCAACGGATCTTCCTGGGAAACCAAAGGACGCATCAGCATAGGTAGTGACTTCACCATATTAATTCGTGTATCTTGCCTGCCTTGGTTTCATTTCACTTCCATAATTATTGGTCATTAGTCAGATATACATCGTGAGGGATGTCATCAATTTGTAAAATATACAGGTAGCAAAATATTGTTGCATAGGAGATCGGTACACAATTAACAGAAATTCATTCAGCTTATTAGGCTCTAAGTGGAGCCAAAAGAAAATATATTCTTTCAATGAATATAAATGTTTCTATATTATCAATTTTTATCATAATTTTAAAATAACTTTTTTCTTCTGGATTCAAGTGGAAGGATGCCGAATCTTTATTTTCATTGAAAGCGTGTCTTAACGTTTAAAACCATTTTTTAAAACTTATAAAAACCGCCTTCAGATTTAAGACTGTGGCTGCATTAATATTCTCGTCATTAAGATGCTGAAGTTCTTTGCGCGATACTGGTGACATGATAAATCAAGGAAACTAATTGGGGAAACAAATCAAGGAAGCTAAACTACTTCTAAAAAAAAGACAATTACGGGTCTTTCTGGTCGTATTGCTGGCAAAGTGGCATCTTGGTGGAATGCATGAAAAGAATTTTCACGATAACTGTTGGCAGAACGGTTTATTTTTCCAAATTGAGATGCATTGGAAATAATACCTGTTAATAGAAAAAAGATTAAACATGAGGAATTGCAATTCTAGCGTGGTATTCAATATATTGGAGGGGTAAATCACTCTGTAAATGCCTATGTATTGCAATTTAAAAGACGATCTCTAATGAAATTGGAAATGATAAATTGAATTAATTGGTTGTTTTTCCCTATTCTCATATGCCAGCTATTCAACGCCAGCTAGATTTGAAATCCTGTGTTTTTATTTTGGAAACTTGAATTTTAGTCGCGCTCAAGTAATCGTATCTAAATTTTGATTCTTTAGGGATAGAATTATTATTTATTAATAAGATTTTATTTGATGCCTATCGGTATTCTGCTAAGTCTGGCTAAGTCTGCTATCAGCCAACATCTTCATACTAATATAATTATACACTCTCGGGTCCTTCACTACTTGCTAAATGTATCTTATGCAAGTCCTTTGCCATTCCTCTCATTTACTTTTACCTCGAGTCTTCATCGAATTATGTCGTCTTTATATACGTTCTATTAGTTTTTTCCGTCTTCTTTTTAAAAATTTCAGCAGACTTCTCTTTTCCTTCACTCGTCTTAGAACTTATTCGTTTGCTACTCACTATCCATTTTATCTTCATCATTTTACTTGAGCACCTTTGAGTGAGATTTGTTTAGTGAAATTCTAAACGTAAGGCAGTGATTATACCTAAAGGATGAGTCTAGTCCTCCAGTCCTTAATACTGATGTTTCATTTTGGTCGGGATAATTGGACCCCCATTCTGATAGTATTCCTCTGGCGAAAATTGCTGCCTGAGAATAAGGGGAACCACATTGTATATTTTCTTTTATTCATATATTTCAACTTCCTCGTTTTAATGATCTGAAGAAACGAAGAGATCGCTCTTTCAGGAGGGAATCAACACTATTAGGCGGTGCTTCTGGAGACGTTCCCCGTAGTGGATGGAAGCGAACTTAGTCATATTTTTCAGTCATTTTTGTCAGGTATAAGAACTTCCCTCTAAATCATTTTCACCCTCCAATACCCGCGATTCTTTCATTCGTTTCCTGACTGTGAGCTCACCGTACTCTCAATCTCGTTTGATTTCTCCTCATTATTGGCAAAGTTGATTCCTAGAATGTCGCACCCCTCCCCAGTTAACAGTAGTCTCCATCGAATAGCACGTTAGTGAAGGGGTAGGACAAGTCTTCTCTTCACATTACTTGAGTTGGCAACCCCGCTCTCTTGATCCCCCTATCCCTCCCACCGTTGCCTGCCTACTTTTCTTTGGGCCCTTAATAACACACACCCCTTCCAACCCTGACTTCCCCTACCTCTCTTCTCCCTTTCACGGACTTATGAAAACAACTCCAATAAATCAACTGGGCCTTACCGTTTTCCCACTACTACTTTTTTTTTTTTAATCCGTCCACCACCTCACTTCCACCCTCCTCTACCCTCTGCTAGATTCCTCGCTTCATCCCCTTTAGTCCCTCCGTCCTCTTCTCCACTATCTCTCTCTCATTCCGTGCCCTTCTCTCCCGTCTACCTCCCCTCAGAGAGTAAAAACTTTTCGCGTTCCTTCGGCCTCTTTTGAAAATCTTTTTCGCCGCAGAAATTTTCCTTTTGTCGTTTGCCTAATAGAAGGAGGGGCTGGAGGTTAGAGAGTTTATTCTTTGGCCTTCCGTCGTTCGTATTTCCTCCCTTTGTTGCATACTTTTATGGTATTTTTTCATCTTTCCGCTCCACAAAGGTTCCCACACCTGTTCCGACCTAGCTATTCCCATCAGTTGGCCCCCCGTTGCGTTTGTTTCCTTTTCTCTGTATTTATTTTCACCCTGGCTTGCCTTTTTCGCCATTTTCCGTACGACCTATCTTCTACCATTAGGGTGGATATGAGAGATTCAAAAATACTTACTGGAAAATTTATTCAATCGGTTCTTTGAATACGTTTGATCCTTTTTCTTATCTCCCTCGGTCATCTCTATTGTTTACGTTCTTATGTATTCGGCCTACCGATTTCCGGAAGAAAGTTCTTTTAGACCTGGTTTTTCCAGCACTAGGAAGCGGAAAAGCTGTCGCCGCAGTCATCCACGGTAGATTGAAGATGATGTTATAATATATTTTGTGAGTTTGGGTGACAGAATATGATTAGCAACACAAGTATGTGACCATTGAGTTGCGCTAGGGAGTTAATTAGACACTTCAATCCTTAGGAAGTGAATTAAAACATCCCTAAAATGTTCCACATTCATCTCTCCACGTTCACTCTTTCTGTTTAATCTTGTTGTCCTACCTTTTTTTGTTGGAAATAGTTCATTTGAGAGTTAGTATCTCATAGGTGAGTTGGGTGAGAACTCTCGACCCTATATTCACGAGGTTGACATCTTCAAGTGCTGCGGCATTCGTAGCTACTTGCGAGCTTAAGCAGAGCATATTAAAGAGGAGTTTTTTCACCGTTATTGCATCTAAGTAGCTTCCTCTCTCTCGCCTTTAAAGACTCTCTGAGAACAAACTTTGACCTTAATTACTCTAAGGAAAACGTATTACCCTCGTTGTGGCTTGAGGAAGTGACTTCAATGTAAGGTAAAGAAGACCGGGTTTAATTTGTATGTTATTTTGTCTTGCCGGTTAACTTTGATGATGGAAATGTAACTGAACCAAACGACGTAAATTGCACTTTTACCTGTGTTACTTTGTTAACCCTTATGGAAACCAGTCTATCTAGGTACCTTGTCAAATTTATCATGGTACTATAAGTGTTTGATTAGTCTCAACTGGGCAATAATCCTTAAATTATCTCCTACATTATATTTCCTATTTTCCGAGGCATTTTTCTTTCAGCAACGCCTTATGCAGACTTACTATCTAGGATGTGACAACATATTTAAGAGAAGTTTGTCTCAGGTAGAGTACGTTGGTAAAAATAGGGGAAGCAAAGCTTTCCGAAAAAACTCTTTGTTTTAAATTGCTCTGTGTAAACCCTGTAAAAAATGCAATTGGAGATGAGGCACATCATCATTAGGTTGGGGATAAAATGTGTATTGGGAATATCCTAGGGACTCAAAAATACGGAAAGGGCAGTGTAGATTTAAAAAATTATTCCACTTAGAATAAAAAGAGTGCACAAAAATGTGTAAAATCCTCCAAAAATTGCGGTGGAGATCCGGATTGTTTGATGGTGTGTGATGGAACTTCATTTCTTTATCATATTTGATCAGCGTCATCGAAAGTTGATGACTGTTGACAAGAAATAATGCCACCGTCAATGCACGGCTGTGTGGGAAGTAGGAACTGGGGATTGAAAGCACCGAGGTCGTTGATTTTCAATTTGAAGCAGCAACCCCTTGGTTTCCCGTTAACTAACTTTTTTATGTCCATATAATGGTTCTATTTCAAATCTTTCATCACTTGATCATAATACGTGGTCTTCCTTTTCCTTTTTCCCATTTACTTTTGTTGTAGATTGTAGTCAATACTGGGAGGCGATCGAAAACCGAGACAATTTTTGCCAAAGAGGATATGTGGGTAACTGGGTAAAGATAGGAGTTTTAGGCAACGAAAGAAGGTTGGAGAGAAACCCCGCGTCGGCATTAGCCTGCTTTTAACAAAAGGTGCCAAGGGAACCACGGCTTAACGTCCCATCCGACGGACGGAGCACTGAACGGACGTGCTCTCCACAAGGCACTTAAGTAGGGAACGGTGTACCAATGTAAAATCCGCCGGGATTCGAACCTAGGCCCCCGGGATGGGAGGCCAGTTCTCTAACCATCACATCAACTCGATCCCCGCTCATTCACTTTTCTCTCGACGATTGTCTTCTAGGTTTGTCACTCACCCTGTCGATTTAATCTCATCACTCTTCTCTAATTCTACATTTCGATAGTAGCCGTGTAGCCTTCACTTCTCTGCTGCTGCTGTTGCCGTCCTGTCCACTGTCATGAAGAAGCGACTATCGGAAAATGCCGAGAATACAATATGGACATGGGGGAAATCTCAGGGAATTGGACTTTTCGGCTTCTCCGTGATATTATCTCAGCAACTGATGCATGAGGCATTCCGGAATGCACTGTGTTCACTCTCATCTCTCCTCCTTCGACGCTCATCCCTCATTCACTCACTCACATTAGCCTCGTCATTCGAGATCTTCTCCCTTTTCCTCCCTCTCCATTTATATCACCACCCTTGATCTCTTTATTTCACCGGCCTCAATAAACAGAGGCTTTTCCAGGATCTCCAAAAAGGGTACTCGTCCCCTCCCACATCCCATCAACCCTTTCCGTCAGTTTTTACGCGGGATGAAAATTTTTTTGAGAGCATTGCATTTCGTGTCACATCTCCCTCGCATCTGTTAGGTTTCGGGGGTCACTGCCCACTTCTCCCTCTCCTCCATTAAAAAAATATTTTCTCCTTTCCCCAAAAATTTAAAAGATATCTCTACTCTGTCACCTCTTCGCATCGACTTCGCCACTCCCTCTTTTTGACGGCATATAATTTTTTTTTAACTTTCGGGCGAGAAGGGAAGAGTGCCGCTCATGTAGCCGATGGCTGTCTTCTTCCCACTCCCCCGCACCTTGTTCCTCTCTTTTTTATTTAAGGCCCCTTTCCCCTCTTGCTGAACCACCTCCAATCCCTCTTCCCGTTGACGTCGCATTTATCACCTTGACGCTCGCAAAACCTTCCCTCCGAAACTTTGCGCCCCCCCCCCCTTCTCTCTACCCTTAAGTTCCGGCTCTCACTACATTACCGCCGCCCCATTTTCCACTCTCAATCCCAAACGTATCTTTAAGGCATCCGTCATCCCACCTCCCCCTCCCGCGATTCACTCGATCCTTCATTTCCATCTCAATTAGAGACGTCTCCCCAAAGTGTGAGGAGGTTCCTCTCAACGGCACATCTTCCTCTCTCTCAGTTGCGGAGGAAGAGGTAACTCTCTGCGGAGGAAGATTGTCTAAAGGTAACTTCTCCTGTCCCTGGGTACGTACCTCTGAAGTGGGTTTGGGTAGCGTTTGGGACATCGATTTTGAGAGGAATTTCCACCGTATATCAACGATCTGGTTCGGGTCATTTCAATCAAAAGGCCTGGAGTCGCTAAGCTGCTGGACCTTGTTCTTGAAAGTTTTTCACGACCCATAGGGGCTAATAGATTTTAATTCAGCGTGTATGTCATAACTGGAGGCATGGTCGCCCAGTGATTGAAGCATTAAGCTAGTGTTTACGGATAGAAATGGGTTCAAAACCGTTAGGCATCTTAAGAGGCGTCCATTTAAGTTGGAAGTTTAGAGATTAGTATTAGGAGGTGGATGTAAAAAGCAATTCAGGGAGAGCTTGGTAGTACTTGGAATAAAAAGGTAAGTTAATGGATGAAATCAGTAGACGGAGTAGTGGAGTGTAATCAGTAATTTAAAGTTATAGGACCATTTTTTAAGGCATAATGCTGAGTAAGCGAGGAGGAAGTGAAGAAAAATGGCCTTTTAGAGGAGATGAAGAGAAGTGGAACGTATGCTTTGTACAAGGGAAGAAATACTGCAGGGAAGTAAGGGTGTAAAAAATGCACACCTGTGTCAGAATTTCCGATTATAACTTCCTCTAACGGGAAAGAGATTGAATATAGCAATGATAATTTATTTTCCATTATATATTAATCAAAATTTCGTTCATTTACGCTCATTGTGGTTTAATTATTTTCGTTGGTTCGTGCACCATTTTGATAATTTGCCCGAAACTTTCACTAAATATCTGCGTGAGTGCGGATGAAGTGTATGTGCTGATGTTATTATTTTCTTACGGTTAGAGAATTACTTATGTTTCTGAATGGTCCCCTAAATATTGTTATATTTCATTAGGAACTTGTTGAGCGTTTTACGTCATCACTACCTTTACCATCCTTCATTTTCCTCCTTTAACCCTTCGTGCTTTCAATCCCTTCCACTGCCATCGGAATGCCTAACTTTCCCTCCCTTCCATCTCCTTATCTGATAATTTTCCATTTATCTCAAACGCCCTCTTTCCCCCTCTCTCCCACATCCGCCGCTCCCAGCATCCCTGCTTCCTATTTTTCTCTCTTCCCCGAATTTACCAATCCTTTTTCTTCTATTTCCGGCCGCATGTAATACCTCCTCGTTTGTCTTCCTTTCTGTACGGTTTATTTTCTTTATCTTTCCCCGCGTATCCTTAAAGCCTTTGATTTGCGGTCTTCCTCTTTCTTGCAGATGTAATATCTGAGGATGGTACACTTCCTGACTGTGGCTTCATCAGTCCTTCAGAAGTATTTTTACTTGAGAGCGCCTTGATTTATAGTAACTCCCTTAGGGGTATGATCCTGTGAAAAGCACGACTAAACATTGCATTTCCCTAGCCTTCTTGATCCTGCTGTTTGAAGAATGGCGATATGAAACAGGCTGAAAAAAATATGACTTCCATTAAAGTGATGGCCACCGGCGGAAATGTTTCCTGTGTCTTAATTCTGTTTTTGTCATACTGTGGCCACTTTGTTGAAAGCCAGCGAAATTAATTTATTTTCTTTGAGTTGACACAAAAGGTCTTCTTTTGCACGGCTTGATATGGTTTTTAATCTTGGTAGACTAATAGTATAGTTTAAATTTTAAATTATATCTTATTAAAAGTATTTCTATGTTCTGTTTCATTTCAAAAATCAATTTGGCGGCACATTGAAATTGAACCATCTGCAAATTAAACTGTGAAATTAGAATAATTTTCAGGAATCAATTTTTGTGTCTTTTTTTAAGCCACTTTAGTGTATTTGCTCCTTCCTAAATTAATTTTTTCCTCTACCTGATGTGGAGGACGACACATCACTGTGTATCCGTTCTATCGACCTCATCGAAACATTTTTACTCTCTTATATTCTCCATTCCAGTAATGCGGTAATATTCTCCTTTATCCATTTCGGTAATGCGGTAATGGATTTCAAATGATGATAATAATAATGTTTCATAGTGGAAATACTATTCGACTGGGAAAGAAAGCATGAAATGAAACTGCGGAGCGAGAGATGGCAGTCGGCGATGTTTCAGAATTTCGTTTTTAATAATTCTCTTCTTCGTTTTTCACCTTTTTTTCCTTCCTCACACGACTTTCGACGTTACGGAGGCGCCCCTCCTCTCCCGTCCTACTTCTCCCTCCTGGCCGCCCATCTGTGTCACATTTCCTTCGAATCCCTCCCCGGATCCCCTCCCTTCTGCCCTTTATACCCCCCGCTAAATCCTCCATCCCACCCTCTTGACTCCCGCCACGTACGACTAACCCCATCCGCGTTATGCCCCTTCCCAGTTTTTTTTACTCCCCTTACCTTTCCATTTTTTTTCCTCCCGCCGTAATCCCATCCTCATGCAACCCTTTCTTCAATGCGTATCACCTCTTCGGTCCCTCTCCCCTTCTAGCCCCTCAGAAACCCTCTTGCCTCTCCACATCCTTCAAGACATCCCTTGACCCCATTACGCAGAGACCCCACCCCGGCGTCTCTCTTTTCCTCCGAAACCCTAACCCCTCCCCCCTTTCCCTGCACCTCGCTGTAACCCTTTTGACTCCATTCCCTTCCCTCCTATATCTCCGTCTCTCGTTCAATTCTCTCTCTCTCTCTCTGCTGTCCACCCAGGTCACCCTTTTCCGTGCCGCCATCAATATTGCTCTCCTGACGCCCCCCTTCCACATCCTCTCCCCCGTATATCTCCTCCCCCATTCCTCCTGGCACCCTTTCTCGCTATCTTTGCACCCTAGTCCTTTTAATTCCCCTTTTCCAGTCTCCCTTTCCGGATCCCCTTTCACTCTCTTCCTCTCTCAAATTCCATCAACCCTTTTCCTATCTCTTTCCCATTTCTCCTTTGTCTCGTTTTCCCGCCCTTTCTCCAATTTCTGCATTTCTTTCCTCTTTAGCCCGTATCAACTGCCCCCTCTTTCCTCTCTTTCTAATCATCCTGTTTCCGCTTTCCTCCTCTCCGTCCGGAATGGGTTCTGCCCCGGTTAGACGGGTTCCAGGGATAACTAATGGGCTGCAGGCGTCGAATAGCCTGGAATTTGCCTTAACATTTTTTCCACAAGGGCGTAGTTACTATTATTATTGTTGTCGCTGCTGTGCCGTTGACATTTTTTGAATGACTCGTTTTCTTCGATGGGTATTACGTACAAGAAGGTCGGAATGTTTTGGAGGCGGCATCGCTATAAATGGGAGAAGTCAGATCAGTCATCTGCTTTGGCACGGACATACAGGCTTTCTATTCGCGATACTCGGACGGATGAAGTTATTTATGTGTGTGGTACAACTGTGTGAGTAGTAAGATAAATAATGGACTAACTTTTTAAAATTCGTCAAACAAGCACGAGAGTGGCGAGCACGCGCCAAATATGTAGTTTCAATAAGCTAAATTTGAACCTCTTAAGGGTATAGAATCATATGCTGTGTCAATACCTCCCTTGGATAGCCATCGGGAGATTGGCTGACGCCGCTGGATGAAATTTGAGTACAGTTTCATGGTCACATGTGTTTTAACACACATGTAGTCTCTGTTAGGGGCCACTGGTACACGCTGTACTATTAGGACTTAAAACCTTCTGGGTGGGATTCTAGACGGCTGAATTAACTTTCTTCCTGTAACGTATGTGAGGATATTGCAAACAGATGCGTCAGCAACATACTCATTTACCTACATGAGTGCAAAACGTAGAAAAAAAACTAGACTCCCCTTCCTAAATACCTTCGTATTTTTTGTTTTTTTTCTACGGTTTTCTGAAGATAGAGCGTAGAGTGGAGGACGCCAGAGGTCAGCAACCTCTTGCTGCAGGGTGCGTGTTTATTCATCCCATCCAAAGAACCCCGTTATTGTGTGCTGTGGAGTGAAGTATTCGAGCAGTATCTATGTATTTTTCGTGTATCTAGTTTTGGATTCGTGACGTCATTTTGCGCCATCGGAAAATTCGTATCAACGATCTCGGTGAGTTAATATCCGCGGGCCAATCACCTTAATCGTGCAAGACTAGTGAAATGAAGGCGGCGTCCGTTTTTTTACCTTTGGGTGCTGCAGCAATTGCTTCCGTTTTCTTCTGTTCGTGTCCTCTCCATTCTTTGTGTCGCTTTTCAGTTTTCCGACGGGAGTCACCATCACCCGTGTCTCCTGTCTTTGGTCCATTTTTTAAAACTTCGTATTTCTCTCTTTCCTATTGCATGTGAGCATTGTCATTTGCGCTTTCCTGCTCGTCTTTTCATTTTTCCCAATACCTGCCTCCAGCTTTATGTTTTCGTTTCTTTCGGTGTATGTTTTATTCCTTGATATTATTTATTTATATAAGTATACACCTATATACGTGAATAATATCAGTATAGGTATGTGTACACGTGCTTAGTTCTTCCGATTCGAATGTTGTACCGCCGAAAATATTGGAAATGAATGCATATGTCACAGGCGTGACGGGCACATCAGTAAGTAATACTTACAAGGAGATGCACAGGATAAATAGTTGCATGTATTACAATTTGAAACTATGAAAGAATTAAATATAGAAACACAGAGAAAGAAGATACTCCTTTTCTCTCTTTGTGTTCCATCTTAGTTTTTACCTTGTGAATTTTTCCGTGAACATGTTCCATATTGGATCGAATGGATTCTTCGGTCCTTGTCTTTCTGGCATATTTATGTGGCTACTTAATATTAATGCATATGGCGTGGGGTTCGTAGGGTGAAAAATGTTTCTTATGGTATTGTATTCGACAACTTTTTAGTTACCTATCAAGATATTAAATAGATGTAAGGGCTTAGAAATACTGGCTAGGCCGTAGAATAAAATTGTAAAGTTATTATTCACGTCCCCCTCTTTGACTATTTCCTCTCCTGGGTATTGCAAGAAATAATTTTCGTGAAAGAGAGGGGTCTAGACCGTAAAACAGTCTGTGGCAAATAACTATTTTTATGCTGTCGCCGATCGTGACAAGTTTCCCTCGGGAACCGAAACGTATACCGGGCCGATGAGAATGACGACGGGTTCCGGTGAGCATAACGGGGTGATGGAAGTGAAATAAAAGAGGGCGCACGTGATGCAAGAAGAGAGAGAGTCGTTCGCTAACGATATCGGCTGCGAGCATGGGGTCGCGGCACCGAACGTTTCGTTGTGTTCACCGGCTGGCTGGCTGGCTGGGAGCCGATGGAACTCATCGTCCCGCTGGAACGAATCGTGCCTTTCTTTGCAACGGTTGGAGGATTTTAAAAAAATTAAAGGAACGGCGTTTTTTTTGTAAATTTTTTTCATCGATTCAAGGGGGCGGATGAACATGTTCCCTGCCTTTGTGTGATGCACACCCTGTCTCGTCTGTCCCTCCGTCAATGCGGCGTGCGGTATCGGACCGACTCGTGTGCTCCTGCTGCTCCGATCGTAGTCTGTGGCTGGAGGAGAGAAATTGGGGAGTAGGGGGTGCGGAAGGTGGTGGTGGAGTGATTGCTGGAAGCGGAGCGGGTTGGGGGTACAGGAAGGAAAATAGAGATTCAAATCAGTCTTTTGCCAATCCTTCCGTGAGCGGCGCGTGATTTTGACGTGGTCTCCCTTCTCCCCATTCGGAGTGACCGTTTCCATTCCGTTGTCATAATCTCGCAAAGTGGTTAAGTGTTCGGCGTGTGGTGGGAGGTGGAAGATGGGGGGGTGGAGAGTGGAACCCGATAATCTCAATTTCGATTTAACGGAATCCTTTTATCCGCCCTGTCGTCGTCCCCTCTCCCCACACGATACCGCCGTCTCTGCCAGGGTTCTGCTCGGCCTTCCTTCCCCGCCCCCTCAGATCCCCCCTGCTCCCTGGACCCTCATCCACAGCCGTCCTCTCTTATCCCTCTCTCTTATCCTATCCGCCGGCACCACCCCGTTATCCATTCTCGGTTCCATATTTCCTCCGCTTTCTCGTATCCTCGCCTCTCTTTTTCTCATCTCCCTGTCTTTCCCATCCCACTCACGTGCAGCATGTACCTTTTCGGTTACCGATCGCAATCGCTTCCAAACAACCCTCATTTTTTTGCCCCCCCCCCCCCCCCCCAACGCATTGTCATTAGCATTTTTATTTATCAATTTGTTTGTGCAGCAAGCGAGGATATGACAGCCTTTCTTAGCCAGACAAAATTTGTCTCTTAGCCCCATATTTCATCATACACTACTCAGTTTTTTAGCGTTGCACTTCTAGTTTCTCTCTAAATTCTGTGTTGTGCTCTTTATTTTCCAATTATGTATTTTAATACTATTATATCATGTTTCTAACTGCGTAAGTTTTCCCAACACATTTAGATATTTCGAAACCTCGTCACCGTTCATTTCCTAAGGGCTAATGTTATTTTAATGCTGCGTATATTTGATTTTTCTCTATTTTAATCCCGTTGATTTTTTTATTCATCCGTTTCTAATTTAACGCCCTGACGCACTTTCTCCGTTAATGAATGAATGGCTAGTAATTTGGAAAATTATCACCATCATCTCATTCTTATCGAGCTGAGAATAATACTGAAAAAAACTCTTCCACCCTTGCACTCGGTTTTCAATTTGCATTCAATTACTGACTTTCTCTGAGCGCTCACCATATTTATTTGCTTTAAACTTCATTTCTCCTCTTCCCCAAAGTTTTATAGCCCTATTCCCCGCCCCCTCCCCCCCGTCCGCTTTCTATTCCTATTTCCCTCCGATTCCTTTCAACCCCTCCCCGATGTCCTTCCTGTCCCCTGGCACCCCACTGTCCCGCCTCTCTGTCCCTCCCCCTGCATCCTCCCCTACGGTACCCCTCTTTAAATCCCTTCCTCCTTCCCCATCCCCTCCCAATTCCCTCCCCTTCTGGCCCTCTCTATCCCCTCCCAACATCCCTCCCTCCCTATCTCTTGCCCTCCATATACGCTCTCCATCCTGAAACGACCGCATTATGACGCTGGCTCCCTTGCCGCTAGGTCCTTTCGTTTCTCTCCACACCCTGCCGCTCTCAGCTTCCAAAAACCCTTTTCCTCCCTCCTCAGTTTCGCCCTCTCCCTTCGTCTCTTTCCTCTCTCTTTCTCTCTCTCCTTAGCCAGCCGCTTCCCCCCTCTTTCCCCACACCCTCAACCTTCTCTCTCTCTCCTTTCCCCACCCCTCTCGCCCTGCTCCCTCTTCTTTCTCTTTTTCCGTCTCCCTCCCGTTCCCCCATAAGACAAGAGAGCAACGGGTCGCGTGCGGAGTTTCCCATTGGCCGTCGCCCCTCGCGGAGCAGCCGGCGAGGTCTCTTCTCCCACTCCTGTCTCTATCTCTTGTCTGTCCGCCTGCCTGCCCTTCCATCCGTAGCGAGGAGCCGTCGTCGAAATCTCCTCGAGTAGTCACTCTCGTACGCGCCGGCAGTTTGGGGGCTTCAGTGCAGTGTCTCGTCGACTTCGTGGTGCTCCACCCTCCATCACCAACCAACCAACCAACCTACCGTCACCGACCACCACCACCAACTATACCGACGACACCGCAGCCTTTTCCGCCCTCCCCCATCTTTCTCTTCCAGAGAACAACCACCCGACCCGGACTCCGCCCTCAAGCCTCCATTCCAATCTCGCCAGCTTGACGATTTTCCCGCCCTTTTGAGCAACGTTCTTCCCGCCGTCGCTGTGCCAACCAGCCAGCCAACCAACCAGCGGCCTCAGCTCTCTCCCCGCCATTTTTCTGACAGTCCCGCCAACCAAGTTTCTTGCTGCAGCTTTTCTCTCTCTCTCTCTTATCTGTTATAATTCTCTCCCTGTCCGTGTCTCCGGGATCTGTCCTAACCTACCCCACCCCAGTTTCCCGCCGTGTCCCTTTCCAGCTACCCACCATTCAAAATCCCCTTTCCCACCCTCCCCTTAAAGACCTGTGCTCCTTTCCCTGTCGTTTGTGCTCCAGTCCTTAGTGAGTCAGTCGTTTAAAGGTAGGAGAAACATTTGGCGTGTCAAAATATATATCTTTATATATTTTTTTTCATTTAACCTTTAAACTAATAAAAAATTGTGTCATTCATATATACATAATAACTTAAACTTTTCCTTTTTAAAAAAAGGTAAATATAATTTTTTAAAAAGTAATTAATGCTGTGCTTGCGTATTTATATATTTTTCATTAAAAACCTCATGCATCTAAATAATCCATTCAATTTTCGCCCATCTCTTAACTCAAGTTGTGTTAATCATTAATCGCTGTAAATAATCCATTTATACATGCTCTGCATCTCTCATTCTCAATTTAACTTTTTTGATAATATCTAAACTTGTTTATCTTTATATATTTATATATTTAATGCGCTATATTTGTCAAGATGTGATGATATCCGACCCCATTTCTCCTCTTATTTGCTCATCGCCATCTCTCTAACCCCCTCTTTTATACCCCTCCTCCTAATCCCCCATTTTAATTTCTCAATACTCGTTGCATTCGCCATTTCACACATTGTGAGTGCTTTTTGCTCCCTTCAGCGCAGGGATCGATTCTCTTCCCCGTAATCTTTCTCTTGTTCCCCCTCCCTTTACCCCCGCGCTTTCTCTCTCCTACCTCTCCCCTTGGATTCCCTCAACCGTCCCCTTGTACCTCTGCCTCCCTCTCTCTCTCTTCTCTTCTCCCCTCTGTCCGTCCCGTACCGAACCCAATTTCTCTTTCTCTCCGTACGCCCACGCTAGACCTTTTCCACGAAAGCTTACCCTCTTCACCCACCTCCCCGCCTAGCAACCAAAGACTCCCTCTCCTCCTACCTTCGTTCTGTTTTTGGCCGCTCTACTTTGAGACGTGTAATTCGTGGATTCTCCCGTGAGTTTTGCCGATGGCAATAGGAACGTTTCATCAGACCTAAGTCTCTAGATTTTTAGCGAGTGAAATCATCGCAAAATGTTCCCCTTGTTATTTAAAATAAAATCTATTTTCTTAGAGGTGCGGACTTGGTCTTATTTTGGCTCTGCTTGTTGTGTCACGTTCGGATCCGTAGCTAGTAATCGTGTTTGCTGTTCTGAATGTTTACATTTTACTCCCGTTGAGTTTTCCCCTTCCCAGTGGCTATTTCCTGTTCTACTCGCTGTTCTCATTGTCAGTATCCGCATTATGGGGCTAACTTCTGTTATTGGAATGTGAATAACTCATCCCTTATCCGTGATTGACTGTGGAATCGATTGAAGTCCATTTCTGGCATGGGACTACTTCCATTAGTTCTGCAGAATTTCTTAGCAACCAACATTTTCTTTTAGGCCCGAAAATTATTATGTTATGAAATTGTCAAGGCGTGATTTATCCTTATAATTGAAGGTTTTAGTCGTTGAAATTGCCTGATTGTTGTATTTAGTTGTTGAAAAGTCTTTGATAACTTATTTTGGAATCTGTGAAGATTTTTAATGAACAAGTAGGACGGTTTATCTCCCGGCCGATTTAGTTATAAATACATTCGTAAAAGCGCACGGAAAATAACTTATTAGAATAAATTCGATTAACTCTGCGGGTACCGTGGAACATTTGGGAAACTATTACATTTTTTTGGATAAATATGAACGTGAATATATTGTCATAAAATTGAATGGACACCCTGTTCTATGGGCTTGGATTCCTTCCCCCTTTACTGTTTTCCTTCCCTTGCAGGTTCTTCCCTACCGTTAATTCTCCCATTCACTTCCTTCCCCTATCCCATCTCTCTCCATTGGCACGCCTCATTTTCTCTCGGCCATCCCACGCATTTATTCCCAACTACTCACCCACTCCACATGCCCCTTTCAGTCCTTCCGCATCTATACCGATTTCTCCGCTTCCTCCATTCTTTCTCTCCCTCCGGACTGAAACGTATCTTGCCGTATCTCCCCTCTTCACCCTTTTCTCTTCCCTCCTCCACCCTATGGGAACCACGCAGGGGTGCTCAGCGACTCTCCTGTCCTCTCTCTCCTTCCCCTCCACCTCATCCTTATATCGATCATCGCCGTGTGCCCGCCACTCTCTCACTATTGTGCGCTTTCCCCCCCCCCCCCACCCACCCTCCACCCCAACACCCCTGTGGGAACCATGCTTGCAACCCCCTCCTCAGAATCCTGTCCCCTCCCTCTCTTGAATGAATGCATGACCTTGAATCGGCCTTGATTCCCCCCCCCCCCCCTCTCCCGCCCCACAACGAGTGTCGTACCTCTCCTTCCGTGCTGCAACGCCCCCTCTTTTCCCTGCCTAAATACGTCCCCAGTCCCGTTTCTCGTCTCTCTTCCTCCCCTCTCACCAACACAGCGGTCCCGCCCACGCTTGTCGCCGCACAAACCGGTCGGTCCATTCAGCACCTCCAGAAACGACATCAGAACTACTTTAACTATCTATTTCTCCTCCCAAGTTCTTGATCTTGTCTTTCCCCTCACCTGTCCACAGGCGTGGGTCGTGAAGACTCTAGGTGCCCATCTCCTTCTTTCGCCCTCTCTCCTGCCTAGAGCTAATCCCCTTGACTGCCATCAGATTGTTCGGGCGTGTCATCACCCATGACGGCTGAGTTTCTGCTCCGTTTGCGAGTGCACTCTATTCCCCAACATCCATCCCACCCACGCTCGCTTTCCCACCGCTTTGCTCGCCCGTTATTCCCCCGCCCCATCGTATTTGGATTTCACTTTCATTTTGGACTTATATTTATTTATATTCTTTTTTGTTTCATGTTTCCATTCTCCGGCGTCCTATCGCGAATAAATCTTGGCCGAACTCATAGTTTGGCTGTGTGCTCTCTGGTGTTTGGGTTCGAATCACGTCTCGGGCGGCGGTGACGTTTCTTGCGCCTTGTGTCTCACGCTACCGTATTGGGGGTCAAAATCAATCTGAAGGACGGAAGGACCGTCTGAAGCTTAATCTCGACTTCCGGCCGTTGGAACGCACTTTAAATCCACTTTTTGGCCGGCGTTCATAAACTTGTGCATATCTATTAGCGGCTTTCGTGGCGGTTCGTTTGGAATAGAGAAATGCAGTTCTTTAGTCAGGTTTTCAATTGAAACGGATCAATTCTCCCTTCTTCCATTGTGAACCCTCCCACCTTTTTATCTCCTCTTTACCCGCCTCCCTAAAGTGTGCGATATGAATGTGAAGTTGATGCCAGTCGTCCCTGAATAAAGCCGTCTGTTTCGAAATTCGTCTGCCTGACTCTCCTGTTTTCAACCTCCCGCCGTACCCCTCACTCGGTTTTGGTTTTATGCGTATGTGTGTGTGAGTGAATACGTCTGTGTGTGTGTATTTGATATGTATCTCATTCTCAGCGCCTCGGCCCGAGTTCCAAATTTCATGTCGACGTCCATGGCATGTTCTCGTCTGTGTATTTGTGTCTCTCCTTGCATTCGTACGCTCGTTATGCCTTGTTTCTACATCCGTGTATTTTTCTGTCTCTGCTGCTGCAGATTTTGACCGCTTTGGTTGTGTCTAGTCTCTGTGCACGTTCTGTGTAGAAAAGTTGTTCAGCTAGAGAACATATGTGCTTTAGTATTCGAAATGGTTTTCTTCTGTTTATTGCGATATGGTCCGAACTCGTTGAAACGATCTATGTGGTGAATAATTAGACAAGTGTATGGTATGTATTGAAGCAATCAACACAAACTCGATTAATAAATAAGTAACAAATAAATAATACCCGTTCATTGGGTTAACGTTAAAGTTATTATTATGGGTGCGTCGACGGATATTAACCTTTATATTGACAAAGTGTTCCTTGAGTTGAATCCTTGATGCAGATATTTAGCTATTTTCAGAGCAGGTAAGCAAAACAAACAAATTGTGCTTACATGGAGATTGGCTGTTCTCGTCTATCCAGCTCTATCATATGTGCAAGCCCAGGAAATAGCCATTCCTTTTCTATCCAAAGGTATCTTATGGTAATGTCATTTATTAGTGCATTTTTATCCATTCCTTCCGATCTTACACTAGATCGTAAATTCCATGAACAAAATGTATCGTATTCGTATTTCCAGCTCTTCCAAATTGAGATTTGTATCACAATGATTTGTATACAGTTAATTGGTTAGTTAATTCTTAGAGTATTGTCTAGAATTGCTTCCTTTTGCTCTTGCTTAGAATGAAATATTTTTCCGAGTTTGCCTACCACCGATGATATGAAAAATAACAAATATTGGATGAGCTATTGTTAAATGGCTGTAAAATTCATGCCTAAAAGTGTGCGCAAATCAATTAATCGGATCATTTCATGTGTTTTGGGTCGATGGGAATGAAAATGTCGTCCTGTCCGTGTGAAGAGGCTCGGTGGCTTTTTTTTTAATGGTATACCTACCGTCCCCTACTTACATGCGACGTGAAAATTACTTCAAATTCAGTGCACCGTCCGTCGGTTAGGACGTTAAACAGTGTGTTACCTTTTCACTTTTCATTAAGAGAAGGCAAATTCGACATTGGATTCCTATCCACCTGTGCTCCGTTCCCTGAAAAATCCCAACTTATTTAAAATATCCCCTATCTGTATTGGTGCTAATTGCTGTAGTTATAGGTTGCCTCCTGTAGTAAAAACAGCAAATGAAATAGGTGGTTCCCATATGATTCGCTGCCGTAGAATTCTGACGGGTTGATCATTCTTTCTCAGTGACGCTTGTTGAAATATTGGTGAAAATAGAAGCATCCGGACCGTCAGCAAATTTATTTTTCTTCTCATTATTGGTATTTTAACAAAACAAGTTTGTTCCAATGGTGGTTCTTTAACAAGTCTTTTAATAAAGGTAGTTGTTTCAGGCTTGATTTGGTGGAATATCATAGCGAAAGAAAAATACTGGCAATTTTCCACAAAATTAGGATTTTACTTCACCGGTTTTGGTGTACCGGTTCGGTCTGGTCTGAAGGTCCTGAAGATGGTGTTGTACACCGAAACCGGTGAAGTAAAATCCTAATTTTGTGGAAAATTGCCAGTATTTTTCTTTCGCTAAGTCTTCTAATCTCTTGCATAACTCTTAACTCTCTATTTTTACTGAGATATAACGACAATGGGAATTATCTTAGTCAGCATAGTGAGCCAGTTTGTTAGTGGATATTAATGGTTGATATGAGTTTAATCCATAAGGCCTTTATTTCTTCCTAGGGTTAATGGTGCAGCTACACATTAAAGATTTCATTTTTCACCATGTTTACAGGGAAGAAAAGTCATCATACGTTTCTCTCCACCCTTTTCACACTCCATTAAGTCCTACCTCTTCCCAAATACTCACCAATCCATAGTGGCTCATATGAGCTTAGTTGTCCGTTACCCGGCCTAACAAACGCCAGATCATGACTTTCTTCAGACTGATAGTGTTATACTCATGTTAGCCACATCGGCCAGAAATTCTTGATTGCAAATGGTGCAGCGAGTGATGAAAGGTCCTAGCATCTCGCTGACAGTTGGATCCGTCTCCTCGTCTGCTTCTACCTCCTCGTGTCCCAGGCGACGCCTGCGGAGTCTTCTGACTGACCCGTGCTCACTCCATTCATCCGAGGGGCGAGGATTAGCAACGCGTCAAGTGCACGCTAACTGGAGAAAACATCTGTCCCGTCGTGTTCCTCGCATTACGTCGTCAGTTGTTTTTTTTAACGTGGCCTGAGGGTGGGTTCCTGCCTTTTGTTGCATCCGACGTGAATAAAATCCCCCCTTGTTTGTTTTTCTTCCTTTTCCTTCCTCAACGGCATCTCGCTTCGTCTCCCACGCGACCCCTTCATCCCCTGGGAGGAGGAGGAGGCTCTTTATCCTCGCCTATCGTTCCCACCACCGGCATCTCTTTACTCCCTCTCGGAAACGCACCTGATACCTTTCTCCCATGAGGTTTATCCAGGATTTTGTCTGGGAAACGTAATGAAGTTAAGCCTCCCCCAGAGGCACAGAGAGGTGGTCCCTATGTATTTCGAGAAATGTTTCGCTTTGAACCGGCTTAAAAAAAAAAAAAATGAAATGGTGGATGAGGTCATGGCGTTCTTCCACGTGAACGCCCGTGGCTAGAAGGTAGCGAAGGAATTTCCACTCCTTTCCACTTTTTCAGCTGACGCAGGTGAGTGTTGCGTTCGAGAAGTTGGAACAACTAGCCTGTTTCACTTGTTTTGTCATCTCCCCGCGCCTTAGGAGCTTGGGAGCTGAGGCTTCACATACTAGTCCTTCTAGTACTTTTTCTTCTAGTACATTTCTGACGAGGCAGCTCTGATGGCTCTGTCCTTGGAATGCTAGGTGTTCAAGTTGAAATGTTACTGTTCAATGGGTAAAAGGCGTCCTCTCTGACAGAAGCAGGGTGAGACGATATAATTTTTTTGACCTTGGTGTGCTGATTTTAATCTTTCATGAAGGCTTTTGATTGTCGCCAATCATTATGCTCCTACCTTTAGCCGACTGAATGGGAACGTTCGTACTTATTCGAGCAAACTTTCGTTGGATTCTTAGATTCGTTTATGAATTCTCGTTTAAATGTTTCAGTTCATTGTTGTTATATGGTTACGCATTTTCTTAGATGTAAAAAAATCTCATTCATCCTATTCTCATGAATTTAACATTTTTATGAGTAAGCTCGCATCAAATTCTAAGAAAAAATCCATAAAAATTTAGGGAAAAATAATTTATACCTTACTTTTCAAAGTTACGTTCTTATGCTTGAAGGAAATCTATTCCTGTAATAGCTTTTTATTTTGCTGGCTGTGAAGTCTGCTTGGGATTTCTTCTGGTTTAAATCTCCATAGCTACCAACTTTAGGGGAACGAATCGATCGACTTACAACCTACATACACTGGGAATGCATAAAATATTTATGTTATTTTTTGCTGTTTTGTGACTTCAGTCATATATTTTAATCTCGGCCATAGGTATTTAAACTGTTATTTTCAATGTGACTACTACTTGTTAATAAATTAAATTTCTGTAATGATAGTTTTTAATTTTGCATTTCGATTGGAAATTAGTAAATGAAGCAAAACATTTTCGTTCTTGCCTAAAAATCTCTTCAAAGAACTTTGTCGTGTTTATTGTAGGTTACAGATAAAAACCCTTGACTTTCTGTCATTGCTTTGAATATTTTCTCTCGCTCTGCACTTCATAGGGTTGTTTCCGAACGAGGATCGGCTTTGATTTTCCACTTAAATTAGACTATTTATGACCCTTAAAGTTATCGTAAAGCGTCTCGCAAAGATAGTATGCAATTGCCATATCGCCGATCTTGCTGTTTTTTTAAACTTTCAGCGCAAGGTTTATAATTAAAATGAGCCGAGCGCGCAGCTCTCTATAGTTTTCCAGGAAGGAGTAGAAAAATAAAAACAACTGACCAGTTACCTTAAGAAGTAGGTGCCCATTGGCGCAGTGGGTAACATGTGCACCTACATGATCGTGCTTGAGAAAATCGGAGCAATCAAATGATAACGGATAATTACACGCATTTTAAAAATGTAATTTCTTGAAGATTTACCCCAATTTCCTTCTAGTTTTCCTCTCGTGCTTTATCTTCATTTCGTCTGCCACGCTCTGGAAATAATGTCAAACGGTCTTATGTGTGCGTAGTATTTTTTTCCACTTCACCTCAGATATCGATACACAAATTTCTCATGCAACAATCTTTTAAATTGTTTTCCCATGCCACGTAACATTTGTTGGTGCAAAATATTTCCCTTGTTTTGATATTTGATGGATTAATGATGTTTTTTTGAATGTTACAATTTCGGTAATATTCAGCCATATAAATCAGGCACTGGGTATTAACACTAAATATTTAACATACGACAAAAATGTTTCATAATCAATTATGATACTCGAAGGTCTCTGAAAACCTGCCATTAATTTCTGATGCCGTGATACTAAAGGGATGTTGGGTGAAATTGTGATTGAGAGTTTCAATTCCGCGACCTTGTTGGAGTTAATTAACCAATTTCTTGTGCCATCTTAGGCCATGGCCCATTGAAATACATAGTTACCTACTTTTTAAGTTATCAAAACTTTTTTGGGTTTTTTTTTATTATCTAGAGCTGCGCTTTTCACTGTGTCGATTATCATAATACTTAACTCGCTGCGCAAACATTAGCAAGATCATGTCATCATTCACCCCCTTGTTAATAACTGTGAAAGTTTAAATTTATGCGTTTCTTGTTGTGAGTTTCTTGTTCTTTTGAAATGGATCCTTAAGGAGTTTTCTTTACAGATGCTTTAGGACGTCAGTCACAATTGTATGGCGCCCTCAAGTGAGGAATTTTCCACTTGTGACCAAACACCTTTTTTTCGTTCATTCGCACCTTATAAACCACGCAATGTATTCCTAAATTGGCTGTTTTTCCGAGAAATCTCCTGTTTCCAGTTTGCGGTGAAGGTAAGAATATTTTAGTAGAAAGTTTAGTTAGACTTTTTTTCACAATTCAACCTGCAAAGTTTTGGAAGTTATCGGTGGACACGACTCTAGTTTCGAGGATGAAGGCTATTCATTTTCAGCAAAGCGCTGAAGGCGATTATCCAAGGAGTGTGATGAATATTGTACTTTATCACTGTTTCCCAAAGTTTTACCTACTTTTAGCCAACCCACTTCTATTTCAATTAAATATAGTCTCCTCTTTCGATAGTGGAGTAAATAATTTAGCCAAAATTGCGTAAGTTACGTCCAACGTTTTTTTTTTTTTGACATGGACAAGGTCTTGATACGTTGGTAACGTGGCAGGCTCTTCATTTGTGCATACTTTTTATGTTAAAATATATGATAAATTTCCTGTATTATGAGTAATTATTTTTTATTTGCTTGAATCAAGCAAACCTTTCTAGGCATCAGGCTTTATGATCGACTCTTCAACAAATCCTCGTTTGATATTTTCAACATTTCGAAAAAAGAGCAATTTTCTTTTTAATTCTTCTTGAAAAGAGATGTCTTACCAATAATTCGAGAGCTATCGGATTTTATATCCCTGACATTGATCCATGTCATGCCTTTTTTGAGTCGATACAAAAATAATGGAATATAGAGGTCAGTTAAGGATTGGCGGATGGCCTTGATCCGTAATCTTGATGAATCTTCTTGACACATTGGACAAAAAAGGGATGGTGTCGTTTTGTCTTCCCTTTTTGGGACCTGAATTCAATACCAGGCAAAATTTAGCGATTTTTGTGGTGCAATCAAGATTCATATCTGTATGTCATGTGCGGAGCCTATAAAGATAATTAATCCGTAATTCAGATGATGCAAAAACTTGGGACTTCCTTCATCTTCCTTTGAGATTAGGCTAATGACTGTAGACCCAGCCTTCCGGCTAACCATTTAACCTCTTTCCAACTGCTCTCACCTATCATTTATTGCGTAAATTATCACAGGTCCTGTCGGCGGAATCCCCCAAACACTACCAAGTAGTATTTATACTAAGAAATGCTGTTCTGAAAATTCAGTTCGACGATGTGAATGTCTGTAGAAGGAATGAAGGAACTGCCCACCGTACCCCGAATAAGAGTGCATGACACGCATCTGGAATTAACGTAAATGGTGAGCCTTAGTATCACCATTTATGTCTTACTTCGGATCGTTTAGTTGGAGAAAAATAAATAATGTTGAGGAAATGTTGAAGTACGTCGCGGATGTCGTCATGTGTGCGCCTGCGTTGTTTTTGGCTCAACGTAATTCTGTCGTGCAACCAGCAGGAGCTTCATCATAGTTAAGCTTCTTCCTTTCCGAGCCTCCAGATTTCTCCTGCCGTTTCCAGGTAACGGCTGGTGAAGGTGACTTACTTACTTAATCGCGGCCTATGCATTTTCCTTCCAAATGTAAAAGGGAAACGAGGCCATTAGCGTCAACGCGGGCGGAGGAAGACCCCGACTTCCTCTTCCAATTTTCCGTCCCTTCGCTCTATCCCTTTCTCTGCCGAATCAGCGGCACGTTCCGACGAACTGCCGACTTGATTCCCTCTCCTCATTCGTTTCCGACGTCCTCAAACCTGGAGTTCATTTGTGATCCCTTTCCCCCTCCCCTCCCTCGCTCCCCCTCAACGTCCCTTCACTCAGTCAGCATAAACAACCTTGCTAATCAATCCTCCACTCCCTTCCTCACCCTTTGTCTATTTTACCCGTCGAAATTTTACCCTCCCATTTGCTTCCACCATCCCCAGAGTTCAGTGGTCTTTGTTTTTTTCCCTCCCTTTCCTCATCTTCCTTTCTTCCCCCTCTTTCTCATGGGGCTCCATCTTATTTGCTTCCTCTGAATTTTCTTCCTCCTCTTCCCGGAATCCTTTTCGCTCGAAATCGTCCCACCCTCCCTCTCCCAACTCTACTCCCGGCCCGACTGCTCCCTCCATCTATGCGGCCTCCTCCTGAAGCTTCCGACGTGCTCTTGCCAGCCCAGACCTGGGCTTATTTTGTATTCCTTTTTCCTTTACTTTCATATGGGAGAACGGAGGATGTAGGTTAGAAGCCTGCAATTGATCATCGTTACACAAATTATTATATCCTTGTGTAATTGAAAAACGAATCCCCGTATCCCTACGGCACTATTTGAACGTTTGGCGTTTTTTTTACGATTCGGTCTCCTGCACAGTATTCTGATCTTCAGTCACTCAAATCACCCTTAGGTATCATGTTACCTTTATGAGGTGTGAACTTTTGCGGATATCGTTGAACGAATTGACGGCCAATTGTCATGAAAAACGTTTTGTAAATGACAAATGTTTAAATGCCAAATTTCCCCTAAAATGTTATCTGTATATTATAGTATGTAATCAAGCTTCACCCTGAGAATAAAATGTGATGATCAATTTAATGAATAATTTCTGCGCTCACTTGTTATAAATCGACTTGTGGATTACCCCTAAGAAAAACTTGAGTTTCATTGACGAAATCCTATAAGAATCAGGTTTGCTAGAGTAGATTTGTATCATAATGTATAGTCTTTTCAATTATTTAGCGTGAAAAGAAAAATGTGGATTTATTTCTTGTCTATTGTACCTGAGGATATTTATCTATTGGAAGTTTTTTTGTGCGAGGCCGAGTTGGATTTTTGCGTAAAAGGGATGATATAGCCTCCATGCTAACCCACATGAAGGCATTTCACTTGTATTTTTTGGGTTTTGCATTTTTTCGAGCTCCAAGCAGAAATAAATGAATTTATTTTAGTTTTTTTTATTGGCAATTAAGTAATTATATGCTATATCCGTGTATTAATTTTATAAATAGACACCTTCATAACGAAATTGATAACTATATTTGGAATTTTAAATGTAGCCAGTTAAATGGATTGAAGAGTGTACAAAGCCCGCGTAAAACGCGTACCTGGCGTTTTACGCGGGCTTTGTACACTTTCTCATTACGGATCATAATCATTTGGCTTTGGAACGCAGGTAATCAGGCATCTAGTATTCAAGTGCTCTCTCTGTAGTTAACTCAAAACGTGCGAATCCTGTCATCGCGATTAAGGTGATTATTGAAATTTTTGTTTGTTCCGCGTCCGAAGAAGCTTAGTATTGTCCACAGGCCACATATGTAACTTTTCTTTAGCAGGCTGGTTGTTTAGGACAGCGGAAGTATTTTAAAAGCTGGGATTAAGGGAGAATGCGAAATGGGGAGGCGTATTAATTATTTACGCGTGAAGCATAAAGCACTGCAGGAAGTAATTTCGAAGCGCATTATTAGAAAACGTCATGTGGTAATGGGTTCAGCATTTGTGGGGATTCGGTGGAAATGCATATGTGTTTATGAATCAAATTGGGGAGAATTTCTTTGGAGAAAAGGGAAAGCAAATCTGGGTTTTTTTCCCTTAAACTAAGTTTCCTCTCATATTGCTGTTTAGATTCCTTCCTACTTTTTTATGGTTTGTCGGTGCGTATGATCTACATAATACCCTGCAAGCCACCGCAAAGATGTGTGACAGGGGTTGAGCCATCGCTAGTTATGGATTTAAATCAAAAGGTTAAGTCTCGTGCTAGTTACCGCTGTACGGGTTTTTTATTTGTCCAATATACGTACAGTTTAATGCAAGATAACATTAAATTCACCCCTACTACCATGAGCATGAAAAAATACCAGTATGAAATCCACAATATCTATATTAATTTCCCCCTGAAATCTTCGTTACCGTCTATTACGGTACCTATCTGTACGCGGAAAAAAATAATTTGCGATCTTTCTCCTATCTTTTTCTAAAATTATCTTCATGATCTATCCTGCCATAATACGCTGGAGTTTTTTAATATATGTATTTTTATCATCTTCAGAGAACCTTTCCGCCATTAATTTTTGCACGGAGATTTATTCTGTATTTGTAAATGGATCACGTGTAATAACAAGAGTAGCAATCCTGTCAGTAAACGAGCGAGAGTGCCGCAGGGATGCAAAATATGTCGATAGTGATAGCATTTTAGAGCTCGGTGGCGGAGAAGCCATTGTTAAGTCTTTACCCGGTCCACGGAGAGATGGCGGTGGCGTCACAAAGTGGGCATGAAGTGTCTTCTGAGTTCCACTAATTGTAACTGCGATCTAAATGCTAACTGCTCGGATTATGGATGAAAGGATCATGTATGGAGCTAAAGGGCGGGCATGTTTAAAAAAAACGTCCGTCTCTGATAGGCGTTGGTTTAGATTATATAGCCGGGGATATAGATCAAAGGTCGACTTTGGCATGTAGGTATAGTTGGCCACAAAATGTCTCGGGGTGCGAGGTCATGATGAGGTAAGGGCGATACCTTTCTGTGAGCTTTTTAGATCATTGAAACGTTAGCCTCTGTCTCTGCGTATTTTGTATCGATTAGTTGACAATCGACCGCGGTAGTCAGGTGGATAGCATGCTAGTTTGGCAACCCAGCAGACGGGGGTCTGAATTTTGTCTTGGTCTTTGATTTTTGCATTGTATTTATTTGGTATTTGATTTTTTTTAGGTTAAGATCAGTTAGGGTGGTACTAATAAGTTCAAATTTTGGTGCGTTAAATCCAAATTCTTATACTAGGGTGTAAATTAGTCGCTGGTGTGGATCTACTGACAATTAGCGGATTCATACTAATGCGAATTTGGCTCGTGTATAGGGGGAATCGTATTATTCCGCTTGTGTACTAGTTGTTCTGTGAACGTTTTCTGTGATATGAAATAATTTTAATGTAAAATTTCGTGGCAGGAAAGTCCATCCATGAAATTCAATGATAGAGTCTCATTACCTTTTTCTGATAAGCATGTTTACTGATGTAGTGATATCCTTCAGGATTCCGCCCTAGGTCAGGTGTGATCTTGATTAGCCATCGTGTTCGTTTATAAAGAGCGGTGTAAAATTCTACATTTTGCGAAGCGTCTTGGCTATAGCAATTAGTTTAGGGATGATGAGAAAAAGACTTCCCAAAAATAATCTCTTAAGGATTCCTAAGATAGTCTTCTATTTATATGGACAGGCTTTGATGCAGTACCCCTAACTCTTCTTGGCATTCCATTCATCTATAGAGTCCTTATCTGCCCTATTTCTCTCTTCAAATTGGCGTATTTCCTAATACTCTTCATACCCTTCATAATACCTTTTCTTTTTCGTACTAGTTTATACCTTCAATAGCGTCCTGCTGTATTCCATCAATGTACATTTTCCATTAAACTACTCTGCCTTCTCTTAATTTCTCAGCAATATTCTTTCCTCCCCAACTATGTTCAGCAACTCTTCATTTGTTCTCATTTTCCTCCATCGCAAAGTCTTCATTCCATGTTCATATCCATATTTATAAAGCTAAGCATTCATAATAAGAAAGTAGGTATTTGTTAGTTTCGCTCATCTTTGTCCTAAGTTTTATTTAAATTCGTCCATGATTAGTTGAATAGCATATTCAGCTTAAGGGGAAATATCTGAATACTACTTCGGCGGAACAGTTTAGAACTAGGGATTGTCTGATGCACGCTAGGGGGCATTTACCCTAATTTTACCCCCTCTCCTGGATCCGCCCTTAGAGAACAGTTGCACTCGCAACACTGTATCCGTTCTCTATTCTATTTCCCATTGGGCCGCAAACATCTTGTTTTCCCAATCGCCAACCCCTTTGAGGGTATCCACCCCCACCCTCCTCCTTTTTCCCTTCCTTTCCTTCACCCACAACTACTCTCGCATCCGTTTCCCTTACCTCCCCTTCCCCCACAACATCCCCCCTTACTCAGTGTTCTTCCCTTTTTTTTCGCCATTTTCTAGAAAACATCTTAAAAAAAACTCTCGCTCCAATTCCCCTTATTCTTCTCTCGTCATCCAGTTTTTCCCGTTCTCGCTCCTCACTCTCTCCTTCCCCGCCATCTTCCTCAGTCTTTTTCCTACCCCGAAATCCCTGAGCCCCTTTTCTCCCACCCCTACACCCTCTTTTCTCATATCGGTCTTCTTCTCTGGAATGCTCTCCCGCTTTTCTCCTCTCTTGATCCCTCCCCCTCCCGACTTGTCCAACTTCATCTTCCCAGAGAGTAGTGGCATGAGAATGTTTATATACCTACGGCCATCCACTCATGCTCTGCCACATAGTACACATTTGTGTGCGAACATATATGAATTTTGAGTAGATATACGTACCGTGGAATACGATGATGCTGATATTTCTAGGCCAATATGATGAAAATGCTTGTTTTGTTGAAGAATGAATTGAATAAAAGAGATGAAAGTGGTTACTGTGTATGATTTCATTGAAGAAGTCCACACGATCAATCTAAAACAGGAATTTTTGGGTCGCGAAAGCAAAACTTCATTTACTTTAAGATCTCCGTTTCTATGTCAACAAATGTCTTAAGCGCCACGGTACGGAATTATCATCATATCCCACCATCGTTTCTTGAAACTATTAGTTAGGGATTCATGAATAGTGAGAGATATTTCAGATAGTGAGCTTTTGTACAGGGCTATGCTTTTGAGGATGGGTTCTAATTCAAAAGATGGAGGAATTAAATGACGGAATATGTGATACAGCCTCCTATTCTTTATCACCACAGCGATTATGGCAGCCAAAAAATGGTTTTTCTGGAAAAGTCCTGTCTGTATGCGGGATCGGTTGAGTTTCTTGTCGTAGAGGCTGGAAACAAAACTTGCTTTCCAAAAAATGATTATCGGTAAAAAAACTTCCAAAATAAAGAAATATTCTATCAAATGTGGCTAGTATTCAGTGTTTAGTTTGTACCCCTTATAAAATTGACTTTATTTGGTGGACGTACCATTTTCTACGCTGTTGTTGATTGAGCTTAATGTCCACATTTAAGGACCCAGTCTTATTCACTGTGCACTTACGTTGAGGGACCTGTCTGGAATCTTTACCGTTGCGAAAATTAGCTTGTATTTAGACAAACATCCATGGAAACATTTTATTTCGTGGGACTGATAGTTGGTTGAATTACACCGACCATTTAATCTCCGAAAAACTTAATTGATGTGATGATATGTAGATTACAGCACCAGTTGGTAAATAATTATAAACTCATTTGCTTCTCGGTTTAACGCTTGGGGCTTAACTTTGTGGAACCAGGATATTGGAAAAGAAACGTCGCTATGTACATTCCACACACACACTTTATTGGCTTCAACCATGGTTTCTACAATTCACATGCCATTATCAAGGTAATTTCTTGATAATGTCATGAAAATTGTCGAAAACATGGTCGATGCCAATAAAATGTGTGTGTGGAATGTATGTACATAGCGACGTTTCTTTTCCAATCGTTTTCTTTTCTTTCCTGGAAAGGGGAGGAGAATGTCTGTTTGAGGTTTAAGATACAGTTTTCTATTATTGATAGCTGAATTATGAAAGTGTAGAAAAATATTGTAGATGTTTCGGAAAAAAATTCATGATACGTGCGACCATGTACTGTTCTTTGTGTATTGAAAGAATTCTGGTGTGTGTATATGGGGGAGTATGGTTTCGGATACATCGATATCCACCCCAGTCCACCCTCCTCCGCCCCACTTGAGCCTCTTCCTACCCATCTTCATCCACTACCCTCATCTCCTCGGCTCCATCTCCGCCCCCTTCCATCCCTCTCCTTCTTTCATCCCTTCATTTCCTCGGTCCGCCCTTGTTCTATCTCCCTTCATCCCCCTCCACCCTCATTCTCATAACCCCGCTTGCCAAAAAAAACAAGCAAAGATCTTTTTCTCGCTTTCGCCCTCATCCTCCTCCTGCAGAAAACGCAGTCCTAAATCCCCATCCTCTCTCCCCCCCCCCCCCCCCCCCCCCCGTTCCTCTCCGCCTTCTTCTTTATTTGTCTGAGGTCACGCACCTCTTGCTGCCTCCTCTTTTCCATCTTCGACTAGTTCAACCATCTCCGCCCCTCTATTCGGTTCTCTCATCATCGCTTTGCCATTATTTTTCTCTCGTTTCCACTCGCCTTGAAGGAATGTGATGATTACCTTGATGTTTGAATGAATGGAGAAATAAACGCGGCTCTCTTATGGAAATAATTAATGGTATAAAACGTCACTTTGTGAAAATAAGTTTTATTCCCACAAATCACCCACTTATGACGAGGAATAAACGAAGAAATAAGTACTATTTGCACACTTCATTAAATTTCGACCATGGTATTGACTACTAAGTGTCATTATCAAGATCTTGATCTTGATCTTGATCTCTAGTTATTTATCCTCATCATATCTGTTACGAAATATTGATTCGGGACAGGTGGAATGGAACAGAACCATAGGAAATCGTGATATGCAGTGTGCGCTGGTTGAATAAATATTTATTCCCATCTGGTGTCGTTGCATTTCGACTCAAAGTTTGCTGTGCGCCGAAATCAGAAATTGATCAGGAATAAATTGATCAACCTTTCTAGAGTTGCATGTCAAAATTCTGTTTTTTCTGCTGCTATTCCTCTTGATTTTACTGCTCTGTTTCAGAATCTTGTATGAGCAATAAATATAGTCCTAGAAAGACAATCTTGCTTGGGAGAGAAAAAAAATATTGTAGATAAGACAAAGTATCAAGACTGTTCAACTGTGGAATAGGAAGCGGTGTTAATTTTCATCGTAGAAATTGCAGAATTAAGTATAGATTTCAATGGTAGTTGGTAATATTGTGAACTAAGTCACAAATTTAAGTTATTATATAGGAAATACCATAAACCAGTTTCTGCAGCAAGAAAAATATTAACAATAAATAAGGACCGTTTTCAATCGCCGGAAAAAAACTACAATCTGCTACTGTTTTTTTTGGAGGCTACTGGGAAACATCATTCTGCAGAACGTGAGATACCAATTTTTAGTTCTTAATATTATCTCATGGAAAGAAAAGTAATTCATCAGGGTATTAAAATCTCTGTAAGTAACCAGGGAAATTCTCCTCCCTTTGATTAATCCGCATGAAGGATTATATTTTTTCGCTGCGCATTCTGCTTCTCCGACATAATCTAGGCTAAATGCTGCATCGTGCGGAAGTCGTCTGGCGGTTACTTCGCGGTTGATTGCTCATCTCTCATCATCGGAACGATGTTATTTATATTGTATTCCTAAATTTCATACACTATGATCCCTCTAACCGACACAAATAAATATCGTAATGGACATTTGGAAGCCTGGAATTTAAGGATGTTTGGCTAGCTGCTCTTCAGTGTTTTGTATTCCATTAGCATTATTGATTATGACTAATTTCTTTGAATTACCATATATTACTTCAAAGTATGCATGAAAGAAGAGTTTGATCGGTTTGCTCATTATTGTAGCTTGTCTATATTCATTCTGGTGTCGCGTATAAACCTTATGTGGGATTTGAATAATTGCTGTTGTGTCAGATTTAAGTACGCGCGATTAGCAATTTTAACGAGGTTGTCTTTGTACTACAACCATCAGGAATCATTGTGTGTCTTCACATATTTTCCAGTGAGCATGTGATTGTTCGAGAAGCTTCAATTCGCGTTTTGATGTATCAAAACGTTCGAAACAACTTACGTAAGCTCCTGAAATTACACTCTGAACATGTTAAAACTGGTAAGGTTCAACTGTGTATATACAGGATGGTATTCGAGCACTTCCCGCCAGTTTTCCCCTGCGCAATATCACCCAACTCATATGCCGCCTAAGCATTTAAGTATTCAGACGTTTTACTGTTAGTGACGCCGGCCACCAGGTCACGCTGAAGGACTCGCCCAGCCCGTGGTACCCTTCGGGTTAAAAAGTATGCAAGATTAAATATTTCTAGACTAATTTTATTCCAAGGAAAACATCTCACTCGCATAACTCGTCGGAAATGTAGAGGTTGTGTCCCGGAAGGGAGGTAAAAATGATAGGAGAGGCATTGGGACCGTGTGGGGGAGTGGTGGGACTGTCCCCTTATTTCCTCCCCGCCGCTCCAAAGGGGCCGAGCGGGGTGATCCCAACAGAATTACCGGTCTGGGGACTCTCGAAAATGCAAGGCAAAATTTGCAGGTGAAGTGGCCTCAACCGCCCCTCTCGAGGCCTTTTTCAAGCCCAAGGGGTAGTAAATTATTCCTAAATATAATTCCCTTACTCCGCCTTGCTTTGAATTCCGTCTCCGTCTCCTTCCTCGTCCGCTCCCTTGCCTTTTATCCCCTTTAACCCCCCCGTGCGTCGCTCTTGCTCCTCTATCCCGCTTAACCACTCCCTCGTCCTCTCTCTCTCTCTCTCTCTCCTCTCTTCACTGAAGTCTTTCCCCCACTTTCCACTCTCCCTCTCTCGAAAACTCTGTTCCACTTCCATCGTAAATTCCTCCCTCACCTTTCTGTTTCTCTCTCTGTCTCTCTCTCTCTCTAGCACCAGTTCCTTCTCTCGTGTGGCCTTCCAACCTCTCCATTACCCTCGACCCTCCTTCGAGTTTCCTCTGCCCGTCCTCATTATCTGCACCCTTTCCTCTCTCTCCCTTTTCTACCAATTTGAAAGTTCTGTCCTCCCTCTTCCCGCTTTGTTATTATTGGTTTTACACCGGCTAGGGTACTCTTTGGTGTATAATGTTACACAATTTTTCCATTAAACAATTTTCTATAAATTATTTTTCCCTTATATCTTTCATTAAAATGCGGTCTACGTCTTTCCTCTCTTTATCTCATCCAAGACGCTTATTCTTTTTCCTCCCTCTTCCCTAGTCGCTTAGCATTCAATCGTCCCAGAAAAGCTCTGCTGACTTTAGAATATCCCTTATTGCCGGTATCATTGGACTGATTCTTTTCTAAAAATGGCATTTAATGGTGGCTCGTACTTGTGAGCCGTCGAGAGTTTAAGACCTGAAAAATAGCTGACCCCGAAACCTGTGCAAAAAAATGAGTTTGATGGTATTCCGAATGAAATTTAATTGTGACTTAAGGTTTTCGGGTTTCTCCCGCGTCTTGATGCATTGCTACGGATTTGAAATGTGGTTTTCTTCATCATAATCGCCGAGAGCACTAAAAGCTAAAAAAAATTCAAGTGAACGATGGCATTGGATGTTTTATTCTCTTGCTCCCGTCTTCACCATGGATGTAGAAAGTAAGGAGAATGAAATGAAGGTTGTCGCTGTATTCTCTGAGTATTAGCTCGAATTGAGCGTGCTGTTCGGTTAATGCAAGTTGGGGTATGAAGGTCTACAAATTTAATACCATTCTTGTGAGATTTAAAATTTAATTTACTGCTTATTTAACCATACGTAAAAACCGGATCGTATTTGTCTCATTTGATTGTTTTTTTAGCGTATTTTGATGCATTCTCTTCTGCTTCTTTTGTCACCAAACTTAGTTGCACTTATTCATCAATGTTCTAATACGCTCCTCGCTTCTTTAACCTCTTATTCAACCTTCCTCCAATATTCCTCATTCATAAAAAACCCTGTTACTACATATTTTTCGGATTTAACCTTAACCCTTAAATTAACTTGATGTGCGCTATAAAAATTACAATTATAACACAGTTTTCAAATGATCTGCTGTAGTAAACCTATTCTGAGTCTTATCTTCTGGGTCTCTGCATCCTTCGTATGCCCTATTTATTCGTGTGTCAATGAATATTTTAAGCAGATTTTAGGTACCAGTTTGCATTGTTTAACAATGGATGTAAATTCAGTTTTTTCACTTGTTTCATTACCTATAACAGTTACGCATTCCACTTGTATTTTTGAACACATGCATATGCACACATTTCCTGAATGAGTATTTACTGCTAAAAAAAGGTCAAATTTAACTTTACCCTCTCCATGTTATTCCTTTAATGTATATTTCATTTCCGTAGAAGAATAGGTCAGAGTGTAATAGCAAATACTTGGTCTAAAACACGAATGAAGCGAGTTTGTGGATTGCTAAATAAATAGAGCATTTTGAATACCATGCTTTTCCGGAGTTTCTAATCAGCAAATTTTCAAGTGGGCTACCTTTTTGTGGAACTAAAACAATTTTCCTTCCGTTTGCAAATATCTCATTGTTTGCCTCCTCTTTTCGTTTTACATGGCGAATAGTGCACTGCTACACGGACAGAGGCGAAAATTATAATGACCCGGCGTTTAAAATCCTAACGAGATCCAGCCGCTTTTCAAAGTTTCGTTTTTAATTGCTTTTTTTTCTGTGGATTTTAAACAAGATGCTTTTTCATCGGTTGTTAAAAAGAGCGATTACTTTTTGGAGATACATCTGGCTCACTCGTTTCCTTTTTGGATCCGCATCAGTCGAGGACAATAAGGAAAGCATAAAAGCATCGGGATTATTGGAGTGCTTCCGCCACAATCTTCAATCAACAACCCCACAGTCACGATCAACCCCTCTTTTCACAATGAAGACCTTAGTACCATCTGCACGTATTGATATTCAATTGATAGTGACACTCAAATACAACAGCCATACCATCGGTAGGATTAGAATTTAATGCGTTTGTGTTTCGAGGCCGACGAGTTACCTACCACTGTCGTCGATTCTACGAAACTTATTAATCAATTTTATCCTTCTTTATTTCACTGTAGTTGCATACGAGGGTGATCCTGTATGTATGGTATATTCAGGGTTTTACTGTGCTCGCAGTTTGAAGGCCAGTATTGAGGTTCCCTTCGTCTCGCTGACCTTCCAATTGCGTTAGAATATAGTCCTCACTTCGTTTCGCCCAGGGAGTTTGGTCTCATGAGGGCCCCTAGCTCACTTCATTACGCCAAAGTGGGGCCTTGTCCTTATCCTGATCTTCATTCACTCGGGTGGGTCACAGTTGAGCCAAAACGCTCCCCTCCCTGGTGATCATCTACGCCACGCGAACATTTCTCTGAAACGTCCGCCGCATCGACTAAACCCTCGCTCTCATTGTCCCGTTTGTGAAAGCTATCGTTTCCGAAAATCTGTCGGCGGACGTGGAAAATCGTAGCATCTGGAATTGTGAATTATCGGAAAGTCGGGGTTTGTATTATTTTAGGTATGTGTGTGTTTGTGTGTGTGTTGTGGGAGGGTGGGGCAGGTTCCATCATCGCCACCCCCTCTCTAACCCTTAATTTTCTCTCGGTCAGCAATCTGTATATGGCGCGTGCGCGCACCCGAGACATGCCCCTTGTTTTGGAGCAGGATAAGCAATTATTCGGGAACAGGATATTTATGGTCACCCCTAACCCGAGTTTTCCTCCCCTCTGACATCCCTTAAGGGTCCCTTCCTGTCTTCCATCGCTCCCAAACTCCATCGTAGCGGCAACGCTCCCGTAGAACTTCTCATGTCATGTTGATGCTCAATTGGAAATGACTGTCTGAAGGGCGTAAATCGCAGAATAGATTTTCATAGCTTAATTCTTGAGAAAGATTGGTAAGTTTAATAACACATTGCAAACTCGTCTATCTTATGCAAAGCTGGTCATCCTCTCCTTTACCCTCTTAATCATCACTTTACTTGCCTTGAAAATTACGATATTATGCACCACGGCCTGTGTATGTCTTTCATTTTTAGCCCGCAAACAGTGCAGAAAAATAATTAAAACTTAGTACATTCAATACTTCATTTTTGCCGACCATCGTTTCGATATACGATGTCATTTTCAAGCATGATCGGTAGAAATAAACTGGTGATGCACAAAGTTTTAATTACTTTCCTGAGAAGAAGTTCCAAAAGTTAAGTCAAAAAATTTAGAATGCAGATAGGTTTTTTCTAGAACCTACCGTCGAGACTTCCATTGTGTTGTTTGTATTTTCGAAAATTCCAATTTCTTTCAGATTAAGCCCCTGGAAAATTGTACTGTGGCGAAGTACCAAAGAATATTTTTCTTGAAAACATCAGAAAACCAAGTTTTGAATGCCTTACGAGTTCCTATGCCGAGTTCCTATGACGAGCAAACCGAAAAAACATGAAAGAACAGCATATCGTAAATTAGTGGCCCTATCAGTAGAAGAATATACTCACACAAGAAGAGTACGGTCGATGCAAGTTTCCGCATAGGTAAAACCAATCTCAGTCCCGTAATTTACACGTGTCGGGATAATCGAGGGTCCAATGTACATAATGTGTGCATTGGACCTTGAAAGGGAACTTGATAATGTTTCGTGATATAAATCATGAAAAAAATCTTGGGTCGCCGGATTTAGTCCGGGAGAGAAATGAATGGATGAGTCGAGCGCTTATTTTCGTCTGCTTCTTTCTCTCCAGCGCCTTCTAAATTCCCGCCCACACCTCGGAGCAATCCTTTCCTCGCCTACGTCACTCGCGCTTCCCCCTCCCTCCCCCCGCTTCAGTACCTCCCCCTTCACCCACACAAAACCCCCTCCCCTATGACGGCGGCCCCTCCTTCTCTCTGCCCATTCATCCCTTCATTCAATATCTTTTCCTCCCGGCTGGTTCTTCTTACGTCACTGCAACTCCTCTTTGCGCCCCTCCCCCCTACGCGTCTCCCCTCCTTTCGTGCGTTTCCTCCCCTTTGTAATTCCCCCCCCCCAGTTTCGACCGAGAAGCGAGAGAGGGGATGGATCGAATAATCCATTGCGTACTCTACCTCCGCACAACGGCTCAACCCTCCCTTCTCCTCATTCATTCCCCCTCCTTCCCACCCTCCGAAATTAATTCTGTACATTGCGTTATGATGCGCGTCGAATGCTAGAGCTGGTTTAAGTGTGAATGTTGGTGTTAATTTTTTGGCCAACTTTTCTTTTCCATACTCCATTTTTTCTATCTCTTCTGCAACTCGCAACTTTTCTCGGGGACGTCCTAGGCTCACTTATTCATTCTTGTTTTTCCTCGCTGAATTTTTCCCAAGGCGTGGTGCGATACCGGGGTACGGGTGAGAGTGCGGCGTTTTATATTTCTTGTTTAGCATGTTTTTTTCCTCGAAAGGGTTGGATGATTTCAGGAACGGCATTTGAGGTGGATGGAGATTGGGGAGGGGGTGGGGATTGGGTGGCACTTGGCTGTAGCCAATCGCGGTGCAGCGTCGAGGCTGGACCGTTGTCATGGTGCATTTTCTCGCTCCCATCTTGGGGATAAACCCTGCAATTTATTTTCACACTCTTCGTCCCTTCCCTTTAGCGCGTCCTTTTCCCCTCGCCTGTCTTCTCGCCTCAGCTAAACCGTGAAGCCCCTTCAACTCCCTGTACCCTCAACGCTTTCCTCTTGCCGTGCTTCCGCTCCAACTTTCCATGTATCTCACTTGCTAAGGTCCCAAGATCTTTGATCCCATGTGGAAGAGCTGGTGGCCTGTAGAATGACCGCATCTCTCCACCCTAGTCCGCGTATTTTTAAGTTCAAATAAAGAATGAATTTTCGTAACATCATCATAGTCATACTAGTCATCAGCTCCTTTCTGTTTCTGCTCTTAGATTGCCAGCCTAAGTTCCACTATTCTAAGGTTTCCCATCATTCCTTTTCGAAAGTTAGTGCCTAGAGTGGATATTGAGGAGCGGTGAAAAGAATGCGAGTTTTTATTCAGAAACTCTGCCAATCCTTCGCAAATAACCTAGCACAAACAGATAACCTCCTCCTAGAAAACCTCTGGTCCTACACCCCAAACCCTAATGATCCTTTCCCTAAACCCAAATCAATCCTAACCAACCATCTAGATCCCCAATAATCCCATTACAACCCTTCCCATCAAACCAATCCCTATCAGCGACGTAGAGTTGGAAAATAGGTGAACGACGTCAACTAAATGTTGAGCAAAATAGTGGATCGGATCGGAGAGGCATCAATTTGCTTCGATGAACCATTTCCTGCTGATGTTTTCTATTGAGTAACATTTCTCTTACTACGTTGGCCAGTATTTAGATCATTTACGTCCTTGTCTTGCCCGCTGTCCTTCAGAATGGCCTTCAGTCTCTCTTCTCTTCTTACCTGGCGCATCCACTGGCGCTTGTCTCCTAAGACTTTCCTCCTCCTACATCCTTTTCTTTCTCACCTTTCTGAGCATCTTTTTGGCTACTTTGCCTATGTGCCGTTTTCATTCTCATTCTTCTACAAATCCACGTCCTAATTTACTGCCTGCACAATGCTGCATTTCCAGCTTCCAATGATCCGTGCAAGAAAAAAAAGAAAATTATTGCAAGCGTCGAGCATTTCAGCGCTTTGGAAAAGGACCGGAAATCTGGAAAATCGTCGCGAGTTCTGCTTTTCATTTTCCGTCTCCACTTTGTTTCCACCACCAGCGTTCCCTGGGATTGTTTTTACGACCAGCACGCTCCCGGGAGGCATTTCGTATGAGCACTCGGTTGATGGTAATTGGATGCATTGGTCGCTCTTCTCTCTTAGGCGAGAGGAGGACAACCCACGTAATTTTTTTTTAACCTTACCGTCCCGGTTGTCTTGATTGGGTTAAATCGTGTGGGAACGCTTTTGCTGTGGAACCATTTCGGAGCGCTGTGTCCTTATTCCGTTCATATTTCAACTCCCCGTCGCCCTCCATGCCGACTCTCCCTTGAACCGCGCGAGTCTCACGTGTTCGCCCGTGTGTTACGCTCTCGTGTGTCGGTGGGGAGATTAATCCTGTTACCCTGGCAATCCGTTACCTCAGGGACACCTCACCCCATCCCCCCACCTCCCCTCCCGGCCTCTGCATTTCAACGAGGTTCATCCACAGCTAGTTCACCCCCTCCTCCGACCCTGACAACCTCCCTATAACGCCCCTACCGACCGTCTTCGCACCCTGAACTATCCTGGAACCCTTCTCTCCCCAGTTCCCGCCAATTCCTTCCCCTCTCTCCTCCGCTCACCTCATCTCGCCATCTCGTATCCAATTCCACACCACGTCCGCTGAGTCTGCATCTTCAGTTTTTCTCCATTTCCAAGACGTGGAAACTTACGCCCCGGACCAAATTCACGTCCCCTCCCTTCCGCTTCCCTAACTCCATACCCAACCCCATCCCTTCTTCCCTTCCATTCCATTCTTTAACGCCCTTATCATTTCCCGTTTGTGAGTGGGTGTAGAATTCTCCTCTGTTTGTTTATCACTGGAGTGAAGGTCTGCCTACCGCCAGTAAATTTACCTAGATGGTCACTCGAGGCCACGGCTAGTCACAGTTCCAAACAGAAAAAAATGCAAGTTTTAACCGGAGCGCGATAACAAGCTCTTAAGAGGTATACAAGTTCTTTGTTTGGCTAATAGAAACGTAATAAGTTTGCCATTAATGTTGTTCTGAGGATGATAATTTCTTGGAATTCTTCCCTCCTTACTGCCCTCTCTGTACCCAACTACAACTACCCTAAACGAGCACCTAGTAAAACCTTATGGTGACATGAAAATATATAAGTAAGGAAGTACGTCTTCAGAAAAAATATTCGTAAATGAAGGCCATTTACGTTACTCTGTTCATCAGATGAAAACTTGTGGGCGTAGCTCTCGATAATTTCAATCATGAACGCTTCCTTGAGCTTAAGTTGAATTAAAGTTAATTATACTTAATTTGATCATACTCTTTTATATGTAATCTTCTACCGTATCATGCTTCATAGCCTCCATAAACAGCTTATCCGTTGTCATTTGCCAGTATTTCCCATTTATTCTCTTCTTAATTTCTGTATTCTTCTCTCAAGTTGTGTTAATTCTTTCAGGATGTCTTCCCTAGTTGTTTCAGAATTGTCGTTGGTTTTTTTCTCATACTCTTCTTAGAACTTCTTAATTACCTACTTGCCAGCCCTTCGACCTTCTTTTTTCATGCAAATCCTCAATTATTTATTTTTTTCTGTATCCGAGACTGATCCTTATCCCATTACCATGCAAGACTGCACTTTAGATATCCGTTCTAATGTGGTGAATCCTTATTTTCACATCAGCGTAATTATTTTGACATTGATGCTATTACGATGCGGATTACCTCGCTGAAGAATGTAGTAACATGAGACACGAGGTAAAAGTTGTTGTTTTTGGTTTAGTAATCCATGAAAACCTACGTTAAATGATGAGAAGTTATTACCTTAGTATTATTTCATTCTGTAATTTATCCATTTTGTGTACCAGAGTGCAATAAAGGAGAGGATTTAACAGTTCAGTACTCGTTTCGCGAGGATGCGTCTGTTTATAGACCATTACGATTTGTTTTTACTGGACCATCTCAATGTAGAATCGTAATTTAATCTGTCTACTACTTATCAATGATAAATAGGCAGAATAGTCCTAGTTCCACATATTTTACTTAAGACACCATTGCATACTTTAAAGCCTGAGGACTTTCTGCATCTCTGAGGAGACATAAATCCATTCAATTTACCTTAAAAATTTTAATCCTTCTTCTTTCTTTTATTCTAAAATTCTTCTTTTAAGTTCAGTTATAGTAATTGGACTTGCAGGTTCTAAATTAGACGTAAAGGATCTTAAGCATTTTTTAGGTGGTGTTTTCCATAAAAATCTCACATTTCCTCTAAAAAAATGTGCATTGCTCGTTGAAATAGTGTGAGCTGCATAAATGGATCGAGGGATGCGAAAAAAAAAGAAAATAAAAAGGTGTAACAGCATTCGGCCTTGAAAGGATTAAGGCGGGCACCAACCTGGAAACTTGGTGGCGGGGAAGTCCGTAACCTTGTGATTACGGCAGCCCGTAATCGCATCTGAGCCTTTGTTCCCGTATCCTTTGTGATGGGAGGACAAAGAGAGCGCACTTTTTATAGCACCCCTGTCGCCAGGACGCCGTAATTGCCTCAGGGGTACCTCAGTTTCGACGGCAGGGCCACGGGAACCTCGGTGCTCACTCTTCTTGGCGCTTTCGTACCCTAGAAAAAGTTCGGAAAAGTGATCGTTTCTCAGAAGGGAACCGGATTGCTTCCATCGGCTTTTCGTTCGTCTTAATGCAGGGTCCATTTCGATTTCATCTCGCTCATCCTTCAGTTCTTCAGTCTCCTGGGATTGAAGCTGCTGTCGAGAGCATAACGGCGCTATGGCAAGAAGAATTAGATGAATACATGTAATGATAATCAAGATATAATAATGAAGGGGAGAAATATAAAATAGAGAAAATATTAAGTTGTATTGAGATATATAAAATATCATTTTGATAAGAAAAAATTAAATTGAATATAACAGCTTACTCTGCGGCATTTTGCCTGAAAATAAGTGTAATTAGTATGATTGTAGAAGAAATTGAGATAACAAAGGAAAGCCTTATAGAGAAGTGGACGATGAAGAAGAATGGAGAAGTATATTACTTCATTGTCGTATGATAATGGGGAGTATAAAGGACGTGATAGCATGGTAGGTAACTATAAACATCCAAGGATAGACAATGTTAGATAATAGGGTCACATGCAGCTAGATGGTTATTCTCTACATAATAAGAAAGAGATTATTGGTTGTTATTACATGCATCATGTACTACAGACTACTCTACAGATATACATTATAATACACTACAGACTATATTTCACCTACCTATCCCTTTGCTGCGCTGCCTATTGTTCTCTCTTATGGTTTGCGGGAAAAATGACATTTTAAATGTATCTGTACGACAATCTCTCTAATCTTGTTAATCTGATCAAACCTAGCATAATACGCAGGTGTTCTTAATATATATCTAACGTCATCTGTGAACAAATCGGTATCGAATTTACTCAAAAGGTTTAACCTACTTTCTGATATTAATTCCCATCCCAGTCCTCCTATTAAACTCATAACACTTATAGAATTATCATAACGGCCTTTAACACATCTAGCGGATCTCCTTTGTTCACGCTCTAGTTCTTTTATCATACCTTCCTCTTACGGATCCCGTATACCAGAGGCATATTCTAAATGAGGCCTGACAAGAGTAAAATAGCTTCTTTCTCGCACTCTCTCATCGCATTTGCCTAGAACCCTTTTTACGAATCCTAATGTACGGTTTGCTACACTAAGTATTTCCCTGATGTGTTTCTCCCATTTCATGTCTTCAGTGATGGTGACGCCTAAGTATTTAACAGAAACTACGGCAGATATTTTATTTTCTTTTTCCAGCAATAATTATTCCGGGGAAAGCTTTTCTTTTTCCAAAAGTGCATTACGGCGCATTTCTTCAAATTTAATTCTAACTGCCAACTATCACACCAATCATTGATCGCATTTAAATCCTTGCATGAAGACTGACTGTCCTCTTCATTTCTAATTTCCTTATACACTACTGCATCATCTGCAAAAAGACGGAGCTTGCTATTCGTAACTACTGTATTCAAATCATTTACGTAGAGAAAAAATAAAATTGGGCCTATCACGCTTCCCTGGGGAACACCCGATGTAACTTTTACATCGCCTGACCTGACAACATCTAATACCTCCCTTCGTACGCGTTCATGTAAGAAATCTCCTATCCAGCCTAGTCTATTACTGTCTATCCCGTATGATGCTAACTTCGCGAGTAACTTACAGTGGGGAACCTTGTCAAACGCTTTTCTAAGATCAAGAAATGCTGCGTCTACCTGTACGTTACCTTCTCCGGAAACTAAAATATCATGAACAAAAAGACCTAATTGAGTTTCGCAAGACCATCCCTTTCTGAACCCATGCTGGTTTGTTATCAATAAATCCTGGTTATCGAGGTGTTCCATTATTGATGTAACTATTATATGCTCTATAATTTTACCTGATAGTGACGTTAATGATATTGATCTATAATTACTTGGATGTTCCCTGATACTCTCTCTGTTTTGTTCTCATTTCTGTATCGCACAATGCGCCTTCCTTACCAAGCTTTTCATTCTTTTTCTTGATGTCTTTAGTGTTACCCTTTTAACTGATCTCTCGTGGTAGTTAAGTCTCTATTATACGCAATTCTCCATTCAACTTCAAGTTCATCGATCCTCTGTTGCTAGTAGGTACGTTTTCAAACCTACTACCAAATTTTCCATATATCCTGGCCCATTTAAAAATTTTATTATTGGCCTGACATATAATCTGCGAAATGTTACTGGAGTACCTCAGTTTTAATGTTCCTCATCGTTAAGCTCATCGCATCACCTGCCCCGATTTTGTGATGCTTCTGATGTAAATCAGAAGTAATACATTTCTTTTAGCTGACTGAGTTATGAACTCATGAACATCCACAAAACTTAACGAGTTAATCAGCTCTCTCCGTACTTTCTCTCTTACATCAAGCCCAACAAACCCTCTCTTATCTTTCGCTTCCACTCTTTTCCCTCCATTTACCTAATCCCTATTATTATATCATGAATTTCCTCATATCTGTGCAGGAATGCCTTCTCTCCCCTCTTTTCAGAATCTGTAACCTTCTTCTCTGTCCTCTCATGCTTAGGTTACCAACATAGTGTGACCCTTGACAGGTAGTTAAATCATCGTTATCCCATCATTCTGTCGGGAAGTTTCTGCGTTATATCTTTCAGCTTAGCCTTCTTTAAAAACGTACGACAGAGTTTTATTGTTATTTCTAATGTTTTCCGGTTAAAAATTCTTCTTGCATTACTTGTCTTTCACATGATATCCTTTTTTCGTCCCTCTCTCTACCTATCATTTTTCCATTCAGTGTTTTTCTCCTCCCTGTACTCCACTAACCAAGCGTTCTTCTCCCTATCACGTCTTTCAAAACATCCTTACCCTTTATTTATGAGTTGAAAAGGTACAGGAATCAAGAGAACTGATATATACCGCCTAATACTACGACCAATGTGTGGTACTGTTGTCTAACTCTGCGTGTCTTTTTTAGTTACTGCTATAGGTTCCGGATAAAAGGATAGTTTTTATTTTTGGATGAGATAAATAAATAGAAAAATAATTTGCTGCTTGCATGGTTCGGTTAACCCATCGAGTGGAGTTTACGAATGCTAGGTGGAATTCTCACGTAAAAATCCCTATTTGACTTATATGGGAATATGTTTTGTTTTATGCATGCACATACTTTGCTGTGTATGCTGTGCAGTTTTTTGGGTGTCAGAGTCATCAGGGAAACGCTACGCAGTACGGAGGACGGCATACTTTCTGATATATCCTGGAATTCTTCATGCCCGGACATCCACGTACAAAAAGCAAGCCACCTCGAGGGTTTGTAGAAAGGGGTGAATAACCCCCAAGCATACACTGCACACATGCACTGACATTTCTCACACTACTTAATTACAGATTGGTCTTTAACACTATGCGGGACAAACGTCAGATTTCACTTTTCTCAAGCCTGCTAGATGTCTAAATGAAGTTACCTAGATATATAAGGGTCTGTTGCTTCAGCTGGAATTAGACGATGTTTTAATCATCCCAGTCGTCTTATTTCGGAACGTGAGTTTGATGAAAGTGAGTTTGGCGTTGACGACAATAACCTCCGCGATGAAATGCGGGTTTTTCTCACCCCCTTCAGGATCAGTAATCGATTCGGAGTCCCCTTACTCGTGACGTAGCCATGCTTAAATTTCTTTATTCTTTGTGTTACCAAGCGTCTTATTTATGTGCAGTCCCTGAGTGTAAGCAATCAGTTAATGCATTTACTACTGAGTAACATCATTAGAATTACACCATATCTATTAATGGAAACCTTTACTTGGGGTACAAAATCAATGTAGCCAAAGAGGTGGAATGCAGGCTGGAAAGGAAAATGAGAAAATTTCTATTTATTTTTTAACTTCCATAGACTCGAATACTGCTCATGTAGCCATTTTACATCGAGCTCGATAGCAAAAAACAGGTACGCAACACACACAGCCATGCCCTGGTGGTGAAAAACTGACCCAGGCAGGACCCGTGTCCCCAGGAATGGCAGGCGAGGGCTTTACCCCGTCAACACCGAGGCCGGCAAAGAAAATTTGATGAGCATTACAAAATGATATTAAAATTAATGGAATGGTTTTCATTATTCTAAACTACCGACAAACTTTGATCATATTCTGCCTGTCTTGTTTCTGATACCATATCTGCTGGGAATATGATGATAAATAATGCTAATAGAAATAAATAGGAGCTGTTAATAGTTACCGAAGTATAAATCTATTGTCTAGGATAGGAAATAATCAATTTTTAGCCATGTAATTGGTAATCATGGCCTGTATGAGTTACTTTAATTGGATATTGCGTTCTTTGCCAGGTGAGATATCCCCTAACAATCAAGCCGGTTTATGGGATGAAGACTGTAGTTTTTGTGGAAAGGCGATGGAAATGGTTTGGGAACGATAGCAGTTTGAAGTGCTTTCATAATGAGGAATACCTCAACTTGCCAAGCTGTAGCAGTAACGTTTATAACAATAAAAGTGAACCTGATCAAAATATTCGTTAACATGGGTAGGACTTTTGTTCTACCTTTCACTCACCGAGAAAAGGATAACCGCAATACGCTGTGGCAACCTTCTTTCCAAGTACGTGCTCGCGATGCCGTTCAGCACACAGACGTGAATTTCCTCGACTCGGTTATTTTTCCAGCTCCAGTCTCCTTCTCACTCGAGGGGAGAAAAGAATGCTGGAAACAAACTCGTGTTTCAACCCGTATCTGAGCTTCACTCCTGAAGCACTGCTGGCACGGGATGAGAGCCAGCGAGAATCGGTGGAGAAACAATACCACGCCGGGATACTCCGCGTGAAAAAAGTGACGAATTACAATCGACGCCTCTGCGCCAAATTAACGCGAGGGTGCTGAACGCGTGGGAGGAAAAAAATAGCGCTGCAATAGAAAGATTGTGGCAGAGGTGGGGGTGGGTATCTAAGAAAAAATTACAGTAAATCCTGAGGGAGAAACGCTGAAATGGCGACGAAGCTGAGTGTGTTCTTGCTCTTCCTCGCTTTTATCCCTTCTCCCTTTCCCTCACAGGGAAAACTCCCTACCTCACTTTCTCTCTTGTCTCCTGCCTCGCTCCTTCGCAGCTGACATTGTCCTCCCGACCCTCTTAGAGTCTCCCCCTTATCTTCCTCCCTCCCACTCTCTCTCCCTCAACCCTTATCCCTCAAACCCCCTTCTCTGGCGAGCACGCACGTACTTTTTCTCCCCTCAAACCCCCTTGCCTCGAGTTGGGACCGTCTCTTCGCTTGTCCGCCTCCGCGCCCGTATTACCCTGAGCGTTCCCTTGTCCCCACGGTGGACGCATTACCCTTCCCCATCACCCTCTCTCTCTCTCTCTCCTTTCCTCGGACCCTTCCCTACTTCGTCTTCCTCTCCTCACCCGTCTCGTTCACTTCGCGCGTCCGCGAGCACAAGTGCCCGATTCGGCGAACGTAAGTTGAAGGAACAAGGTCGCTACGAGACAGTGAAAGGGGTAGACTTGAGAAAGTCCGGGAAATTTAATGCTGGAACTCGTGAGGAAGAAGAAAAAAATTAATCTCCTGAATTTTCGAAGAATTTACCGAAATTCTCGAAGTCCTAATTTTTCACCATCCTTGAAAAAGCATCTTAGTGTTTTCGCATGTGTCTAGCCCCTTTACTGCGATACCATCATCCTCTGCAGTGGAGAAGTTAGATATGTAATTATTTCCTCCGACTTAACTTCTGTATCATTCTATCCCAGTTATAATATTTCAAAGGTCCGTAGTTGATATCCATCTTATAAGCTCTCATGATATATGATGAAAAAGAACACTTACTTTTCCCTCTCAAAATATATAATATACTATCTAGATTTAGACAATAGAACGTCACCATCAGATAATGCATCTTGAAAGCTGCAGTGGATATTATTTGATACGATATTTTTTTAACGTATTGCCTTTTCCGAATGAATACTATTTTCGAGACAATGCACCAAAGATGTGATCATTTTTAGTTCTAACTGAAGAAGTATATGAAAGTCTTTAGGAATGCGCAAATAAATACGAATGCCGGCAAATCCCTCCATAAGTTAAAATCCTGGTGGTTAATTAAGGTTGATGGTTATGGAGTGATATATTGGTAATCGAAATGAGTCTATCAATAAAATACAGGTAGTCTGGAATGAAATATTTGTTAAAATAACTTTCGGTTAGCTTTCCTCAAAACCCAAATTAATCTTTAATTGACAAGTCACATTTACATGGTGGCAGCAATTGGAAAATTAGGAAAAACTCGTTACATCATTTTACTCGAGTAGGTATGTCTTGACGAAAGATAAAAGAAAGGTTCTTTCATCTGCGCTGTGACACATAACTTAGTATAGGCCTAAAAGTTTATGACTATTTTGGTCTGCACATCTGATATGGCTATCTATAGGATGCACACAAGTATTAACTAATGTGGCCTATTATAACATTCAAAATATACTGATTAAAATAACATTTTGGTTACACATTGCAAGAGATCGGGCAGATAGCGGCCACTGATTTGAGTAACATATTTTGCAAACTCAGAGTTATTTGGAATTTCAAGCAGACCTAACTTGGTTGCTTTCAAAGTAAATTTAAACGCAGATTTGAGGCCAATGGATAAACATGGTGATTCGTAACCGCCATAAAATGTTTAGGAATGGTCTAAATATGTTTGGTCATTTTTACACTTTGATTAATGCCCGAAGGTTCGTTATTTCGATACGTAGAGATGACTGGTGTATGGTAATTATTGTCAATGGAATATAAAATCATACGTGAGTCGATAACAAATCATGTTTTCTGTTTTTAGGATACAGAGAGAGGTATTGAATGCCACAACTAATGTAGTTTACAAATTAGGTCATACCGATTGATGAGTTCATTTTTGATTATTCTCTTTTGCCTACATTTTGTGTCATAAAAATTATCCTGATTTCGATTTATCATGTGAGTTACAAAACTGCGTAATCTCGTCCCTACACTCTTTTAATACCTTCCAGTTTCTGGTGTTGCACCAAAAATATATTCTACAAGCTCTCCCACGATGCTCATTCGTATTTACTGCTTTCCAACCGTCTGTCCGGGAATCCCTCATTCTAGTTCTCTCTTTACTTATTATACATCCCCTTCAATTATGTCCTATAATTAGCTGCGTCATCTCTTCCATATCCTCGGTCCTTTTTATCTCTACCAATTCCATATCCTTTCATGATTCTTGATTGAGAGAGAAAAAGTCATAAACCGTGTCTCTCGACCTTTATTGCTTTCTTGGATTCATCGCTAGAGAGTAGGGTTCCAACCGGGTCTTAATTGCGGTTGGTATAGGAGTAATAATTGTCATGATGTAATGTGTCAATAATAATACCTGTGTTTTCGTCATGAGCTTACCCGTTTTCAGCCCTGTATTTGTTTCTATCGTAGGAATATGAAGGTTTTCAGCTATCTTACCTACATTCGTACATTTATAGTTTTCGTGTGATGTTTTACCGAATGCAATGATAAGTCGGTTAATAGTCTGCACCTAGTCTTGAGATTGCCTTGCCTGTATTGCAATTTGTGTTCACCAGTAGTTTATTATTTGGCTATCGACGTTGCATTATTTCGTAGTTGAGGTCTACAAACTTTATTTTCGCATAACCCTTCGTAATACTGGAGGAAACCTTTTTTGATTGTAAGCATTCAGCGTTGATAATCATTAATTAAAACGCGTCAGAGACTTAAACGAGGGCTGCATTGGCGTTGATATCACTGTCGGAGCGTTGATATATATTTGCTGTAAAGGAAATTAATTTCTGTTACGTGCAATTCGCAGATGATTGAATGGCGAGGTCGATCTCGTCTATGCGACTCTCTTAACTAGTACCGAAAACTTAAGACTACTACTTGAAGTGAAATAAGTATTGATCGCTGTGATGGGTACCCTTGTTACATCTCTACAGTGGTAACAAAAGATTGCGTTTCCTATTATTGGTGAGATCTTTATATGAGCAGGTTTATTTGTTCCAGATTTTGGTACTTACACACATAATATAAGAGAGAATTAAGAGTATCTATTGGGGTTTTTAAACCTCGTTCTTTAAGTTATCTCTCCATGATTGATTGAGTCTGTATGAGCTCGTACGTGAGGATGATTTCGTTGCGCATGCCGAATTGTCTTTGTTAGTAGAACTGTGAGACATTTTTCGTCTGCCTCCCTCCCCTTTACTCGAAATCAGGGTAGTCCAACCCGCAGCCCAGAACGGTGATTAATGTAGATTAGGGAGAAAAATTATTATATATACTTTATTTACATTTTATATTAAAAGATACGCATGGTTGTTTGATGATGCTCTTTTTGCCGTGATTTATTATGTTGTCTTATAGTTAGTTTTAAATGAACACATGTAATGTTATTATTCCCAAAAAATATAGTTTATGTTAAATGGCCTAATGTATTTTTTGAAATATGCGGCCCAAGACAATTCCTACACAAGCAAAATGGCCCCCTATTTTAAAAATTCTTGAGCACCACGGCTCCAAATGCTTCTCTTCTCCCCTCCCTTGCCCAAACCTTCCGTTAATAGTTTTCTTCTTTCATCTCGCCCTCTCCCCGATCATCTGCTCAGGAAAACCAATCCCCTCGCTCCACTTACGTCCCTTCACCCTGTTCCCGCCCTAACACCTACGCCCTTTCTCCTGTCACGCACCCCGTACTCACCTTAATTAGTGCGAACCACACCAACCTTGCTCTCCTCCCATCAGCACCGCGGATTTTCCACTCCAAAACCACCCCCTTCTATCCTTTCTCGTGGCCAGAATCATCAATAAATGTTGCTCTCCAGCATCCTGTCACCTGACGTATCTCCTCCGGCACTCAACCCTCTCCAGACTAGGAACGTGACATACATTCTTTTTTTTTCACCCCCGTTTTCATGGAGTAGAAATATTTTAATAGAGAAAAAACGTGATCTATCAACGCATTCACATCCATTTCCTCGCCTAATCTCTTTTTCTTAGTCATTTCCTCGAATTTTGGAATGATTAAATTTTCGTTCCCTTGCATTGGACCACTAGTGTTGGATATAAAAAATTTATGATGATATACCATTTTCAATTCGTAGTCTGTGTTAACTCACGCTTGTACTATTTTCGTATCTTGGTATAGAGATGCTCAATAGGTTTTAAGGCGAAATCTGTACATATTTTCATGTTTCAACTGACGAAAATAGTTTGATATTAGGTTTACCTGAGTGTAGCTACTTAAAATAACAATGTTTTAGCGGAACAGGAGTGAGTCTGTTATATTTAGGATTGTGTCTGTTATTGGGGAGGGCGTGGTTGATTCCATGTAGTGCAGGGATCTTCACTTACCTTGTCTTGCTATTCTGAAGAACAAAAGGTATATAACATTATCCTTTATTGTAGATAGTATTTGGTTGCTAGCTCTTGTAAGGGGCGACGCTCTTATATCTAATAGATTTAATCTATACTTTAACCTACGCTCTGATAATGATTCCCACCCTAATTCTTGTATTAATTCTGATACACTACTCAACCTATCGTAGCACCTTTTAACGAACCTAGCTGCTCTACGCTGCACACTGTCTCGTCCTCTGATCAAACCTAATTCATTCGGATCCCATACACTGGCTACATACTCACGGTACATCAGTATATTAATGAAATCCTCAAAGTCGTTGTGGAGAATTCTGTTACTAGGTTGCCTGCGTTTGAATTTTTTTTTTTAACTCTTGGAATGGCCGTAAGGGAGAGTCATTGTCATTTTAACTCATCCGAATTGCACCTAAAGTCAAGTTTAGATACCTATTCATTTTTCGGCGTAATCACTGTTAAATGTATTTCGGTGTTCTGTTTCAAACGCTTTACGGAAGCCATTTTATTTGATTGGAGTTTTCAGTTTAGCTGTGTCCGGTGCATAATAGATTATTTTCTCATTCGCTCTCAGATTGAAATCACCCACTGCATTTCGTCGAGCGGCAAATATTTCGTCACCCCCTGCGATGGGATAAGTTCTCTCTCATTCTTTTGGCAAGAATCGCCATGCAAACTGAGAGGCCTTCTGAGTTTTGCACTCTACTAGGTACTACTACTACTACTAAGTACTACCAGTAAGGGGCTTTTACGTGACTAAGGCTCAATTAAACTGGTGCGCTATTCCATTCGACACCGTTTGGTATTCAGGAAAATTGGCTGCCTAAGCGCACGGCGTTTCAATTGCTCCGAATCCCTTGGAATCGGCCGGAATTCACCTTATTTAAATTAGAAGGTATTTGCTAATGGGAGACGTCCGTCGCTAGATGAGAACCACCGACGCCTTTCGGCAGCTTCTGTGTCCACACTCGCCTCATCCCCTCTTCTATTTCCTACTCGAGCGTCGCAGCCTGCCATTCCTCATTCACTCCATTTGCTCGCGTTCAGTCGTGAAAGAAGACGCAATTCGTAAGGCAGCGAATCCGTAATTATCGCTCGGATAGCACTTACTCCTAGTCAAGTGTGTCCCCGTTTTTGCATGAGAATTGATTCAAGTTGAAGGGTAACTAGTATATTATACTCTCCCCACCATAATTCCTGGGCGTCCACGCACCTGAATTTATAAAAAATATTATACCTTGAGCGGGGATCCGGTTGGTGTAGTAGCAAGAATACCGGCTTCCCATTCCGAGGGCTCGGATTCGACATAATGAAGTAGCAGAGATATTTCATTTGGTATCTCGGACCCTACTTGAATGCTAGGTGAAGACATATTCAGTTTCATTACTCCTGCTGTTAAAATGAGACATTAAACTATGGTCAACTATGGCGGCTTACGTAAAGAGCAGGCCAATGCTGATGCCAGGTTTCACTACATCATTCCTCTGTTTATTTGACGAATTCCGGCCTCTTCCGAATACCTCACCTCTCCTTAATGCTACGAATGACCTTAGCAATTAGCCGCCTCATCTGAATAGCCGACTATTATCATAAGCGAATCATGTTATGGAGAATCATGTGCTGGCGTCATATCTGATGGAGCGCTTTGTATTTCAATAGGTCGTTCTTGAATTGTGTTTTAAGGTGCTCCAATCGCTTGTGTTATATCGCAATGTTTAGCCTAGCTTATTTATTGATATAATCTTAAAATAAATACCCAACAACACTCATTCCCAATTTTGGATTTGAAACTGCAGCTTTTATTTTATCAGGACGCCGCATTACCTGACTACCGCGGTAGACGAGTTTTATTATTCTCAACCGATTTCATGTTCACATATTAGAGGGAAAAAGGTTTTCTTTGATCTTTGGGTGTATCCACTCTGGTAAATAAATATATTTTGCTGAAACAGTATTCTTTCCTCTTGTTTATTAATTCCTTACATCTAACTCACGCCAGGTACATACCTATTATTCCCGTTATATTCTAGTGCCTATATTTTTCGATATAAATCACTCATGGCGTCAGCGTTCTTGATATCCTTGGTCACGTAAAGGTCGCGGATTAGAATTCCACCTTGTACATATATGTAACGTGTGTTTTTTTATTCATAATTAAGTTAGAGTAGTGGTACGAGCTCGTACTTAACCTGTATAGCTCTTGATACTCTTTATATTATCTAAATGTCTTAGCTATAACCATCTCTCAAATGTATTAAATACGCATAATACATTTGTGCTCATTGCGCAGTAAAATTATAAAAGCGATTTCTAAATAATAATATTGTAGCCATGCCAGCAAACTAAAATAAACTCCCAAACTTACACAAAAATTAATTGCTTACTTATTGTTTGCTGCAGATATACAATAGACAGTATTTTTTAATGTTAAAGTTTCACACCCTCGGAAGAAACTTCTTGTACTCCTGGTGAAGTACCACTGGGCTACAGAGCTTATATTTTTCGATAAAAATCACTTCTGTCGTCAGAGATATAACATGAGCAGTCTGAGCGCCCAAAAACCAAATTTTGTTGTTTGAAATAAATACCTATGAATTGCATCAAGTATTTTTTTATATGTAAAACTCTTCTCCCCGGGATTTAGCCTGATACTATTCTTGCCGTAAAATTGAATGGACTTGTTCATGACCTAAAAAGGACGTGCTCTCACGAGACTATTTCAGCGACACTACAGTGGCGCGTTCGTTGAGAGTGTGAATCATTATTGCAGTGTGCTGGCCGACTCAGGCGAGTGCCCTCTGCGTCTGAATTTACCGGCCGTCGATTTTCCAGCATGCGGCTACATGGAATGGAACACTGCCTGGGTTCTTGAGGCTGCGAAATGTGTGAATTTTTGAAGTTTGTGACCGTTAAAACTGGAATTACTTTTAAAAATCGCCTTGCCATTAGTTCTGAAGAGTTCATTTTTAGGAATTTCTAGCCGAGTTTTAGCTGCAATTCACACGGCACGGCGTAAAAAATACGTCTTCTACTACGTATTGAGTTTTAATGGCATAGACTTCTATTTTAACATTTGTATTTTTTTATTGGGGACAAATACTTGGATTTCGGCAGTGGCAGTGATTCTTGATCGTGTACAAGTCCCCAATTGAGTGCTGTGTGGAGAGCACTTCGTGTTTGGTTATCCGTTGATTGTATGGGGAGTTAAACGGTGGGTCGCTTGGCGACTTCCGTTAAGAGTAGGCTGATGCCGACGCCGGGTTTTGCTCAATACTTCCTCCTCTACCTGAAAAAGTCTCCATCTCTTTCCCAATACCCCTCTTCTATTCTATGTCCTTCCAATCAGTGGCGCACCCACGAGTGAGCGGGAGGGGGGGGAGGGTCAAAGTGCCCTGACCCCTGGATCCCCCTTAGCGCTCTACTAAACCAAAATTAATCTTTGATTGACAAGTCACAGTCACATGGTAGCAACACTTGAAAAAATATGAAAAACCTGTTACTGTAATCTCAATCGCCGATGGTTGTGGGTTTGGGGAAATGACGTCGGGGAACAGACCGGAGTCCCGGTCTCACAAGCGTTTATTAAAGAATCCTTTTACATCGGGCTGCGTTGTTTCGCTCCCAGGATACCGACGCGAGACTGCCTTCCCGGCATTATTTTACTCGAGTTTGACTACACCAAAGATAAAAGAAAGGCTCTTTTATCTGTGCTGTGTCACATAACTAATTTAGCATAGGCCTAAAATATTTTGACTATTTTTGTCTGTAAATCTGAAATGGCTACTTATAGAATGCATATATGTAATAACTAATATGGCCTACTAACATTCAAAATATACTCATTAAAATAGCATTTTGGTTACAATTTTCAAAAGGTCGGGCGGCTGGCGGGCCTCCCTATAAAAAGTTTCTGGGTTTGTCACTGCTGCGAATACCTTCATAGCTGTCGGTTCTCCCCAAAGAATAAGTTCTACCGACTTCCGCGATTTTGTGCAATGAATTTTGTAAGTTTCGCTTTGCTGAGTCCAATAGGGTACGCATTTACATATTTATTTACGCTTCATCGGTTGTGCTTAGGAAAACCCAAGTACTTATTGAAGATGATGGTCGAAGTTATTGTCGGAAAGATAGTTTTCACTGCTGATGAGCCCAGAATGGGGGCTATTACATTGCTGCCCACGCGGATAAATTCCCGGATAAAGTGCTTTTGGGCGTCTCGGATATCCCGCAAATCGTTTGAGGAGTGAATAGTTATTATTACTTTTAGCTAAAAATATGCTAAGGGTATTACATATATTTTCACTTCCCAGTCCCTTGTTCAATGTTAATGACCATATCTTAGTACTTACTAAAATAAGTTTTTGTGTGACTGCTTCCTCAGCATTCCTTGCCAAATAATCTATCCTTCAACTTCATGGTGCCATTAAAATGGAAATTTATTTACTACCGAGGATTTTTTAATGTAAAGTTCATTTTACTATTGCTACCTATCATTTAGTACGCATTTTTATTTTTTTTCCAATAATTGACTAAATCCTGTAATTTAATTTCGAAAATGAGCAAAATTCATAATTATTTGGCCTCAAACTCAGGCGATTACTAAAATTATCCCCGGATTTAATCATACGGCATGAATTGCCGACCTAAAGAAAGATATTAATATGAGCATGGAAACTTGTGTGCTGAATGTGTAATAAATCTGTTTTCACTTGTACTCGTATAATGCATGCTCACTAGCCTGATGGCTTATTTGTACGTTCCATGAATGCTGTCTTGAAAGAACTGCTTAATTTAGTTTTTCATTGGAAGACATTTTGCTTAATTCCGTTGAATTTTCTCTCGCTTTATTGAAAGAGCATTTAATTCCCCCGCATTGTGTCAATAGTCCCCAAAATTATCTTACAAATGAGCTTTTTTAATATCCTTCGCAATAGCGTTGCAAGCTCGTTGGCTGAGCGCTCTTAGAATCACATTTAATTTTTTCCATGTAATCACGCGATTATTAGGAAAATATCCCCATCTCTTTTAGATATTTGACATCGCAGAGCCCGACTTAAGTGAAGCGGACAAAGCAAACCTGATTACATCCTTGAGTTCTTTTCTTTTAAATTCAAAAATAGAAATGAAAGAATGGATGTTTAATAAAGCTTAAGTATAAAAAATTGCTGAATGCTGTCGCGCATGAGCTGGAGCCTAGCCCGAATTGACCGAGTGATGGACGGACTGATTACGAAAAGCTGCGTCTTATATTTGCCTTCCTCTTTTTTATTTATATCGACTTGAATGAATTTCATTATTTTGTGCTCTTTTGTATGGCTCTCTTAGTTTAATTCCGCTTCAATTTTATTCTGTAAATATTAAGTTATAGCAGACCTCCGTGGGAGTCGGCATATTACCGTCATTCGTTATGAGTTAGTCCCTCAGTTCCTTTTTGTCTAAATTTTCCATCAGCGGAGGATTAATATCGGAGAAGAGTTTATGACTATCTAAATTAGTGCCTTTCTATCTCTCTCTTAATCTTTCCGGATATATGAGTTAAATTAAAAGACGGGTGTACTTCTGTACGTATCATAATCGCCTTAATCTTTAATGTCTCCGTCACAATTCTACAGTCTAAAAAAGAATACGTTCATGTAACATCAAATACAATATTTTTCGAATGACAGAAATTGTTGAAAATAAATAAAGGAAGGAAGGAAATCGTTAAAAGCCTGAATCGGGTGGAATTTGACATCGCTGATGCGTGGGCGCTGCTCAACCATAAGGTTTGATTTCCATGGATAATTTCAAAGCTTACACCTAGCTAAACACCGCTGCGTGTGTGAAACCCGCACGTATATGCAAGTGTCGGCCATTTAATTTCCCTGGGCCACCTGCCGATTCCCACGAAGACTTGGTGCACAGAAGAACGTTTGTATTTTTTCTGTGGGAGTGTCCCAGAATACCACTCAAATTTGAACCTGTGACCTTACTGTCCGTAGTTTAACTTTTCCTAACATCTGTGTCTGCTCCAGAAAATACAATAAAATACTTTTATTCAAAACACAACTCATGAAATTGTTAGGTAATTGGCATAACCTGAAAAATATTTTTCTCTGTTACAGCATTGAGATAAGTTTTTTTTGTAAAATATAGAAAAGAGATGATTTTTTAAAATAATCCTCATCTTCTTAAAGGTAAGTCTTGATGTGCTCAGAATAGAGGAACATTTAATTTTTTTCTTTTGGTTTCTTCCGTTTCTCATTTACTTGACAGTTTTAGGTATGTCTTTCTAAGAATGGCCGAGGGCAAAGCTGAAATGACTGCATCAGGGTTGATTTTAGTTGTTTCCTGTTGTTGATTGGAAAATTTATTATTCTCTGGGAGAAAGTCTGGATAGATAAATTAACGGAGAACTTACTAGGTTAATTTCAAGACTTGAATGAACTATCGATTGAAATCTGAACTTTTTGTGACTTATATCCATTATTCATATCGTAATAAGCTTGTTTTTTTTATGAGTTTTCATCTGAAGAAATGAATCATGTCAAGGTTTTCCGTTTTTTAATCCGAAACGTAGGATCATAGTAGGAAAAATGGGTTTTAAATTGGTTCCAACTGCAGAAGTTATATATAAGTATACTGTATTATTCATTCCTTTCAAGCGATATCTATACCCGAGGTGGAAGTTGAATACTACGCCTTTAGGTTAGCAGTGTGACACGGTACACCGAAGCCGGCACAAAGCCCCATAATGAGTGAAACTAACATGGAAAACATTAAAAGTTTGAACGAATCTTATGAGATCCAACTCCAATGGGTGGTTGTTGTGATGAAATCATGTGATCCAATTACCAAAGAGAGTTTCATTCGTTAGAAAATATAGCTTTTACTCTAAAATCGGGGAGAAATGAAACTCGGTTTGCACTTTTAGATGGTTACATTGGGAAAACATTAGAATTTAAATAAAAATACTTTTTATACTTTTACTTATAGTACATTTTATCCGTGATGGAGAAATTCCACAAAGTCAAGCCTGAAACGAATAGCTATGTTTTAAAATCTGGTTTACTTAGTTTTAAAAATGTTCATTACTGGTTCTTGAAAGTGCATTGCTACATTTAAGCCTCGTTAGTACAGAGAATTAGATTAGTTAGAACGTTTCGAGCAAGTACCCTTATGGAATTTTACGGTGAAGGTCACCTGTGACTCCAGTGGTGCCGGAAATGCGTTTTTTCGGTAACTCACCTCGATCGTATTGCCTTGTCCCTAACCCCTCCATCCGACCTCAATTCCTTGGATGGCCGCGAAGTCGACCGTTTCGTCATTGCGTCCTTTTTTGTCTTAGTGGAATGTTGGGGTTTTGACGGGCGCAGTTGATAAAGAGGGGCCACTTCTGAATTTAGGTTGCATCACACCTTTTAGGTTACGTGTGTGTGCGCTGCGTAAAAAGTAAACTCCCGATTTTCCGGCACGGATAATCGGGAAACATGGATAATCCGTTCTTTCCGGATTCATATCTGTACGGTGCGCCGCCAAAATAAATAAACTCCCTAAGAAAATAACGCACTCTGCCAATGAAAAGGTCCTCGCTGTACATAATAGCATTTTATGGCCAAAAGAATCCAGTAGAGCTGTCCCTTCCGCGATCAAATGTTCGCAAGCCACGAAGCCTGGCGTAAGACATCGAATCAGTCGGTAGGGTCATAGTGAAAGCCACGATTGGAGGAAAATAACAAAAGTTTACTTACATTTGAGACCACTGCCGATACACTAAATAGATTGGCGATGCACGGATAATCCGCTTCCCGGGTTATGCGCGTATGGATGATCGGGAGTTTACTGTATCAGCAATTGTGTTCATTCTTGAGGAAGACCGTGTGGGAAGCGATCTGATGATTGAAACAGGCAAAATAAATAGACGCTCGCGATGCGCCGCTCTTCGGCGCCCTGGTCTGATTTTGGCGCCGTCCATCTCGGGATAGGGAGTTATTGGAGTCACTTGATCGGATTGGTCGCCCGAGTTCGCAGAAGGGGCCGGTATAATTGCACAAGACAAATCGTCGTCGATGGCTGTACCTAAAACATCTCACCATAGTCCGACGTAATTGCTCTCGCGGGTGGTGAGAATTCCGCGAGAATGGGAGGTGCTTGTCTCTCCCGTCCTGTCGCTCGTGTTTCCTCCCTCTCCTCCTCTTCCGCTCACGATGAATCGCTTCTGTTCCGGCGTTGGGCCTCGCAAGACCCTTTGTACGAGATGAGCTGATACGGAACGAGGGACGCTCGGCCTGCCCAATTCGGAGAGATAAGTGGTCTCGTTGCTCTTCTTTCGACTGCTCTAATCAACGCTGCCAGCGCGAGTTTATGGAAGCGACGGGTTCCTCGTTGTTTTCTCTTCTTTCGAGCGAGCTAATTTCCTCCCTATTCCCTCTCTCTCCCTCCAAACTTTTCTTTGAATATTTAGTACGTTCTCAACTGCCCGGAGTAAACGTGCTCTCAGCCATCGACGCAGTCGAACACTTAAGTAGCTGATCCTTTTAACAATGGGGGTCGCAAATTGCTGACGTTGCGTTGAATGAGCAAGAGGGTCTTCCCTTAAAATGCTGCAAATTTGTTTTGCTCTTAGCGAAAATTGGGCTTGCTAGTGATATGCTGTTTAAAGATCTTAAATACGTTGAATAACGTGCGTCACGATCATCAAATAGAAATAGCAATGAGCGCACTCAAGAGGAATCATGTCATTACAACATCCGGAAATTTGGCTAGTGATATCGGGTTCCTTTCATTGTTACGCCATTGCCAGATGTACTCTGCATTTAAATGTACGTTAAATGTCGAGGGAATGAAGGCAGTATTACAATATTGCGTAATATTTCGAAAAATTGTTTACAAGATACTTAAAGTGCCTAAAAAAACGGCACTCGCATTTTTTTCGAAGGAATAAATTTAAAAAAAATAGGGGTTAACGTACTGAATTTAGCGCTGTCTGGTAGGAATACCACGTGATACTAAACATTTCTTTTCCTCCATTAGTTCGCTTCGCAATGGAATAACGTGAGATTCCTCGTTCTTTCCTCACTATTAGCCGTCAATTGATAAATCCTATTCATTTTTCAAAGGTGAAGCCGGCAGTGTGCTAGAGTGTACCGAATTTCCGAATAAAATTAAAGCCGTGAGTGAATTCTCAATAACCTCCCAATCAGCGCCGGTTAAGGATGTGCTACCGATCCTTTTTCTGTAATTAGCAATTCAGGTAATCAAAGACGTTCGTCATTAGTTGAGTAAGTCTACTAACGCGTTTGGGGCATCATTTTGAGCCGAAATAGGCGATCACAAACGTGAATCGTGAAATTCGGAGGGCTTCTGGGTCCAGGATACCCAGGTACAATCCTAATGAGATAGTTCTTATTCGTAACCCGTCTGTTAACATATAGAACGCGGGTGGAGTAATTGAGTTGATTGAAATTAAATACGCTCATGCTAAACTGTCAGGATTCCTCTAGGGATATCCGTTCCCAACGTGGTATCGAAGTGATTTAAATTGCGGAGACACGACTCGCAGTCCGAGTTTAGACTTCCACCTGAGTTAATTCGCCACCGCGACGTGACGAAGCATTTGAAACTCCTCCAACCCCTTCTCGAGACCCACTGGACCCACCCCAATTTTCTCCCTCTCAATAATGACGTTTAAAGAAGACGCCCTACCTTTCACGAGCCTACGTGACGTGTCGGCTCAAAGCGTTAGGGAATTCGAGATACCGGTAAGCTTTGTTTTTGGGTCCGTAATTCCTTATTTGCGCCCGAAGCGCTGCTTTACAAATTGAACAGTGAGTACGTGATTGACTCCCTGTGCCAAACTTTATGGGAAGTAACTCTTGAGGGTTTTGTTGTTGATCATCATTATGAAAGTTTCTCATCTCATCAATCCGTGTCAAATACCCTGAGTTAATTTTAGAATACCCCTCTTATGCCTATTTAAAGCTTTTCGAGCCGTTCGTTTGGAAGGGAATCGATGAAGCTCCTCGATTACTCGGGTGTATTAAACATGTTAATAGGGAAACATGTAGTTTGAGGGATGGAAATTTAACCTTTATCGTTAAAATCATTGGACACCTGGTGATAAGAGTAATGGCTGCGAAAAATTATGCGAGCTTTAGAAGCATTTAGAGGATCATGTTGGTATTGTGGATTGAGTTGTGGCTTCACATTGCAAGGGCCCAAATTCCTAACCCATGAGTGGAAAAGATTTTTCAGTCGACCTCCAGTCCCTAATTGTGTACGGTGAAGAGAGCTTTTCAGGGTCACGACACTTCTGTCTGTTGAAACGTCAAATATTTAATCTCACCATGCTTTTCTTAAGTGTGATTCAATTTCTGCTAAAAGCAATCTACAACCTTCTTATGTTCTCTATACAACCGTAATACATGCTGACTTATCTGGAGGTGCAAATAACCTCAATTGTTAGTCATCGCACGCCAATAATTATTACAACACTCGTGTAGACTGTAAAATACACCTCAGCTGTTTCAATACGTTACGCATAGAATAGTAGCGTATACTATTTTTTCAGATGGTGCTGATTTCTTTGTTAGAGCTAAATTTTCGTCTTAATATTTTTATATACCACTCCTTTCATTCTCTTTTCGCTCTATGATCATGGCTAGTGATCCATTGTCTCGTATTTGTCATTATAAAATTCTTATGCGAACAGTTCTTAACCCATTACTGGATGTTTGGTGATCATGACAGCTAATAGCCTATGCCATTGATTTTTCGTCGCTAGGGAGACACTAATCATACACAGCTATAATTGCAGCTTAAAGTTTTGTTTCCATGTCTTGATTACCAGCTTTACAAAATTTTTTTCAGGAAAACAAATTTTGGAAATCCATTTGTGTTATCGTCATGATTTAGGTGAATTTGAACTTTCCTCGTCACCCCTAAAAATATGATGTGCATTTCTTCCTGGTGTGTTGTAAATTTTCATAATTGTAGTGCACATTTTAATCTTAATGAGGATTTGAGTTGAAGGATTTGAAAAGGCACCGTAGAAACTACAGCTGTTTCCAGAAGAAAAATGGGGGAAATGTCGGATTAAAGTTTATGGCCGTCAGGAGCCCAAATTTCAGGCATCCTTATCCAGGAAAGTGAAGAAGAGAAGATCTCTTACCTGAGATCGAAGATCAAGCTCTCAGCTTCAGAGGGAGTTCATTTCTTCAAGCCTTTGACGCATTCCGATCGCCATTGTTATTCTCGTGTGGTAGAGGTGTAACATTTACATTCTCGTTTCTGAGTACGTCGTTTTTTTAATGTAAATGTTTCCACCTTGCAATTTCCTATCCCTTTGTAGTATTTCTTTTAATTAAGGAAATAAACGATGATGACTGAATTTTTCGTCGCGAGAGCACAGAATCCGTTATTCCCGAATTACAAACCAAATTAATTCCTCCGTACGGAGGAGGCGAGGTCGTAAATCTCGCGAGATATGCCGCACGTTGACTTCAGCGTTCTTTCCAGTCATTTAGTCCCACGCGCCCGGGTTTTACACACCCCTCCCCCTACCCACCAATTTCATCCCGTTGTGCACCAGTGCTCCGTACTCCCTCCCACTCCCCTCTCCACCTCCCCCCTCCCCACGCTTCTCTCCTTCGTGAAATATTAGCCCCCTCTTGCACGCCCGCGGCTTTGTTTTGCGCCGGTACGTAAGAGTCTTTTAATAATTACGCCGTGGTGCCCTTCTATTACGCCCCCTCCTTCCCTGAAGCCGACCTACCCCCCACCCCTCTACTCTTTCCCTTCCCCGCGTCGTCTTTCCGCACATTACCTCACCCTCCTTCCCCCACCAATCTTATCCAACTCTCCTTACTCCTTTGCCGTGTCCGCTCTTCACCCATCCCTTGTCCCCCGTATGCTCCCGAAACGCGTGAAGCCCCGATTTCGCGCGATTTAAATCGAGGCCACCCTGGAAAAAGAGAGGGTTTAGGAGGAGGGAGTTTGAGGGGGAGGTGAGCGCTGCGAGGAAGAAAAACGGAGGGTGGATTAATATGGGGAGAGGACCGGACTTTGCGACCATTAAGGAAATTTTTGCCGCTCGCCGTAGCGCGAAAGACGAACTTTTTCCTCTCCTCCGATACCGTAATTCCTCTCTCTTTCTCTCCTCGTGACCCTGCTTCTCTCTCTCTCTCCTTACGTCCCTTGCACTCAACCGAGGGGGGAGGCCCTGCCATCATCCTCCTCCTTCTTCCGAGTGGGAAGGGCGCCAAAAAGCAGGGGGCGACTCCTCCTCGGCCACGGTGAGAATGCTAATGAGACGCTCCTCTCTCGTGGGCCGGGGGAAAAACTGTTCCGCGTTACGGGTGCCGTGAGGGAATTTTTCATGTCCTTCCTCTCCGTCCTCCCGCTTTCGTCTCCAGGTCTCCCTTCCAAGAACTCAGCATGGCAGGCCTCCTTCCCTCCTGCGGCGAAAATTGGGTTCCTTCGCGGCAATTTGTCTGTTGTTTCGTGTTAATTCTTTCCTCGGGTGGTACGCCCTCACCCCACCATTTCCACCCCTAGTCCCACCGTTAATGTTTTCCCTCTGGTCTCCCTCTCATGGTGTAATTGTTATGAAAAAGGGATTGAATATGGACGAGAGAAGGGTGCATCCCAAATGAAACGGTGATGTACACTGGTTCCTCTCGTCACCAAGTGACGACCTGATGTTAATCATGTTTTTCCTCCATCGTTCTCGTGAAATTTTCGTGTGGTAGAATGGTTTTCGCACGGAATTAATGGAATTCAGTTATTAGTTGCTCCAACTGCTACTACCTCAATAGGGATAGCCGAAATTAGAATGTGACGCTTAGCCCGGCATTCTGAGATCTGGCGATCCACATAAAGTCTTAGACAGGCCAAATGACATTTAGGAGAACCTAAGTGACGTACCCGGCACCCTGTGAACCGAAGTGACAGAAGTCTTTTGCCTTGCCAAAAGGCTTCCGGGTGATTGGGTGATTTCTCCAGAAGGGTGGTTGCCGCAATGGACCAATAGATCCTCCGTCGTGAGGAACTCCACCACTATTACAATATATCTATCTGCTCCAACTTCTTAGGCCATGGTTGCAGCATTTTGGCCTCAAGGGGCCTTTCGTTCTCCCTAGTGCTCTTTTACATTAACGCATTAATGCAAAAGAGCATTAGGCAATTGCAATTAATTGCATTTGCGACAGAGGAGCGAGACGCCAGGGCACCAAGTATATAACAGCAAGTCCTCCCTTTTTCCTCGCCTTGTGGTGAATTTTGGCTTTCCAGCATTAAACGGATTCCCCTCCAATGCTTTGATGCATGCTATATTGCAGTCTAATCCTAATTTAAAAGTAACAATGAATAAGAGAATAAACAGAAGAGATTAAAAACCATTGGTTTCCCTTGCCTCGGTGCCCATGATTTTCCGTTTGGGCTCTTATTTTGACGAAATTGGAGTCCAATTATGCCCGAGTTACTAGTAACATTTACGGTCACCTCTACATAAAGAACCCAACACACATAATAGTAGGTGCGATAAATATTTTTCTTGGTTACAAATAGCAGTAACATATACTCTGGAATGTATTAATTTGCTGGCCCACTCCTTGGAAATTCACATGATCGTCGTTAGGGGCGGAGTAGCTATCTTGTGTCATATATTTAGTTCAAATACGCACACCTATTCATTATTTGCAGCTGAATTACGCTTTTTACTACGCTACATTATCGAGCCAAAACTATTTTTCAGCTAGTATTTAAATGTAAGCACTTAGTATTTAGTGTAGGATTTAGTATCGTGGACATTGGCGCAGTTCGCACGATTCTGGCATGGCAATTCATGTTCGGCAGTTCGTCTAAAATCTTGTATCTTTAAATCCGTCAATTGAAATTAATTAAGCCTTTAAATTAAAACCGTCAAAATCTTGTATTTTTAAGACCTTAAAGATCTGCGCGGAGTATGACTTTGTTAGCTTAAATTGCTAAGGTATCTGGCTTGTACTTGGGGGATTCTGGTTCGAATCCTGTTAAAAGGGAACGATATTTTTCTCAAATAGTGCATTTTGAATTTTAGCTCCCTATTCGGATAGGTGAGAGGTCACTTTAATTTCGCTAAGAAAGATATGCGGGATATCTAGATTTCCTAAGAGCTGTAATTATTCTCATTTGGCTAGCGTTGGCCTTCGGTTTATTCCCCACATATTTATGACTTTTTTCTGAGGGAAAGTTTCATATCCAGGAGTAAACTTATTTTTTCATTTTCATCATGGATTCAGACTTAAAGTTGGCTTGGATTTTTTTGCTGGCTCTTGTGTAATGAAAATCCTGATTATTCTTAGGGCTTATGCAATTGTTTGACGCTTTTTATCGCAAGTAAAACTATTTAAAAAATATCGCGGTATGTGAATTAATGTGCCAAGTCCTTATTTTTAATGGAGCCCTACGAACTTTTTCCGCGTCTGTGGAGAATCCTTTCAAGAAGGATTCGAATAAATTCGTGAAGTGTCTCGGTTTCGTGACTCCCCATCAGGATCTTTAGCTCCAAGCTATTATTACGCTCTCCATCTCCCGTCGTTATACCGCGCAGCGCCCCTCTCGTACTGCATTTCTCCACCCCTCATGAATTACTCTCTCGTCTGCTATTCACAATTTTTTACTCGTTCTCAGACCCACCTGCCTAAAGCAGGTCCTCTCCTTCTCTCCTTCAGTACTTGGCCGCATTCTAACCGCGTCTCATTCACTTGCTTTACTTCTTTAAGAAAAGTCAGAAAAGTATATTAAAATAATGACGAGATGTGTTTCGATGGCAGCTGAGTACTTGAAAGTGTTCTACGGAAAGGAGAATAAACTAGAAGCCGAAAATATAAGCTGTAAGTCGGAAAACACTTCGTTAAAACTTCAATCTGGAGCTTGCTCCTATATGGCAGTTAGGCATGGGTGATGGCAGCTTCAGAGAAGTCAAAGCCAGAAACATTCGAAATGTGGTGCTACAAATCAAATGCATACAGTATGATGTAGATCAAATGGATCGATCGAGTGGCTAATAAAGTTTTAAAAAAGGTGGGAGATATGATAAGTCTTCTGAAAACCTTAAAAAAAGACAGAACTACGTAGTCGGTCTTGTCTTAATACATGATGGCCTGATGAAGACAATCCTAGAAAGAAAAGTGGGCGGAAAGAAGGGAAAGGGAAGGCCTCGGATAAGATCTATGGAATAATTCATTAGCGCAGGATGTGGAAGAGAAGAATCATATTAATACGAAGAGAATTGAGTAGGGATTGGTGTAAAACTAATTTTAGAGTTGTTTAGCCGTGATTTTTATGCTTTTCTGCTGCCATAATGTTTTTTGCCGTTATATGTGTAATGTCATTCTTGCGGTGAACCAAGTGCTCATCTTTTTACCGTTTGCTAAGTGTTGCGCATTTTATTTCTAGAATTTACCATTATCTTTGTTTCACGATTGTTTCTTAAGGTTTTTGACAATATTGTTGGTTGGTTTGCATTAGAGTAACAGCGTATGCTAGCTATAAGGAATCGCAATTTATTTCCAGAAGAAAAAAAGCGTAAAGTCCATAAACTCAGGAATAAAAAAATTGTTGCCATTCTGCAAATATATCATTAAAGTTAAGACGGATTGCTTACTCATTCATAATATTTGTTTGCTTATAACATTATGAAAACTAATAGATTATATGAAAGTATCTGCACTGGCTAGCTGAAAATAATGCGATGCTTACCAGAGCAAGGGAGAATGAGCGAATTGTAAAGCCTTAGAAAACTAGGTCGGAAATTATGAAAAAAATTGAGAAATAAGGTTGAAATCCTGGAAATAAATTTCTTGCCTGCTTTGTATGACAAACAACTTTTCATTCCTTAAAAACATTTTTTTATTCGATCGCTTTAGATATTATGGTTATTTAGTGATTTGGCATGCAATTTAATGATTTGAAGTGATTTGACAGGTAATTAATTCTTCTGTATTAAATAGATTGGATACCTTTGTCTCATATCTCTACCTAAGCCACAAAATAAATTCCTTCAAAATCAATCTTAAATGTTTCAACATGTTTCCTCGTGGATTTTATTCTTCTACAAGATTTAATCCAAGATGTAACTCTGGTTGTTCAAGAACTTGTTCAATGACTTCCGTCTTTAAAACTTCTCTGAAATTAGTATCTAAATGTTTTGAATGAGAAACCCCGAGGAGCTCAAATTTAAATATTCGTATTTGAGCGCCTAGCACAACTACTAGAATGAGAGGTTTCTCTTTCAACGTTTTCTTCTGTGACTTATAAGAACTCGCAACACGACGGCGAGAGACGATCCTTCGTGACACCCAGCGTGATCCGGTGTCAATGAAAACTACCCTATTCTCTTTGAAATCGGCCGTGGCCATGTTTTTTTTAGCCAACGTTTTTCTCTTTTTTGCAAATCGGGGTGCACGAGGATGTGTCCAATTCCTCGATTTCCCAGTGCCCGTGACTGAGTTTGTAGAAAATCGCACCGTTTCTTCAAGTCTCTCGTTCCCCTTTTCCTGTCCTTGCGCGCCAGCGATCTTTCTCCGTCCGCGCCTTTTGTCATTGGCGACACGTCGATTGTGTCCGGAGAGGGAGGAGGCATCCGAAGATCTCAATTTCGTTCCAAAGGAATCATTTTGTCTCTCCTCCTCGCCTGTTTTTCTCTCCTTCTCCGTTCTCTCCATCCCTCCCTCTCGTTTATCTTTCCAGAAGTTTTGTGTGTTTTCCTCCCCAGCCCCACCCCCCACCCTACGCTTACCCCTGTCCCTTGAACCTTTTCGCCCCCCTGCTCCGGGATTCTTCTGCTCCTTCTTTGGGGGTTACGGAAGAAAAAGACATCGATGCTCCCATTGCACCATTCAAGTTTCCTTTTATCTTTCTGGTGCCTCATTATACTATGCTGGAAACACTTCCTCGAATATGCTAACCAGTGTGAGATAATTCGATCGTCCTGGTGGAAAGATTGCTGAGTTTGAATTTCGGTGAGAAAAAAAAGAGCAGCGCGTTATCATTATTGAAGCGCGCGGAAATAATCTTCATTCGAGAAAAAATAGGGTGTGGGAAAATTTTCGTACACAGAAAATAGTTATTAGACAATGCTGTTTTGGGATTTTTAAGTATCTCGGCATGAATTTTTGAGAAACGGACAAGTTTTAAGAACGCTCTTCTGTTCTATTGGATAAGGTTGAATCGTCCGCTTTCTTGCGGGACAATGTAATTATTTCAGTGCATAATTTGAAGTGTATCGTTGCAAAACGAAACTCGGTAAGTGTTGCTCAGCCTTTTATAAAATAACAAAGGTCCGTAGGGCACAACCTATTGCTTGCTACTGGTGGTTCCTATAATTATTAGGTATGTTAATAGTGTTAGGAGATATTTTCAAAGCTCTTAACAAAAATGTGAGTCAAAGAATCAATCGAAGCATTGTGTCTGAAACTCATTAACTCGCAATTTCAGTTACGGTGACTTCTATTCTTATAAATAGTATTCCATCTATAACTCTACTGAAGATTCAGAATGGCCGCTGCAAAGAATCGTTTTAACACAGAAGCGGTATTTGAATATGACTGCCATTATTCTGACATTGGATTATTTTTAGGTCTACCGGAATTATTTTCTACAATAATGTTTCTATGCTTTTAATACTGGTCGGAAAGGAGGTTTGAGGAGGAAATTAAGAGGAACCCAAAATATGTGGGCGCAGCTGATAATATTGGAGTATTTGATTTCGAAAACTTCGGTAGAGAATAGGGTATTAGACCACCGCTAATGAAGGAGGAAACGATTCGGGTATTTCAATGACATTAAGAGAGCATTTGTGCGTAGCAAAATGAATAAATTCCTCAGACGCAGAGTGTGGCCATAGTTGGAGCGGAGTTGGTTGACATCTTTAAAGTGTGCCCTTACCTTAAGTTGTGAAGCATCCTTAGTAGTATTATATTTAGAAAACATATTTTAGACCAGACAACTTACGTTGAAAAATTGGTGATACGTTTCGTGCGCAGATTTGGAATTCCGCATCTGAAAAAGAGTCATAAGTCTGGTTAGGAAGTTAAGTAGTCTCGAAGTTGCCAATTCTGTTAGATTTTTCTACGGGTCGGAACTGTTGTACCCAAAATCCAAATGTATAGTTTCCCTTTCCCATCTTTTGCCAACAATGCGAATATTCATCCATTATTTACATAGTATGATTCGGTACATTTACATCTTAACTACACTCAGCAGTTCACCGCAATGGTTTGTGGTGGGACGTGAACCAACACACCATTCCCACTAGAGGACGGAGTATAGATGGAAATGCTTCTCATACTGGACTCGAAAGAAGTTTTGTGCTTTGTATCCCTCGGAATTAAATCCCGGAATCTTAAGGTAAGGAAGGCATTAGGCCTACCACCAGGACCCATGCACTGCCGTCTTAATATGTTACTACGCATTCAGTCACGATGCTTCTGCAAAAATTTATTTTTCATTTCTCCACGCGTTTAGTAAAATTATATTTTATCATTTGAATCTAATTATTAGATGTTACTGCAGCTCGATAGTTTCGTGAAATAAGATTTCTGATTCTATCCGCATTCGAATAACTTATCAATACTATCATTTCGGTATCATATCACTCACTGCATTTAACCCCTAGATACCTTAAAACTGCTCTCGTCTCCCTATTCCCCTTTGTCGTCAAAACGTGAGGGTGGGATTTGACCCTCTTCCTACTATTTGCCCCATTTCCCCTAGCTCTGACACATTATCCCTCTTCGCATTCGCACTTCTGGGGAAAGTATGGCTCAAACCAACTTCCTGGCATTTTTCCGCGAAAGAATGAGAGAGCAGCTGGTGGCAATATGTCCCCCGTCTCGCTCTGCCATTCCTATCGCTCCTCTTTTTTTCTTTCCCTCTCTCTCTTTTCGCCTCCCCCCTTCCTTTCTCATTCTGCATTCACCCCGTCTATTTATCTCCCTCGTCCTTTTCCGAAAGTAGTTTTAGAGGCGCTCTCAGTTTCCAGTTTCAAAGCTTTTTTTTTTCCTTTCTTTCTCTGAAAAAGAAACACTTTCGTCGATGCTCGAATCGCATTTTAATCGATTGGTGTGCAGAATATTATTTTACGCTTCCTCTTTTGAGAAATTTTTTCGAGGGTGGCATGAGGTGAACAAACGAAATTTGCGTTAAAGTGTGCCATTGCAGTCGATGAGAATGCCCTATTGGGTCTCAGAAAAAAAGCTTAACTTAGTCATATTGTCCCATTGAACGCAGTAACGGGTTCGACTTATTTCATTAAATATTATGAAAATCTGTAAAAATAATTTATAAGATATTTTTCGGCTGAAAAACGCGCAGAATTTCTGTAAATTTAGAATTTAACATATGCCAATCCAGTTCGAATATGCGGAAGGACGTTCGATTAATTATTCAAAAGTTTTCAGTTTTATATCCTCAGTCCATCCAGTACCATCAATTATGTGGTTGTGCATTTCGGTTGTGTATTTTTCTTCCTGTATGTTTTTGATTCCTTTTCTTGTCGCGTATGCAGTGATGTGAACGATACACCGTCAAATTATTTCATCTTTTAAGGAGTTTAAAATGTTTTAATCCCTAAATATCAACTCGTTTAGGTCATGTATTAGAAACTTCAGTTTTCTTAAAGTACTTTTACCAATAAAAGTGAAAATGTTCAGTACTCAGTGTATTCCCGACTGTTTGGAAGTTTTTCGTCGATTCAATCTCCTCTTTGCTGTTTCAAGTCTGCCATGGAATTAAATGACGAATCAGATGGGGATGAAAGGTGTGATGTAGGGGTATTAAGGAAAAGAAATTAGGGATGAGAGAAATCCGGAATCGGTATCAGACAGCTGTCAACAAAAGTCACAAGGCGTCCACAGCTCTTGAGCCCCATCTCGAGGAAAAAATATGGCTGAGAATGCTATTCACACTGCATTCGAATTAAGCTTTCAGCTTCTTAGAATATCTAGGGATTCAGTCATGGAAGTCAAGTGGACAATTCTTCTATAAATAAGCTAAGTACATTTCCACTGATGATTTCTTATGTACTACTAGTTTCAAGGCAAAGGAGTAATCTTAAAATTCCTGAAGATGACGCTTATGTTATGAAACTAGTATTGCCTAGTAAATTTTATCATCATCATTGGTCAACAATCCTAGGATTGGTTTGACGCAGCTTTCCACTCGATTCTTCTATCGGCCAACCTTATATGACTGATGTACTCTCTCGGGTAGTCCCCGCCCGGAGATCCGAATGTGGGACTATTTTACCTCTGGAATAATTTACTCGAGAGGGTTCCATCACGTCTTGAAAAGAAAGAAAAGAGTGGAGTAGCTGCGACTCCTCGGGATAATAATGTGGTGGTCCCCTTGCCTTTCACATCAAATAAATTTTGAGTCGAAAATTGAATTAAATTCGATTGAAAATTAAAAATGAATTTTATGTGGAAATATATTCAGTTTGTTTCTTTATGTGACTATGAATTTCCTCAGTGTTACGTCACAAAAAATTAAGTGTAGGCATGGTTTCATGCCTACCGACAGGATGCATGCACTTTCCTCTTAATATCTTACCATGCAGAGAATGCTACTTATTATCGCTCGGAGTAGTGTAAAATAATAGTAAATATTAACTTTTAATATTGCAAATAATAGTGCAAATAGTAACATTTCCACTCACCTATTTTTTCCGCAATTTCCGTAAGCGAATTGAACTTCATTATAGATCTCAGTAATATCCAATTCTTTCATTGGCTTTAGTCCGAATGTTCCAATCGATTCTGGCATCTAACATGATATCCGTGCAAAGCAAGGGTTCGTTCTATCAGCCTTCGCATCCGTAATGGCTGCGTCATCTGGGCAGCATTACTTTCTTCTCTAAGGATTATAGAATTACTTTTCCGGTGTTTGAGGTACATATCATAAGCTTCAATAAGGAAATAGCTTGGTATTTCCAGGAAATTGAAACGTTTCGTATTTTTCTTGGAACATTGATGTCTAAGTTACGATACCTTTGTTGAAATTTATAATATTTTTTCAGGTTTGAATAAGTTCTTTTTTCCTGTTAAAAACTCTGCCGTAACTTGCAAAGTTTGGTCAAAATCTCAGTTGGCACCATTTTATTAGTCATAGTTTTCTTAAAACATTTATTGAGAATGGGTTTTTGTGCAGCGCCGCATTCTTGATTTACTCATAACATTATTTGATTTCTGAAGCAAGAAGTTGAGGTCAGGTCGTTTTCCGTAACTGACCGTTTGTTTTATTGGAAGGAAAAAAATAATTGCAATCCGAGCATTTTTGGAAATGCACATGAAAAACCTCTGATATGTGTCAATAGATCTTTGGCGTAATGGATAATGTGGCTGATTAAACGTTATTTTATTCATTGAAGAATTGATATATGCTGTGGATGCCAAGAATTGAGGTCTGTGGCGAAGGCTGTGGCATTTTTATCCCCTAGGATATCATTTAAGTTTAAATGACGTTCTTGTGAGATACTTCCGTGCCATTTTATCTCATCCGGGAATTACGTCATTCTTTCCCTTCCCCGCAGCCAATCCCTTGTCGCAGGAGAAAAATGTCTTACCTACTACACATCTCGCAGCTACGCGAGAAAATCTCTGAAAGCCTCCGTTATGCATTTCCCTCATTTGCCTCTATTTCCCTAAATATCATTGACAAACTCTTCAAGATTTACTAAAGCTTAATTGCTGTTCACATCATTGTTGCTTTTAGGGAGCTAGTGAAGGTGTAATTTAAGGGTTTCATTGTATTAATTGCGCAAATTTTGGTTTTTAGGTGCTTCTTTAGGTAACAAAATCTCCGTGGAATAAAATGCCGAAATTTTGTAAACCTATTGAGTTTTTTGTTTAAATTTGCTTAGGGAAGGTTCTCTTAACCATTTGGAATCAGCATTTGGAAGTTCTCTCCGGAAACCCCCCGGTTTTGGCGTCTTTCTAAAATGGATGGCCTTATATTGTAGTGTTTTAATTCCTTCGATCGGTATAGGAATATATAAGTTAAGGAGTTGAACCATTATGAAACGAAATGGAATGGTGTTGGAAAAACGGTGTTGAATTTTGGGGTACTTTAACTCATCAGAATCTCAATGATAACTTGCATTCGGATTATAACGACGCTTATCAACAGAATACCCTGCCAGGCACCATTTAGGCATGTGGCAGGGGCTTAACCGTCACCAATTATAAATTAAGTCCATATATGCTACAGGTATTGAGGCTGAAACAGTGAGTGCAGTAAGTTAAGAGAATTGTGCGCCCCTACGTCAACATCATCCGTCTACATGCATTAAGGAGAATAAAAATGAAAACGAGTTCAAGTTCTTCTGTTGGCTCCTAAAACGTATTAAAAATGCATATATTGTTAATTGGTAGTTTGAGTGGTTCCTCGCTGAATGATTAAAGTCAATTTACTAAAAAAACAGTTACATACTCCTTTTTTGATAAATCATTTATTACAAATGCGCATTTGAAATGTATTTTGGAAAAAAATTCAGTAAAGTTGAGACATTATTTTAGCGATTCTTTTGGATTTCCTTCTTCCTGGACTATGATAAAGAGTGCACTAAGAAATAGAATGGTATTTTGCCCATTCTTGATTGTTTGAGAGCCTTATGGAGGAGGCATGAAACTCAATGTTTTGGAAAACGTCGGAGTAAGTTTAGTTTTGAAATTATATTTTTATATTTCTTCCATATCTCCCAGATCATTCCCAGAAGCAAAGGATCCAAATCCAAGGTGCAATAGGTTGACGCATTTTGTGACTTCCATGGCTAATGGATCGCTGGTAACGGAAGTGATTGGAGACAATATTGAGCGCTGCTGTGATAATGGAAACTTTCGTGAATGCTGTGCTTGAAGAATGACTGCGATTTGTTCGCATTGGCTTGCTTTGCCGGTTAGCTTGCCATTAATATTTCATTGTGTGGTCATGAGAGGCCATGAATGGGATTTTGCTGTCACCGAGTGGTATTAATTTATCACTTTTGAGGCCGTGTCCCTGGGTTCAGGATTTTGCGTAAATAGCATCGTTTTCCGCATGGACGCCAGGCATATTTTGGCAGGAATTTTCTGATTTCCATTCCATTTAAGCCAGTGATTAATAATGCCTGCCTCAACTTTTACGTTCAGTGTGAATAAAATAACATAATTCTATCAAGGGCGATCGAAATATTAATTTGATGTTATTTTATCTGTTGCTCATTCAAATATATACAGTTTATTTTATGATAGAATCATACTGTAGCTATTAGAGTTATTTATAATCTAGTTATCCCTATGGTTGTTTGTATTACTTTCGGAATACATAAATAAATCGATTCAGAGGAGAAAGCAGCAAAATATGAATACTGAGCCTGCCTTAGAAACCGTATCGTTGACGCTCCAGCCTTTTATCCATACGGTGTAGTGTGCTCGAGCCTAATATCTGGCCTGGATGTCATGTATGTTTCAGGATTGAAGTTGAGTCAGCATATACCCGGAGTTGGAGTTCATAACATTAAATACTATGACTACTGTGAACAGCGAGCTGTATTTCGACCTTGTCCTCTGTTTAGTTCTGCCGTTATAACTGTTTCTTCTTATTCTGTTATATGTACAAATATAAATAACCCTGGTTTAATGCAATAAAATTACCACATGATGGAAAACCTAAAGTAATGGCAAAAGCTTATTACTCGAGCAATTACGATTCTTAGTGATAACATTGGTCATATGAGAAGTTGGTTAGTTCGTAGTAGTAGTAGTAGGGTTGTTAGTAGTAGTCTTGATTGATAGGTGCTTCAACGGCTGAGGTTATATCGCACCCTTGAAGCCTAAAGTCTTGCTTGATCCCAATACAAAAACACAACATCCATGCCATGGACGGGGCATTCAAACCAACGACCTTTGGGAGTGGCCGGCGAGTTAAAGACCTGGCTAACGCGGTCGGCTAATGAATTAGTTTTCTTCGAAGTTCGCCCGAGTGATGGCCGGAATGCCGCCGAGTGAAAATTTGACGCCGGGATTCGAATTAGGTGCTCTCGCTGTCGTGGTTTATCGTATGCATTCATTGCAGATCAGTGTTTCCCATTCGGTAGGACTCATCCCGTTAGTGGGACATTAAAAACCTCATTGGTGGGACACCAGCCATCTGAACACGCTCCCATCCTTAGACTTTGCCTAATCCTTAGATTTTGCTCCCATCCTTACATAAATTTTAACTTAATTTTATTTGAAAAATGGTCAGGTTTTCGGTCCTTAAAATCGTAAATCACAACTTTATGTGCTTTCTATCCTGTTATCTGCCATTATAATAGCTTCAAAGTTTAATAGAATAAAGACAATAATGTTCTTAACATTTGACGTACATATTTTTTCATTAGTGCTAACTTTGCGGAAGCTGTTGTAAAAGTTGTAAATCCCGTCTAACTTCTAAACGATTTCATCGATTGAAACCTCAGTTGAAACGATTGAAATCGATCGATTGAAACCTCACTGTTGGGACTGGAAGGTTACAGGCATTAAAAATATATGTAGGTATATAAGTAACAACCACCAGTGTAATTTATATTGATTTTATTTATTTATTCGCGCTCTCCTCCGTTCGCATGCGAATTCGACCGGTCCCTGTCTACGAACGATATTTACTACATCCCCACAAAATCTAAACATGGAAGCGTGTTCAGACGGTTGGGGTCTTATGCTCGAAATTCTGTTCGTAAAGGAAAGAAAAATTTCGTGCGAATCATGTGGCACCAACTCGCACGGCGGTGGAAATCGGTATGCTCCAAGCGTGGAGCAAGTCAATTCGCAAGGCCCTAAACTATTTTTCTGTATGCTTTCTAAAAGGTGAAAAAATAATGACCCCTTTGTATCTTTGTTGGAGTTGGTCCACCTTCTCGATGGAATCTTGAGCTGGGTACTGAAGTGTTGGAATCTTATCCTATTCCTATCGACCATTCCCGTTTTATTCGTTATTTTATCTCTGTGACCGTCAGCGTGGTTTTGACGGCTCGATCATTGGACGACTGTCATGATATTCGGCATTTATTTCGTTCTGTTCTCGCTTCCGAATCGTATCTCTTGTCAACCGTCTGCGTCTTCGTGCTGCCATGAGCTGATGGTGTTTTTTCAGTGTGGAGCGTTGACGTCAAACGAAGCTTGTGTGGAGTCGGTCGGTCGCGGGAAGTAAATTCACTCTCCGTGAATGGTTAATGGTGTGGATTGGAGGGAAATTAAGGGAGGGAGAGGTTGTATGCACGAACGATTGTGTGTGGAGGGAAATAGGAAATATTGTGTTCCCCCAAAATGGTCGTTTCCGCCGTTTTCGAACGCGTTTTTGACATTTAATATTCCCCTTCTAGGTTTTCAGCCTTTTTTGCATGTTGCCATCCTTTATTATGCGAGTTATGCGATTCCGTCCTTAAACTGTAGCTGGCGTCGCTGACCAAATTTGAATTGGTAAACCCTGGGGCATGTTTGCGTTTTTACGGGATGTTCCAGCGCATATGAGTAGGCGTTCCCCAATATTTGTTTCGTGTGCGTAAAGAGCGATTCCGAAGTAAAGCAACAGGGAAAAAAATACCCTTCTCATTCTCTCTTACATGGTCAATTTGGATTCTGATTCGAGGATGGGCCGATAAGACCTTCTTCGGCATTTCAACCACCGCCTACATTAAGCTGTATCGTTTGATTTTCGCAATTGAGTGATGTGCGATTAGAACAAAAGCATTTAACGTCTCTATTTGATAAAACCGTTGAACGTACGCCACGCTATGATATGAGATAAAACATCTGGTCAATATTTTTTTATATTGGTAAATAAAATATAAATGAATAAATCTGAAAGGGTTTTGTACTTTTCTGCTTTCATAAGAATTAACCATGCTGTCCGGGTAATGAAACTTGTTAGTGGTTAGTAAATGTAGACTTGGGTTTCTGTTTACCCGACGCATAAAATTTGTTTTCACTAATAAAATAATAAGTAAATAAATCTGAAAGGATTTTTGTAATTTTCATACTTTCATAAGATTTAACCATGCTGTCCGCGTAATGAAACTTGTTAGTGGTTAATAAATGTAGACTTGGGTTTTTGTTTACCCGACGTATAAAATTTGTTTTCACTACCTGTACTGATACTAACCGAATCCTTGAGCAATCCCATCATTCGTGGCCTGGATGGGATTAAAATACGCGGCCTCTGGGTTACCAGGCCACCACGGTATTGACCTGGCAACCGTGACCAGCATTGTGTTAGTTACGTCGAGGACTCCTAACCATGAAGCTCTCTCTAGGACTTCCTTAATTGCTTTGCGATTGTAGGTTCTAAAAATCAATGGAGAGAGAGAGCCCTCTTCATATTTATTTCTTCATTCTTGCTCCCTCATTACTGGGGTCGGATATAATCACAGCTTCCTGATTTTTATGCAGACTCTAGGTCGCCCTTCTATATCTGGACGAACTTCACTTTCACTCAGAATTTAAAGCAGCATCTACTTTGTTACATTTAGGTAGGGTTAGGTAGAGTACGTTAGATCATGAGTCGTCTGATATCTGAACAACTGGAATGGCTTTTGTTCCAGGAATCGTGTGTCATGCAAACAAGGAGGCATCTTGCTTTTCTGTAGCCTTTCACTGAGCCCTTTGGCTGATTGAACCCGTTTTTTTTTGGCAGATAACCGGATTGATTCAGCCCTTTACGTCCTCTGTGGAGTCTTTGTTTTGAATAATTTCTTTCTCCGAGTTTCATTATGTGCTGTGTAAAACTTGGAAATGATATTTCTTTGCCTAGAGAAACGCTGTCGAAATATCGTCCTCATAAATGTTGAACAAAATAGAATGACTGCCTAGAACCCGCATTATCCGTATTGGCTTGGTTTTTTAAAAATTTAAAATTCTATAAGATGAGGACGATCTTTTAGGGAAACACTAACAAATCATGCATGGATCTTCATGCTGGAAAGAAGTATTTTATTATGCTTTTTTCCTTCTTCACTCTCCTCCACCTTCTCTCCCTGTTTTTTTATCGTTATTTAAAAGTCCTTGACCCTTCTATATTTAAATGAACTCCTTTATTTGAGTACTTAACCGTTATAAAAATACAACAGCATCCATGCCCGTAGTGGGACTCAAACCTGGGACCTTTTGATTGTCATGGCCACCAAGTTTCTCACTACCTACCGCGGCCGAGGTGGTTGAACGTGTAGTTTGTAAATGTCAACAGAGTATGATAGGGTCTCAATGCTTGAAAGACTAGGTGAAGAACGACAGTTGATGAGTAGTTCGACAGTGTTAGTGTATCTCTATGCTAATGTTTTGCCATGGCATTGTTTTCCTCCGTTAGCGCTTTCCTATGTTTGTATTTCCATGTTAGTGTTAGCCTCCTTTCATTCTGCTTTCCCGACGCGTACGTTGAGATAGCATATTCCCTGGGTACATGTGATCGAAATTCCTCTTTCGTGAATTCGTCGACACTTTCTCTCAGATTGTTTTAATATTTGTCAATGTCCGTTGTTGTTTCCTCGCTGCCATGGATAAAATCGTTTGATATGTTGGCCAAGTTTCCATCTGTTTCTCTGTACTTGGGTACGTATTTTCATGGGTACATTCAGTCGCTTGACGCATTATGCCTTTCATATTAAAGCGTTCATCGATTGGTTTTCTTTTCTCTAGTTTTATATGGCTCTCGAATAACCTTTTTTCTGCCTTTCATATTAAAGCTGTCATTGATTGGTTGTCTTTTCCCTGGTATTAAATGGCTCTCGAAAGCCTTTATTTTTTAAATAGACCCGAGTTACTCACAGCTTGATTCCCGGTTCGCCATTACATCATTATTTTTGTGGTAAAGCCAAAGGGTGAATGGTTAAATCCTTTCACGCGTTTAAAAGCGTGCAGATCAGTTGCGCTAACAAGCCATTCACGTTGGGATGAATTCAGCCACTACGTTTAGAGGGAAATGATTTAATTGGCCATCGAACAGAGTCAGCATTTGCCGCAGGAGTTGTTGATATGATATGGAATCCAAAAATATACATGTTAGCTCCTTTTGAAAGTACGGACTAATGAGCATTCCTATAGTTCCATCCTCTCTACCACGGAATTTTTTAAAATATCCATATCCGAAGCTTTATGGGTTTCAAAGGTTTTTAGGGCGTTACAGGGATCTGACTGCGCGATTATATCTGCACCTTATTAGTATTGAATGATATGATTTTTGGCATTTTATTTTATGTACTTATAAAATACTTGACTTCGAAAAATGCGGGTCAGCTTTTTTTATTGGGAGAGTCATAAGATGTGTCATATGAAACCGCAGATCCGCCAAACGGATAACTGGCAGTTATCAAACCCATCGAACTCTTTTCGGCTTCTGCGTTAACACTCGACGGATAGCTGAACCAATAGTAGGTACCTATCAAAATGGAACAAATAATACATCCGCGTAATACCCTGCAAGCTACAGTGATTGTGTCGCAGGGGGTGAAATATGCCATTCATGTACTATTTACTTGCATATTTAAGATAAAACATTACTACTCCATGGAAACATGTTATTTGCAAGTATAAGAGTCAGTATGAGCCAGTTATAGCCACGTACAATTATTAATATATACAGTGCAATGAAGTTATTACTGATTAGACAGGCATTTCTTTAAATATATTAACCTATTCCCCAGAATGCATGAGTTTGTAATGCCGAAAAATGCTTCATTGTACGTGCTTCTTTGTACCTCCTCTTTACTTACGTGCAAAAATAGTTTCACCGATTCTGAAACAATTTTTTCCACAGAAATAGCGTTTGCGAAGCGCAGAGCAGTGTGTGGGCAATTTGCGTTCCTACGTTTTTTCTTGGCTGTAGACGAATTTGCTGTTATTATTTTTTTGGCTACAAAAAGTTGAACACCCATTGCTTTTTTTACTCCATGTGGCTACCTGTTTGTAACGGTTAATGATACATAATCATTCATTAAGCCCTATTTACATCCTAACAGAATTGCTTCGGGCACGTTTTGTTTTTGGCTGAGGTCCTTTGCGGGCTATTTTCAGTCAGTTTACGTTCTCCAAATAAAAATTAATCCCCAGCTATGTCTGGATAATGTGATTTCCCTTTTTAAATATCCCACGAGCGCTCGCGGACCGCGCGATGTAATAATGTCATCCTCATGATGTTCGAGGCGAGAGTGCCGGGTTTGTTTACGGATCGCTTTCTGCACTTTGCAATTCAAGCCATTAAGAGTCCCCCGCCATCATTTGCTCCGCGGTCGTGTGATGCTACGGACGTAATGAGGGCTTCGCTCATCATTCACAACCGTGTGGGGGAAGTGAGGGAAGGGGCTTTTATCCTCTCTCTCCCTCCCCCAATCTCCTCTCTGACCCCTTACCCATTCAAACCGCATCCCCTGAACCGTGACTCAATCGCTTAAGCATTCCGGCAAATGTCATTTCGTGCCGCGCCTCTATCATGCTAAGTGCGGTCGATTGAGCTACTACCCCGTTGTAGTGAGGGAATATACGCTCACTCGCGTTGTTGGTTTAGGGAGGTCGCGCGGTGAAGTAAAAAGAGGATTTAAAAGCGGCGAAGGTAGGCTCATCTGCGGGTGAGCATTTTTAGGATACGCTCATGTGTTCAATCACACTTGTTCGGTCACTCGGTCGATGAACGTATTTTATATGCGCTCTAAGGGATACTTAACTCTGCCTTGGTAGAAGGTGGTGGTGATGTTTATAGTTTATGAGGTCTTGGTGACACAAACTTTATGATTTTGTTGAACAGTACAACCAATTGCTAATGTGATTTGTGCTTCCACTTTTTACACCCCCCTTATCTCCTTAGCGCTCTGTAACACTATCTAATTCTAACCGTAACGCTTTTAATTGTAAGGCTTCCAATGAACTCTCTCTTTTTGTAAGTGATAAAACGGACATTTATTATAAATTTACTAATTATTTTTCAACACGTATTTATTCAAGAATTACAATCGGCTTTATCATTATTTTTTAATAAAAATCAATTTATAATGTATCTATCTCACAATGCAACGAAAGGCTGGACCCCAACTGCTTTGTATTGCATCGTAACTGCCTTCTCTCTTTAGCATTATGTAACTTATGGACGGCCCCTCATAGCACGCGCATGTCATTTTCAAGCTCGTGTCCCCTAGTAAATTTTTGTGTTTTGTACCCCCCTTACGTACGTTTACGACGGTGTACTCGCGTTTTATATTGGTGAGTGCGAGAGAAAACGACAATCCTTGTTCATCTGCAATAGGGAGCTGAAAAAACTGACCCTCTTACGTTCGTATCCCCCTCCTCCACTAACCTTACTCGAAGCCGGTTGCCGGGCCGAGATATTTCGCGATGAAGCAGAAGGCGAGAGCAATTTCGAGCCAGGCCATTTTCTAGCTGTTGCGCGTCGCTGGTGTCCCGAGGGGGAAACGCCAGCGGAGTATCTCGCCTTGGGTGAAAGCGTCGACCCTTTTTTGGGGGTGGCGAAAGAGACTCATCACCGAGAGGGGGGGGGGGGTCGTCTCCTTCGAGTGAGGCAGGGGGAGAGAGAAAGAGACGTTTCGCTCCGATATCACATCTCTCGTTCGGCCGTATCGATTGATCGATTGCGCCGTAAAACTTGGGTCCCTGGGAGCACCCTTCGGTTTCTCTCTCCCTACCTCCCCGAAAGTCTCTCGAATGCGTGCCGGTGCATTGACTCCCGGTAGGGGCGCAGTAAAACTCCGGGAAAAAAAACCTCACATACGCTTCCATTACTCTCTTTCCCTCTCTCCTTCCCAGTCTTCCTTTCACTCTTCTTCCTTTCACTCTTCTTCCCTCCCCTCTATCTCTTTGTTTGAATTGGTGGGCGTTTCCTACCATCTATGGCATCGGTAGTGGTCGCGCGGTCCGTTTTCAGACCCCGCCCTCTCCTCCCCTTCGATAAAAGGTCGAAGTGAGTGGGGGTGGCGGGGTATTCATGCGAAATTGGAATTTAAGTGAAGGGACGAGAAGCGTTTGGTTGGACGAAGGCGAGGTCTTACTGAATTCTGGGAGAGAGCTCACTCCAGAAGGAAAAATGTTAGGTTCAGCCGGATTTATCCACGTGGCTTTGTTTATGCAATGTATTGCGTAACTTATCACCTCACGAGGAGCATTTGGATGAAAGGGATCGCGTTGGGCAGGCACGTAGCCTGAGGGGAGTGGCTACAGCCCCCACGAAATTTTTTCCCATTAATTTTGTTGTTTTGATTTTAACTGGGCATAATAATCCGGATTACACCGCGTATATTCAAGTGTGAAGTGTCTTGAAACGTGATCACTTGTTTAATGCATGTGTGTGGTTAATAATTGCTCTTTTCAATCTGATATGCATGTATGCGTTGAACTTCTGTTCCTAGGCCGATCAAATTAACTGCCCCCTAACACGGTAAGCAGTGACCTTTTACATTGAGAAGAGAAGGAATGACTTCTGCAAAAGTAAATACCAAGCACTGAAATTTAAGGGAAGATATTTGTAACATGTCGGCACCGAATGGTCAATGCTGATTTGTTTCAAGTTACGCGACACTAGACAAACCTCCCCCCCCACCCCACCCCCTGTGCTCCATTCGTCAGTTGGGACGTAAAAACGTGGACCTGTAGGTGTTTTTCGCTTAGAGCTGGCTTATGCCAACGCCAGGTCCTCGGCAGCCTTACCACGCTTCAGAATATACTGCCTTAATAATTAATGACGTATACGTAGTTTGTTAGCGCAAACGACTTTAGCCGTCGGTCATCTCCACGACAAAGTGTTACTTTTAGATATTAGTTTTTTCTCATTTGCCACCGTTCGTGCCAAAAAGTGTAGAAATAAAAGATAAAAAGGAAACCTGGCCAAAGGTTGAGTTATTTATCAATGGAAAATATTGTTTTCGGAATCTCAATTTGCTCTTATTTACGGTTCCAGGTCTGCCGCGCGTAGCCAAGTTGGATTTTCGGATTGGTTGAGAAACCGTCTCGCCCCGCAGACCGCCCCGAGAGGAAGGAAACTTTTCTATTTACATTATTTTCGATCTTACAATTGGGTGCATGAGGCAACGAAAGTTCAATATTGAATATGCGAACTTTAGTAATTCATGTTGTTTTATGTTTTTCCTCATCCATTTCCATAGCTACTCGCTGACACTAACTTATGATAAAAAAAATTTTCCATTCAGTCCCACAGATTTCAAATTTCTTAGATGGGATACGGTAATCATGATGAGGCAATGCAATTGAATAGAATGGAAGAGAACGCATTTCCTTGAAGCAATACGGTTTTCAGTGTTCTAGAATCCAAATAACTGTCGGCCAAGCAATAGCTTCACGCAGTTTAACACCTTGGTGACAGTGGTACCAGTTCTATTTGATTCATCCCATATGATTACTCTGCTATTTGCTTTTCCTTAGGTATACATATAAGCACATTAGTAGATAATTTGGTTTCAGAACAACTGAATTTTGTTTCAGAATAATTTTTCAGTGCTTTTGGTGATAGTCGTGACAGAGATATAGTGGGATCACGTCGTAAAAGGGAAACACTTTTTCATGAGAACATGCTTTCCGACAATTCATCAAATTAGATCTTTAAATAACTTGGGATGCCAAAATATTTCTCAGTTTATTTCAAATTGCTTGAAAAAAATATCCCGCGGCTTGCTGGAAATCCTTGGTAAACATTTCACATTAAAAAGTCCGCATAGAAGCATAAAGTTAATCCAGATTAGAAAAAAATTCAACCGCGGACGAATTTTGAGCCTTATCGAGTTATTAGTTAATAAAGTGAAGTAATAAAAGGTGTAGTAAATCCAATAGGGTATTTTATGAAATTGGGAGTCGCAGATGTGAGATAAGGCCTACAATTGTATTTGAGACGGGATATCGTTTTGCTTGAGAAAGATAAATTTCATAAACACTTCATCCTACCTGCCCGAGGTGTGATTCCTTCTCGCTCCCGACGAAATGTCACGTTGGCGCGAGTTAGGTACCGAGCTGGCTACCGCGGCATTCACTTTCGCTCGTAGATATCTCCTAATCGATGAAGATCCAAATATTTTCCTTTGACCCATTTAAAGTTCTTTAATACCTCTTCTTCACTTCAAAACGTACGTTAAATCTGGTACATCATGAACGTTGCAGACCTATTGATCTGGCCGTCTGCATTATTTGCACCGCCAAAACAAATGCAGTAGACACAACAAATGCGAAGAACACTCCTCTCTTCCTCACTGTCATGGGTCGTTGTCGAGTAGTGCATCCGGAGTTAACGATGGGAAGTTTTTCTGGCGGTACATTACGTAACCCCAAGCAGAGAAGCTGGTGTGGGATCACAGATGCATCTTTCGCGTTATCGCAATCTTTATCGTTGACGCTTACCCCTAGAGTAGATCAGGATTAAAAAATAACCGTCTTTAAAATTCGCTCCACAGATTGTGATTAGCGATTTTAAGTGCTGCACAAAAAATTAAGAACGGAGATCACGTTCTCTATAACATAAGTTAAATAAAAAAATAACGATAACGCAAGCGCACGCCTTATGAAGATCCATGATCGAGGCCCTGATCCAACCAATCGTCGGCCGTTCGAATCGCGGCGGTAATCATCAACGTTGGGGTGCAAACGGGCGAGGAGTTAAAAGACTTTCTTTCTCTTTCCGATAGTCTCGTTCATATGTGGTGGCTGTCGTTCGAACCACATGGAGGACGAGGAGGAGAGGGAGGATCCTCTTCTCCACTCCTGCTCCTCCCTCTTATCCAGAGGTCTTCTGGGTCTATACGTCATTGTCACTCGGCGGGAATTAGTGTCGGAAGCTGCGGTCGATTTGAACGAATGGCTCGCAAAAGTTTCCCCATTTCTCCCCCAGTTAGTATCTCCGACCCCTTTCTTTTTTATTTTATGTATTTTTGCTCTAAATATATTTTTTTCTCTTCAATATCCTTCGTTCGTTCTTTTCTCCAGCCTTGACTGCTCTCATAACGCTCATTCGTTCTAGGACTTTTGTTTAGAATTCATCCATTTTTCCCCTTTTTTATTTTCTTTGTCAATCAGTGGTATAGAAAAAAATCAACAAAATTCACCCAGCCTTTTCTTTTCGCACAAATTTTTATTTGCACCTTTCCAAGTCATCTCGCGAATTTCATGAGCATCGTTGATCTGATATAGACTTAAAATTTGCTTTAGGATTCAGGATTTAAGACCGGGAGAGGTGATCCCGTTCTACTTTCACTCGATTAATATTGATTGTTTCGTTTATCAATTGAAACATCAAAATTCTATCACTGCCGTACTAGCGAACTTATTTAGAGGAATTATACCAAGAGTGGCGTCGTACTAAAAGTGTAATCATTTATTCATGCCCTGATTAATAAATAAAGCGTGAAAAGAGAAGTAGATAAATGATACAATGCTGGAGATTATGAGCCTCATATTTTCAGTCACTGGTGTGGCTTCTTGTAGCTATGATGAGTTCCCCAAACGGTTATATAATCTAATCAGATACTCACAAGTCATTAATTCTGTCAAAAGAGCTGTAACCTTCAGGCACTGTCGGGTGATATTATAGGCGTGAAAGTCGATATTTTATCTCTAACTTAGTTTGATACCCTACTATTCTATGGATCTTTTACTAACTTCAATTGGAGCTGTCGGTAAATTAACGAAGTCAACATTTATTAAGCATGTAAATCCTGGTTATCTCTTGATGGAAGTAAAATTGGTAGTCTAAATACGGCCTGCCATCCAATTATTTAAAGATGTTACTTCTATGTAAAGCGTTATGAATCAACGTATATACCTACAGTGGAGTTGAAGGAGAGTATAGAAGTTAATATTTTTACCTTGAAAAGGATTAAATAAATAGAAGAAATTACTAGTTTGCCTTAGTTACAAAGGCGCAATTTTGGATTTTAGTGGTGCAAATAAATATTTTCCTTGATTATAGTTGTTGATTTGCATTCCGCATTGTCCTCGCTCGTGGAATGGGTTCGTTGTGTGGGTTGCTAAGGTGGCTTCCCCGCTGAATTTCCGCTGCCTTCGTTTGTTTTACTTTTTTCTGGTTCTCGGAGTGCTCTCCCACGGGCAATCAATTCCCGTCGCTGACGTTTTCTGGTCTTGTTCTCAAGTCTTGTTCCGCGGCCAAACCCCTTTCACCACCCCTTGTGATGTTCCACGCACTTCCAAACCGCACCCCAACTGGACTCGCCTCTTCAACCGCTCCGCCACATCATCCAAACTCGCTCACGGCACACTCATCTGCCCTTACCAACACCCCTCCTATTCGTCTCTGCACGCAATCCCCCTTTTTTGTTTCGATCCCTATTCGCAAGAGGTAAAAAAACACCTTGGCGCACAAAAAATAAACTACGGGTCACTAACAATGTCATATGGAGGATAAAGTCCTGACAACTCTACGCTGGTGGCCATGTCGACGTCCTGGGCGGAAAGCTTTGCCATAGGTCCTCGCTCTGTTCCCCGTAATAATTAGATTCGTGCTTTATTATTTCAATTATCAATCCAATATCCTGCCATTTACCCAATCACCTTGCTCCTAAAATACTGTTGTTATCTCCTCCCTTTTCCTACTTTTGTTATACTTTTGTTTTTCGTCCGCATCTTTTCCGTGCATCGCATTCTCGGTCCTCATTCAATGCCCGCATACCATAGTTTTCCATTTAGCATTCGTCCCTTGTCCAAACTTAAAATTCACAGAACGAATGACTCATTATGTATGTACCAAATTTTAATTCTCTTTCTTCAAACTCATTGCACAACATCAATAAAATATTAAAATCTCAACTGTGGTGATCGTACATTGCATGAGATAATGTATTTTTCTTTCTGCGGCTTGAAATGTCAATTGTCAATTCAAAGAAGACACTACCATATGGCTAGAATCTTGAGAATCACTATCACAATTCTTTTCCCTCCTCATCGACGTGGCTGCCGGCTAGAATGATGCAAATCCCAATTTTCTGTCCTCTTACATTCATTCCCAACACGACCTTTCTAATATTTCCTTTTCCTTTCCTCCCGATCCTGCCGACCTCTAGCCCTTTGATCCCCAAGACACGCGTCTGTACTCTAGGAGTCCATTTCTGTGTGTTGTGAGCAGGTCATGCCGCACTACTTACCCCCACCTGGTGGGGCCCCCAAACCTTCCTGTCGGCCGCGGAGAGGTCGCCGCACGCCTCGCCCCTCGCGTGGGGCGCTCCCGAGGGGCGACCGCCCCTGAAGAGGAGGAGGGCGAACTGAAGAGCGAAATCCCCCGACGAAATGGGCGCGTGCATGATGATGATGTACCGTTGTGAGGGCGCGCCGGGAGACTTCGGCCAGGGTGCCACCGGGCAGGGGGGCCCAGGGCCTCCGCTGAGGCACGCCCCGCCGGGGATGGAGGGCGAAGCGATGCGGGGCGGGGAGGGCGGCAGCCCCGGCCGGGGGCAGGTCCCTGGGGGACGGGGGCCTAGCGGGGAAGGGGTCTACGAGAGCGTTTTGAGTCCTTGTGGGGGGGCGGGGGGGAGGAGGGTGGTCACCGGAGGCGAGGTGCCATGCACGACGTCGGGGATCTGCACGGAGCCCGGCGCCTGCACGGACGAGGGTTGCGCCGCCTCCGGGGGCGTCTGTCCGGTTTTCAGGGTTCCGGTCGGGGGGATTAACCCCTCGATAGGGGCTAGGATGGCCCCGGGGCCTGCGGGGACAAGCCCCGGGATGGGGGCGAGGGTGGCTCCTGGCGGAGGGGCCCGGGCCGCTTCCTCCGCGGGCGGGGGGGCCGCCGTTTGCAGTCCCGGGCCGAGGATTTGCGGACTTGGGGGTCGGGCGGCGTGGATAGGCGTGGAGACCAAGCGCGGGCTCCCGCCCTATGTGTACAAGTACTACCTGGGGATGACGCGGGCTTTGACGCGGAAGAGGAAGGTGAGTGTAGTAGTTCTCTCTTTGAAGGTAGCCTTATTTGCATTTGCACTCGCATTTGGCTGTTTACAGGTCGTCGTGCAGCAGATTCCGCTGCGGAATGAGCTCTGGAAGAGATTTCTCTTGAGCGTTTGCCTCTTCCATTTTTATTTTCACGACAGTAACGCAGCACTTGTATTTAGGTCGTCATTTTATGTTGCGTGAGAGTGCGATAATGTCTTCTATGCTCATAAATGTGGATAACATGTACTTCAGAATATTCTCTAACCACCACTATCTGCCATTCATTAGAAATAAGCTTGCGACACTGATTTTTACTCTTGGAAGAAGTGTTTTCAACCGCAGTCTAGCTGTGGCATTCGTCAAGTGGAGACCCTTGAATCAGATTTTTCTATTCCGGTAATATTTTCTAAGTACAATAAAAAATGTAGGAGTTTCGTAATATTAGTGGAATTCATATAACACAAGATGAATTATCCTTGTGTACTGTACTATTTTTGCGGGTACAGTATTGTCCTGTAACATTACATCCTGAGAGTCAAGAGTATTTCATAGTATTAATGAAATTCATATAACCCGAGTTGCATTATCCTTGCGTAATTCTCTGAGGAAGAAAATAGTTAACCTAGAATATAGTTTTAAGTACTTTGCTAGTGGATACCTTTATATTATTAATTAAATTAAGTATCCCATCTTAGGAGCAGCACTAAAAGTTACTTGCGGTATGTTGTCGACGTATTCTCCAATCAATTCTCCATAATCAGGAATACTTTTAGAGCCCAACCCTGTGAAATGGAGATTGTATTTAAGAAGAAGATTTAGTTGAGATACAGAGTGGTGAGCTTTCTGCTGTAGAGAGTAAAAGAACAGATGTAGAGAAGAGATATTTCTATCGTTTCAAAACTAATTTTTGGTTATGAACATGATTTTGCAGCATGGTATAAAATTGGTAAATTTGGAGAAGCATTCATCAATAAAGATTTTGGTCGTTGCAGAAATAAGCAATAGGATTGGCGTACTGGAATAATTGCCACACTGCACTGTCACTAATATCACATTACCAAATGAATTTCTGAGGACCATATATCCGTTGTTCTAATGAAAATGGTTGCTACTTGAAGTAAATAGAGTAGAATGTGGAAAACAAAATTCACTTTGTACATTCCGCACTAAAGTTTTATTTACCTCGACCATGATTTCGACACTCTTATGCCATTATCAAGGGAAAAGAACAGATGTAGAGACCTTGATAATGACAAAAGTGTGGGAACCAAGGCCGAAGTAAATAAAACTTTAGTGTGGAATGTACAAAGTGAATTTTCTTTTCCAATCTCGTGGTTCAACAAAGTGAAGCCTCAATCGTTGAACAGCAGTAGAATGTGAAGTAAAAGTTTCATTTTTTCCGTCTTTATCTTGTCTGGAATTCTAAAATACTAGTAAATATGGAACAAAAATAACTCGTTGCTTCACCCCATGGCTGTATATGGAATTTATTAGGTTTGTGATAAAAAATGTCTTGTAGAAAACGTCAGACTTCTTTCAGTTCTTTCATTTTTTTGCTGTAAGTTAAATTTCAAGCGGTGAAAATAGAATCCTTATTTAAAAGAACGCAATTCCACAACCCTACCATCGTAGCTATGGGCGATTGACATCATTTACGATGCAAAAGTGATTACCATGCATTATAGTGTGGATAGAAAATCTTTGTATATCTCTATAAAAGAATGGGTTTAAGGTGGGGTATGATTGATATTATAAAAATGCTGTATCCATCGAGAAAAATGTCGTCTCAAACTTTGGTCACCAAAAGCTTTGTTTATAACTCAGAATACCTCACTATCACCGGAGACAGAATCTATTAAAAAATGAGAAATTTCTTGGTTTTTAGTTTTTCCAGCCTCGAATTTCCCCATTGAATGGTTTACCATAATCCCTTGGGAACCTTCTCTCTAGTTCCCGCTAAACGAGAAGGAAGTTATCGGAATTGATTTCAGCGAAGAGCAACAGATTTGCATGATTGCAGAGTGGGAAGGTCGGAGGAGAGGAACAAGAACACAGGCAGAGTGGAGATAGGTCTTCAAGTCGGGCCCTGTAATGGTGCCTTCGTGCCGTTGGTGAAGTTGGTGAAGGGCCTTTCGGGCACGAGTGGCGGATGAACTAGATAGGATGAAAAATTCATGGACTCCTTTGATCGACGAATTTCGAGAAAGCTCTCTCACGGTCGGGTATAAATCTTTTTGGAAGCGTTTTTGAGGAGGCCGGGGTCCGACATGTCAGTCTTTCTGTTATGAATTCCTCTTATTTTCGTAATAGCTGCCCGCCGAATGCGATACGAGAATCTTCGCATTTTTCCCATCCAAATCATTTTTCCATCATCCGAAAGGCGTTCCTTTCTTTTTAAGCTCTACAATAGCTTTCCAGTGAATATTGCTGGACGTCGATTCGCTTCCATTGGAGCATAGCCATATTCATTTCATGGTATCCAAGTCCATTGCATTGCATCAACATCACCAGCCAATTATGCTTTCGAAGCACAATGCAATCGCTATCAGGGCTATTGTAAATATTACCTTTTATTTTTTTATGTCAGTAATTTAATTTATGTATTTCTTTCCCTAAGGGTGTAGTTGCGAAGAGAAAACATAATTTTACAATTATATTCATTTGTTTAATATCTCCAGTTAGAACCATGCTATACGTGCGTTTTCAGAATATTATTCCCCCTCCAGCTTTAATTTTTTTCTGTTTCAGGTTTTGGAAGAAAAACATTGAATTTACTTTAAGAATTATTTTTCTTGCTGTGGATGTGAGATAGAAGTGCGAAAAATGATCATTATCTCTATTATCTACCACTTTTTGCTGGAGTGCGATACTTTTGACGTGTTTTTCTGCAACTGTTGGGTGATAAAAACACAAAATATTTAGCATTCCAGCCACATTTGATCCATTAGTGAATTACGTAATTTTAATCAAATTACTTGATTTTAAGTATCCTACCATTGAACTCCGTGTGTGTGAATAAATTTGCCGCGTGATGTGGTAAGAGCTTTACCATTGTTAAGGGAAAGTCTCCTACGAGATGAATAGAGCAAGTGATGAAGTATGTGAAGGAGAAGAATTGCGTAAATATGAAAAGGATAGCTGATAGGAGAATCGAGTGGAAAGCTGCGTCTAACCAATCTAAGGATTGACTGATGATGATGATGAACCCTAGTTCCGGAAGTTATTTGCAAAGCAATGTGTCATGCCCTAGTCTTTTGCTAAACCAACTCCATTGTCTGAGCCACACATCAATTCAAGTATTTTCCCCCATTCTAATGTTAGCAGAATTCCATATAGGCTATTTCATTTTCATAATTCATGAACATCATCAGCAGCGCTCTTTGGGAAATCCCGGATACTGCACCTCCTGGGCCTCGCGTTTTAGAGGACATAGGTATGCACGGGAATTTTTATTTTATTTAAAAAAAAACTAAGGGTAAAAAGGGAGAAAAGAGAATTCTTCCGAATACCCTAAGAAGAAGGCGAGACAACTTAATCGGCTACATCATGAGACATGATGGCATGATGAAGACAATCGTTGAAGGATAAATGGACGGTAGGAATGGCAAATAATGCCTCGTATGAGATATATAGAACAAGTGATAAAGGATATGAAAGAGAAGAAATGTGTGAATATGAAGTGGTCAGCCGATAGAAGAATTCAGTGGAGAGCTGCGTCAAACCAATCTCAGGATTGCTGACTAATGATGATGATGAAGAATAATAATTTATAAAATAATTATAAATTAAAGTTACAATTGATTTTATAATTCAGGGCTGGGAAGTCTATATATTTCAAGGATCATAAACCATAGTTGCTCGAGCCCATCAATATTAGGGATGGTCCTGATCGTCATTACCAGTCATCGATCCTAAGATTGTTTTGACGGTCTCGATTTCCCTACCGGCTATCCTCTTCATATTTACTTAAATCTATTCCTTTGCATCCTTCATTGCTTTCTCCATATATTTCACACAAGTCATTCCTTTGTTGCCATTCTTCCTGTTTCCTTGACGATGGTCTTCAACATACCGCTAATGTTCCAATATATGGCCGATTAGGTTGTCCAGATCGTCATAATAGCCTTTAACTCTGTACTGTCTTAATAACCTAATACTAACCTTATTTTCCTAGAGTTTTCTATATTGTCTCGTTTCTCTTGCGTGGTTATGCAGAAAGCATCCTATAAACGTGTTTTGTTAAGATTACCGATAGCTATGACATACTTATAGGCGATATTCGGTTTCCTCGAACAGGATAGGTTACACCTTCTCCGAGAGCTTATTACGAAAACCTTGCGCAGGGATCGCAAGGAAATGTTAGTGAAAAGCTTGATGCAGATCTTGGCTTTACATAAATCGGAGAATTAGACTTTTAGGAATAGGAATAATGCGAAAAAATTAAAAGCTTTAAAAATGTGACTTTAGAGGATAATGGAGAGGGTGTGATGGACGGAACGGAGGATAGATGAAATGTCGTTGAAGATGGTTGGAGAAGGGAGAAAATCATCGTCAAAAATGAGGATCAGGCTAAGTAGGTGAATGGATGGAACAGTTTATTCTGGAGCAATGGATTACTGAAGGTGTAATGCTGGGTGAGCGTGGTCGAGGAAGAAGGAAAAAGGTTTTGTTTTTGGATTATATGGAAAGGGACAAGACATATGCCGACTTGAGGAGAAATATGGCATAGGGATGAAACCGAGACGAATGCAATGCATAGAAGAGTAGGTATACTCCTACCCTAACCGAAAGAAAATTATCTATCCATCAATATCCAGTCTTTTTCCCATCAGGATTAGTTGTTAGTGAAAACCGTGATTCAGGTGTTGGCTTTTCATAAATCTAGCATTACATTTGGAACTCAATTATGTGTTCTCTTCACACACGATTAAAGAATACATATAGACATGATATATGGAAATTCAATATAACCTCACCTATTTTTATGCTGCGTCTTATTTTTAGCGGTGGAGAAAGTTACTCAATTGCCATCCAGATTTATCAAGACCTCTACAAAAAGAAAAGAATTGTATCAATCCTATATTTAGTTGACGTATAAACTACGAAGGTATGTTAAAAAAATGATCGGACTGAACGAACTACGCGCAAACGACTTGAGAGAGTGAATTGAACAAAGCGGCGCCGTCTAGCGCCATCTCTTGGTAACGCTTCCCCGTAAGGTGCGTTTTTTAACAGTTCCCGTGCAAAAGTAGAATCAGAGCCTGAAACGGCCAGTGGTTCAATTTTTGACCCAGAGAAAACCTAAGATTTGGAGGAGCAACGTGTGTGCGTTAAATTTTGTTCGTAGCTCGGTGTAAGTGACACACACATTCAAAATGCTTCAACCAGCTTTCGGAAACCAGTAGCAGTGTTTCGACTGACAAAGTCTACTCAAAGCAGAAAGAACTTCGGCTGACGGAGATCCTCGAAGAGGGCGAACCTCCACGTCATCAGAATGCGCTCACATTATTTCAGTGCGTGATTTGGTATGCACAAGTTGTCGATTTATAGTCAGAGAACTAGCTGAAGAGGCTAGTTTGGTACGCCACTGGTATAAACATCCAGTATGTATGGAATCATGTGAAATGGCAGTAGTAAAATATTGCATTTGTTACACCTTGATGTTTCCGTTACTCAGAGCTTAAAAAACACTTAAGAAATGAGATATCTTTACTGCATGGTAATATTATTGATGTACATACACAAGGTTGTCACCGAAAGGACATGTCCTAATGCATGACTTTCTAAACTGAAAAATTACAGAAAAGAAAAGAAATAGTTACTGTAATTTCGTGGTACCTTTTGCTTGAGTATTTCGCAGCAACGTGGTTTAATGAAGTTTTCTACTATGTTTCTCCTTTTTTTAATTCACCATTCCATGCTTCTGAACCCGCTATCCATTACATATATCTCCGAATGTTTGATCGCGTCATTCCATTTTGGTGGGAAAATTGGGAATGTGCTAGGTGTGTGGACGGAAGAGCTGAAAAACAAACGTGTTGAAATCAGTCAGGGACTTCTTGCTCATGTAAACGCAAATCAAATCTTCTGAACCACCATAATCACAGGCGAAGAAATTTGGGTTTATGGGTATGACGTTAGGAGCGATGCCGAATCTTCTCATTGGAAGGCGGCAGCCTCTGCCGACCAAAGATAGCTCGGATGTCTCGATGGAGTGTGAAGGCTATGTTGGAGATTTTTTTTCGATGTACAAGTGATTATTCATATCGAATTTGTGCCACGAGGACAAACAGTCATTACGGAAATTAATGTAGAAATTATGAAGAGGTTAAGACGCGCAGTGACGTGGATGAAGCCTGAGCTTTGGCGGAACTATAGTTGGACGCTGAAGCAAGACTACGTGCCGGTTCACACATCTCTACTTATAAGCAAATTCTGGCCAGAAACAAGACGATGGTGGTCCCTTACCCAATCTACCCACCAGATATGGCTTCGATAGACTTTTTCCCTTCCCAAAGTTGAAATCAACTTTTGAAGGACACCCTTCCGACACAATGGATGTAATCGAAAGAAATTGTACCTAGTAATTAAAAACACTCCAAGAGAAGAGTTGCGCAAGGCCGTCTATAGCTGTTAGAAACGTAGGGAGTCGTGTGAGGCCAAACAAGAAAAGTACTTTGAAGGTCATCAATCTATGATGTACCTATGTAAGATGTACCTATCAAAAAGAAGTAGCTATTTCAATAGTTAAGTCTCTTTCAGAACGCACTTTGTATTACACGCGAAAATTTTAAAACGTTAAACTGCCTTAGATGAAATTCCTTAGAATGATTTATTTATACACTGTATTCCAGCATATTATTCCATTCAATGAGTTGATAATATGTGCTCTACTATTTAAATATAACATTCAGTGGGAAAGATCTTTTTTACCATCACGGTGTTACCATTTCAATGCTTCTAACTCCTAGCCTGAAAACATTGATAAGTTTGTGACAGCGCTCTAAGCAAAGCGAAATCAGAAGAAAATCACTAAAGAATCCTTCCACATCGAGAGATTTTACGTCAGCTGTGCGGTAGTCGGAATTCTTTTGTTTTATAGTTCACCGCAGTGCGGCTCAAATTCACCTCCCGACTCGTTTCTCTGCTCGTTGTATATGCCCCTGCGTCCTCATGAATGGAAGCCTGCTCTGCTCCGTGTGTCGCTTGGGCGAATGGAAATCTCCCGGTATTTTTGCGAATCGCCGTGGGTGATAGCGCTTTTATTTTGTTCCCGTCGGCCATTATGCCGGGATGGTACGCTAGCAGACGAGGGATGAAGCATCATGGTGAAGAAATGCTACTGTTTTGTTTCCAGCCGCGACGTTGTTCCAATCACGCCCTCTACTCGCGTTAGCGGTGACTTCGTGGATCGCTCCTCCAATGGTCGAAAGGCCGTGGGAGAAATCACGAAGTGTATGTGGGTGGGACATTTTTTAATGGTAGCACCGAGCGACTTTCGACCTCCTCGATCGCCCAACGTATTGACTGTGAGAGCATGATTTGTGGCCATTGGTTTGATTTGCATGTTATCGTACTTCTGCTGATTTTACTTTACTTCCATAGGGATGGTAATGCTTCAATGACAAACTATTACCTACTCTTATTTTACGATGCAATCACTCTACCACGACCTTTTGCAGAAAATTCACCCTTAATTGGGCAAGCCTGTGACCAGACGAATACCCATACATCTACATGATGGCTTGCAGGGGTGTGCAGAAGAGGGTGAAGCATACCGGCCATACATTTATTCAAAAGGGAATCAAATTTACACATACTATTATGTTTACGTGCAAAAATACAAGTAATTGCCTGATTTACCTGCAAACAACTGAGAGGTACAAATAACTTGTTAATCTCCACAAAGTGGTGTGATAATTATGGATTAGTATGGTATTTATTTAAATACATAATTAAATTTATATTTTCCCAAGGGTGCATCATTTATTCATGTTGAAATACTAATTGCGGAAATTAATGGCATAAAAATACCTTCAGACTACCCTTCTTCATCAAAATCTACAATACAAATTCTAATATCTCCTGGTGTCAGCTCTGTAAACTATCTCCGCCCCTAATTGTGCGTGTAAGAAGTTAATTTATGAACCTCCCCTTCTGACTATCTTCCTAATTTTATTTTTATACTAACTACACGAATCGTAGTATTTCAAACGAATAGCTGAATTGAAATAGAGTAAACTCCCGATTTTCCGTGCTAATGACTGGTAAAGGATTCACGAATAATCGGGAAATAGGGATAATCCGCTGTTTGGTTCTTTCCGGATACATTTCTCTACGGTGCGCCGCCAAAACAAATAAACTCCATAAGAAAATAATTAAATTTTCCAATGAAACGAACCTTGCTGTGCATAATAGAATTTTATTTCAAAAAAGAATCCAGTAGATCTGTCCGAGTCGAAATTAAATGTTCGCAAGCCTCGGGTGGCGGCACGAAGCCTGGCGTAAGACATCGGACCAATTGGTAGGGCCGTAGTGAAAGTAGCGATTGGAGGAAAATAACCAACGTTTACTTACTTTTGACACCACTGCCGACACGCTAAATAGATTTTCAATGCATGCATGATCTGCATCCCGGATAACGCGCGCTCGGATAATCGGGAGTTTACTGTAAGTTAAAAAAATTGTGGCTTCCGCAGTTTATGAAAGCATTTGCAACCTGTTTAGACTCAATCCTTCATCAGGTATATAGATTTCAGGATGTTTACAGTATGTTCATCTAGCCCGACGGATCGCTGGATATTCTTGGTTGGTTGGTTATTCAGGGGAGGCGACCGACAGCTGAGGTCATTTGCGCCATTTAGGTTAGGTGGGTAATTGGTAATGGTAGGAGTTTTCAGAAAACGAAAGAAGGGTGGAGAGAAACCCGGCGCCGGCATTAGCCTGCTCTTAACGAAAGGCCACAAGGGGACCACGGCTTAACGTCCCATCTGACAGACGGAATAATGAACTTGAAATGCCCTCCACTAGGCACTCAAAAATTCGCCACTGCCGGGAATCGAACCCGGGCCCTCTGGATGGGAGGCCAGTACTCTGGATATTCTTTACGGATGGAGGGGGGGAAGGGTAGAGGGAGGTGAGTGGTCATAAGGGCACTCCGGCATTACACCTACTTATCTGGTTATTACGAACCTTAAGTGATTTCTAATTAAGTAGTAGGTAAAGTACGTATCAATTAGTGTACTGCAAAATACCCTGCCCACATATCATATATATATCAGGTTCTCTGCTGACTTTGTCAAGGGGGTGTCCATTAACCACGTTAGGTGTGGAATGAGGGGGTGGTCGGTGAAAAGTAGCGAAGTATCACCTAGTGGTAGGAGAAGAAGAGGTCACCTGATGTAAGTCGTGTTGTTTATCATCTAGACAAAACTGTCTAGCTCCAGTTATGCTCATGCGTCGTTCAAGCAGACAGCAGCTTGTCTTTAGGTTTGCTTTCCTATTCTCGTTTTCATTCGCAACGATCGCAAAGCGTTCATAGTTTGTGACTGTGGAAACAGTTTTTTTAAAAATAGCAGATATATATCCGAAAGCATCACATAGTACCGGAATACTTTGGTCGTCATAATAAAGAATTAGAGCTCCCAGATTGTGTCATCCACACTTTTTGTGCCCGAGTATACCATCCACACTGAAATAGTGTGAATTATATGCTCTGGGAGTTTTGTTCTGCTTTTTTATACACATTTTTATGTGATATATTTATTTTTCCTGTAGAGTTTAAACGTTGAATGGCATTTTTAACCGCCCTTTTTGTAGGCTTTAACAATCATAATGATTGATCTAATTTTAAAGCTGCAGATATTGTTAGAATATGCAAACAGTATGAAATATATACTAAGTTGAGGTAAGAAACAGTAATGGAAGCCTGAAATATCAATTATTTGCGCGTTACCGACCCCTGGTTTGTTTTTTAATTTCGTCCATTTGCAATGAATACTTTTCTTTAATTAATGATCGCTTGTGATTTACCATCTGATTCCTCCATTAATGCCTTTTTAAAAAATAGTGCCATGTGCAAATGTTTAACACCACTCTTTACAGTGTTTCACTAAATAATCTACTTGAGATTCCGTCCTGGGGGGAGGGATTATTGAATTCAAATATCTCAACTGAGAGGGTAGGGGTCACATGCCGACCCAAAATGCATCAGGTGATTAATGGATGCCTCCCCCATAAGACTCTGGGATATGCGCGTGTTTATCTCGATTTCGCGCGTGCCTGCTAGACAGTATAGTCCCCCATACAATCTCTCCCATCTTCACAACTTCCCATTTCCCGGCTCCTCACCCGCTCTCGGGCTGCCGGCTGAATGGATGCATGTTCATTTCCCACCTATTCCCCTCTCTCATCCGCTCCCTTTGCTCCCGCTTCCCTTCGGAAAGGCCAGCTTTCTTCCGCTTATCCTGTACCCTCTTTCCTTCAGCCCCCAGGAGGAATCCCTTTACGTATTCCTTCCCTTTCCTTCCTCCTTCGATTCACTCGGGCCCTTGTCGCCTCGCATCTGCGATCGCATTTTTCAAGATTCTCACCTTCTCCGGGATATCCGCCTTCCATTCCTTTTGGATGATGGGAGAAAAGAAAATAAAATAAACGCTTAGAGACTTGGTGGATCTCGTAGGGATTTTCAGTGCGTTGGAAACAAAATTTTCAGGGTACATCTAGTTTCTAAATGTTTTGAGAGAATAAAATTAGAATTATCTTCATATACTATTTTTCCGATGATGTGTTACATCCTTGTTTGATGTGGGTGGATATTATTGCGAGTTGCGGTAGTAGTAGTCTTCTGTTTTAGGCGATTCAACGGCTTAGGTTATATCTTATCACATATCCTAAGATTCACATTCTTCAAACGAACGCAACATCCATACCCTGGGCGGAATCTGAAACCGCGACCTATGAGTTGAAAGGCCAGCTCGTTACCCACCTGGCTATTGCTGTCGGAGTTTTGAGTTGTAATCAATGCCTAATTTAGCTAGGTGGCAAAGGGATTATGGATACGAGGAGTATTTCAAACCTGCATCATCATAGCCGGGAAAAAATATCATGATGCGTATAGCTACGAAGCATCTACATAACTACATCTACATAACCACATCTTCAAACCACCCCAAGAATGTGCGATAGAGGGTGACCGCGGACCAGACATGCATTTTCGAGGAGCAAAAAATCATATTGTTTTTGACTAAACTGCAGTTTTTACAGTTTAAAAACTAATTATAAAAATAAAATATCAAACAAGAATAGACAATGACATCAAAATCAAGGTAAAATTACTACGCCACATGAAAATAAACCCCTATCGAAAACCAACATACCTATAGCCGGAAAGGTTCCGCACAACTCTGTTACAACATGCAACAAGTTATCAAAAACAAATTTTATTAAGTAAGGAACTGTGATCATAGTTGTATAGAGTTACCGTCGGTAGACTTTTCCATCCGCTTTATGTGAAAAAGGTTATGGAAATGGAATGTGAAATGTGTGGAATAGAATGTGGAATGGAAGGTGTGCATTGAAAATAATGGGGTTATAAACATTTTCAAAGCAGAAAACAGTTTCTAAGTCACACAGTTTAAACTGCCATTATACTGTTTGAGGAAACCCTTTGCAGTGTGACGGCGTTTACACGGCTTAAACTAATGAATGATTTTTTCGCTTTTACAATTTTTCTACGACCTGTATAGCTATGACAAAAAAATGAAGCATTTTGTTGAATTGCTTAAAAGAAATAATCAGGAAAGTGCATTTACAAAATAGTAGGGGCAGATTACTGAAAACGTATTTTAAATTCCTTTTATTAGTTATTTACTAGCAGGATTTAAAGCAACATATGTTTCCTTTCGTTAATAAATCTTCGCTGTTTATTTACTACATCTACGTCTTCATTTACCATGGGGGCCTTTCTGTTTCGCGATGCCGAAAGACTTTTCTGTTGAAATATATCATGAACAAATATTGTGTTTTAGAGCAAATTAAGTATGCCGTTTCAGAATTCGGTGAAATGTCCTATTTATTTATATTTTGTTCATCGCTATAGACTTTCTATTAGTGGAGAAAAAGAACTGCTGTCAACAGAGATAATATATAGGATGGTACAGATAACCGTATAGAATGAACGCTTGCTGCATCTACGAAAAGATGCCTTTTATCTCTGCTCTAGATTACCACATAACAAACTCATAACATGTTGTTTTTCGTCAATAGAATGCGATATCAACTTTTTTAATCTCTTTTTTGCTGCTTGTCTTGTGTGACTATCAAAATGATGTTTGGTTTTGCATGAATGAAAGATAAATGCTGATTTCCATACCTCAGGTACACGATGCTCTCACTCATTCCCTTTTCATTTTTAAAGGAAGTAATTATATTGCAATTCGGGATTCCCCGGGTGCTCATGAATCTCTGAGGAAATGAGAAAAAATGAAACTTCTTTCAATAGAAACCAAGTTCTGTTTGAAAACACCTCTTTTCCTACTTCTTCGAACCTTTTCTCTTGCTCCAGATTTTGTTCATCTTTAACGAATACGTCCTCAATCTCATAGTCCCTTAGGCCTACTTGGAGATGATCACGCAGGAAATAAATTCTAGTTTTAAAAAACCACGAGAGTTGATTTCCTCAGGGATGTCTTAAGTTTTTCATTTCTTAGGGTAGCTATGCATAAGATGTCAGTCAACATTGAAACGGAGTAATATCACGTACATCCAATACTGTAGCATTTCTCAACTGAAGTCAATTTTCATCTAAGGATTTCATTTCATTTTGGACTTTTTGTGAATGCAGTTATGTGCAGTTCCACCCATGCTTCTCTGCCAAACAGGAAAATGGAAACTGTACAAATTTACGTTTATATGGGATCGTGTGTACATCAACATTTACCGAGTATCCCGATGTCCACCAGGTGGATATGTAGCAGAGGGTGTTTAATCTCCTATTTATTGAGTAGTGTCCATAACTTGAAAGCACGAAGTAAAATTGAGGTTCAATAAATGACGTTTTTTTCTCCACAACGTCGCAATTTATTTTAACGTTAGAGTCAGCCCCGTGTAATGACTTGCATTTGAGCAAACTGAAGTAAGAATATGGTTCAACTGAAGAAAGGTTCACCGGTGATGAGTTTTTCTCGAGTTTGGGGAAAGTTTTGCCACTGGAATCCAACAACGAACGATTCCACATTTCGTTTCATTGTCTACCGATTGGGAAAGCTTCCTAGAAATGCACGTTTCGGCACACTCCCTCAACGCTCATTGCGGGAATACACAGATTTTTCTTCTCTTCCCACGTTTGCCTCTAAGTAGAAAACGAAGCGTTAACTTGTTCCCTCTCTTTCTCTCCGCCTCCCCTCTCCATTAAACCAATCCGTTGTTTCCCTCTCCCACCCCCGCCCTCGCCACAGCGGCGAACTGTATCGCTCGGCGTTCGGCGAATCGATCCGTCAGTCGGTTGCGAATCCCTCTTCCCCTCGCCGTTTTCCCTTCCCGCCCGCGTTTCCGACAAAACCAGAGGGAGAAAGTGAAGGGGCGTGAGAGAAGCACGGAGGTGGAGAGGGAGAAAGTCGAGGCGAGGTTGGAGAGAGGAAAGAGTTGATGCAATTTGGACTTCCTTAAAGACGTTTGTTCGGAGTTCCACGAGCGAGCCCCGCGGAGTGGGAAGGGAAGCGTGTATGTGTAACGAGAATTCCAGGAATTCCACCCCCGCCTGGCGTCCTCCTCTCCATTTCAAACCCGTCCTTCCCACCCCCACCACAATCCCGTAGCCGTCCCCCCCCCCTCTTCCTCTCAACCCCCCGATCCCCCCAGCGGCGGTTCCGGGAGAAGATGGAAAGCATGGTGGAGAGGGATTGTTAGCGCCGACCGTGAGAAGTCTCGTGTATTTATTATGAATCCACATGTGAGCTCAGTCATTTCCCACCTTGCTCGGGAAGGGAGTTATAAAGGGGTAGCGAGCAGATGGGGAAGGGTGTGGGGATAGTGTGGTTTGTCCCTCCCGCTGCGAGGGAAGGGAATGTTAGGAGTAATGAACGAATAAAAAGTTTATTGCGCCCCGGGATGAAAATTCTCTTGAAGTCATATCAATAACTCTAGAAGTAGCTGGAGGTGCAGAGAAAAAAGTTGTGATGCTAATAAACTGACAATGACTGATTACTGCGTGGCAAGTTTTTGAATTTACCTCAAAATTCATTATGACACAGCAGCCACACTTTAATACCAAAAAATGATTGTAATACTAGAAAATTTGCTAATGCAAAACTTCTGCCGTCCAATTACTATTAAGCTTCATACTTACGTGGAATTGCACACGTCATCAAAAAAACCTAATTGATCATTGAAAATTTCATGCATTTAACATTTGAATACTTGACTTTCGATCCAGGTGCTGTAACACCTAAGCTCATCGTGCCGTTTATCTTAATCCTAGTGCAAGTGAAACATTCATGTCTTTAGCGGGATTCGAACCGCGACCATGCCAGCGGGTTACTAACCTGCATATCATAACTGGAATTCACCGTATCAAGCTTGACTTGTAGGAATTTGTTTATTTTAATTTTATCAAGTGTATTATTTGTGAAATTGGACTTCGATTTATTTTGTCTGGACCAGAATTAGAAAGGCATTGGCGTCCAATCATCCCTCGGACCAAAGATATGTACAATGCTGGCAAAAGCATATTTTCCAGTAAAGCAGCACAATAATAACCGGCTGCAAATATTACGAATGAGATGTAACTTTCAACCTAAGAGCATCGTGTGAATAACTGCTGTATGTTATTGTAATAAAACTCGATATTAAACTTAGCTGAAGAATGAATCATTTCAGGGCGATAGGGAGGGGGAGTTCCAGAAGATTGAAGGTACAGCAAGAGCATGAGAGGAGTAGGTTTGTGAGAGGAGGGAAAGGGGTGATGACTTTAGAGGGTGGTGGGAAGGGAAAACGGGGGATTTTAGGATGAATGAGGGGAGAACAATGGATCGACCCGCATGCCCACTGTGGGGATGGCGGGGTGTGTCCCACGAAATATGAGGCCCGTTTCAAACGACCGCTTTTTTTCCCAATCGTGCTTTTTTTTTCGTTCTCGCGATCGTGGTATTTGTTTGGTGATTTATTGTTTATGATTTATTATGTCGTTTCTCGTGCCTTATTCCGGGGAAAACCACCTCGGGGGGTTTATTCGGATCCGTTCGATTTTGGCGCTCTGTCGAAATTAAAGTTTCGTTCTGATCGACGCGAAAACTTCCAAATAATCTCCCATGTTCTCCTCATATCTCACCTTAAACCCAATTTTTAATTGAGATTCGAATGATAAAAGTTTTAATTGACGAACCCAGCTAACTAGTTATTTTATTTAGAATAACCAAAAATATATCTTAACAACACTAGCAGCGCAACATACACATTAAGATGAAAGAAATCTTATTACACCCTGATTATGAAATTCAGAATCCAAGATGCCTGTCTATTGAGCAGCTATAATTCCTCAGAGAAGAAAATCATCTTGCCTTGAGTGAAATTCTAATCCCTGAATTCTTTTATTTATGGAGAAGTAGGACGCCTTGGTAGCTTCACTGGTGAAAGCATCTCGCCTCGGGTTCCACGGCTTTTTCCTCCGTAGAAATCTTTCTATTGCGTATATCAGCGAACAACTCCCTAAAGATTATCGTGGTAAGTTCACAATCCTAGAATTTGTGTATATAGTTTTTAATTCCGAAAGAAAAAGTGACACAGGCTTGAAATCGGCGTGCCATCTCGAGAATCTCCTTGACTCTCACATTTACCATAGGCCTTCAAATTTATAAAGGTTTCAATTTAGTGGGTGATTGTGGTAAGTCATTCCAAATGGGCTCCAAGGTAACTGCAGTCGCAGGCTTGGGCTTTATTTAAAATGAACGAGTTAACGACTATATTTCAATAAGTTGGTGTACCAAGCATTTTAGGTTTATCCCTCAACTTTTAAGGAATTTTGTTAATGTGTCCTTAACTCCGTTTGTCCATGTTAAGTCTCGAAAGATGTGACTTAATGTCGCAATTTGCTCTAATCACGTCAAGGGTGAGTGTGTGGTATTTAAAGTAGGTGTTAGTTTTTATACGTCTACGTCTACGTAATGCCCTGAGAGCCACCACGATCGTGTGTGGCGGGGGGTGAAGATCACCATACATGCACTATTGACATGCAACTAGGATATTTGATGGAGACATGTTAGATAATAGGGTCACATGCAGCTAGATGGTTATTCTCTACATAATAAGAAAGAGATTATTGGTTGTTATTACATGCATCATGTACTACAGACTACTCTACAGATATACATTATAATACACTACAGACTATATTTCACCTACCTATCCCTTTGCTGCGCTGCCTATTGTTCTCTCTTATGGTTTGCGGGAAAAATGACATTTTAAATGTATCTGTACGACAATCTCTCTAATCTTGTTAATCTGATCAAACCTAGCATAATACGCAGGTGTTCTTAATATATATCTAACGTCATCGGTGAACAAATCGGTATCGAATTCACTCATAAGGTTTAACCTACTTTCTGATAGTAATTCCCATCCCAGTTCTTCTATTAAACTCGTAACACTTATACAATTATCATAACGGCCTTTAACTAATCCTGCGGATTTCCTTTGCACACGCTCTAGTTCTTTTATCATACCTTCCTCGTATGGATCCCAAATACTAGCGGCATATTCTAAATGAGGCGTGACAAAGTAAAATAGCTTCTTTCTCGTACTTTCTCATCGCATTTGCCTTGAACCCTTTTTACGAATCCTAATATACGGTTTGCCACACTAGTTATTTCCATGATGTGTTTCCCCCATGACATGTCTTCAGTGATGGTGACGCCTAAGTATTTAACAGAAACTACGTTAGATATTTTCTTCTCTTTGATGCAATAATTAATACGGGGAAAGCTATTCTTTTTCCAAATGTTCACTATCGCGCATTTTGAAATTTAATTCTAGTTGCTAACTATCACACCAATCATCGATCGCATCTAAATCCTTAGCTAAAGACTGACTGTCCGCTTAATTTCTAATTTCCTTATACACTACTGCATCATCGGCAGAAAGACGGAGCTTGCTATTTTTAACTACTGTATTCAAGTTATTTACGTAGAGAAGAAATAAAATTGGGCCTATCACGCTTCCCTGGGGAACACCGGATGTAATTTTAATTTGCCTGAGCTGACACCAGGAAGGTAATCGATTGCTTTGGTCATTTCTACCTTTGAGGATAATCATATTTATTTTCTTCCTCTCCCTCCACCTTGAAAAAACCCTACCTATATTTAGGCATGTATATTTTTTTACACACATACATATAAATGCGCCAAGAGGCCCACAGTTAAAGCGCGGCACTATGAAAAGGCAGTATTCTAGCCACCACCCTATCCCAGTCCCCTATCTTCTCATATGCCTATTACTATCTCCATATAAATGAAGCGTGAAATAATAATGCAATACCGTTTTAAAAATATAAATTCCAAACAAAGAAATATTTTCCTGAACACAGTGAGTTTCCTCTAGAGGTAATGCAAATAGAAATATTATGTTTTTTATATTATTTTGGATTTAAATTACTAGGATCCAGCTTCCAAATATCTATGTAAACAAGCTCGTGGATTTAAATGACTAGGATCCAGCTTCCAAATATCTATGTAAACAAGCTCGTGTTTTGAAAGCAAGGGGAAGGGATAATTTTTTTTCAGTGTTCGAAGTACTTGAAATGACATTGTGAGGGAATTTAATTTCAATATTGTTCAAGTTTGAAGAGTAAATTTGCTACGTGAACCGGAGCAAATGATTGGGTATTTGAACGGCTCCCCTTTGCTTGGACTGTGACGGCCTCGGGGTGTCCAGGCAAATGAATTCAATTCAACCGATTGTCAAATACACGCCATGGCGTGCAGGGGGATCGGCCAGTCCTACGTGCATTCGACCGCACATTGAGCGAGGGAAAACAGCGTTTTGTGGGACCATATCGTGCGGTAGGAAAACACTCTCGAGTGAACCTGGCTTTAATTCTGCGCTCCCTATGGAATCCTCCAAAAAAGTGTGTGCAGGTATATGCGAGGGCACTGACGTTTCAACCGACGCGCTTCCGTCGCTTGGTAATCTAGGTCGGGTCGCCGCAATTGAAATTAACCGAAATATTTGTGTATCTGTTAGTTAGTCTGTTGAATTGCCTTTATTCGTCGTACGAAGTGGATTTTCTTTTCCTACCTTTATTTATGTTTATATCGCGAAGGATTGAGGTCGCCGTAGTGGTTCCTGAACTTCCTTGTTTGTGCTTTTGATTCAATCAATTCGTTGATACTTTTTGTATGACTTTTTGAGGGAAGAATGAAATTTTATGGAAATGCTAGTCTATGAGATTTCCGTTCTTGTTTAGTTTTTTAATCCTTTTTGAAACCGCACGCGAATCTTTATTTCCAAGATTTCTACCAAGCCGTATCGGCTTCGTTTTTCTGTATCTGTAAATCATGAGTCTCTCCTTTATCTTCTACTTAAACTTATTTGCTTATTCTTTATCTGATACGTTAAAATCATTAGTTTTCAGAAGTTTTCCACGGGAAAATTATGCTCAGATTAGAAATTTCTGCTGATTTTGTAGCAAATCTGAATGATTCACCGGAATAACGGTACATTAAATTGAGAAATAATAATAATAAATTTTATTCCTCCAATTTAAATTTACAATGCATATAATGACAAAAAAGTTTTAAGGTGGATTTAGGTACCTCAATTAGATGTCCTCTGTTTTTGGGGTTACCATCATATTGCATAAATAGAGGCGGACACAACTTTTCATGTTGATTGGTTTAACAGTTCCCAGGAAGTAAACTCATTAATACATATCTTTAAAATACTTTTCAAGCAAAAGCTAACAAAGCCATAAGTGTATTCATAAAAAAGCATAAGGATGAAAAATTCAGATATATTAATACATAGAAACAATAAATTTTGCAACACAAGAAAGCATAGTTTACAATAGCTTACCATAATAAATATAATCAGTATTAATTGCAATCCAGTAAGCTATGCAAATAAATGATCAATTTTTTGTTTCGAAAGCAAATTACTTCATTTCCACCCATTTTGGCTGCCATTAAATGATTTTTTCATTTAGCATGCTATCATTAATGCATCAGTATCATTTTACTATAATAATAACTCAAATGATATACTCCGATTGGATGCATTCTTTATGATTCTACAACAATCTCCTCTATTAAATTGGAATGCTAATGAAGTGCCGACGTAGGTAGCAGTGATTTAACTCAATCATGTGTGTTTCATCATCTTCATCAGTATTTCAATCCTAGGATTTGTTTACTACAGCCCTCCATTCTGCCCTATTCAGTGTTAATTCCCTCACGCCCTGGTATGTTTTCTCTTCCACGTCCTTCTTTATTTGTCCTTCTGTATTTGTCCTTCTGTATTTGTCCCTTGGTCTTCCTTGCGGGACCTTCCCTTCAATCTTCCCTTCTATTATATTTCTAACTAATTCATTGTTCCTCAAGGTATGTCCAATCCATCTGGTTCTTCTTTGTCGTAGGGTTTTCCTTTATCTCCTTTCTTCATCTGCTCTTCTGTACAAATCTTCGTTCCTTACTTTATCTGTCCATTTAATCTTCCAACATTCTCCTCTAGCACAGTGTTTCGAAGGCTTCAGTTCTTCGCTGGCCGGCCTTCCCGACGTTCCATGTCTCTGATCCATAGAGTACCACGCTCTATACGAATGTTTTGAAGAACTGCTTCCTTGTTTGCAGCCGTAGGTTCTTTGAGCACAGTAGTTGTCTCTTCTTCATAAACGCCTCCTTAGCTTGTGCTATTCTTTGCTTGATGTCCGTCGTGCTTCTTCCATCCCAAGTTATAGTGCTGCCGAGGTGGATGAAGTTATCCACTTGCTCCAATTTCACTCCTCAAATTGTGATAATTGCCCTAAGCTTCTCTCTTCCACAAACTAGGATTTTTCTGTTCTTCTTGTTGATGGTCATATTTTATTCTTGAAGTTATTGGTCAAATCTGGTCAAGGATGCTTGCAGGTCCCCTCGACTTTTTGCTACAACTCGAACAGAAAATGTGTTTTATGTCTTTGTGAATTTTCTCTGAAGAATCATTGCATTTGGGTAATGCAGGAAACATAGTTTACTTGATGACATTTTCAATTGCAGTTGTTTGCGTATTTATTTCAAGAGATTTCTAATCTGGTTCTCACTTTCATGCCGTTTTACTTTCTATAGTAACATCAGTATTATAGTATCTCATGGCATGAAACCCTTATAAATAATGGCAAAAGGCGTCACTTTGTGAAAATGAGGTTATTAAAAAAATTAATGGTGAGGGAAGGGAGGGAACAGGTACTTTTTTACGCTATAGAGTACAATACGTAGTATACGCTATCAAGGATCAATGTAGCATCGGATTCAGCGCATATTTTAGAACATTCCCTCAGTGTCCAATTGGATTGAATGAACTACTAGTTAGGTGAAGCTGAAAGTGACTGTGATCATATTAAAGGTTATTGTTAGAGTCATGTTTTTATGGAGTAGAATGTAACATCGGGCATAGCTACTAGGTATGTATCGCGTATGTCTTATAACCTGAATGTTGTCGACTTGGCTGTTTCCCTTTGTTACTTAGGGTTAAGTCTTTGTTACCAATACAGCTCACAGTTCTAGGCAGTTTCAACTCCTTATTTTGCAAGTGGTAGATGTTGTCAATGCTTCTTTCTTTGTCTTCCAATTACTCTATCTTCGTCTTTCCTTGGAATTTTAATCAATATATTCAGTATGTTTTAATTCGTTTCTTGGCGACATATATACGTAGTCAAACTTTTTTCCGTCATGATCTGGCTTGATTCCATCTTTCCCATCTACCTCGTGTTCGTCGATTTATGTGTTACCTGTCCATTTACCTTGTCCTAACTTCAGCATATTTGTATTGGCCTCTGAGCGTGTTTTCATGTTTGTATAAAAACACACGCACACTAATTTTTTTGTGGTTATGAAGTTTTCTGTACGTGTGTCGAATCGTAGCGGCGGAAAAAAATGTCTTGTTTTAATAAATTTCTACGCATGAGAATGCTATCATGTGACTCTCGCAGGCTCGGGAAAATAAACATCGCGATACCCCCACTCTGTGCTTCCATCTCGCTAGTCGTCTTCAAAACTTCGCTTTAAAAAGCTTCGCAGTGGGATCGAGTGGCTCGCTTCATGTTTCGGCTGGGCCGTTATAACAACGGCGCAACGTGGCTGGGTAACCATTCATCCCGGCCCTTTGGGGTATGTTTTTTGGGGGTATCGGTCGATTTTTATCACCAATCAGCGCAGCGGGCTGTGTGTACTCTCCCTCACATAGTCGCCGCCGTTTATGTCAGGAGCGGGATGGCCATGGCGACCGCAGTCCCAGACAACGTTTATGGTTGTCACGTGACTCGTGGAGATGATGGAGGACTTGGATGTGAGAGGAAAATGGATGAGGAGGCGAGGATGATTCCCTTAAAATACTGTCGCATGTGCGTTTAGTAGTTCCCCAGTACGGGGTGGCAGAGCAAAGACGGTGAAACGGGAGTAAGAACGGTCAGCTGTGTAAATATTAGCGGCGCATCACGGTAATGTGTACTGTTAAACGGTTGGGGACAGCTGATTAGGGGGCGTTGAACCTTGCATCATTCTAACGCCCTCAGTATGAAGTTGACCCTTATGCTTCGCTCACTGTGGGACGCTCATCGTCGCTCGATCTAGTTAGTCCCAGCACCACAGCGAACAGGAATGCTTTAGTAACAGGACTCGTGTGATCCCCCGGTGCAGTAACTGGGTACTAAATGATCATTCCATCGTGGAATTTGGGTTCAACGCAGCAAGTGGTTCGGTTGAAGTTACCTTCGTGGCTTCAGCCGCAGCGATTTTGAATCTTTTGCCTGCATCTAGAATTCCCTGTAACAGCAAAATTGGCCATTGATCATATTTTATATATGATTATGAGCGAAGCGGGACTCATATTTCCGTGTCCAGGGTCGCGAAAACTCGCGGGTGGGATTCTAACACTTACTTTGCCATCGGTAAGCAAAGTTTTATGTATTCCGCTGCCTTGTTGGATTATTGGCGCTGATTTTCCTTGCCTCCCCCAAATAATATCATTTATTCTTGTCATTAAGTCTTCCTATTTTCAATTCATTTACCGATCTCGTTCATTTTACTCGAGGATTTGTTTTTATTATGTCCAGCTGCGGCCGGTGGTCGCTCGAATTTGTTTTTAATTCCGGAGATCTCGGATTTCCTATCGAAATTTTAAAATCGCAATACATTTTTTTAAATCTATGCGTGAAGCAAAATCATTTCTCCTTCTGGCGCAGGTGGGCAACGTTTCTTTTGTTAAATTTTTTGGGAGTGGATAATGAGAGGGTAGAAGTGTCACTTTTCGAAACTATAGCTATTATAAATACTTATGAATTGTAGGGTCGAAACACATCGGTGACATGAATCTGACGGTTGGTATAATAATGTTCTTGCACTACGCTGATTCTAAATGGGGTGGCAATCCATTCATCCATGGACCACATCCTACTAAGTATTCGTGGTCTTCAAATGAAACACTGTAACTTAAATCCTATGTCTGCTAAATAATTTGTCCATGGTACGGTTTTTGGCCTAACTGGCTTGATTTTTTAAAAGAGTAATGAAATTACTAAACTGTTTTCTTCTCGTCATTATTTACACCGTAATCAAGCGTAGAGATATTTACCCGCTTAGGGTAGTTATTAACTCATCGATTTTGCCGCCATCTTTGTGACAATATTGTGCATTCACTATTAAATTGACACAATACATTATTATATTTCCTTGAGCTTTATTAAGAGGAAGCTCTTTATTATTAGCATTATTTCTTTGAGCTTTATTTTTAAGTTAGCCTACACTTTTAATGCTTTTTAATTTTTCCCATGTAGATTTTCACTTTACCTCTTTAATCTAGTTAACTTGCTGAATTTCTGACGCTCTCGTCCAATGCATTCACGTCAATTTTGAGTAAAAATATGAAATTGAGAAGGAAGGTCGTGGTCCATTACGTAATGCGCCCGCAGCGGTGCATTCGACTTGGACCCTCCACAGTGCTTGACTTGCGAGATGGAGACCGAACGCCATTACGTAATGTCCCGATAGCTTTCACTCAATATCTCTCCTTGTAGCCCCCCCTCCTCTGCTTACATTCGCTCTCTCCAATCCTCCCCACCCTCGCATATACTTCGTCGCTTAGCAGGAGCTAGCATGGTGTGCTTCCCCTTACAACTGTCCAGAAGCGCACTCCACATCCCTTGGGATCTAGCACCAAGAACCCAATACCTTCATCCACCCCCTTCGATTCCCTTTCTCTTCCTCCCACCATTCGAAGGCCTGCTCAGGTGCTCTAATGTGATTCAGTTTAGTAATTTCATATTCATTAAAAAAGAACGTGCGTCACGCGTAAATGTCGCTGTTTGGAATTCGGGAGGGAATGGAACGTATCGTATTTCATTTTGCAGATTAATGCGATGCCTCATCGTACGCTTATGGAAGGGTATTGGACAACACTATTATGCGATGCCAAATGTGGCATTATGTTGAACGGTGCATGAGTTTGAATATGAAATTATGTCAAGAGTATTTTTATCTGGGAAACTGAGCCACCGGCGATGGACGGAACAAAAAGGAAATATCAGTGAAAAATCGAAATTTTTAAGAACAAATGCCCATACTCTTACCAGTGGTTCCCGGAAATGAGTGCAATATTATCGTATGCCATGGATATGCGTCACGAAGATTAGCTTCCCATACCGAGGGCACAGGTTCAATTCCTGTTAGTGGTAGAAACTTTAAGTATTAACTGTGATGGGATGTTGATTGGACGGTGGACCTCTTAGCAGCTTCTCGAAAGAGTCAGTGTGAGAGACCGATTTCTGTCTACCTTTCGTTCGTTCCTTCAAAATATTTCTAGCTGACATTAGCTGCCGAATACTCCTTAATGGCATGATGTACCTCATTTTCCCATAGTTATTTTCTGCCATTTCTATCCTCGTTAGGGTAGAGTGATAGTTTGATATTTGAAGCTGTATTCCTTGAGAAACTGTTGTTTCCAGGTCGTCTTTACGTAACTATAATTCTTTTAAACTGCTTGAAAGGAAACTTAAGAGATTGTTTCTAAATACCATGTGGGTTCAAATGTCACGAAGTTACCTTATAGGCACCATGCCTGCAGGAGCCTAAGTAAAACTACACATTCGTCTGGATGACAACTGCTAGTTTGGATCGTTAGAAAAATACATTACACAGGACACATTCGTTTCGATCGTGGTTTTTCTTACCGCGTATCGCGAAAAACCCTTAGGCCGTCGATGCTTTTTTTTCTATCTGGTCCATTAGCAGGCCTGGCTAGCGAGTGTGTGTATCGCGCAAATATTTCGATGCATCCAGCATCGGGCCCCCCTCCCCCACCTTTCTCCCTCGAGTGGCCCGGAAGGAGGAAGAGGGAGCCCCTCTCCTCGCTCCCCATTCCACCCTTCCATGCTTTATCCCTCCCCGCCATGCGGTTGCAGGGGCTTAATTAACTCCACGACAAGACTTGCTCGTCATCGACCGGAGTTGGGAGTGAAGGAGGGTTGCTAAATCGGGGGTGGGGGAGCGAAAGGAGAGGGAGAGAGTGTGGGGAGGAGGGGGGGGGGCGGAGGTAAGAAGTGTCGAGGGGAAAGAGGGGGGAGGGAAGAGTATTTTTTTCAGGATTAAGGCTCCCGCCACACCGCCCATTTCCTTCCATCCCTCTTCCTCTTCAACTTTTCATGCCTTCCGCACCTGCCCACGGCCTTCCCCTTCCCCGCAGTTCATCCCTTTCGTTCTTCTCCTTCCCCCCCACTCCCTAAACTCGCTTCCATCTCTCTCGGGCTCCTTACTTCCATACTCCTCTCCCCCCTCTGCTGCTATCCTCTCCTTAATCCTCCCTCTCCACTCCCCTTCCGCATCTCCTCTCTTAAGCTTCCCTACGCTCCCATGCGCCGCCCCCGCCCGCCAAATCCCCTGTATCCTTTCCTCCACTCCAATTCCATCCCTCCTCTCACCCCCGTTGCTCTTTTTACCTGTCCCGGTATTTATTACGATCTCACCGTTTCGTCCGCCCTGTCCCGAACGCCACCGATTCATGCCGACCGATTTTGGCCTCATCTACATGCTCTGTAACGTGTGCCCTGCAAGCCACAACAATGATGTGCGCGGCTGTGTTGGAGTCCATTGCCGTATTTGATGGAGGCGACCAACACCTCAAGTTACTTGCGCCATTTAAGGATATATTCATCTACGTCTACACCTAATTAATACCCTGCAAGCCACCATCAAGGTGTATGGCAAGGGGTGAATTTAACCAAACATTATTATCATTAATGAAAGGGATTAGTAACTATATTCTAGTCTAAACTTCATGATTCAAAAAAGATAAAAATAACAAATGAAGTATGCAAAAAAATGCTATTTGTTGGGGTAGCTGAAAGTCTTTATACCTACATGCTATATATACCAATGCTATCCACTCATGAACGTGCATTTATACTATTTGATATATTTACAGCTATTCATATCCCTGATTATACGAGAAAAGAAGGACATTTTAAATCTCCCGGTTCGGCAATAAATTTCTATCGTTTTATAGAAATTTTCCTGTTTACCATGTTAGCAAGTTAAGAGTTCGCAAAATATTTTAAACGTCATCAGTGAAAATATTGTTTTGGAATTTAGTTGAGAGATTAAGTCTGAATTTCAACTTACGGCCTGATAATGATTCCCGTTTTAGTTTATCTAAGAGACTGGTTGCACTAATATTGGTCTTAGTAGGATTTTTAGAAACAGTGAAAGGGTGGAGAGAAACACGGCCTCGGCATCAGCTTAATCTTTAAGGAAAGAGCTTAGAGGTCCTCATTTTTTGGTCGCATTTGTCGGAAGGAGTACTGAACACGAAGCGCTCTCCTCGCAGCACTCGAGTTAGAATTGGAGTGCAGGTGAAAAATCCCCGCCTCGGTTTGGATTCAAACCCTGGCTGTCGGGATCGGAACCCATTACTCTAGCCACCAAACGAAATGGTTTTCCGAATACATTATTGATGAGTAAACAATCATGTTGATAGTGACCTCAATATCAATTTCACGGTTTAACAACCAGCATGAAGAAGGTATACGTTGGCATCTCATATAATAGTCTCATACCTTGAAGTAACATAACGGCTGACAGATAACGCACAAATCTTCTACAAAGTTCCCGGCTACATGTTGAACATCAGACTTATTTGTTGTAGGTACATTTAGAGTTATGCAGATACACCTTAAGTCCTCAAATCTACATTACCTGACCTAAGTAACTATTTGGTGACTTCGGTAATAATTACCTATTATCGCTCTTTGTTGTGCGCGAAAAATGATATTTCAAACGTATAGAACTTACTCTAATGGAGATAATCTGACACCAACGTCATCATACTTTCAAAATCACAGGCTTTGCGGGACTTAGGCGAAACATACAGGTACTGTTCACTGTTTCAGGCATCACATAGTGGAAGTGAGACATACTGGGTGAGTAAAAACTGTAGCACTTTTCCACAATTATATTTTTTTTCAAATTTAAAATTACATTACACGAGTTTTGGCTTACTAAGCCATCTTCAGGTATACACTTATATACTTTCCGTGACAGTAGTTCATTATATATGTAACTGGAAGGGGATGGGGATAGGAGAAAGTGGTTAGGGGGGGGGGGGGAGGAGGGAGTGACTAGATGGTGAGTGAGGGTGGGGAGGCGGTGACGAGGAGAGAATTATGGAGGAGAAAGAAATGCGTAAAGCACTCTTAAGTTGCTTGTCTTAGGAACGGTATTAGGGAAGTGGTAGTTTATTTGGAAAAGGAATAGCAAGCAATGGGGAATGGATCCGGAACAGTTGGTCATTCAACAGCAATTTATCATTGCTATGTATAATTTTCCACTACTCCCATGCGTCAAATCTTGGGCCTTTTCTTTCAATGTGCTGAATTTCTGGTTGAAAGAGGCAGTGGTGCGATGTCTCCAGGAGTTGTTTGGCCAGCAGAGACGATTTGTCTCCCTTATCCTAACAACTGCTATGCTGTTGGAGTCTAGTGGTTAAATACCTGCCCGTCAGTCCAACGTAATATTTATCACAACTGAGGCACTTGACTTTGTAGACGCCTGAATGGAATTTTGAATCATTGGCGTCCTTACTTCTGCACAAAATGTTCGATAAAGTACACGGATTGTAGAAACATACTTTAAATTTGTCCTTTGGGAATATTCTCTTAAGTTTGAAGAAAAGGTTACCAACAAACGGTAGCCTACACCGAGTTCTTTTATCGGGTTCAAAAACTGGGATAGCAGTTATTTCCGAAATGGCTATTTTTGTGAGCTTTTTACGTAGGAGTTTGCTTATAATATCTCGAGTGTACCCATTAGATGTTGCAATATGGCATTACACCTGAAGATGGCTTAGTAAGCCGAAACGCGTTTGGTGTAATTTTAAAATAAAAAATATATATTTGTGGAAAAGTGCTAAAAGGTTTTTACTCACCCAGCAAACATCTGAACTGATGAATTAGCTATCTTAATGGTGCTAAATGGCAAGTTACGTTTGCAAATGAACTTAAAATTTTGCAGATTGTTCAACAGTTATCAATTACACCTGAAGCTATTTTAACGATTGTCGTTGTCAAGAAGACTCAGAGGAACACGTTTTCTTGAAAACGCCTCAGTGGTGTTGAAACCGAGAGAGATGTATTGAATAATAGTGTGGAAAACTGAAAAGTGTTTAAGCTCATATAGAATAAATTTGTTCGGTAAGTTGTCAACGATTGATTTTATTTTTAACTCTTTTCCAATCCCTTAGAGAAACCTATCACAAGTGTCATTTTACATATCAATAATGGATGTATTTATTGTTATTATTAATAACTCGATTCTCATATAAATAAATATGGTGGATTATTGTTCTGATTTTCATAGTAGTAGAAGGGGTAAAAATACGCTTTTTGCTTGGATCTTCATTGAAAATAGGCTAATTGCCATTCGTTTTTTCCTTAATGAGTTGTTGAAATCTTAAATGTTTGTGAAAATTAGAAAAAAGAAATGTTCATAATTCCTTCCATTTGAAATATGTGTAATTCCCCGCTGCACAATTTGTGTAATAATTCACAATAAAGACTCATCATTATGTTATTATAGAAGTATCCTCAAACGCAAGCTTATTCCAAGCCTCATGAAATCGTGAGTTCTCCAATTATAAATCCAGAATTCACGACTCACGAATTACATTCAATCTTGAGTGAAGATATGGTTAATTAGGGAACAGCTCGCCATGATAGATTATGGTAGAGTTCGCTAAGTTCAGTAGCGTGTAAAATTCACACCATATGCTTGCCTTAATTCACCCGTAATTGTTGATGTGTAGCAATTTCAGTCGGTGAGAGACATTTTTTTATGTAGCCGACGGTTTAATTGCCAATTACCATTATGGTGTTGAGCTTGCACCATGAAATCGACTGATAATGGTCAATTACGGGATATATCAGTGGCTACACTTGAGGCGACGTAATTAGTTTAAGGGCGAATACCTCTATGTACTGCATTTGTGATCGGATATCGGCAACCTTACTCTGTTTCAGTGCATAATATCGCCTCCGTTATACTGCCCTTTAATGCAATGATTTTTAAAGCAAGGCCAATTGATTAAATTTGGGATCGTTGCTGTTTAGAAATTGGAAATAATTTACGTCGGTTGATGGACGCGGTCATTTTGCTATTGTAGGTTCTATTTCGATAATGGACGGAGTTTACTTGGTGGGATGCTCTTTATCATAGGCTTATAAAATGGGAGTTATTATTTTCCATTAATGACAAGTAGACGATTAGAAATCATATTTGAGATATTTGAGTACTAAAGCTTCCAAATGATAGCAAAGTCAAAGTCATGCTTAAAATTGATAATATAAAAGCAAGTGCATTATAAATGTGTAAAATATTGCAGACATTATCTGACAAAATTGAATGAATAGTTTCATCTTTATTTGCAGCATTAGAAATTAGAATTCGAAGATCACGTACTAGCCGTGAAAACTTTAGCGGCGTTGCCCGCTGAAATTGCACTTTAACAAATGATTTTTTCTCTGTGGAATATTTGCTATTTGGAATTAGTCCATTTCTCATTACTTCCTTTCATTTTCTTTCGTCTTTTGGGCAGTAATTGAAGTCTTATCCACCTGCTTAATTTCCTTTCATTCCGTCCAAAATGCTTGTAATTCACCCCTGCTCTCCATGTAAACAAGAATTCTTCCTTTTATTGCTGCCTACAAACTTTGTGTCCTCTCAAATTAAAATTTTATAATTCTGATTAAAATTTCCACCTCTCTTGCCCCCTCATTTCTCTCTTACCCTTTTTTTCAATTTCCCACTGCAATTTTCTTCGTCTCTTTACTTTTCACTTCTTTTCTCACTATCCAGCTTAATTCGTACATTCCTCGCCATATTCTCACCTCTGAGCCTCATACCTCATTTGCTCCTTTCCCCCAATGTCGAGAACCATGCTACTCATTTTGCCGTCTCAAAGTTTTAATTGATATTTTCTTTTCTTAGAGTACTTGGAGTCAATTCTCCTCTCATTTCAAATGCTCCTTTTCCGCCCTTCAGTTTAGCCCTTATGCTCCTTCTGATAAGACCTCTCTTACCTCCTTAAATGCTGCACTAATAATTCAACTGTTCCAACTGCTAAATGCATGCTTTTCCGCTTTTACTGGCTTCTTCGCTCAGTGCATTTAATTTCCGCGCTCTTGTTGAATTCGAAATGATTCCTGAACTCCGCAAGAGCAGGCATTTATTTTGTCCGAGCATCAAGCGCGGCAAAAATAAAACGAGGACCCGCGTCATTTAGAAATCCCTTAATCCCTCGAGGTACGTTGCGACGATGACTTGGTCGTGTTTGCGAGCGCAAAACAGGATGGAGTAACGAGCGTAGTGCACTTGAGCTACGAGAAGGCCAACGACTTTCGGCGACGTGTGCACCCCCCCACCGGAAAGGAAACGTTTCCACCCCACGTGCGACCAGAGCAAACAAGTACCCACCACCCTCCACCCTACTCGCGTGCGCGCGCGAACGGATTTAAAATTGAAATAGCGCGCAGAGGCCCCGAAGAAGTCGTGGCGCCGAAATAAACGTCACCTAGGTGCGGATATAATGGAGAAAATTTCTCGCGCGCTTACGGAAGGGGGCGGGGATGGCAGGGGGTGTTAGGGGTTGCGGAAGAATGGAACGCGCCATTTCTCACCCCGACCCGCTCCGGATCCGTGTTACAACGACGTGATAAAAGAAGAGCGTAACGCGCTGGGACCCGCCGTTATTACGACGCGTTGAGAAGAGGGGGTGGGAGCGGTGGAAAGGGAAGGGGAGGGGTCGATACGTTTTGTAGGAGGCCGTGGTTTGTGGAGAATACCTCTTTCCCTCACTCGGTCCTGTCCTCAGTCCCCCCAGAGCCTCCTCACGAGGTCCGGAGGGCGATTAAAGCCAGCGTCTTTTGTCCAAGGCTTCGACCGGGAATCCGCACTGGAGGGGTTTTGGTGCCAAATTCCCGTCCCGCCGATCCCCTGTGAGACTAGTGCTTTGCAATCCCTACGATGCCGATCCGAGTGGTCGCGGAAGAGTATTGTCGCCGCCCGAGACTCCGTCGTGCGTCACCTGAGCCAAGCGGGGATGGATGAACATGCGGGGGGGATGCTCTCCGTCACTCCTCATGTGCTCCTCAATCCCCGATGAAGGATTTGCGCCCTTTTTCTCGTCAGGCGCTGCGAAATTCTCCTTTTTTAAGTACTCCAACACTAATGTACTCCAACACCGAAAGTAGTCGCAGTGCGGTGAAATTGTCCTTTGGGAATTTTCTCATCTCTTTTACAATATAACCAAAGCTTCCCACTACATGTCTCGCGTAATGTATCTGTTATAAATTCAACGACAGGTCTGACTTCTTCGGAGTTTGGATTTGTGACCGGTTAAACAACCCATCAATATTGAAGTGTAGTAAAATCTTTTTGGCTCTTATCCCGCGTATTATTATGTTTTGAATGTAATTTTAAGCAAATAACGGGCAAGAAGTAGCCGTTTATAATTGTATATATTTCATCCTTATTTCATTGAAGTCCATAGAAACGGATGATGGGGGAAAAAACTATAATTGAATGTTTCCGACCATTTTAGTTTTTAATTATGGCTATCTAACAGTCGAAGTAGGTTTTCATGGACCAATCTTTTAGAAACTCTGGATCTCTTTTTTTCCTTGCTTTGAAAATTTCCTTTCTTGAAATATTTCCCTTGTACACGTTTCCATTTCATCCACGAATCCATCTAACTTCTGACCTCCCTTCATATCATCTAAAATATCTATCGTTATCCTCCTATTAGGTCACCTATTGACATAATACTATACTTTCTGCAACGGTCTTCAATAAAACACAGACATAATTACTTGGCCCACAAACCATCCCATTTACTTTCTCATTTACGGTAGATAAATTTTCCTTCCCTAACATTAGTAATTCTTTATATCTAAATCATTTTCTATTTCAGGAAATTCAGTATACTTTTCCGTTCCCATATCTCAAATGCCTGTCATCAATTCTCTTTAACTCGGCGCGTCGCGACGGTCTATATTTCGTATTTACACTACGCCGCGTGTTTGTTTTGATTGAATGATATTTTGGCTATCACAGTTGATATATGTCCACGAATCATATTGTATCTGTTATTAATTTTAACTTTTGGGACCTGATGACTTGTTTGGACTGATGCTCTTTGATTGGTGTTCTATTCCTCGACAGAAAATTATAATTCTGTGCTTTTAGCCTTTAATTGCTATATGAGATTTATTCCTTATTTTATTCTATTATCTGAAAATGATGCACAACCTAATTCTTCTGAAATATTTGATCCACTGCTAAACCTATCCCAAGACCTTTTTACGTAGCTACTCTACGCTGATCACTCTTTAGTTCTGTGATCAAACCTAATTGCATATCATTTCATGTCATTTGTGTCATTAAGTGCTACAAGTGAAGGGCTAGATCATTATATGCTTCCAAGAAGGAGAGTTTTGGGGTGGAATGGTAATCGAGCCTTTTTGGGAGTGAATGAGAAATAGGATGGGGAATATTAAATAACCTGTAATAGAGACGCGTATTTTTGGAGTAATTGTGTGAGAGGAAAGAATCTTGCTGGAGGTCGTTTAATAGATGTTTTAAATCAGTGATTTTGGAGAATAGGCTACGAAAGACACTGATTGATGCTAGGAAAGCACGGGAGGAAGAACACATGACCGATTGATAGGAATATACTTTAGAATGCATGCGGTACAGTAAGTTTGAAAGAATACTTTCTGAAAATTTGCCATAGGTACAGAATATGCTACCTTCTCTGAAATGTCTTTTATTGTACGTTCGTTAATATGCGGTCCAAGAGAAAATATTTTTAACCTTGGATGAATAACATAATACAATTCATTCATCAATTTAGATAATTCCGCAGGAACAGAATTCAGTTTCAAGGAAACTCTAGGGTTTACTTCAATTTTTATGCTACTTTCCGATACATATTAGGATTTAACGCAGGGTTTTTCAAATGAGGCATTCTCTGTGACAGTTTGATGAGTTATAATGAATTTGATAAGTATGAGACAACGTTTTATAGCTATGAATTTCATAGCTCTCACCTTCGAAAACTCTGTTTCGAGTTTTCTATCGCCAGCAGAAAGGGTTTAAAGAAAACGGACTTCTACGAATTTTCTTTAACGGGCTTAAATCTCCGAGAGAAATTGATATCGCTAAAATCTTTCGTGTGCCTAACTTTTTGTCTAGATCCGGAAAGCTTTTGTAGATACATAGTGCATATGCGTGGGTCTAGCGTATTCAGTCTTGCCTGATTATTTTACTCAAACGACCAGCAGGAAAGAATCTTAAAGGTAAACGAGGGGGGCGGGAAAGGGGGGGGGGTTAAATGAGACATAAGCCGCACCCTCATTTTTTCCTTCCATTAGAGGGATAAATACGTGATTATAAACTTAAGGAAATACTGAAAGTATGTGGCTTCTTTTTATATTTATAGGATTTTAATCAATGAAGCTGCCCGACAAAATCAGGTCGGTAAACCGCCTGCTTGACTAACGGCCGTAAGGTAGCGAGTTTGACTTTCACCACGGTCATACGTTCCATGTTTGTCTTTGTATGATTGTTCTCTCTGAGTTTGATTTCGGATAGAGGGTATTACTCACTCGATAGATATTTTAAAACCTTAGGACTAGGCTTAGTTTTATTTCTAATTAGACAGTACGACAAAACATTAGAAGTAGGACCACCTAAAAAAGAATTATTTTACTCAGTCACCCAAGCCGCTTTCTGGCATAACGACCTCCGACCTAATTTTATGGCTCTTTGAATGAATCAAGAATGTCGTGGTAGTAGTTTTTTTACTCTCGAGCACAAATGAATTAAAATAATTGTTTAAGTAACATGATATATGCCATCATTCCTGATAGAGTTACGGAGCATACCACCGTGCACATTTCCAGCCGTATATTTTAAAATATTTTTTGAGGCCAACTTCTGGGAATGAGAGAAGTCTTCCCATTTCCCTAGGTCTTCTCTGGCTTGGGTTTGCACAAAGGCGAACGTTTTTCTAAGTACGCCTGAGTTATTGGCGAGAATCGCATTCCTCTTTCCCTGCTTAAGTAAGCGAGCGTGAGTTAGGGCCGGGATTCAAATGAAAACTTTCCGGTTTCTCCCTCTTCTCCTCAGTGAAATTAGACTCTCCGCTCCTGAACAGAAGAGCGCTGGAATCGACCAGACCGTCCCTTTCATTCTCCTCTTGTTCTCCACTTCCCCTCCGCCACCCTTATCTTGGAAATGTAGCTATAATTTTCCCAACTTGTTAAAAGGTGGAGGAACAGTGGTTCTGGTTGTTTTCCTCTCACTGATTAGTATTAGGAATAAAAATTGTCTTCCTGTCCCTTCTCAATTCCAGTTCAGGTATGCTACTTTCTATAGTCTAGTGTTATGCCTCAGTTTCTCTCTTTTTCTATCGTGCATTTTTCTTTCATGTTTTGTTCTATGTACCTTTCATTAAGATGCTATGTTTTTCCTTTTGCTATATTTTCTCAAGTGATTATTGGCCTGCGCGGGAATAAATACCTTATTTTCGTCTTGTGTCTGTTTTATGACCTATTAGGGGCAAAATTATCAGCCGAGTTAATTTTGAAAACTTTCATTTTAGGACATTTGTGTCATGATGGGTTAGCTTGGATTCAGATCCGTATGACCTACTTATCTTACCATGTGAATTACCTACTTCTGATGATTCATCAAAACACAAGTTGTGTGATTTTGTAGGTACTAAATGTTTACAGGAAGCCATGTACGACTTTAAGAAATAAACTTCCTTAATTTATGATGATTATGAGATACGACGTCTTTTATTAATGGCACTCGTCTTTTGGCTCTCAAATGGTAGACATTATTCCGGAAATCGGCTAACATATAAGTCCATATGCGCCTTCGAGAATCGGTCGAAAATTCCGAGGAGTCAGAGAGGATGGGGAGGAAGGATGTAGCAAAATTAGTCGTCAGAATTAGCTTGCCCATACTGAGATATGCCAAATAATCCACGGTTTAACCCTATAATACTACTGACGTAATGCTGAGCTTGAAGTACTCTCCAAATAACATTAGGTAGAGCCGGTATTTAAGCCAGTAAAGTAGCCACCACACTTACCCGATACTCCATTCAAGCCATACTCCATTCACCATTCAAGCCGACTGTATTCAGTACTAGTCTCATCAGGATATGAGGCATATGTCAAGTCCAGAGCGTTAAGCTATAGAGCGTTATATAGTTAAGAATATTTCTAAGATAGATTGCAAATTGGGGACTAGGAGAGGAGGCTCTTGTTCCCGGCGCTATTGCTATACCAACATATCTATTGTGGCAGTGTGGTCGTTAACGAGCTGGTTTGATAACCCAAACATTTTTGGTCAAAATCATCCCTGAGGTATTGATGCCGTTTTCCCAAGGAATAAGATATGAAACTCATGAAACTGAAATAAAATTTAATCTTGGTCAAGGTGAATAATTTTCGCCCTGTAGAAATCTTGTTGTAGTAAGATCATAGGTTAAAGGGTCTGATATAATATTAGTCATCGTAAATTCTAAAACCCTAGACTACTACTACTTTTTTATCTGCGTTCTTTGATGGAATAAAATTCCAACTAGGCGTAAGTTGACGTATCTCGGTGAAGCAAATTAAATACATATTTTCACTCACCCGAAAGCGAAGTTCACTCATTAATACTGGAATATTCCGCCAAATCTTTGACAATCATACAGACATTGCTCGTTTTTTGGTAGTTTAGCTTGTCAGTAATTGGAACGCAATTATGATGATAAATGATCGGTAGATCAATTTTATCAAGGAGATTGCAATGTACCTACTGGAGTCACAATTGCGGCTGATTTGAGAAGCAAGGAAGCAATGCAATTGTTTCTGCACTCGGTAAATCTTAGAGTAGTGAGATAAATAACAAAATGCATTTTTTAAATTCACCAAATAAACGGTGGTAAGTGCACTAGCAAGCAAAGAAATGCCAAGTCTGTGGTTTAAATTAATTTCGAATCAGTATTACGGAATAGAATTAACTCCCTATGGCATAAAATGCATTACTAATCCATTAAGTAGCCTTACGAATATTAACATACGCCGCTGCGATGGAATGTCAGCACGATTTCATCGTTATTTATGTTTTAATGCACATACAATATAAATAAGAAACTATAGAAAACGGAATGTTTTGTGCCGAAGAGATGTAGCCTAATTGTTCCCGACCATCCCCTTTTTGGCTTCATTGACACTCGTAGGATAATACGCCTCAGTATGCCTCCAGGTATACATTCTAACCTCTTTGATTTTGACGATATTAATTTTTTTCCGCAGGATGACGTCCCGATCTGATGTGGTCGTGGAATTCCGTCACGGAATTTAACGCAATAATCCTTCCCTGTTTTCCCAGCCGTGCGTAGTGTAACTCCTCTTTCTTAGCATCCGGATTCGTTCCTTGGAAGTGCTCTCCCCTATTCCATCCCCTTCATTCTCACTCGGCCATGCGTCCCATCATATTTCTCGAAAGTTGCCGGAGACAAATGAAAGCGTCGACATTCCTCTGCACCCTCCTCTCCTAATGCGCTTCACCTTGTTTAATTGGACGGTGGGCGGGCACGGAGGGAGGGAAGAGGGGTGATGGGGTGGAGGAGCTGACAACGGGTGTCTAGGGTGAGGTTGGGTCCTGTCGGTGAGTAGGATCGTGCTCATTTAAATTACTTTAACTCATTTTTGTTCCGTGTAGGATAGATTGGTTAATGGAATCCACGTCTTTTTTACAAAATTTATAGTAATACCTCCTTGTAGAAAATTGTCTTTCATCTCCTTTTGTGTAAACAGCACTTCTAAACTTTCGCACTCATTTTCTCCGGGATCATTCATACAAGCACACGGACTTCAGAAAGCGAAAGGGTGTTGCACTAAAAATAACCATTATATCTTTCATTTTTTTAATGGAGTTGTGGTGTTAGATGCATGTCTTTTATGGAGAAAAATGGTCAGAAAATAAGCAACCAGCATGTTCTTGTTTCGAGAAGTTAGTTATCATCAAATTACAGTGGCTTTTTTTGAAGTATTCAAGTAAATATCAAGTGTCTGTTTACGCCCAAAAATGCAATACTTAAATGTAAATTATGTTCCAGTCATATCTTTAGACTGAGAAAATAAATCACTTTTTTTGTAATCTTTGACGCATTAGAATATTTTTTTATATTACCGTTACCTATCCGCTACACAAGTAAATTCTGAATATTTCAATTATATGAAGTAAATGGTGGAATTAATCATTCCATTTACCCGCGATGTCCATACATGTCGTACTTCACGTGTTTATTATTCTTATAATGTGTATTTGATATCATGTAAACCATCTGCATGGGCAGTTATTGAGTATCTTACCCGATATCTCAAGGATAAATACCGTAAATGAAAACCAAACATTCAATAAGTATATAGATGAAGAGATATATTATTGCGCAATAAGAAAAATGCAGTGAAGTATACGCCAGGTACGTGCAACTAAATGATTGGATACTTCTTAAGAGTATAATTTTTATGCTAAATGTGTTTATAATTAGTGTGATTTCACTACACTGATTACATCAATCATCCAATGTTAACTTGAATTTGTTTACCGACCCCATACTGCCCCCATAAGCATATCATGGCCCATCTCATTCAATTGATAAACCGCATAGCCGCTCGTATTATCATCAGACGTTACATCGAACTACCTTGAGGTTCAGTATACAGTTTCATTATTGCGGGAATATAGGTATTTCATACCCAAGTCGATACATCATGGTATCGCTCGATTGGGGGGTGGGTGTGGGAGGGTTATAGCAGGATATGCGGTGGGGCTCAGTAGGAAGGAGTTTTGAGAAGCATGTTACCGTAGCACTTTAAAGATAAGGCCGAAGTGTTCGCCTAAAAACCTATCTTCTTTTCCTCCCTCACTTCTCTCCCTCCGTCCCCTCATTTCCATCCGCTATAAGGCCATCCCTCCCACTCCTTACCATCCCTCGAGCTTCTCCCCGCATCTCACCCACAGAGTGCCCTCACCTCCCACCCTCTCTCATTACCCACTCCTCAACGACCTTATCTCTCCCTCTTTTGCCCCAAGAGCTTATAGCTTCTCTCCTTATCCCCACCGCACCGTCAAAAACTCACCTCTCTCAACCCCTCCCCCCCCTTTGTGCTCCCCCACCTTTTCCTGATTCTCTCGCCCAACCCTTTTCCTAACCGACCCTCAAGGCCGCCTCGTACTCGTGCACCCCCACCTTTACTCCCGCCTCGCCTCGTTCTGTCCTCATCTCAGACCTCTGCCTCTCTCGTCTCCCTCGCGGGCTCCCTATTCCTCCGCCCCCGCATCTTTTAAATTCCTCCCTGTTTTCATTCGTTTTCTCCGTAGCTCTACTCCGTTCCTTCCGGAGCTCATTCTTTCTTCCGCACTTGAGGAATTCACCCACTTCAAACTCCTCTTCTCCTTCATCTTTAGCTCCTGTCCCGTTTGCAATACGTTTCGGTGATTGAAGAGAGTTTTAGAGTTACGGCGCCCTCATCATTTTCTACGAGGGTCTGTCGGTTTCCGGTAAGCTCGCGTGAACTGTCGAATCTGTTTGGTGAACACCTCATGGCATTTGAGGTTATTTTGGAAGATAGTCTGTAAACTTGCTGCTAATTTGTATGAGGAAATAGAGGGCGGAGAAAGGAGCATGAGATGAATGTAGAAATATCCTGAAGCGACGAATGGACTGAACCTTAGAGAATAGATAATAGATGTAAAAAATCAGTGTTAAATAAGTATTAGAATTAGCTACTTTTAGATACTTCCAAAGCATACTTGAGCGGTGGAACCGGTCGCAATTGTTCGGTCGGTAAAGCATACGCCGATCTCAAGTCCTATCATGAGTGAGATGTGTTTTTAGGGTCACTTCTATTGTTGTGTTAGATAAAATGATGCGATAGAGCCTTAGCAGCAACACCATGAAACCTAATTTTATTAGTTGAGCGAATGAATAGAATGCTATCTTAGCAGTTGGAGCACCTTAAATCCTAATTTTGCCTGAATATATTGGTGATAAAGTTTTCTAGAATTTTCTTGAGCTTCAATAAAATGTTTTATATAATAATGGGGGATGAGGAATAAAATTAAAATACTAATATCAGCTGTCACCGAGTAAACAACCGGTAACAAAAGCAATGGCGAAGAATATTTTCGTAGTTCTTTCACATCCGTGAGTCTCACTCGTTGGTAAGAGATCCTTAGATTTTTCTTTGCCTCTTCCCCGTTGGTTCCTCCGGTCCACCACATTCTTCTTACGACGTTTTCTCCGTATTTCCACCGCGAAATAGTTTCACGCGTTCTTTTTATCTCCCTCCCCATCTGTTTCTCTTTCTCATTTCTCCGACTGGTTGACGTCTTTCCACTCCACCCTCCGCCAAGCATGTTTTCGTTATTTTCCTCTACTAAGCGAAAGGAGTGCCCGATCGCGTTGGTCGTGTTGGTTACATTAAAGCTGTTTGTTTTCTTTTTGCTCACTATTGTCCGTCTCCTGCCTGACCGAAATGTGCTGTATTCATCATTCTTCGCTCCTCTTTCCTCAGCCTTCTCTTGGTTGTGGGCGAAAGTTACTGAAGGGGACACCACAGCAGAATGCCTCAAGGGTGTTGCGTTAAATCTGGCCTACAGCGCACACATGGTGATAAATTTTTCCGCGATTCTTCCCCATCCGGTCTTTTATGAATTATCATTTTATCACCGAGCGTATCTCTGTGAAGGCGCTTCCTTTTTCCCTCGGTTATCCTCGTTTCCTTTTACTCTAGGGCTTTTTCTCTGAGCGGCGCAGAATGCTCTTTCGGTCCACTCTTTAAGGAGTAGGGCGTAGCTTATAGGCTTTGTTTTCCTCTTCAGCTAGCTCGAGACGAGCCTCTGCCTGCCTCTGTCTCTCATTTTTCATCTTGGATTTGTCTTTATGTCCTTGTTCACTTGGGAACGAAATGCTGCGACGATACTCCTGCCGTGCTTCATCATGCAAACACATCTCATCACCAACCAAAGAGTGCACCTCATGTGAGGTGAATTTTTTTGTCGTAACCAGGGATATAGTACAAACATGATGTATTTATGAAAGAACAATATTGCCTTTTTGTGCTACTTCTTCTCCTTTTGCTTTCCCTCGCATTCGTACTTATGTGCGTACCATTTCCCGTTATAGAGATGATAACAAATGTACCCCTTTGGCATTTATTTCTCTCTATATCTTCGTATTCAGCCGTTGCACGATATAACCTTTGGTAGAAGTAATATAATTATTCACAAATATTATATTTCAAATTTCATTATTCAACTATATGTACACCATTCCATATAGTTGTATGGATTTTAAGGATCGTTTTGGAGTTGTATTATCATGGCCATAGAGATCACCGTGAGTGATAGGATTATCTTTTTGTTTTTGTTATTTCCTCGTATACCTCGTATTTCGCTTACTGGAAAATCATGGTATTCCTTTCCAGTGGAGAACAAAAAATAGTTCATTTTGTTCACGGTACAGTTAAAGGAAAGTAAGTTTCAAAAGGTCGTCACTAAGACCCGATTGAGAGCGTAAAATTATGGTAATAAGAAAAAAGATGCCAGAGAGAACAAGAGAAGTGTATCCCGGTTAAAAGGTCATTTTTAACTCTTGAAGAATTCCTTTGTGCACACGGGTAAAACTGCCTTACATTTATTTTCAATTTGGAGACAAGGGGAAGGCCGTCTGTTCTTTTTCACTGATGATTTAAATATTTCTTTGATGTTTTCTTCATTTTTCTCTTTGAAGGAAAAAAATTTCTCTTCGCAGCTCATTCAATCACAGACGTTGCTCGTCTCTTCTTTCGTGTAGATGAAGAGGAAAATTTTCATCGTGTTTAACTAGACCTTTACGGTCCTATAACTCTCAAGTTAATCCATACCTTTATGGAGTGATTGATGACAGATTATACATGAATTCATCCTAGAAATGTATTTACTACTCGCCAATTGATTATCATGAAAGGGATTTAATGTAGGAAAATCTGGTTTTCGGTTCACATCATTATTCATGAAAATAGTTTATCCAAGCTCATCCGCACTCGCTTTGAAGGGCTGTATTCATAGAATACAGTTACACATAAAGTAGATAAGTTTGCAGATAAGCGTCAAAAGCATGCTTTAATACGTACACTAGTTTTTAGCATATAATTACCTCATGCAACCATGCATCATTTATCTATTGAATAATAAGGCTTCTATATAATTACATAAACGCATTCCTCCGCTTTCCTGTCTCTTTGTTTTGATTGAATACTTGAATTTGCGTGTGAGTAGATGTAGAATAGCGTGCATATATTCAAGAAGATACACTTTCTTACCATATTCTATTTTTCTATTACTTTCATAGGGGATAATGTTAATCAGTGTAATGCATAACTTTTTCCTCATACGAGGGCACAGAGGATTTTGCACTGGTCGTAGAAATATTTATCCGTTACTGAGTAAATGTGTACATAAGGGAAAACAGTTCCGTAAGAATCATGACACTAAAAAACTAATGTTTACTTGACAATCAGGAAAGGTCATGGGCGAATTTCTAAAATAAGGAGCAGAAGCTGCAATTAGGCATGACTTTCCTAAAGCATGGTTGGCAATGAAATTCCAGGGAGGACCGCAAGAAATCGGGTTATTTCCTGAGGGCTACTTTGTACGAATTCGAGAATGACCTATCCAGGTCCAAAAAAGATGTGAGGCACTCTAGGTGCTGGGAATTAAGCAGGCTCTTACGTAGAAAATTGGGTCAGTAGGATAAAAGGCCCTGCCATCTCTTTTCGTGCAAAGAATCTTACCTATCCTTGCTACTCTTTCTCTATGTCAAACTCAGCCTTTTAATTGCTTAAGGGTCACAATTGTCGTGCATTTGAGATCAATCTGTCTTTTAGTTCCCTAGAAGAGGGATATGCTTGCTTAAAGCTGAAGCATATGCATGAGTACAAGGAAATTCGATGGTAGGCTTAGTGCAAGCTCTGACCCATCTTAGCTTTCGGAATCAATGCTGTTTTTTCCGACGACAACTACATTCTGGAGGTTTTTCATGATGCCTCAGCCATCCTTCAGCACTCTGGGTGGTTATTTGATAACTTTCAAATTATGTGAACGTTTACTATATTTTTACGCTTAATACCTTAGGCGAATTATATATGAAAGAATTTTTTATGCACGTTAAGTTTGACATGTCTCATTAGGTTTCACTTTTGGATTCGTATATATTTCCTTGAATCTATTCAAAGGCTGATGGTACATGTAGTAATTGTCAGTATTAAGCTGCGGACGGAATTTTGGCGATATCTCGCCTGGGAAATGAATAATACGGGAAGAGATCTATCGCGCAGTAGTCGCTAAGCTGAGGTCAAATCCAGAAGCCCATGATGAGCAAGTCAGCTGACCTTTTAATATATTCAAACTCTCCATCGCAAAATCTGAATAATCTGAATGTACTCAAATACCTACCACACGAGTTTCAGTAACATTGCTAGATGCTCAAGGAAAAAAAAAGAACCGGTTTTTGGACTCGCGTATTATTATTATCTAAAAAAAAACCTTATCCTGTCTTCGTGGTGAAGGGCCTCCAAGGTACCTACATATTGTTCCAAAGTAGAAACGAATCCGCACCTTTTCCTTTTTAAGCTTTTCATACTCGACCGAGCCTGATGCTGCTCTCGGGGGAGTGGAAGAACCCAGTGCGACCCATTCGTCCATTTTGTTAAACGTCGGAGATTCTTCATTTTTTCGCACTGCTTCATTTCGGTCCAGGAATTATCGCGCGTTGCCGGAGACCTCGGCGGAGCTGCCTCATCCTAGCCCTCGGGAAGCCTTTGGGGTGTCCGTCCCTCTCCCACTCCGCATCCCTTACTCCTCCATCCCATCACCCCCCTCAGCACTGGACCACGTGGACTGCTTCTCCGTCTGTCCTTTCTCACGCCCCCTCTTCTCTATCTTACTATCTCATGTACACTTACCCAGAAATCCCTCCTCCTCCCACGTGCCTTTCTCCCTACCTCACTACTACCCTCGCTCCACTTCTACCCAACCCTCCACGGGGAGAGAGCTCCCTTTATAATCTCCCCGCCACTCCCTTTCTCTCATCTCTCTCTCTCTCTCCTTATCCTCCCCCACGGCCACCCCGGTGTGTCAGTTTAATCTCTTGCCCTATTACTCTCCTCTGCCGGCTACGTTTGGCCGCATTTATCAACGCTATAATCTTTTGTGTGCCCCGGTAATACACGAGTCTTTTCGGATGAAACGGCTTTCGCTCCCGCGCGCTTTGTAAATATCCACCCACCCCTTTCTCTCTCCCTCTCTCTCTAAAACCCCCTCATCATCCCCCAACCGATCTTCTACCATCTTTGGGCCTCCCTCTTACCTTCTGTCCATATTACGTCCCTAACTATAACTTGCATCAAGGTTTAGCTTATGGCGCCCGTAAACGCAGTATCGAACGTTCGGGTTTAAAGCAGATGCTTGGCCTTGTATAACGCAGTGGGGGACCTTGGTAACCTTGGTTCGCATGTCCTCTTCCCAGTTCCCAGTGAGCTACGTGAGAGTGATGTCGTTAAACAGTACGAAATTTCGATCGAGGGGATATATTGTTTATGTGAGTGTTGGATTCTCGAAAGGAGGTATTTTGACTGACGGCTGTGCGTGGAGTATCCTCAAGGCGTTGGGGTTCGGGTGTGTTCAGGTGTGTCCTTATATTAATGACTTCGTCGTTTCGTCTGATAGCCGCCTGAAGTGTTGACAAAACATCTAAAACTACATTTTTATCCTTTGAGTTGTCGCAAAGACGGTGGCAGAAGGTATACGGTCAACTGCCATGAAAATGAAGTTTTGATGATTTACGTTTTGGGATAAATAGGGCAAGTGTGGAAATTGCATGCATTTTATTTTAGTTGAGTTGTGTTCATGGATGGTTTTTGCATAAAATATAATTCTTCAAATTTTCGTCTGACAGTCTTAATGTGTCGCTTATGTATGTATAGGGTGAGGGTAGAAGTAAATATTTATAGTGTGTTATCCTCAAACTCGTACGATTTTAATTCATGGAGTAATTTTAATCGGGATTGCAACATTATACCTCTCTAGGGTGTCCGAGGGAAGAAAGCCATTTCAGTGGCCCAGTGGGGCTCTAATTGTACCTTCATACGGGATATTTTTACGTTGCTAACACAGCATCAATGCCATTCCCTGCTCAGTTCTTAAATAATTTGAATCTAAAATGCTCTATGCTCACACCAAATAAGGACATTTGAGTGCGAAATAGAATCTGGTTTACTTTATTGCGGAGCACTATCCCAAGATTAGATGAGTCAAAGGCCCATAAATGCAGCGCCTGAGATATTAAGGATAAGTCTTTAAGGATTAATATGAATACCTCGTGAGGATAAATCACAAGAATCTGCCCAAGTACATATTTTTACTATTAATTTCTTTGAATTTACGAGTGACAGCTGTTTTGATCCTTTCACCACATTATCATCCTTGAAATTCCAGCGGAGTATCTATGTTACACACTCATTACTGCATTTTGGCCAGTTAGGAATAAAGGACAATCACGTAGTTCGTGACTCCAAGGAAAAAAATCAATCTGCGTATAATTAGGCTGATAAATTCTTCGTTCATGGCGATGGTATGGTTTTCCAACTTAACTCGTCACCTTTGAGTGAATAAATATGCTATCTTAATTGAATCGTCAGTAAAAGTAAGAGCACAAGAGAAGCAATATTGACCCTTAGGCTGCTTATAGAGAAGAGAATGGAGAAGAACAAACCGAATTTCATTGCATTTGTGGATTTAGAGAAGGCTTTTGACAACGTGGATTGGAATTTAATGCTTGGAATTCTGAAAGGAATTGGAGTGTCGTACAATGAGCGAAGAATTATCCACAGTTTGTATAAAAACCAAGTAGCTGTGATAAAATCTGGACCGAGCTGTGAAAAATCAAGAATAAGGAAAGGAGTGAGACAAGGCTGTGCTCGGTCTCCCGTAATTTTTAATGTTTACATCGAGAGAGCTATCAATGAAGTCAAGGAGAATTGTTCTGGAGTGAACATCCACGGAGAAACAATCAGTATGCTACGATTCGCTGATGACATAGCTCTCATAGCAGAGACATAGAAGGATCTCAATAAGATGCTAACAACCATGGAAAGGACAATGGCCATACATCAGCTGAAGATCAATGAGAAGAAGACTAAAATATTGGTGTGCAGCAAGAAAAAAGAGGCCAAAACCAACATTATACTAGGAAAACAGAAACTGGAAAAGGTGAAAGTTTTGTTATCTGGGAAGCAGAGTAACCAACGATGGACGAAGCAAGAAAGAAATAGTGAGTAGAATAGCCCAGGCAAAGAGGGCATTCTATCAAAAGTAGAATCTACTTACAGCTGGAAATACAAGCTTGGAAGTAAGGAAGCAATTCATCAAAACGTATATCTGGAGCATGTTTCTTTACGACAGTGAGGCATGGACGATGACAGCAGCGGAGAAGAAAAGGGTGGAAGCATTCGAAATGTGGTGCTATCGAAGAATGCTGAAGATAAAATGGATCGACCGATTGACAAATGAAGAAGTCATAAGAAGAGTGGGAGAAAAGAGAAGTCTGGTGAAAACTATAAAAAGAAGATGGAACAACTTAATCGGCCACATCTTAAGACACGATGGCCTGATGAAGACAATCGTCGAAGGAAAAGTGAACAGTAAGAATGGAAAAGGCAGGCCTCGTATGAGTTGCATAGAACAGGTCGTAAAGGACGTGAGGAACTACGTTAATATGAAGAGGTTGGCCGATAGAAGAATCAAGTGGAGGGCTGCGTGAAACCAATCCTAGGATTGTTGACCCTTGATGATGATGAATTGAATCGTGAATTGGAAATGAGCTTGAGGGACATTTTTGATGCAGAATAAGTATACTTCTCGCGTTAAAATACTCACACTTTGGAAATGCATTAGAGCATTATTTATAAGCAGCTAATGAGTTCTCCTCATAAAGATCATTTATGGAATTTAACGTCCAAGTAATTGAAGCATTAATTTTCATTACATTGAGTAAGTCACTCTTTTGTCTTGGTTTAAGTCGAGGAATTGACATAATATATATCTTTTGAATGTTGTGGTTGTATAATTTAAGCTTTTATTTGGAGTGTCCATTGCAATAATTTTTTACGAAGGAAAAAATTGCCGTTTTTCATCGAGATGAAGCTGAAAGCCGTAAAGGGATATGTGATTAGATGGTTAAATGTGTAGAATAACGATTCCTTTCTTACGGCTGTATGCGTCTTTTCATATTTTACTAAAATTTCATCTGGCATGAACCAATGAAATCTGTCAAGCCACCGTTTTATTCGTTCTCAGACCACCTTAACGACGGTGACGTAATTCAGCTCGTAATTGAGAGATTGAAGATATCTTGTCCAGACATTCGTCTGGTGATTGCTAATTACAAGCACATTTCCCGAGGGGCAGAGGCTTCCGATGGGATGGAATTATATGAAACGGTCACCTATTTTAAGGGGCAATTACGGCGTCTTTTATGGCTAGCAAGGCCGTAACATCGCAGGAACCCCTAGGTAATTTGCTTGGTGCATAAATGTAGGGTTTTGAGCTTCCTGATTCCTCAGCGTATACTGAATCACTTCACAAAATATGCTATGCCGTACGTAATAAGTGTTGACCACCGACGCGGTAAATAATAAAACCGAGGACAAAGTCGTTCAGGTCATGCGCGATAACTTACGGAAAAATGAACATCATGCCAGTGATAAACTCTTGCAGGCTGCGCGAAAAGTATGAAGCATATGCACAGCGATGCGTTTCCTTGTGATTGTTGTCGCATTTTTAATTTTGTGCTCGCAAAACCAATGGCTCTTTCTTTCGCGCTACTTGTTTTTCAAGTGCTATTTGGGAAATATGAAAAACTGGTTGGAGAAGAACATCACCTCGTAGCCAATTTCTCTAACCTTATAGTCTATTTTATGAAAATTTGTATTTTCACGTGTCGGGACGTAATGCGAAAATAATGCTACTATATCGCACGGATTCGTTTCGTTGTATAAATCTTATAGTCTTCATCCATGAAATGAAGAAATTTTGATAATATGAAACTTCACAAAACGGGTTTCGGATTATGTCTTAAAGAGGTTTGCATGGTGAGTGATGACCGACTAACCAAGCGTAGGACTTTTTGATTTATGAGGAAGATAATCACCAAGGGGCAAGTCTTCTTTATTGCAAGTCGAACGATAAGTGAGGCACTTAATTCCTCGAAGTGATTAGATCATGCGTACAGACGTTGCTGACTGAACAGCAGGAGCTCAATCGCGCCGTTTAGTGAATATAATTTCCAACTGCATACGTTTTTCATGCACCTGATTTTGGTGGAAACGATACTGGTTTAGCAAGTAGACTCTAGGTAAATGATATAAAAGACGGCGCATATATTTTGGCTTCCAATAATTCTCCTTCAGTGGAAGGTAGCTTAAGGACGATTTTTGCCCTAGGGTCTAATGAATTAAATGGACATAATACTACAATTCGTAAGAAAAGCGTTATCAAGTAAAGTACTGAATCAGCAGAAAACATTTTCTGAGACCTTTGGGAGAATTCCTGGGATTAATTCAGAAACAAGATCCAATTGAGTGTTATAAGGAGTCTTCTCGATGTATATCTGAGGTCAGTGGAAAACAGATTTACTTCAAATTTGCATTCAGTATAAATTTTAACCAACAGTAAGAGCCGTTCTCATCCGAGTTCTTGTGGAAAGATCATTACACTACAAAAATTAGCATGCCTCATCCGGCAGGAGTTATTACAAGAGAGTGATTAGCTAACTATGTATTTAGCCTAGATTCAGCTCAGAGCTACATGGCGTTTGGAGATGGTGTGTCCCCCTCGTTTGAGCATTCTCTCGCGCTGGCTCACTGTCGGATACGGTCACTCCCAGGATTCGCCTGAAGTTGAAGAGGCCAGCTTGGACGCCTGGCATAACTACTGATTGCCTCTTGCTATACAGCGCCAGCTCCAGGCAGTTTTGCGACCTAACCGTTGACCGTTTGCCGGTGGAAGAATGGGGTCACTCTTTAGGATGGTTTATTTGGTTTCATGAAGTTAGATTCATCCACAATCGCTTACTACCCTGCAAGACACCTCGAGGGTGTGTGCCAGGGGGAGAGTATTCACCAATCATGCTGTACTGTACGCCTACGTCATCTTCGGCATTGCGTACTTGCAGTTATGGTTATACATAATATCTAACATATTTCAATCGTACATTTATTTATTTTCATTTTTTTCTCCTCCTTTTTGAACTAATGTAGGTATTATTTACTAGGTATAAGGTGGAAGAAGGAACTATTTAGTTATTTAGTCCCAATATCGTCCCAACTAAAAACAGTTTATTATGATTAATGAGAGATTGCGATGAATTTCATGCGAGATAAGCACTAAAATGTCTTTCCACTATTCCTGGCGAGAGGGAATTAATTAATTAAAATATTCCCCATCGTGAGGGCCTCTAGGAAATAATTCTGGGACTGACATGGGTTCCTTAGGTGACGATGGTTGATTGGCTTTGCAAGCCGTCGATTGGTTTGGATTTGTTGGATTGGTTGGTTAATTAGTTAGTTATTCATGGGAGGCGACCAACAGCTGAGGTCATTTACGCCATACAGGATAGGTGGGTAATGGAAGGAACATTTCAGGTAATGGAGGAAGGGTGGAGAGAAACCCGGCGTCGGCATTAGCCTGCTCTTAAGGACAGGCGCCAAGGGTACAGAGGCTTAACGGCCCATCCGATGGGCGGAGTATTGAACCTGAAATACCCTACACTAGACACTCAAGTAGGGACCGCTTTGCCACTGAAAAATCCGCCACTGCCGGAAATCGAACCCTGGCCCTCGGGATGGGAGGCCAGTACTCTAGCCACTACACCAACCCGTTCCCCCGATTGGTTGGTTAAACAAGATGCAAATGATTGGCTGGTGGTTCATTGATATTTATTTGTTTCGATCGGTCTTCAATAATGGCTGAAATCATGAAATAAAAAAAACAGCCCATAGGCGGCGAAGGGATATATGACATTCATTCCTTGAGCGGGATTCGAATCCGCGACCATTTTATTGCCAGACTGGTCCCATTTACTGAACTGTTACCGTGGCCAGCGAGAAGACGCAGGTACTACCGAGGAAGGAAAGTGGAAGGACAGATGGCGAAGAGACGGCTGTTACTACTTTTCAAAGCGCCGATTTTTCGTTGCTCGCCTTGGTTCCGCCACCGCACAGGGCGCCGTCTGTAGTGCAAGGTTTGGCCTTCGGTCGTGAAGTTTAGTGAGATAAATTATGTATCTCAAAAGGTTTATTGACGATTTTACGGTCTCGGTGCTTTCGATTTATCGCGCTAGTTCGGGCATCCATTGTGCGTGAGAGACCTAATGGACGGGCGAACTCGTATCGCAGGTGACGCCTCCCATGCCGAACCGCAGTCAGTGAAGGACGGCTATGATTTTATGTGACAAGCCGTTAGGGCCGTTTTCTGTGCAGTTGAGGGTTGGGATTTAAACCTAGTCCCTCCACTTGAGGACATGCGTTTGGAAGGTAGACAGGGTTAAAATGACATTTATAGACGGAAGTGGAGATTTTATTTTGACCTGCGCGTAGAAAAAAGCTTTCCTAAGGGTACCTACCATATTCTGCGGCATAAGAAGTCATTGATTGATAAAATGACATCTTTAATTGTTTTATACCTCTGAAAATGGTTCTTGAGGTGCTTTAATATTATTTAAATAAAAATCTTAAAAAGTCGTTAGTCATTCTTCCTTTCGCTGAAAGGAGTTTGTAAAGTCTTAACCGACGCAAGGTTCTACTCAACATGCAAAAACAATCAAACAAAGAATCACTCTCTCCCTCAATCGATCATATTCACTTAAGACTCCTTGTTGATATTTCTCTATGTAAGAGTTTTTAGCTACCTACGCAGTATGACAGTAACAGTGAAGAGTCGCATTCAGGAGTTTTTAGAAGGAAAGTAATACCTTTTCTAATTGCTTTCGCACAAAAATGCACAACAAAACAATCCAAAATGCTGGATGGAAATACTGGAGGAAAACACTGGATCTCCTAGTGGGACAGCAGTTCTAACGGGTCACATTAAAGTAAATACTTTATGAGAACATTTATCCTCTGTCATTGACCTATCATGACTATATTCACACAAGTATGCAATCGAAATGAAAGAAAAACGGACAACAAACTCACATTAAAAACAAAAAATGTGCTTACACCACCAGTTAATGACTCTCTTTCCAGAAATTTCTGCCGTCTAGTAAGAGAGAAAAACTGAAAGGTCTCATTCAAGTTAAGGGTTTTACTTCAATGAAACCTTTCAGCTTAAAACTTAACACGTCCGCCGGAAAATTCAGGATAAATTGAAGTTGGGAGTGCTTTGTTGTTAATGGGCTTTTGTGCACTACATCACTTCGCCACAGTCAAAATGTTTATGCAAGTCCTTCAAATGCTTAGCGAAAGTGTTTTGTAACCTAAAATTAATTTCAGCACTCAACAATTAACGTGAGATGAGCACGTAGGGCCATCGCATTCTGATCACTGGCTATATTCTACTCCTTGAGCTAAAGCCCTACTGGTGTGAAATTCGTTGGCAAGGATCGTCAAAATTCTCGGTAGCGTTCGATTGCAAATTTCGATTTCCGTGGAATTTGCTCCCAAGTAGCATCGCGGTTTTCGTTCACTCACGTTGTTCCATTTGGCTGTGATCCGTCATACCGTATCGACTTTATTGTTCTGTTTTCGATTGAACGCCAACGTCCTTCCTTAATCGAGGCGGCGCGGCGTATGGCCAATCATGAAAAAAATATATATCTGGGCGTACGCTTGAAATGACGCTCATTCTAGGCGATATCATTTCCCTCTCCATGTTTATTGCGATGTGTGTTTCTCGTTTTATAAGCGAATAAAACCTCTCTCGATCGCTCAGTCGACGCGCCCTTTCGTGGAATCACTCAGTGACATGGTGCTTCTTGATAATTTTTTTTCAGATCATCGTTCGCGTGGGAGAATGCCGTAATCGGAAGTGGCTCCCACCTCTCTCACGGTAGGGATTGGGGGAAGTAGAAGGGGCGGGAGAGATAGGTATTTGGTGACCGTTTATTGTTATTTCTTTGCTTGGATCGGTCTTCAGTATTGTTAGGGATTACTGAAATTGTGAGATAAAAACAACCAAGAGCTGCGTAGAAATATAGAATGAAACGGTCATACTTTTGTGACTTTTTTGTCATTTTTAAGGGAATACTGTGCAATAATTCTTTCAAGGAAGGAATTCAACCGCGTGAGTTGGAACTGGGATCCATGTGGTTTCTATCCACATGATTTTATCTCGACAGTTTGGCCACATTGTTTTCTCTGTGACTGTTGCCGTATCATTTTTTGCTGGAGCGTTTTCGTCGTATCCGGATCCCTTGCCGGATCTCTTGAGATTAGTTTTTCGAGCAAGAATTGAGAAATGTTTCAAATTATTCATCTTTTGATCCGTATATTTATGCATATTCCAAGTTTTGCTTTAATTACTAAGTTTTTGTGCTAATAAATCAAAATATAGCCCGTATATTTCGGAGTTAATACGGATGACCCCTGTTATTTTAAAGTGGAACTGGAAGGAACAACGAATGAATGGTGTATTTATTAATGGAGTCGGTTCGAATAAGTTATTTTGAATGACAAAAATAGCTCCTTTATTTTAAGTTTCTCCCTCTAATTGAACATCCCTACAATATCAATTTCACGGTAATATTTAACCGTATCGAGAAGATTCAGGTTAATTTCTATTTTTCACATATAAATGTGGATTGCCTTTTTAATTATCATTCATACCTATATTGTGAAGTAAGTATAAGTCATCTTAAAAAACAGAAACTATGGTCCCATCTAGGGCAAAGCATGGCAAGCCATTATGGCCCTAGTATGGACAGCTGTTATGGTGCCATGATGGTTTTGGCTCCTGGACGTAAACGGGCCAAACTCATCATAGCCACAATGCAGATGAATAGAAATTGGCTACACTCTGGATAGATACAGTGCCGCCACACGCTGTGCAACACAAATCCCATGTACTTATGATTTGTCTCAGTGCATATTTCTCCATTGGTGTGTGTACACATATACACATCTCACACCAACATATTGATTTATATAAAAAGCTCGTGGTTAACTAAATAACCAAGTGATTTTTACTATTCTACTGTTAGAGACAAATTGAGCTCTTTCAATATTAACAATATTAGCATTTTATTTCCATTAAAATAAATTTAAAGAGAGTAGGTAAGGGGAAATATATAGAGCACATTCTCAATGAACAGGCTACATTATAATTTCATGTTTTATGCCCCAATTATCATAGCATAACTTGTTCTTAACGTACTTTATTTTACAAAGTAGATATTAAAAGACTCAATTTCCCTCTTGTAATTCGTAGATGGGATTACCTTTGTAATTCCTAAGAGCACGTGTGGGAATAGAAAAATACCGTATTACGCTGCATAATAGAGCACTCATTTCCAGTACCAGAAGTTAATTATTCTTCATCCTTGAATATGAGGAAAGCGACACATGACTAATCCATATAATATCAGGATTTGAGCTCATTATCGATTATAATTGATATATAAATCCAGTCGTGCAATACTTGGGATCACTTACCTACAATAGCAACAAAGGTGTTTTTCTGTGGCAATATTTTCTACCAATCTTCAACCTATTTCGTTCACTGAAGAAAGATAGTAATTCTCATACCATTCAAAAGTGTAGCAGAAAACACAACTCTAGTTCTGTCAAGAAAGGGGGATGCACTCAACGTAAAGAGACAACAGTGGCTTAGAACTTAGTAAGCCTTTTTGTGATAAGCCGAGCGTAATGCACAGTTGGGCCATATTAGGGGAAGGTACTACATAGCGAGAGCCATAACTGCCTTAGGTGACCCACAATTAAACCAGAAAATGGTCGTATTTTCTATGTTGACAGGTAGTAATGAACCACATGAAATGTTAACAATTTGTTATTGACTGATGACCTCTAGTGGCGCCTCACTAGAATATGTACTCTCTGATTGGATTTAGATCGGGTTCACTTAAGTCTTCAAGGAGGAACGTGTGCTCTAATGACAGAGCAAGAGATTAGGGATCCCTGTCTTTGCCACTTTACCGAGAAAACGGTAACGTTTTTCATTCATTTTTATCATTGGAGCGATCACTGCCGCTATCCCTGAACTTGTGAGGGAAAAACTTGGCCTTGCCATTCGGGCTTGACCCTCCCGCTCTCCCCTCATATTAGCAACTTTCTCATCACCGAAATGGGGCGAGGTAGGTAGGGTCGGCTCCTAATAGGAATCAAACCGCTGAATTGGAGGCGGATCTCTGTGGTCTGTACAGGGCTCTGGAGTTTCCGAAGCAGAACTGTGGTCGGGTGAGGAGGGATGCGGGAGTTAATCCCCCGTTTCCCCTTTCGCCCTATGGCCTTTCTTCGGTCGGTGCGATCTCCCAACTCTCCCCCCCCCCCCTTGCTCCTCCCTGCGGGGTCATTTCAATTTCCTCGGGGAGGTGTGGTTCATCGGCCGACCTCATCGATCAAGGATCACCCCCGGCCGCGTGCATCGTGGCTCCCACGCCCGCCGGGGGCTTTCTAATCGGCGGCGGCAGCAGCAGCAGCTCCCTGCAAGGGAGAGATTCCTTCCCACGGGGTTATGAATCATGGCGCTTCTGGTGCCAAGGGAGGGAAGAAAGAATCTGCCTTCCTCCGTGCTTTTTATCGAGATCCTTCCAGGAAAGCTGGGTGAAAAAAATGGTGATGGTTTTTGCTTCCGTGATGGCCACTCCCTGTTCTCGGAAATAGTTTTATTATTCTGCGGAATTTCGGGTTGTAAGGGAGTTAAACAATGGGAGGCGTGGTCTGGAGATTAATGGGACGTGAAGGGCTTGAGGCGATTAGGGAAAACGTTTGGAAGTTAGGAGGTGCTCGAGAATACTCGTCTTCAATTAATTATAATTCGTTTCGTTCTTTTCTTTCCTGTTTCTTATAGAATGTTTTTGTCCAAATCTAGATTGAAATATTATCCTTGTTTGATAACCTCTTTATCAAATTATGGCTTAATTTTAGTCGTGAGTATTACTCTTCTAAGAATTTTTTTTGCGTAACAGAGAAGAATTACATTGATAGGAAAAGGTAGCTTATGACGTATCGAGCGAAGAGCTGAGTCAAAAAAAATGTTGCATTTATGACTATTAATGATGATTTGATGGATTTTTACTTAATGGAGAGGTTTAGAGAATCAGACAGTATTGGTTCAGGAAATAATGTGTGGGTGACGTCTCCTGGTTCTTAATAGAAACATTTAATTAAGAAGACAGACGACCTCTTCTAGTCCAATTTTTGGTGTAGACACAAGTTCAGCGTGACCTTAATGTTCATAAAAAATTTACAAAAGTTTTGCGTAAATAGGTGTAGAGAGGATATTATTGAGTATAACTCGTCTTATGTTTTAGTTGGAAACAAATTAGATTTCCGGTGAGCGTGTAATGGAAAATTTTAAAAATTCAATGCATTTCATTAGTTTAGGTCCAAAATGACATACAAATTTTGAACATTTCTTTTATTCTTAGTAGGAGCCTTCATCCGGCGCAATGTTAAATTTGAGAGTCGTTGTATGTGACCTGCGGCCTTTTGGCTGGGCCAACTTCATGTGGTTGGTGTTTTTATGAGTGCACATCGTGTCCGCAGGGAGGATAGAAGGGTGTTCGACGTCAAAATTTTTGCACTCATACATATAGCTCTCGCTTATTTTGCTGCCGTTAATTTTGTGCGCGAATTATTGCTTTTGAAATCTGCTTTTGATTCGTATGAAAAGCCTTTTGTAATTTGATGAAAGTTGTCATTGATTGAAGTCGATAGCTTATTTCAGCGTGAATGATTTCGCTCTTCCTCTTTTTCGTTTCGATTGTGAATTTCAGTGATTATTATTTAAATTCAATTGTCATAAATATTGTTTACACATTGCAATTCTTTGGATTTTAAAATTTGAAGTTGATAGGGATGGACTCTCCAACATCCAGTCCACGTTCCAAAAGTTGTCTCTGCCAACGATCCAGTGTATTTTGCATTCAGCCATTCGCGGTCTAATTTCTTCCGAACATTTCCTCGTGAATGCTTCCGTCTCGGTGCTCCAATCGTTACAAAGTACAAGAATAGATAGAGATTATACTCTTATCATTCAAAAAGATGAGTTACCGCACCATGATATGGCTCGTTTGTTCACAGATATCTCTTCCGCATAAATTGGCCGTCTCGTAAAAAATATATCTCTGCACATGCGAAGAAGTATTATGCGAGGTAATTTGCCGAGCGCAAAATGATTTCGAGTCATGAAAGGGTTTAAGAGAAGGCGGCAAAGGGGAACGCGATTCATGGTCCCTTTCGGCAGATGACGCACTCGACGTGCACTCCACAGGGCACTCGAGCAATGACTGAGGTGCGCCACCTCCCGTAATCGAATTCCTGCTCACGATGTGTTAAGCCAATACACCGTCCCACGCAACAGCCTTGTCCCGCTTCTTCATTCATTCAGTCGCCTCCAATTTTGAGGCCGCTGTAAGCGGAATGGGATGTGATAAAAAAAACAGTCGTTCAGTTTTCAGGGGGATTAATCCGAATAAAAGAAAGCTTAGCAAGCCTCTTGAAATTCAGATTTATGATGCTACACCTTGTTTGGTTTCAGTGTGGGATTTTCCTCGTTATTACTCTTCATTAGATAACATCGATGTATCTTGTGAATTCTCTTCCAACTTCCCATTACATATTCGCTACTGCTTTCAACCCCAATAGAATTTTCTTCTTTCAGATATGCATTCAAAGGCATGCATTTCTTTTTTTTATTTTTAAGACAGTCTCTTGAAAATATCGTTTTTTTGGTATGTCTATGAAAACATTAATTAGAATCATGTGGTTTAATATAAGCACCACCGCTGGTAGATATATCTTGCCCGAAGAATATTTTTATTGGCACGATTTTGAGAGACTATTTTGCGCCTAGATCGTCTGTAACATCACAGGCCATTCCACTAGTAATGGAGTGATATTTAAATAACGAGAAGAGTATTAAATACCTTTTATTTCAGTTCTTCGAACTCTACTCTTTCGATACAAATAAAAATAGTGCCTTGTGCGACTTTTGCTTCAATTTTTTCCCACGGAAAAACAAAGTGAAATGTAATTAGATGAATTTCCACATTGAATTTAATTTGGACATGATTCCATTAATTTAGCATTCAATAATTTCATTCCCTTAATCATGTATTAAACATCGTAATGCTTACTCTAAAGTTTTCGTGATACTATTCGTATCATAATTTCTAGCTCATATTCTATATAATGAATGTGGTGACACTAAGTCGCTGCTTTCTATTAGGGATGCAAAAGATTTTTTTCTGAAAAAGTGTGTTTCGGTGATTGGAAAACAAATGACAAGGAAGGTGTATGCAATCGGCAAAGAATTTCGTGCCATGCCGTGCAATGCTCTGCTACGCATTGATGTCCTACTCTTAACTCTTCAACTGTCTTTCCGGAAATGAATTATAAGTGATGAAATTTGATGCGCCCGGTGATTCGCTTCAAATCCATGTTTAACGCAAGAACAGTCTCCCGAGTTTTCGTTGGAAGGTTTACGCTTCTCCCCTGCTCTATGACCTGCGCGTGCTAATTGGTGTTCCTGTCTCACTTGAGTGTCCGTCAAATTAATGCATTATTAATTATCCTCTCGCACGCAAGTGCGTTACTGCATCATATGCTGTGTGCCCTGTCGCGGAGATAAATCCTCCTCCACCTCCGGAGATAAATCCTCTCTCACCTTATACCCTCAGGACTCGACTCACGTTACGACAATCATCCTCCATGAGGTTGTCAACTCTCCCAGTTCTGCCGAGAGAATCCCGGATTGAAAATAATTTTTAAAATCTCTGGTCTTCTAGGTTGAGGTGTTTCCTCCCCTCCCCCCCTATTAACTCAGTACAGTAATACAGTATTGTTGTACAGGCTGTATATAACCTCATTGGTCTTTGAATGTGTTTGTTCTAGAAACGCAAGCTAGATTCTGTGGCAGCGATGTTTTGGTGGCTCTGAGCGATTCTCTAAACATTCAATTGACTCCTCCCATTCTTCTTTTACAAACGATGCACTTGAGAAAATTGTTTTCAATCGTTCTAAAACTTCATTTTAATAATAATGTACATAATATGGAGTAATGTTTATTACTTCATATTATGTACAAAACAAGGACATACAAAATATAAGGAGCTTTAGGAGGTTCTTTAGGTTGGAAAACAAATTTCTAGGTATACCTTGCTCAAAATGCATATTATAGTGAACAAAACACTTTCTAGGTTTGAATTAGATTACACATTACGCGGAGAAGTTGTAATTATTTTCACATCTATATCTACATAATACTCCGGGAGCCACCATAGAGGTGTGTGGCGGGGGGTGAATCTTCACCAAACATACACTACCCTTGCTTGAAGAAAATTAGTAGAAATATTTTAGTCGAATGAAAAAAAATTAAAAAAATATAAAGCCGTGAAAACATGCAAAGATGCTGTAAAAAGCGAAGCCCGGCCGCAATAAACATTATTCTCTGTGGAAGTTGCTCAGTTTTCAAGTTTCTATAACCTGTTGTAAGTTGGGTCAGTTAAAGCTTTAATGCCGACATGCGACTACCAAGACAACCTATTGATAAACTTGTGTATATCTTATTGGTTATATTAATTGTTATTCAGATCTCTAATTGCACGAGAGATAAGTTAAATTTGTCGGTCCGTCCATCTACTTCCCTAACTTTATGTTCATTGCTCAATCTAACATAGTTAGTCGGAATTTGCTAAACCTTTTTTATGTCATCAGTAAAAATAACGTTTTGGAGTTTGATATTCAAGGGAACCGGATTGGTTTGGTGGACAGAATACGTGCCTCCCATCCCGAGTGCCCGAGTGCAAATACCGACGGGGCAGAGATTTTCATTGGGCTACTGCTCTCTAATTGAGTGCTGTGAGGGGAAAATTTAAAGTTCAGCACTCCGTCCGTAGGATGGGGCATTGGAACGCTCGGTAAACCACTTGGTGCCTTTAGCTGAGAATATGCTAATGCTGACGCCGGGTATCATCTCCATCATTCTCCCGATTGCTGAAAAATCTACGAAAAAACCATTTATCCTAAATGGAGGTAGTGGTAATAGTTATCGGTCGCCTCCTCGAATAATTACTATTTCAAATAATGCTCTACCTGCCAGCGATAGCGAGGTCGTTAACGTGCCGATCTCGTAACTCAAAAATTCGCTGGTTTGTATCCCACCCAGGGAATGTGGGGTCGTGGGATGTAACCTAAGACGTTGGAGCACCTACAGCTCAAGTTTACAACCAATAATGTTCTATCTTTATATCTCCCGGGCTTTGATACTCATGGAGCAGGCAACTCCCCAAATCAACTCTTCAGAAGTTGGCATCCCTAGTCCTCGACCTCCCCTCTCCTCTCATCGTATCCTGAGCAAATCCACCCCTGACGTCTCCATCTCCCCTTTCTCCTCTTTCCTCCAGCTCTCCCTCCCCCTGGTCTTCTCTCTCTATCTCTCTCCCGCCCGAAGCCACGTGACAATGTGTCCGAGAGGACAGTTGGTTCATGACCGCATTGGCGGAGAGGGTGTCGTGGTGGTGGGGGGGGAGGTAGCAGGGGATGATGGATGGAATCCTGGGAGGACGAAGGGAATATTAACCGCCGCGCTACAGAATGAACGAACGCACGTAAAAGTTACAATACTGTCTCCCTTGCCTAGTGCTAAGTGTTGATTATATGGCTTAGAATATAGTGGCACGTGTCAATACCTGGAGTGCTTCAATAAAAGTAACCCGTTAACTATCTTTAACATTTCCAATGATTTTAATGCATCAAATATGAAATTTTAAAAGACATCATCACTTTCAATAGCCATCAATCCGAAAGAGCCTTTTTATGAAGTGTGGTTTGCTATTGTCTAATTGTGTCTATATTGCCTAGTGGGTAGAGCGCTGAGCTAACTACCAGAGGGTCCCGGGTTCAAATTCCGGGCTAGAACCTTTCTGGACGCCCCCACGCGAGCCACGCGATTCGATTACTTGTGTGTCAGAACTTCTTGGGAAATCGCAGGTGGCCCAGGGAAAGGAACTGGCCACCCCCTACCCTGAATGTGTGAATATCACACGCCAATGGCTCAGTATGGGGTGAGCTCTACACTCACCTATCAAAAACCAACCTTCGGGTTGAACATACTATTATTATATTGCCTAATGCATAGAGAAATGCACAGTAAATATTCGTCGTGCTGAGCTATGAATTTCATGAAAAATTTCCCAGATACATGAACGACTGTTCTGAAAATAACATTTCCATTTATTTGCATTCATCGATTAAATTGCCACAATTTACGCTGCCTCAAATTGATAAATTCAATGCTTCGCTAAAAAGTACCTTAAGACTGGTTTTGCGCAGCTTTCAATGTTTCTTTTGTCGATTCCTTTGCCGGACAACTTCTTAATGCTAGCATATTTCTTTTCCTTTATAAATATGCATTTTAATTTCTTCGTTTATTGCACCCAGTCTTTCCTTAAGGCAACTTTTCCCTCGCCTTTGTTTATACAGTTGCCTTCACGGTACTATATATCAATATTCGTCCAACAAGTTCCACTTATCTTCTTTTCAGAATATCCACCAGAATTTTGTTTTATTTAACTCATCTGTAAACGGTTCTCGGGTTATACGGCCGATCTTCATCATTTTCCTGTGACACCACAATTAAAATTAATATTGTTTCGGCCTTTTAAATTAGCACAGGGAAATAATTACCATGGTTAATGATGTTATATCTCTGGGTTAAGATCAATTCTGCTCGTTTAATAAGTGTTTTCATTATGTGGTGGTAATCGTACGTTCCTCATTACACTTAGATCTAACAAGCTTCACCTCATCTCTCTCTCATTATTGGGTGTATTGGGAAAAATTTCATCGTGTGATCTTTCCCCCACGCAATATCGTAAAATATCTACAGTTTTCACTGTGGAAACTGGTGTTCTGGACATTTTTGAATTTTTGAGTGGTGTCGATCGGACACGTGCGTTAGCGGCGCAGCGTGTGCATTCGGCGGGTGTATCATTATGCACCGTTACAGCCGAGTGACCATCGAAGTTTTTCATTTTTTTCTATTATTTTTCGGCCTCCTCGGTGTCGCCATGGTGTCCACGAACTCGATTTTTTTTGTTTTAACTCCGTTCCCTGCATAGGGACGGGGAACGCTCATTGCAAAATCAATTGATTCGTCCACTCCTCTTACAATCAGTTACGACATTTTATTACGATTTTCGGCTCGCCTGCCCCGTTGTATCTTCTCTTCGCTAATGTTTTCGTTCGAACCTGGCTCAGGCGTGGATGGATAAGGTACAAATACAAATTAAGAGGTATTTCGGCGGGGAAAATATAATATGAGCTCAGGTAATGTATTGACTCACATTATTAGACTCCAACATATTTCCAATGTCGGTCTGAACGGCGTTTAAATGAGTTGAAAGATGCCAGGGGAAAAATATATTCTCCTAGATTGGGAATTGAACCACGAACCTTTGTGAGTCACATTATTAGGCTCCAACATATTTACAATGTTGGTCTGAACCGCGTTTAAATGAGTTAAAAGGTGCCAGGGGAAAAATATATTCTCCCAGATTGGGAATTGAACCACTAACCTTTGACTTCTCGAGAACATTTCATTTGGGATCAGGAAAGGCAGGTATTGTTCTAAAAATGGACCGTATGAACCAATGGCTTGTTGTTGAATCCATGCTAAAGAGATTCTGTCATCTTATGGTTTACAACAATAATCATAAACCCAACTTCAATGTTCTAAGACCCCCATTGCAATATAGGGGTTTACTGCTATGCTGTTAATAAGTTATCCATCCAATATTTCCGGTGCTATGGCGTGAAATCAATGTAATATACGGTTGTCTGCACAACGTACAACCATGTTGACTGTGTAATAGAAAATGCAAGGAAACGTATTCGTCGGACTACTTAGTTTCAGTGACCTCCATTTGCGAAATAAAAGAAATTGTAATAATGAAATTCTACCTCACGTTCTTTAAGTCTAGCAAGACAATCAGTCACCGCATAAATGTTTAGTATCTTGCAAAAAGGATGATATTCATCAAAATATCATTAGAGCGGTCTCGGTTTTGCACTGTCTCTACATTGAACTTAGTAGTGCTTGATTAAATTTTGAATATTAAAAAAAATATTATTTCCCTTTCTGATGATGTTTTATAGGATTATATAATACTTATGGGTTTTAAAACGTATATTGCACTGAAGGGCTGAAATCAAATTCACAATATTCGACCAGCTGGTGGAATGCAAGCTCTTGATTTGAGAAGAGCTCACTTGAATATGCATCCGCTGCTGCTGCCGCTTTCCCTTTCTCTATCGAAGTTTTTTTTTCTCGTTTAGCCGTTGCTAACCCAATTCACCTGGCTCGCGGAGACCGCCAACCGCAAATTCGGATGCATTTGAGCTTCCGCTGCTGTAGAGTCACTCCACTGCTGTAGAGTACACCATTGGGAATCGTCGGGGGAAAAAATGCTTGATGGTCGAGATCCTCGTTCAAAATTGCTATCTGGAGTGTTTTATCGTCTAGCGAAAAGCCATATATTTTTTTCGTATCCCCTGATTAAATTACACCTAATTTTTTATTTCTAATGCTATGAAGCAATGGATTACCAGGAAGAGTGTGATATAATGAGCTAAAATAAAAGATTTAGCGGATAGTAGCATCGTAACCTTGTCTAAATGTAACGCGAAGATACTTGTTGTAATCTGTATGGAGTTGCTGGATGGAGCTTTTCCAATATTATTATCGTTGTTTCGTGGGGATCAATTTTCCGGTTCTTTAAAAATGTATTCATAGATGTGTAATTTTGACACCAGACTAGTGAAAGAATTTTAACTAACCAAAGTATTTTATCAGTAGAAATAAAATGGCTTCCGACCTTAACAAGGACATTGATCGGATTTTGAGAAATCCCTTTTGCACCTTGGGTAGCTGGGGAATATAGCGTTCTCGTTTTCAACAATGCTCCATGTTCTCTCTCAATACTCTAGTCTCAAGAGGTGGTAATAAATAAATAGTGTATTGAAAATTACAAAATATTTATTTATCAGCATGGATTGATTCTATAACAATTTGTAGGCCGACGATTGCTCACATTTACAAAAAAATATTTTTGAGGCTTCAGTTTTAATCGTATGATTATTTTCTCCCGTTTTTTCAATTAAGTGCGTTAATATCATTTTAATACCTACATCATTTGAAATGGGGATCCGGTTGTCGTAGTGGCTAGAGTGGCGAGTGGCTAGCCGTCAAATGATTCCTGAGCTACATGTACAAAAACGAAGGTACCTATTTAATGAACCGGAAAGGAGGATAATAACTTTATTGAAGAATGTTGCTGATCACTATTGTCAATCTTTCCAAATAAATCATATACGTGAGTTTAATTTGTGCTAAGAATTTTGTGCGTAAAATACAATAATGGATCTACAGAACATCATTTTGATTTATGCTGTATTTATGTAATGATAAGATGTTGACTTTTTAGCATTATTGTTTGTCATTCAAATTCCCCTAAGCATATTTCTCTTCTTTTCAGGTATGTTCCATTTCTTTCTAAGTCTGCCTTGACTGAGTGAACATTTTGTAAGTACCTTTTTGTAAAATTATTCCTTCTGTAAATACTACCTTAATATTATATTTTGCAATATTAAGCCAGAATTTTTAGTTCTTTAAAATTTTTAGTTAATGTTTTATTCTCTTTTTGATCACGAAAGCATCTTTACGCGCCACAATCGTGACAGGTGACCCTTTTTGGATGACATTAATTCCTTATGAAAGTGTGGAATGATTTTTGTCTTCGCTGACGTTGATGTCACAGTAATTGCTCTCCAACCAATTAGCCGTGCTCCTTGCTGAATTTTTTCGTCGGGAAATTTATTTTTCAAATTTCGATCAGTCTTCAGAATGACGTAATTATTTCCGTTTTGCCAATTAATTGAAACATGAAATATTCAGACGACGTGCCATTTCAATTTTCCGATTTGGCTTACCTTTTTTAATTGGGTAAGAAATCTAACTAGTAGTTTATCTGAAATGAAAACATCCGATTGTGAGGTGGCCCATTTAAGTGGAACTGGAGCATATTTTGATGGCTTGTTATCATTCGTCTCCGCTTTAAATGCTCTCAGTTGTAGCATTTGTGAACTTCTTATCCCAAATCTTGACATATTATTTTTAAATTCTAAATTATTTACTGTTTCAAGTTTTATGAATTAAAAAATACTTTGATATTATCCAGATGGTTGCAGACTTTCTTGAACTAATCACCGTTGGCGATGTAAAGCAAGTCATACGCAGAAAATTAGTTTTCTCGACTTGGAATTAAGTTTTTCAAAGGCTAGTAATATCCTTTGTATTCAATTCTATTATTGATTTTTTTCATTCCTTTTTGATCTTGTACTTCAATTTCCCTCAACCATTATTAATATTGCGCACGTGCATTAGCTATTTTTCCCATTAATACTCAAGTGCTGAATTACACCGATTGGAATCATTGCGATGTGTTCTAACAGATATTTAATTACAACAAATGGTTCAGATCATTATAAAAGAATAATACTTATTATTACCGTTATAATACTCCATCAATCAATTGGAATTGATTTATTAATGTTTGCATGTGTATTCAGCCGTCGCACATACACGCACACGTGAGATAATTTTTGCTCGTAATTTTGATAATTTTTGTCGAAATGTTATTACGGTCATTGTATGCTGGATTGGAAGCAATTGATTCCAATAAACTTGCTCATTTACTTCACCGTGTATGCGTGAAAAAAAATTCAACAGCCCTTGGGTAATTCGTGTAAATTTTAATTGTAGATTTTTGGTGAAGTACTTCCCTCGATAAATCCCTTATTCCGGCACTTGACCGTCAGCCGTCAGACGAGTGCGTGTATTAACATTTTCGCGTGAACTGATGAAATTTTGAAGGCTTTCATACGGTGCAATATGATAAGTGGCCGTGTTATGCTTTTATTATTTCTGCTTGTACCCAGTATTTATGATCAAACGCCTGTATGCCGCCTTTATGATCGGAAACGTAACGCTTCACTTCACGCCAGATGAGTCCGTGTTGAAAGTTAAAGCAATGGACCTTCGTTAAATTATTAGGCTTGCCTGCGTGTGGCATTCTAGCGGTTAATCTCTGAAAAAGTAGCTGCGTCAACGTGAATATCATGTATGGAATTGTGTGGTCTAAAGTTGGCATTCAAACTCTTCTGCGAAATGTTTTGCTCGCGGAAATACAAAACCCGTGCTGGTTAGTCCTGAATTCAGGCCGCTGCGCCATCGTTTCTGTGGCATCCCTTCCAATTAGCTCGGGACCGTGATGTAATGGTTGTAAAAAGATATTCTTGCGTGTACGTGCCTTTATTTTGACTGAGATTTGACTTTTGGGAACAGCTCTTACCATCATAATTTGTCGGCCTCGGTGGCGGCGTGGTTAAGCCCTCGCCTTCTAACCTTAGTCGCGGGTTCGAGTCCCGCCTAAGTGGGGATTTCACCACTCAGGACATAGATGTGTGTGCTCTTCTGTTGTTTATTGTTAAATACCCCGATGTAAAAGGCCATAGGAGCTGTTTTCGGTGGTAATGGAAAATCAATAAATTAGCCCTTTGCAATTTCGTAGTATTGAAATATTGTTGTTCTTTGTGGTGGTTGCAAAATAATTTTTTCGGTACACTGTTGGTAACAAGCGTTCTTTCGTACTGCATTTTTAAAATCCGTATTATTGCTGTTACTCATAACATTTCCTGAGATATAGGCATTTTTCATGCTATGAACTGGCTTTCCAAATATACTCCTGACTTTCCTGTTCGTATTTCTTTCTCCTGGCTATGTTCTATCATGACTAAATTCTGGCCATGTGTTACTACGTTACTGTTGCCATATTTCGATGAAGTAGTTTTACAAAGCGACGCACAAAGGTATACAATTGCATACAAATTAGCCATTCTACTGTGGGAGTTGTTTCATCTGTAACATTCCCATTACCATGGAAATTTAGACCATTCCTTAATGCATATAGAAAAATCCTTAAATGAGCGAAACAGTTGGATTGATATTTTATACTAAGCCAAATTAATGTGTATTATTGTCAAAGTATCAGTTTTAGCGGCACCAATTTACTGCAGTCGTATGTAGATGAAGTGAGTTGCTCCACAAGCACTCTTTGAGTTTGCACTTTCTCATTTATTTGGGTATTATAAGCAATTTAATGCAACTATTGTATATGTTGTCGGAGCTACATAATTTATACCATATTTTGAGTGGAAGTACGAAGATTGTCAAAATGCCTCAGGTTGTGGAAATGTTTCGATTGCATCGTCCTCAATCTCCGTCTAATACCATTGCTCCAGATACGTAGTCTTAAATAGGAAATAGGAGTTTTTTTCCTTTGATTGCCAATTTCTGAACTGTATTTTTTTTAAAGTGCAAATATTTCGATTCCCTCCACTGTGAGCTTTGTACAACATACGATGAATGAGAACCGACCTATGCTCTCCCACGTGAGATATCCTTATCAAAGTTGATTTTGGGACCAGTCTTTCCTTCCTGCAGGTAGTAACTCCCAAAACTTTTCTTTCGAATAAGTAATTCATGCTAATGTAGTGGCCATCAGTGCCTGGTATTCGTGTTTCCATCCAAGACTCATTACACATTCTTAAGGCAATCTTCTCTTATAGGCTGCCAAAAATACCAATCGGAGTGGCGATATTATAATCTTTAAATCTCTGAAAAATGTGCTAATTCCCTATTCTGCATATTTTATTTCATAGCAGACTTTTATGTAGGATTCGTGCAGAAATTTTGTTGGCGAAAGATTTTTTCCACGCGGCATTATTAGAAGCGTGTTATTTTTTAGTTTTAGCATATGCCCTCCCGAGCAAAAGTCCTAATGCAGGGCGGATTCCGGAACGCTGAGCGTTAACGCGGTCGAGGCGGCGACTCAGACGTGTCTCTCCTCTCCTCCTCAAGCTCTCAATTCCTCTCATCGCCTCTCCATCCCTCCCTCCCCCCCATTCGTGCCCCCCATTCATCCTATTCCGCTTCCATAAGTCTTCCTTTTTATTTCTCTTTTCGCTCCCTTTCAATATCCGGCCTACCCCTTCCCTCCCCATCCCACATCTCTCCTCCCGGCTAAAGCTCAGAGGGTATCTCTTTCTGTCCCGTCGCTCATTCGAATGCGATCCCCCGCTTGCAAACGGAGTCCATGCAGACGAGATAGTTGGGGAGGAGATGAATGGGAAATTCTCCCCTTCTTCTTTCGGATGCAGAGGCATAGAGGTTTTGCCAACACCGTCGAATCCGCCTGCAGGCTGTCGCGATTTCGAAGTAAAGTTATTCCACGTACTCTCGTTGTGTGACGTACTGGAGTTATCTGATATAGATTTGGATCTTCCAATGCAGAGGTTATTAACGGGAGCCATATAATATATTTTGTTCAGTTGGCGTCATCAGCATGATTTGCACGGAGAAAAAAATCATCCACCTTGTTCGAGAGCCACTATCAGCACGTGGTGGATTCAAGGCAGGTGATTTTTACTCAGTGGACATCTTGTGATTGTGAATACTAATGGGTAACTCCGTTTATATTTTTAATGGTTTGTTCGCAAGCCCGAAATTTGGGATAATTATTCTACCAATGACGAATGTGGTGCGAGAGTGCCCCTGAGGTTTATAAAACTCATAACGGGGGTCGCGAGAAAGAAGAGGCGAGAATCTCTGGCGTAACGTATCATTATAACAAGTTGGCATAGTATCCTAGCGGGCAGGGTGTTTGGTTTCACTTGTGAATCGGCTTTCGATTCGTTGAGCGTAATTAAGCCAAATAACATTTTTTGGGTGCCAGGTATGGTAACCACGTATCCCAAATGAATTAACTTCTCACGACTTTGGAATTGCCACTTGGTTCGCTTTACTCTTTCTAACCAGGCTGACCTCGAAGTTGAACACACTATTTTTGTTTTCATTTTATGTCATCCTGCTTAGTTAGGCCGGTGGGACGTCCTTGCTTGAAAAAATATGTTCTTATTTTTGGAGTTAAGTCACGTTTTATATTTTTATAGCGAAATTAAAGAGCCCTTTTGACTCTATACGGTTGATTTGTAATACGCAATGTCTCACCCCGGTCGAAGTCCCAAAAACGCTTCCTGCCTTCCGATTGAACCACCTTATACTCGCGATGCCCGTTTTAGAACTGATTCTTCCACAGTCCGGAGAGACTTAAGGCCCTCTGTTGAATCGTCAGAAAACTAAGTGGTGTGCCTCTTCGATGCTGCTCCTCCATCCACATCGTCAGTATTTTTTTCATTTCTCCAAGAAGGCAATTTCTTTGCTTGGCAATGGTGGCGGATCTTACACAAACTGAACCTTTTACATGTTTTTGATTAGTTCCTTGTCTTTCACAATCGTGTTAGTAGTTAACACCGGAATACTTAAAACACATAATATCAGATATCGCTAGCCTGCTTTCACATTTCTTCACGGTATAAATTTTCTCTTGCAAAATGATTGTACGTCACCTTTTAGAAGCCTCAGGTTCACTTTCACGTTTATCAGCCATAGTTGGAGGATCTAAAATACTTCAGCGTTAACATTTTTCACAAATCCAACTCACGACTTCGACTGCCAGAAAATGACTGAAGGGATTGACCGAGACTTCGTATCACCCCAGGATCATTAAGTTACAGTGTTGTAATTGTTATCCTACTCTACGTACGATACAATGGATCAATGGCGTGAGACGCTTTTGATTGCCTCCGTTACCTAATTACACTGCTGCATCGTTATATGGCATAAGCTATCGACGCAGAAAAGTTTTTCAAGTGAACTGGGAATCGAGTATTGCAGAATCAACGACGTAACCATTCTTCGAATAGATATATCAGATATCGCTAAGACTGTATGCATTTTTTCAAAGATTGGTCAGTTGGGTAGAAGTTTAGAAGTTTTTTTACGCGACTTTAAAAATAATTGATAGCAATGAAATTCCGTAGATGAATGATGAAAATGGAACAATTTCTTCAGTGCTTTATTTTAAAACCTCAATAACCATTCGATATATTTCCGCCAGCAAGTGTGCGAACTAATATGTATTTACTTTTCCTTGCCCACATTCGTAAATGAACGGCATCTCTTTAGATAAATTTGTCACTTACGTAAGTACAAACTTACCTAAGTCGAGACATACGTAAGTCGGGGACTGCCTTTATCATACTCCCACTTAATTTAAAAATGGCCAATTAAGCGCACGCATTTTTAATACTCTGCGGTTGAATTTCACAGTGGTTTTCGTCTTAAGATTATATCTTGAACTTACTTGCTCAAGAAGTGGTCACCACGATAAGTCAGCAGTTGGTTGCCCCACGAAGGTTAAATACTCGAGCGTCGTGTGATGACAGATGGGAGGGTGGGGCGAAGCGTTGGTTCATCTCTCCCTCTCCCCTAAGTTCTCCTCATCCCTCTCCCTCTCTTCCCACCATAAATGCACGAACACTGTCTCTCAAACAAAGACCTCGGGAATGCGGCTGGTGTGATAACCCCCGGGCCAGTGGTTCCATCCGAACTGAACGCCAGGGCTTGGGAAGGTGCTGGGTTACGTTAGGAGACTGTGTCAAAAATGAAGAAAGAGAGTTGAATGGGAAAGAGAAAAAATTTCCATTAATTATTTTACGCTTCCTTTTCCAGCGATGATATATCAAATCAATCGATGGCGCAGGTTTCTCATCGACTCATGTTTTAGAGTCAGATTTCATTTTTTTTAATAAATATTTTTAAACCTTACGCATTTATTTAATGCAATAGATTTGTTTCTGATGTACTTAAGCATTTTTTGTATCAGCTTGAGTAAATTTTTGCATTGCGCTTTTTTCGACCTATTTGTGCGGTGTTGCTTTCTTTGGTATGGCTTGCGACTTACGCAGCATATGAGCTCAACTTCCTTTATTGTCCTATCGTCCTCTTCTCTTTTTTCCTTTCGTTGTCCCTTGCTTCCTTTTCTCTAAGTGCCTTACAACGGCTGCTCAATTCATCTTGTCTCGTGGTTCGTTCTGTACAATTAATCTTCGTTTTCAAGCGTCCTTTCACCGAATTTCCTTCTCTTCTGCTCTTCCCCACCAACTTTGTTTGCCTGTGTTTTCATCCTCTTCATTGCAGGTAGAAATAACGTCAATCCCCTTCTTCTTTGAGCAAATTACTTTGCATCCAGATTTCCTAAAAGACATTTGCCTTAATTAATTTGAGAAGAAACTTGTGGTTCCAAAATCATTGGTGTTTTCTTTTTCCGGTCTGTCTTGAGGAATTTGATCTTGGTTGCGATATTACCTTGATCATCTTGTCGAAATTTTTTTAGGTAAATTTATAAAATACTGGGTCAATTTGTTATCATTTTCCGCGTGGCAAAGGAGTCATTGTGGTATTGTTAAAGCTCTTGGTTTGATCTGAGAATGTGTGTTGAATTACCTTTATCGTGTTATCATACGACTTGTCTTTGTTAAATATTTCTCTCAGGCCGTTAAAATTTCAATGTTTTTTGTGTACTTGTATTAATTGCGTATAATAATTGATTTCATGCCATTGTGACCCTCAAATTTTATTTAAATGATTTAAACATTATTTAGATAATTTAAAAATGTGTTATTCCCTTATTGGCTCCATTAGCGCCTTTAAATATAAAATGAAAAGGCAAATAAATAAATAATGTTAAAATTAAAAGCACATTTTAGCCATATGGCCTACTCCCATTGACATCCCTGACTTAGCTTCCCATTATGTTATTTGATTCCACCCCTTACCCGATTCAATCAAACCATTTCGTGATGAGTCGTTCTTTTGCAGAGACTGCATTTTCGTGCTTTAATTGCATCAGGACGCCCAATTGTACTATCTCTTCCTACTCTCTCTCTCTCTCTCTTTCTCCTACTCTCCGTGTTAACCGGGGTTTGCTTGTGTTTCGTTGGGGAAGTATCTCGAATCGTACGACACTCCTGAAGGTCAACAGTCTCCTCAGTCCGACCTCCTCAAAGCGGCACTTTTCTCGCACGCACTAAGAGCGATGATTCCCTTTGATGAGGCGAACATGGTGTAGTGGCTGTTAGGGGAGAAGCGGTCACCCTACTGTCCAGTCTCCCGCTCGCATCTCTCTCCCTTTTCAGCCCAGTAGAGCGGCAGGGTGGTGAGTGGGCGACCTTTTGACCCCTTCCGATGTGGCGGTAGACGGGATCATCGTCCATTGTTTCATTTCCGTCCTCTCAGTCGATCGCGTGTGGCGGAGTCGGACGATCCTACGTGCCCTCTTGCCCCACACCACAACTCGTCTCCCTTGAGACCTCTCCCTCTCGGCCTTCAAAGGGAGAGATAGAGAGGAGGAATGGGGAGTCCACTCCCCCTTTCGGCTTTGGAAGGCTTTCCATTCCTCCGCAGTCTGGTCGGCGCACATCAGCCTTCCTAGCGTCCGTCTTGGCTCCTCTGGAGAGCTCCCTACCTCTCTCGCACGCCAACTCTCTCTCCCTCTTTCTCTCCCTAGAGCATCCATTTCTCTTTCCTCTACTTCTTCTTCCTCTGACGAGTTTTCTGCACGAGGAGCCGAGGGCATTTTTTCTCTTTCTCTCTCTTCCCTCCGTCTCAGGGTGCTATTTTTTCCCCGCTTCTCGCCCGTCGTTTTCCCGCCTCTCCCAGCTCTCCTGACCCATCGCCGTCTGCCTCTCGTTGTTGCCTCAGCCCAGTGTTGAAAGTGTCGGACGCGACGGGCCTAGACGTCCCAAATGGTTTCCTGTCCAGGCGGAGAATCATCGCGCCGGCGGATTTCGGGAGGCTCTCTTCGCCCGTCTCTCTCTTTTATTTTATATTTTTCTTTTCTTTCTCTTTTAAAGGGGGAAAGCATCACGGACTCCCATCCGTTCGTGCCTGAGCTAGGGAAAGAATGTGAGCTTCCTTTCGAAGGGGTTAGGCTAATCTCGGGCGCCGAGTTTCCCCATCTATTTTTTCCTCCTCTGTGTTAAGCATGGGGTTCGTCTATGTTCCGTTGGGGAAGTCTCAATTTGTCACCTGTGTGCACCCGCAAATAGGGAATAGGATCTCAGGTTTTTATTTAAGAGTTTGCCAAACCCTTTGTAGTTCTTAGCCGATGTTTATTTCAATCAAGTGTAATCCTCTCTAGATTATTCCATTAGTAAATTTAGAACTATTTGTGTAATTTTTTCCTGGGAAGGTCAGATATCTCGAATCGTTATCCCAGTGGACACAGAAAAGGGAGGAGTAAGGATTCTTTCAATATAAAAGGGCATCGAATTTTCCAATTGTTAAGTTTTATGTGAATATAGTTGGAAGTAGTTTCAACCCGCTTGGAAAAGCTCATGCTAATATTGGTGAATGGTTTTAGTTTTTGCCCCCCCGTGTTGATCGATGCTTGGATTCTCCCGTGGATTTCTTAACTTTCTCGTACTGGGCACTGATTTCCTCAAATTTTGAAACTTTCTGCCCCTCTCAAATGTATTCGGCGTGATATTTTTCTTCCGCCATTTTTCACCTTAACGTGAGCACCTCGTGAAGAACGTGCGTTACGTAACTCTCGGGTTTACGTCCCTATAGGTTCTCGTTTTTTCGTCTAGTGCTATCCTCAGTACTCGTGGGTTTTTCCGATTCTGAGCTGGTATCCACTCTTTGGTTTCCAATCTTCAAGCTTAGTCATCTTTTTATCTGTCATTCGTTTCCTATAACATTTGTATTGCTCCCATCGTATTTTTACATTTCCCCTTCCCCTTCTGTCATCGCGTCGCTGGAATTTGTGGATTCCTGGAAGTGTGCTCGAATTTTTGCCTTACCTGTTCTGTTTTTCGTCAGCACATCGAACTCCAGGATTTCGACTTCGTTTTGATTATCACTGAGGTAAGATTTTCGCATCCACTTGTGCGATACTCCGATGTCTTATTGCCGGTTAATGTTGCACTTATGCAAAAATGTTGCATGACTTTCGTACTGCCCAAACTATCAGAAAACACTTTTTACTGCTAGAAGTGCGTTGGCGCAAATGTCATTGTTATCTCTGTCATTCTGTTTAATTTTTTTTGTTAATCCCATGTTTGGTATATTTCACAGTGAAAATACATCCGTTCCAATATACACGTAATTTTTTTTTGTATTTTCTTGGTTTTGTGATGTATAGCGTTGATTTTTCACTGAATTTTCGCCAATATTTTAGAATTTTATTTATTCCAAATGCACAATAGATGCTTCATTAGAGTTGGTCTATGATAGAAAATGCTGCAAATTCGATGCTATTACTCGGCTTTTTGTGCCCTCAGAGAGAACAAATACGTCCAGTGGGTTGGGAAAGGATGTTTTATGGGAACAATAGTGATATTGAACTTTCCCTCCTTTTTATCTTGATTCATACGCTGACTTTCGCGGCATAAAGTGGTTTATGCCAATAGCTTTCAACATAAGACATGAATCAAAATTTATTTTGTTTTACGACTTTGCTGATTTCAATTTTGTGCCACGAAGAAAATTCAATGAAGCCAAAAAATAACGCATTCTTTATGCGCTTTTCTCTTTTATTTAAATCGTTTTTATTTTAAATTCCCCAAGCTTTTGTATTTCGGTATTAGTATTGTATGAACAGAAAATGTGGCCTCCCTTGCTAAAATACTATGGATTATCCGATACTCATGTTGATAGATTGTCCTTTTTCTGTTTTAGACACTTAGTAAACAAGCGCTGCTGAGTCACCCAGTCATTTGTTGCGTTTTACACGACCTTTGTATTTTTTTCTGAGAGAACGATGTTTCTCTTCCATTCGTCTTCTCAGGGCTAGCAGGCTGACATAGGCTTGTATCTTTCTGCCCCAGAATTTTCATTTGGAACATTAATGAGGATTTTCACGGTTCATAATCCTCAATGGAGCTGAGGGTTCATCGTGTTAAATAGAAATGTCATTAGAGGTTATTTAAGGAGTTCTTCTCGGTTGCTTTTCTTATACTTCAATGTCTGTGAGCGTCATGATAAAAAAAATCTCGTTTCACGCCGCGATAGAACAGGAACTCTCCCCGCCTTCATAGAAGCGAGGGAAATGTTTTTCGCCGGGATCGCGAACTTTCAGTCAATCTTGGTGGGAAGGAAGTAATCAGCTGATGAAAGAATCATTTTTTGCTCGTGTTTTTGCCGCCGTAATCAGGAACCGGATGGAGAGCCAGGCGCCTGGGTGGCTCAATTCCCACAACCAAAGGAAACCGAGGGGAACTCGCGAATGGACTCGAAAAATCGTTGGCGGAATCTCTGAATTTCATCGCGCATATCGTAATAAATTGCTGGCTCCAATTCTGATTGCGGCGATCACTGAAGTTGTGAACACGTTGGATGGGAAAAATACATTAACTTTTATGAATGTGTATATGTATAATTTAAAATTTATCTCAGGCGTGATGGCATAAGAGAAAAAACTTCTAATGGCACACAGCAAATTCTTAATTTTCGGCGGTCGACTTCATCAGAGAACACAACCGCCTTCGTCAGAGGGGTCAGAGGACAGAGTAGACTCTCCTAATTAGAGACTTTAGAGCCATCTCGCGGTAAATTTAGCTTTGTAACTTTTCTATGTGTATAGGAAAATAAGTAACACACAAAAGGACGAACACAAACAAGGTGGTGAAGATGGAGCCGAGCCAGTTCACAACAGAAAAACGTTTGTGCTACAGACAAACTTGTTTCGTCTTGGTTCAGAAAATACCTTCTTCCAGTGTGCAATAAGTCTGCAGTCAATTGATAATAATTCGACGAAGTATATTTTATCTTGATAATTTGGCTTTGAAGATATTTTTATAAAGGTATCAAGTTTTAAACTGATTAATTCTGTGTCATGGCCGTGGCCCTGGCCGCCTTGACCATTTTAGCTAATCATAGAAATAATGGTGAATTTGGCTTTCTTAGGATATATCAGTAGCTGTCATGTTTTCCTACTCAAAGCGTAGTTTTGGTGACAACGTTGTTGAATTTTGCTTTTTGAATTCCTGTATATTAACCTAAATAATCATTGACTCTAGTTAAGATATTTGATCAAAAGTGATGACATCATTAAGATATTGATTAAATAAAATATATTTAATCTTACATATTTTGTAGTCATGGTGTTAGAAATGAATTTTCACCGCATCAGTTATTAAAACAAAACATTTTCTTCGTTTCTTTGAGTGGTAAAAGTGTACGTACGCTTTTAGGTTTATGTTTTTTGTAATAGAGTAATGAGCACATAACTCCACGTTACCAATGTTAAATGAACGAGGCGGGTTATTCCATTTGTACTACAGTTTTTTGTAAAAACTACCGTAGTTTTTGTTAAAACTTAAGGATTATTTTTCTGCAAGCCTGTCGAAAAAGTCAGGTGTTTTTGTTCTCTGTCAATATGGTGCGTGTGTTCCGCAGGTGTGGCGCCAGTATCATTACTGCCAACCTTATTAGTGAAATGAAGTTACAGCCTCTGGATTGTGAGAGTTTGTTCCACTTACAATATCATGGTAGCTCGTCCGATATCATAACACTCACGAGAGAAGCCAATTATGCCGTCTATATTTTCGAGTTAGCTTGCATCTAAGCGAAAAAACCACGCCTCCCGCGTATGCATGAAAGCAAGAAAAGTATGTCATTTCTTATTATAATTAATAAATATGTTTGTTCTTGAAAGGCGTTTTTTCTGTATTTAAACGGCTTTTACTCATTTTTTTTATATGCACGTAAACGGTAGCGTACGCCGTATGACATCAAGTACGTTTTCTCAGAGAATTCAGGATATTCTGTCATCCGTACCTATCTCCTTTGTGATATAGATCAAGAGCTATTGGTTATTGGAAACCTCTGTTTCTTGCTCTTATTAAATTCTTTTGCCAGAGGTAAAAGGCTATCTTCGCAGTTGAAACTAAATAAAATCCTCTAATCAAAAAATCTAAATTATAAAAGGTATATCGAATTTTGGTTTAGGAGGTTTTTCGTCATAAATTCATGCGTTTTTTCAATATCGCACATTTTCGCTGTGAAAAATACGTACCTATTTAATTATTCGCATATTTTTTTAGCATAATCTCATATTAAACCTAATAGTAAGGATTCTAGAGTGTAAAATGCGTCAAGGGCTTGGAGGAGTTGGGAGAGGAATCAAATGGGAAAATGAGGGTCTATGTTACTATTTCCCATCATACTTTAGGTCGATACGTATGTTAATCAGCCGGAGGCTAATACGTGCAAATACTCAAAATTATTTGGGAGTCTCATGGTCCGCCGGGGCCATTAGCACCGTACCTACGTAACAGGTGGAAATTTTAATCCGCTCGGGAAATGGTGCTAGAGAATATGTCGGGAAACCCGGACTCAGGATTAGACTTTAACCTAATGGAGTCGTATGTTTTGAGCTTAACAGCAAGCGCGACATGCGACGCACTGCACACTTGAACGCCTGTGCATGGCGCACAACGAACCGGGGCCTGGAAAACCTTTCCTAAAAACCCTTCCGTAGAAATCGCGTGCATGGGCGCGCGCTTGGTCGGACAGCGCGCGCCGTACTGGAGTAAACTACTCCATTATTCACCCAAAATTATTTTCTGACGGTCTAGAGTCCGCGAAATGGTACGCGTTTTAGTCCTGGTAATGGAAGCGCACGTCTTTTATCGAAGTAATTTTGCATGCTTCCATGCTTCTAGGCCGGTATACTCGCCACGGGAATATCCTTTTGGGAGAGATATTTCTTCTCCCGTCCGATAATTTTCTCGCTTTTTTTTGGTGGGCGGCATTTTAAAACTTCGAATCGGTTCCCCTTTTGGGTGGGAAAGATATATATTTTTTTGCAGGCATGAATAACATTTTGACACCTATTCAGGGAAGTCGATCTGGATTGGCTTCGAGCGGCTGGTTCGGTTTTAATATTATCTCATTCCTTCCGAATTTTATGCACTGTGGGTGTTTTACAGGAATGGTTTTAAATTGCTTTTATTTTATCGCTGGAAAAGGTTGCTGGCTTATCAATGGGAATTCCAAGTTAGCTCTCGGCTAAATTTTTAATGAGAGGATTTTAGGCTGGAAATGAGATGCATACTATCTTTTACGATTCTGCCACACACTCGCAATTCTCTTATAAGCGTTGGTTCTGAAATAAACTGATAAGTGAGGAAGAAAAGAGTACGCAGTTGTAAATATTTCATATTTAACGGTAGGAACTATTTTGGAATTTGGAGCTATTTTCGAACAGCGTAAATATCGCTCCGGCACCATGCATTATATTTTTCCTCAACACTTTAATATAGTTATTTTTGGTTTCTAGGTACTCCAACGGCTAAGGTTATTTCGTATCGTCTATCCACTGATTTTTATCCTTGGACTGACACAACTAAGAAACCCGTGACGTTTTGGTTTGTCAGACCAGTGCATTACCGACCTTGCTTCCTAGGCCGACTTCGCCTTTTGTGTCTCGCAATATAGTTTTAAAATTCTCTCTTGCCTTTAACGAAGGCTACGCCGGATACTGTCATAAAACCAAAAGTGTAACTTTTTTCTTCATTATGCCAATTTCTTGATAATATTTCTATTTTTATCTGATTTTTTGCGTAACTTTTTCTGATTTGTGTTTAGGTTAACTAGTGAAAGCTTTTAAAGCATGATCTCCGTTGCAGGATTTTTTTCAATCTAATGATTGTTAATTAAATGTGAAAATATCACCGTAAACATTTTAATATTGTGCTTCGATCAATAGAAAATCAGGTAAATGTATTTTATGACTTCATATATACAGATAATTGATGTATAAAAATAATTTATTCCTCGGTAAGAAGTTTTAACTTCAATCCGGCTACGGAAGTTCCTCGTACATTGCGCTTTCCAAAATATTTATGGCCTGCATTGGCCGTATGTAAGTTTGTGGATAAGTTCGATGGATTTTTTATCCATAGATATCGCCGCGTACAATTGTGCTTTCCAAAATATTCGCAGACTGAATTGGCCGAATGTAAGTTTGCGGACACTTATCAATTGTTTTTTCCCGTCGATATTGCCGCGTACTGTTGTGCTTAACATAATATACACATACTGCATTAGTCTGCGGGCAATAATCGATCGATTTTTTAGCCATCAATATCTCCGCGTACATTTATGCTTAACAAAATATTCACAGACTGCATTGGCCGAATGTAAGTTTGCAGATATTTATCGATGGATTTTTTTAATAGATAGAAGAATCGGTTAAATATTCCGGACTGGGCGTCTTCTTTCTTCATTGGCCAACCAATTTGCAGATCGCTGCTCGCTTCTGTGCGTGGATGACCCCTTTGCCATTTCACGTTTTCCGTCACATCGTGTAGCCATCGAATGGGCCTGCTGAACACATTATGCCGCCCTTTTTCGAGAGCGTCGTGAGCCCGCTGGTTGGTAGGAGAGGGAGTTCCTCGCGGAAGAAATGGAACGAGCCGATTTCAATTTGTGCCCGCGACATCATCGCCTAACCCTTCTACCCCCCTATCCCATCACCCTTACCCCCATTCCCGAGAAAGCCAATTACCGAGGGGAGAGAATGGTCCTATTATATATTTTTTTCCTCTTCTCCGCCGACAGTTTTTAAAATGGCACGTCAAGTCGGAATTCGAATCGATGATGTACGATAGCGCGAGCAATAATCAAATAATGGAATCGTTGATAACCCTTGCAATGCCTTCCCTTTCGCTTCCCTGGTATTTTCCTCGTTCCTTCCTTCGTGCTGTGTGAAATGTTCCATCGTGAGCAATGTTGGTCGCGTTGCAGGAAAAGAAAAATTGCATGTATACGTGTGATCGGGTGAGTGTGCATTACAGTTCGAATTACATCGCGGGACGTGATGAGGCGGAGTCTTCCTCATCATCTCCTCTCGTCGCCTCTCTCTCTCTCTGCGTGGTAGCGAAAGTAGCACTGCTGTTAGGTAGTCTACTTGCCTACTTTTGCCTTTCTGATTCGGGCGAATCGAAATCGTATATTTCTGACGAATCGAATGAGTATACTAGGGGTGGCTATTCACGAAACTGTTAGAAACACGGAACTTTCTTAATTATCACCCATTTGACTGGTGTGCCGCTAAAAAATAGCGATGAGCATTGCAACAAAGTGCAAGTTCCAACGGTCTCTAGTAATTAGTGACCATTTTTACTGCAGGACATGTATGTGTCACATTGACCCAGGCGATATAACTCGCCGAGCTCAATTTCATTGATGACTAATAAGGCAAGATCTTGCTATTCTTGGTTCACATAAGAGTGAGTGGGTCCGTTACTAAGATCGGATATTTTATTTCATTGCAATTTTTTAACTTTCCAAATGATATGAATGACCAAGGAAAAGCCTCAAATGGTTCTCATTACTATTAAGTATTTTAAAATACTTGCATCGATAAGGCATGAATATACTCCTTGTTATTTAATGCTTGCGGAACACGTCCTCGGCCTCTTGTAATTGAGATGGCTTGCAGAATACGCTGCAGTTGAAGCTTTATTGGTTTAGTGTCCATGAACGCTGGAATCGAAAATTGGCATGCGGATTTGTCGTGGTAGAGTGCTAGGAGAATTTAACTAATGTTTCCGATGGAGTAACGTGCCCCTGAATTCCAATACCCGATTTCCAATTGGATAGCGAATGATCCTCGTAGATTATGCGTAGTTGGTAACAGATCCAGACCATGTGGGAAACATTGATCCAAATGGAAATTTTTGCGTAGGAATTATTTCAGAGCATTTCCCCCATTATTTCACATTGCATTATAGTGAGTAGATTCCCTTTAAATCAGAGACTGGCCCATCTGCACTTTCTCAATAGTGGGCCGGCCCCATTTGCAATGGCGATTTTCCATAAGATAACCCTTTACTGTGAAGTTTTATAAGACATCATCTCAGGCGCTGCAATTACGTTCAAAGGAAATTCTGTTTTTGTTGAGACCAGATTGTTAGCTGCCCACAAAATGGTGGCTTTGAAATTAATTAACGGTCTCGGATACAAATAAAGTTAACTTAGTTCACGAACGGTAAAGAAGATGAGAAATTCATCCACGAAAGTGTAATTGATCGGGGTAGATTGATGGAGCTGATAAGGAGAGTTAGCGTGTTTGAAATTTTAAACGTAGAGGAACCATTAGATGACTGATAATAGATGGAACAGAACGGGATATCAGTTAATTATCTCTGAATGTGTTTGAAGGTTGGATCATCCAAGAAAACTAATTTATTGTTTTATCATATGAATGAACTGAAGGAAATGCTAAGGAAACTCAAACAACTCACAAACATTATACACCGAGAGAGAAAAGGTATCGATGTATTTGTTTTCATGTCAATTATAGATTTTGTTAAAAAGAATTTTATGGGATTGTTTATTGACTCAGAATCTATTATTATTAATTACGATGTATTTAAATTCATTTTAAGGTGCTCCTTCACCGATAAGTAGCAATATTAGAAAATAATCGTAGACCTGGAAAATCCACTCAAAAGGATGCTTTGGCTGGCATTTTGAACTAGTTAAAGCATCTATTGGAAGTAATTTTGATCATGCTCATATTACGGTCAAAGAGGATAATTTTTTGCCCGTGGCAATCTTACTATTGTGTATATCAGCGGTTATGGTTAATCGCGGCTAGATCGCAATCCTTTAATTTGAGCTGCTGAGGTTGTTTCGCACTGGGGTTAAATAAGTGCCTCAACCGCTGAGGTTTGGTAAAATCTTACATAAATTAAATCCCGAGGAAAAACACGGAATTTATTCCTAGGTGATGTAGCCCGCTAGCTTTATATTGGCTGAATGGTTTACAACTAGCTTTGTAGCAGCGACTAGCATCAGCAATTCCTACAATTAAATTTTTATGAGCCTAATATGGAATGTTTCAGGCAGGTTTTCCTTCCCTCTTCCACAGCGCCTAACACTTCTTGGTTCGTCTTTCTTCCAATTCAGATTACCCTATCCACTCTTATTAAAACCCACATCTCTAAAGCCTCAAAACTACGTTCATCCCTCTTTATGAAAAACCAAGGTGCTCAGCAAATAATGTCTTTTTACATCTCAGTCATGAATATTCTTTATTGATAACATCCACATCCATATTTCCGTTTGTGTGGATTGTACGGGGTGTTAAGTACCTAACCTATACCATATATAAAGCAATTACGAGAAAATAGCTGTAATATTTGAAATCCGTACGCTTTACGAATATGTTATTATCTTAATCCTAGTATCGTAATCACGTTAGTACATTCTTGGCATGCCTTTACAGCGGGCTGGAGGGAATTCTGCCATGCTAATGGTATCTCAGAGCTTCATGGGAAATTCCCAGCCCAATTCGTTTCATTTATGTATAGTTGCTTTGATTTTACGAAATTAAAACAACGGTTGAATAACTAAATTATCGGTTTGTTTTCTTCTCGTTATCGCCGGTGTGATTGAACTTGTGAACCGTTAATTTTTCTATCATGCCTCCTTGGAAGTGGATACGTGTGCACAAACATCAATCGATTTACCTGCGACATTGCATAAATTTATGGGAGGGGTCGGGGAAATATGAGGAGGATCTCGAAATCTGGGGCATGGACCGTTGATGCGGGTGAAAATACTCGTTTGGTTTGACCACCACCACTTTGAGGCGGGATCGACCGCGCACACTTTGGATCTTCGCCCTTGTGCGGAGTTGGCGGCCGATGTGCTGTTCACATCACCGTGCTGAGGCCTTTGGGTCCGCGGTGTTGGATTCAGCCTCCCCCAAGTTCTTATTTTTTTTTATATTCTCAACAACCCTTTCAACTCCCCCCTCTCCTCATTCCATTTACCGCTCGCGAAGAAATAACGTGACCGAAATGTTTGAACTTCGGTATTTTCATCCGAAGTTTCGGGGCCGGCGGCGGCGTGTTAAGAGGCGCCGCCAATCCTGTGAAAGTGTTAAAGAAGTTGGAGCAACTTCGTGGGTGGGAGGGAAGGTGTTATTGTGTTCGTGTGCTTGAGGGGGGGGGGCGAGGCGAGGGAGAGCTGACTGGTCAGAGACACACTCCCCCATCCCTCCCTCAGGCCTGCGGATTAGTTATTTGCCGGTGGTCTGTGGAGGAGGTTTATACTGATGAAAATGGCTTCGGCGTTCACACCCCGTTCGTCCTACCTCCTCTCCCCCTTCCCATTCTCCCCCGCCGCTCGTAACCTCCCACCGCACGCTCGTGGTGCACTTTCTGTCAGTTTGGTTTGTTGAATACCGTGCGCGCCCGGGTAGGGAATTGGAAAAGTTTCAGATAGAGAGAGAGGCTGTGTTGGTGGATGTGTTTTGTGGAGGAGGGTGAGTGGGAGCGATGCGATAGTTGGGGTGGTTGTAGAATTGGGCGTTGTTGGAATTTGAATATCGTATCGTGATGTACGGCATGTATCGCTGCCATGGGACGATACACCTAGTTATCGCCCAAAATAAATGGTCGTATAGTTTTCCCACCTCGGTAACATATTAAAGAGTGGCATCAGTCTTATTAGGCTCACATGTGCAAGGCAACTTGATTTTTTACTCGGAATATGGACCGAGGTATTATAAATGAAACTAGTTTAACATTTTTCACAGAATTTTAAATAAATCCCAACCAAAGTTTCAACTCTTTACCGTCATACTCAAGGGTCTCTCCCACTTTTTAATGACGCTAAACCGTTGAAACCTTGGTTGAGTTTTATTAAGAGAAACTGAATGGAGAAGTTCAGATTGTTTCATTAATAATATAGTTAATAATTTAAATAATAAAGTTAATAATCATAGTTAAGTTTCATTAATAATTCCACCAAGTTACGCCCGGAGGAGTAGAAAAAAGGTACCCAGGAGTTGGATCCAACCGGTACGAACCGGTTTGGCAGAACCATTACCTAAAATTTGGTTCAAGTTGGCAAACCGGTTGTTAAAATGGCACTCATCCAGTATTTTCATCAAATATTTTACTAAACCATTCCGGATACCATCAATAGTTTTGCGTGTCTCCTTCATTGTTCCTATTTAAGCGTGAAATTCTTAAAATAGCCTACTGCCTTTCAGGAAATCAGTAATTTATACCATATTTACAAAACGGTCGTTTGGGTCGTTGGGCCGGCTGCCAAATTATTTGATTCCCTCCACTGATTGTACCGCCCACGTGGTATACAAAGAAAGGGTGCTTATCTTTTTCTCTCATCTAACGCAAAAATTCTTAGAAATCGAGTCTCACATCGCTTACTAAAGGTATTCATGTCGCGTTATGTTTAAAGCCTCTTAATATATCGTATTGATATGCGGTGTGGTAGAAAAATCTCAAATATTTTGTGGATACTCGTGTACTTGTACTTGTGGATTATGTGGAGTACCTAACGTTAAGTTTTTGAGAAAGGTAGTAGAAAAATAACAAATGAATATTGACCAATTGACGATTGACCAATGGCATGAAGATTGGTCCAGCTCATTTAACTCGCATCGGAACGTAATGGCCATATGAAGGTAGCCACTGTAGGGAAAGGGAATGGAAAGAACTGCAAATGGAGGCCACGGATGAGATATGTATGAAAAAAGCGTTGAAAAATCTAAAGGACTGCATTAATATGAGGTAGTTCCTGGAAAAATGGAGGCCTGCATCAAAGCAATCCTAATACTGATAGGTGATATCGATGATTGCATATCGTTTGATATCAAAAACATATCGCGTTTATTCTTTAGTGATATGTATGTACATGTGAAGGGCGTGCAAAATCAATTAATTGAATTGGTATAGAAGTGTTAAATAAGTGAATTGTGGTAATAATTTATATTATATTGATCACTAGTATGAGGAGAAATAAAATGACATTTTCGTAATTGTTCTTCTCATTTCGGTGTTTTGTTCCGCCTTCTTACGCATTCCTACATACGCCGTGAGTCCCCGATTTTTCCGTCATATTAGATACCGCAAAATCTCAATGGGAAGTGAATCAAAATTTTTCGTACACGTTCTATGCATAGAGTTCATACATATGCTTAAATACACATATAATCATCATTGGTGTATTCTGACAGCCTTTTTTTATGCGAGAAACTGTATTTCACTCTAAACGCATCGATGAAGATGTCATTTAAAAGAATTTAAGCAAGTTTACATCCATGCCATTTTGATTTGTGACATATTTTATATAATAAAATCATCGTTGTAAAACATCAATGTGCCAAAAAAGATGGCCTAGGTAACGGAGTAACGGATCACTGGTGTAATATTTCTCATGGTGTTTCAGTCAAATGACAGAAAGAGAAGCGGCGTAAAGCGGTATATTCCTGTACAAGGTTTTACAAATTTCACCATTTAAAAGTGGTATAAATTCTTTCTTGTTTCATAAAATGAAGATTTTGGTGGCATCGGATGAATTTTATTTCATGTCTCACGAGTAAATACTAACAACTTGAAAAGTAATTTTGTTCACACAGATCGCAAATCATATAATAAGCGGTAAATGTCAATCGGTCTCTGGAATGCATAAATTCGTATAAGAAAATCTGGATAAATTTTTATGTGTTCTGGTTTTTTTTTTAATTTCCTTGTATTTTCATTCAATTTCATTACGTTATGGTTCATTCACCAAGCAGTTTTTCTCGTTCTTGTATCCTATCGTACTCATGCTATGATGTATGGAAACTTCTCTAAGGAATCCCTCCTAAGTCGCATGAGCAGCATCGTATGTCTCTGAATGTACAGGAGTAATAATATCTCTCTACTATACATCCCTCTCTGGTGGGGCAAAGGGGGAAGGCAAGGAGAGGGTTGTGAGGGAATGAGCGAATGGGTTAGGAGTGAGGAAACCAAAATTGAATTGAGATTGCTCCCATGATAGTCTAAGCGCGTAGCATGTTTGCTCGATACAAACCCTCGTGCTCTAGAGCTCGGAAGTGAGTGAGAGTAGGTGCCGTGTCGGAGAGCTCTCGGTAGGCAATAAATTTATTCATCACCCGGTGCGGGTCGACGCGTGTTCTTTTTTTTTACCTTGTCGCTCTGGGAGTGATTGCTCCCCCGACAGAGAGGAATACGCTCGAGCCAATCAAAACGGGCGGGGCCGGGGCATAACCCCTGGGAGTCCTTGGGGTAGGAGTGTCACTTCAAACACAGGCCTCGCGAAGATGTAAAGTGCACTCATGATGGCGATTCGGTGATCAGGTTTTGTCTTCGCTACGAACGTATCGGAATAAACGTGATGGAGTGTTGTAATATATTATCGTCCCCTCCGTCGACAGAGTATGAGCGCGCTGAATATTTAAAATAAGGAAAAGCGCTCTCCCAAACTTGAAGGATCGAATTACCGGCCTTTGGCTCGTCCTCTGCGCCAGCCGTTAAAGTATCTGGAAATTCTTGATCCCAAAAGCATATTTGAGGAGGGCTTATTGGGTCATGTTCAAGTGCGCTTTTACGGATCTTCACGAAGTGCACTCGTTACACGAAATCAGGCTTCAAAGAAGCAAGAAGAGTGGGTCTTATTGAAAAGCTTATCGTATTGCAAGGCTTGAAAATAATTAGCTAGTATTAAAAATATTACCATAACAGAATTTTAAATTCTGGTTATATTGCTGTTCTGCACAGCGGGCTGGAAGCGTGGTTGTGAGGTCGTAGGCGTGATATCCACTCCAGCATTTTCTTATTCTCTTTCTTGGTAACAGTAGATATTAGGCCGTAAAGAGTAACATCTGAGAAAGAGTGGGCCATTAGGGGTAAGTAAAAGGCGGGGATTAAGCAGATCCCGAATTAGAAGTCCGATCAGATTAGAAATCCGATCCCGGCATTAGCGTAGGTACTCTTAACGAATAGCGACAATGAGTATCTCCTTGCATCTTCACGTTTCTGATCACGAGCCCTCAGAACTGTCTGTCAGTACTCTACTCGCCTCTTAAACTCATTCCCTTCATTAGTTATGCCTTTAAAGACCTTTGAATAAACATTCATTGGTGTACAGGTAACCGTAGATGAACTGATTTCAGTGATCGGGTATGATGATTTTACCGTGACATTTTCATCATCTACTTTCCATGACAGTATTTTCAATCCCTGCTCCGTTGTTAAACTTCGATGATGTTGTCGATTATTTGTTCTGGATGCCTAGTCACCCTCGAATATCAGTTGAAAACTTGAGCGTCGCGGAGCCTAACGAAGGATGTCACTTTTGAAGTTACCACGAATGTTACACGACATTCGTTCCCTCCATCTTTACTTCCGACTGGTCAACCTTCGTCTTCTGATCTCTCTCGTGGAAAAAAATGTTTTTCTTGACCGAATAAGCACAAAAAAACTTGGAAAAGTCCGGGAAATAACCCGAGCCTAAACTTTTTCTTCCAGCGACCTTGTTTAGTTGGGCAGAATTAGGGCGTCACAAAGAGCTGCGCGGACAAGACCACCGTGAAAGGTCATCTCTATCTTTATACATTTCTTTTTTCTCCCTATCCCGCTTAGACCAACCAGAATGTGGAAACTTGACAAAAAATGGGGAAATGATCGTGCCGTAGATGATCTTGGTAGGTTTAGCGGGGGTTCGATATTTTATTTTTGCTATTTTCTCGGTGGGTGTTACGGTGGTGTGCAAGGATAAAGAAGAGGAATGAGAGTTAGAAGGGTCAAGGTTTGGATGCCGCCGCAAGAGCCTGTGGGGCAGAGAAGGGAGAAAATTAACGAGGGGAGGAATGATATTGCAGCCCCGCGCGATCTAGTGGGTGCAAGGGTGAAAATGAAGTGTAGCGCACCAAAGGGGGTTGAAGGGTGTTAACAGTGTGTGCCTCAAGCATGCCTAGAAGAGGGAATTTTGTTTGAGGAGGCAGCTTCCGGTCTACCTCTGTAAATTCATTCATCGTTCCCCCCTAACACCATCCCTCCACTACTACTAATAGTAGCGAGCGCTCGTAAAAATCAATAGCAAAGAAAACAAAAAAAAATAATGCAATGAAAGGAACAGCGAGAGCTGAGTGTTTGCCGTCGGGAGATGAAAAGAATGTCCATGCGTACAAAGCATCCGTGCGTATTTTGGTGTGTTGAATGCATTCGCCGTGCGATTGTGATTGGATTGTTTTTAGTGGCTCTACCGATGAAGGAAGAGACAACTACTATGAAGGAGTGACGTCTACTTTGTGATTTACGATGAAGAAACCAGTACTATTCTTGAAAAACCTACAGCTGCAAACATGGAAGCACTTCATAAAAACATTCGTATGGAGCGTGGCTCTCTATGGATCAGAAACATGGAACATGGAAAGGAGACCAGCGAATAATTGAAGCTTCGAAACATTGTGCTGGAGGAGAATGTTGAAGATTGAATGAACTGATAAAGTGAGGAACGAAGAGGTGTAAAAAAGAACAGATGAAGAGAGGACAATGCGGAAAACCCTACGGCAAAGAAGAACCAGATGGATTGGACATACCTTGAGGCATAATGAATTAGTAAGAAATATCACAAAAGGGAGAATTGAAGGAAGACCAAGGGATAGTATATAGGGCAAATAAAGGACGTGAAAAAGAAAACATATCAGGGCGTGAGGGAATGGGGTCGTTTACCAAATTTTTTTTATTGCCGAATCTGATAGAGTTTGCAAAATAAAAATACCCGTGTTTTCTCGTTTTTTGATCCGTCAATTATTTCCCGAGTTATAAGCGGCGAAAAACTGACGTTCTTAACCCTTTCGGAAAAGTGGGTGTGGTGCAACCTCTGACGCATATCGACTTCGTCCAATCACAACCGAGCCCGCGAAGCTACTTTGCCTTATCGCAAACAGCTGACTCGGCCAATCGGAGCTATTGCGACAGCATCTGTGCGAGCAGACCTTCCGAGAATCCACGTCCACTCCCTCCCCCTGCCCTGAAAGCAGTCAAGGACGGGAGGAAAATGACGTCAATGTTATCACAGCAGCATTTTAGGTGGGCGTCACCTTTTGCTTATTTTAATTTTTAATTTATGAGTGAACGGTTGTGGTTAGAAGATTAATTTTTTCACTAAAATTCTTTGTTCGTTTCCATCTAACGATTTCGTGTACAAAATTACGATTTCGGTTCCGAGTAAACGCCCCCATTGACGCTGAATAGGGCAGAATGGAAGGCTGCAGTAAACCAATCCTAGGATTTAAATGCTGATGATGACCGATGAAGGAGACCTTGGCAAATCCCCTAAAGCATATTTCCTTATTATTAGTTGCGTTTGGCTTTAATTGTTTAGATACGTAAGTCCATGAATTGTCAACTCACAGCTAGTTATCCCAGATTCTCTATTTCTACTTATTCTTAATGTAGCTGTAGACTTCGGAATTTAGCTGATCTAACCGTTAAGGTTGTATCAAACTGTCTAACCTCAAGTGTACCCGTAAGATAAGCAAATGGTAAACATTCCTGGGGCAGAATGCGAACCTGCGACTTTTAGGTTATAAGACTGATGTGTTACCAACTTGAACACAGCGGGCGGCTTGAAAATATCAGATTAATTATGAAATAATGAATAAAGTACTACTGATCACAGTACTATTAAATCATCATCAGCATCACCTGCCATAAATCCAAAGATTGGCAAGACGGATTATTAAACTGAATTGCTAACCTAGAAATGTTACCCTGAAGAAGTTATGTTATTTATGGAGAAGATTTTCATATAAATATAAATTAAGTTATCCTTTACATCAGGTATAAAGGAGAACTAAGGGAGGAGTATAGCTGGCTCAGAGTGTAGCCTGCTACTCCAGTTTGTGTCCATTTCCTTTGTAAAACTTTGTGAAATTCTTTATCGGATTTTTCTCGCATTCAGAGTTTCTTTTGTGAAGGAATTTCAAAACCGCAGGTCGATATTTAAAATGAACTCCTCCTCTTGTGGATGGCTTTGGGATGAAGCTATTTAACGATAACCAAGTAAATTAGACCTAGAGCGCCATGCATTTAGTTGAAACATCATTCACGTAACTACTATCCATTATACCCTACAATTCACCACGATAATGTATAGCAGGGGATGAACCATCACCAAGGATGCATTTAAATCACGAGGTTATTTTTAAAACACTATACCTATGCCCTAATGGCATGCCTCATATCATTTTTTATGACCAAATATGTTCGTCTAATTAGCAAGTAGTGAAATAGTTCATAATAGAAGATTGAAATAAATAGCTCACCCTTAGCGAGATTCTGCTTTGAGTACCAGCCAGTATCAAACTGCCTTGAAGCTTCCATCGATAAAATTGAGAAAGATAATGCATCAAGGAAATAACAGCTAAGAGCGAATCTTATTCTCCATTCTTGATGTTTCATATTATGCCCATCCCGTTAAATTGCTGCTGATTTCATGGTCCTTTCTTGACTAATTATTTTCCCAAACAGATTTTTTCATCTCTGCAACGAGAACGTGAACTAGTGAATGGCATCTTCTCATGGTATGGATCCAAACCTCAAAGTCAATGTTATGTGGGCATTTTCTAGTGCTAGGCGTCATTTGAATAGTGAACTCAATTCATAAGACTTTACCTAATTGATTTCTGGGGAGTAAAACAAATGATTGAACGCGCACACTCAATTCCGAGGTGACAATTCCAGTTGAACTGCTGCTCGGTGAATGAATGCATTATCATGGAGCAGAAACATACCTAGGGCTATATCACATATATAGCACTAGTGATATTCAATATCCGGTCTGAACTATCGCAGAGATTGTGCATAAAACTTTTCTGCGAAAAAATTTCTTTTAGGACGAGTTCTTGATGAAGAAATCCCTTACTTTACAGTAAGAATATGTCCGCATTATCTTCACGTGTAAATTCAGAAGACTAAATGCTTTGCCTTTTGGTTATGATGGTACCACTCAATCAACCTTCGCGTTTATAAAAGTAGGAGTGGCGCAGAAACTGTACGTATTCCTTCTAGACTATTTTGTTCTGGGACAAATTTGAAGCAAGTATATGACTAACCAACTGACCTTACTCATTTCTTTGCCACTATCGGTCCTTCGAATCTAATGAAATGACATTCTCACTGTCTAATAGCACCGTATTTCACGTGCTAAGCATTGGTCGAGGGAGTAGGCCAAAATAGTTTTCATTCTGATTTAGAAGAAGAGCAAGGCAGAAACATATTTGGAGAATCTATTGAATATAAAAGGCAGTGGCTAGTATTAATAACCGATGGCAGAAGTAGATAGAGAAGGCATTTTTAGAAGATCATATTGAGTCTAGGATGACAAGGGCTCTTTGAAACGCCTTAGGTATGAGGGCAATGTTTCTGAGGAGCATTCATGAAAGAGAATTTTTTGCACGTTTTATTGACTTCGAGAATGTGATTGATAGATGAAATTAAGAAATGAAATTGGCTAAGTCACTGAAAGATGCTGGGAAAGGCCACCCCGATACTTTTTCAACACTTACACACGACCCTGACCTTGCAAGTGACGTTAAGCGTGGAGACTCTAAATCAGGGGTTCTCATAAAAATCTTTCCAGTGGGTACACGTGCGCTAAAATTCGTGGCCGCATTTCTGTGTTTGCGTTTGAAATATTAAATATTGAGTGACTATTCAATTCGTTGGGTTTAGTCGCAACACTCTTCGTGAGACCTTAAAAACCTCCGTGAAATTAGTCTTTTTATCGAATCTACCGAGTTAAAAGAACGGCGTTGAACTGAAGTGTTGGCCGCTGCAAAACTTTTTTGTTACTGCCTTGGAGAATGGCTGATCTAGATGCGTAAAAATCGTTGGGTCGTTAGATTTTTCCGTCGTCTCTACTACTTTTTGCTGCATAATGGGAGAACTGGCAATGGGGTTAGGTGGGAGGGGCTTTTTTGTTGAGTGTGGGATTGATAGGAGTGTTAATTAAATCAGTAGGGTTTTCCGAAAGTCAAGCGTCAGTAAAAGAGCCAATCAAAGCATGGCTTCGGTGTTTGATAGCTTCAGATATCGAGTGCGAAAGATTTGGGATAAAGATCAATGATAGCAGTTTTTGTAAAATTAAAAAATTCTTCTGGAAACAGAAGACGAATATGAGCACAAAGTCTCAGGTTATCGGCGAGCATAATTTTCACGTGGGAACATGATTTGACATGTTTTGAAGAATACCTACCTACCACTGCAGGGGATTTCAACCCGGGCCCTCAGAATTGGAGGCCAGTACACACCAACCCGATCCTATTGACGAAAATGAGTAATATGTGGGATTTAACAGGAAGACAGCCTTAGATAAACAGTAATGGGGGAGTTTACTCGGAACCGAAATCGCAATTTTGTACACAAAATCGTTTAATGGAAACGAAAAAGGAATTTCAGTGAAAAAATTAATCTTCTAACCATAACCATTCACTTATAAATCAAAAATGAAAATAAGAAAAAGGTGACGCTCACCGAAAATTCCACTGTGATAACATTGACGTCATTTTCCTCCCGTCCTTGACTACTTTCAGGAGAGGGGAAGGGATTGGAGGGGGATTCTCGGAAGGTCTGCTCCCACAGATGCTGTCGCAATTGTTCCGATTGGCCGAGTCAGCTGTTTCCCCCGCATTGCGATAAGGCAAAGTAGCTTCGCGGGCTAGTAGTAATTGGACGAAGTCGATATACGTCAGAGGTTGCACCACACCCACTTTTCCGAAAGGGTTAAAAACATCAGTTGTTCGCCGCTTATATCGGGAAATAACTCGGGAAATAATTGACGGATCAAAAAACGGAAAAATACGGGTCTTTTTATTTTACAAGCTCTATCAGATTCGGTAATAAAAAAAATATGGTAAACGACCCCATTTGTCCGCAGAAAAAAACATTCGGCTCGATCTATGAAGAGGGATGCCAAGAAAACAGGTATTAATATAAACTTGATCCAAGGTGCAGTGTTACATGGGTGATCCGAGATATTAAATCTGGGGAGGGATGGCAGTGCTGAATTTGATACACTAGAGAAGTGTGTCTGGAGGTAAATGGGTTATATATGATAGTCAGAAATTGGGACCAAACATTGAGTGTTGAGGGTGAGAGAAAAGTAACAAAATTGTCGGCAGAAAATAGGAAGAGCCTGGGTGGACAAAAAAAAAACAATATAAGACGATGGGGTACTAAAGGCTGATAATGAAGGAACCATACAGGATTTGTTTTGAAGAGGGAAAAGGACTGGCTATTTTGTTAAAGAACGTTGAGAATTAAGAAATCTTCTTATGTTTCCTAATGCAAAGTATAGATAGGTATATACTCCAAATCTTACGTATTAGATATGGATGAACAAACAGATAGCATACATTGTTTAATAGATGATGGCTCTTACGTGTTTTAAACAATGCCAATACCATAATTTGGCCATTATATCATCCGCTACAGTTTTATGCTCTTGCTATTCAGAGGGAATGCGGAGAAAGACCTATGCTCTTCGGAAATGAAGTCGAAAAACGTCAAGTTGTACAAGTCACAGTTTCCATTCGCTATAATGGTCAAGTCCGTTAGCAGTAATTTGGATCCTCAGTTGCTTCCTTCGGAAACAGAGAATATATAAAAATACGCTAGAATTGTGTGAGTTGAATTCCTTTTGAGAATGAGCGTTCGTGTCAACCTATGCTGACTATTATTCAATTGTAAAATTTCAGTGGTTTTAATTCTCGTGGTATCAATCCCAAAAAGATGAAATTTTGCATATACCCCCGTTATTATTTAGCATAAAATACGAAGAAAAATTTATAATCATGCGTAGAGCAATGTTGCCCTTTTTCTGTTTATGGACGTTCCCAAATGTTAGGCAATTCCAATATCACTTTTCCTCAAAATATTTCCTACTCCTATATCTACTCTGTCATCATCGTTCGGCATGAGCCGCTGCTGGAGCATTTGTTATAGGAGTGCAAAATGAAATCTTCTCGATCACCATTGAGAATTCCACGAATCTATGTGGATGTTTGCCCAATAATGTAAACGCTGCGATCCCAAATGAATTTCAGCCACTCCCAGTCGCTCGATTCACCATCGCTTTTCATTTCTTCCTCGAAATCGAAAGCAAAAAAACTCAACTCTTCTCGAAATGTTTATGTTAACACTAACGCTAAGGGATCGGATAGACCGAAACTCCTCCTCAAATTCTTCTCTAATTGCCTGACACCTGAATCCAATCCTCCTCTCACCCTTAATCACGCCCTCACTCCTAACACAAACCACTCCCTCTCCCTAATACAAATCGATCCCCGCGAAGTTTTTGAATATCTCTGTAAAATCTCCCCCTCATCGTTCCCCTGGCCCCGATTGTCTGAATCCAATATGCGCTCGTAACATTGCTCCCTCCCTCTCACAACCTCTAAACTTACTGTTAAACCGCTGCTTTTCTCTTGGTACTTCCCCCCCCCCCCCCCCCCCCCCCCAATGGAAAACAGCCGAAAAACGACGTCTCCAACTACCAACCCATTTCTCTACTTCCCATTGTCTCTTCCGTTTGCGAGAGGATCATTAACAATCAACGTGGTTTTCTCCCAGGCCGTTCATGCCTGACTAACCTAGCTCTCTTTCAACACCATTCTATCACCTCAACAACACAGTGTACACAGTTAGATACCATCTTTCTTGACTTCTCAAAAGCTTTTGACTCCCTCAACCACACACTCCTCGTTCATAAACTCAGTCAAAGTTTCAGCATTCATGGAAATTCCTTAACCTCTTGTCCAGCTTCCTCAGCAATAGAACTCACCGAGTAATACTGCCGGGCTCCCCTTCCTCTTGGTCACCTGCAACATCAGGAGTTCCCCAGGGTAGCGTCCTCGGACCTTATCTATTCAATTTGTGCAATTACGACTTGGCCTCCCTACTTCCTTCCTCCCAAGCTGACGCTTTACTTTATGCTGACGACTGCAAGATCTTCAAGCAGATAAATAATGTTACAGATTGTCATGAGCTCCAAGGGGCTCTAAATAAGATATCCAAATGGTGTGATACCTGGAAACTTATCTTAAACTCAAATAAGTGCACTACTATGTCTATTTCTCTTAAAAAATCCCCCCTCAATTTCAACTACACCATTAATGCCACACCTCTGAATCGTGTGTATTCTGTTAAGGATCTTGGCGAATTAATTGATAATAAACTGAATTTTTCTGGTCATAAACAGGCAGTTAAAAGTAAAGCTATGTCCCTATTAGGCCTCCTTTTCACGGAAATTCGAAATCTCCGAGCAGTGCAATCGTACTTCTCATCAGTTGTCCTCCCTCTTATTTCTTATTGCTCCCCCTTATGGTCCACGTCCGCTCCGTCTAATCTTAAAGCTATCGACAGTGTGACCAATTTCTTTGGTAGAATTGTGAAGCATTGAGTCCCACTCCTCCGCAATATGTCCACGGATGCCATTTTATCTTCCTTTTCCTTCTGCACTCTCCATAATAACAGGCTTAAAACCGAATTAAAATTAATTTACAACATTTTGAACTCCATCAATGACAGCTCTGAACTTCTATCTCTCATCAACTTCAGAGTTCCATCTTGACCTAACCGTTTTCATGCATTACTCCATTTACCCGTCCCTGGACTATTACTAACCAAACGTTCGCTCCTCTTCCGGCTCTCCTTCCTATTGAATTCACTTCCCGACAACATCGATCAATTATTATTATCTTCAACCGCATTTACTAACCTAGCTCTATTTCATCTCTCTCAAAAATAACTGGAACCTTCTTTCCTGTCTTTATTTTGTTACTTTACTTTGTCCTTTATTTGATGATCTTATTCTTACCTTACTCTTGTGGATGTTTATTTGTATATGTCTCTCATAAGTTCTTGTTTTATACCTCACTGTAAAATGGCAACACTGCTGTATGTGAACAATTTTCTTTAAAATAAAAATGAAATAAATCCTTTATTATTATTTTTTCGTCGATAGCGTGATTCACCGTTCCACGTAGCCGAAATAAACTTTTGATAGAAGTACGAGCAAATAGCCTTTCGCCTCTGGGGGACGGAGATGAGGAGGAAAAAGAATTTTGATCTGTAGAGCATATTACTAATGAATTTGAATACTGCTTCACCCTACCGTTCTCACTTGATTCGTCATTCAACACACCCGCGACCCCTTTCCACGGATGCGGTATTTTTTTCTCCTCATTCCCGACAGTTGCCAACGCCCTAACCATCGATTATCACCCACTTTAAGGTAAATTTCTTTTTTAGTTGTACGTGCAATCACTTCCACACACATACAATCGCTCTCGCTACCATCATCGCCGTTGACCCTTCCCCCTCTCTCGTTTTCGTTCATTGTTTTTTCCCTCCCCTCCCTGCCATTATCGATCCTACGGAAATCTCTATTTTTCTCTCTCTATCTATTCTCTTCCGCCTCGATTAAATTTCTCCCGTATCCACCCCGGACGAGGGTTATTTGCGGCCGGACCCAATTCGGTCAATCCGGACGGTGTCCGCAAATTTTCCTGCTCCCAGCGAGTGCATGGCTTTCTGCCGAGTCGAAAGGGGTGAAGAGGGTGGGGGAAGAAGGGTTTAGGGATGAGTGTGCCTGGACGCGTGTTGATTTAAACTGGAATGGGTGTCGAGTTCCACCCCAACTCCCCCCTTATAAACCTCTTCTCATCCCTATTATCTATATCCCTGTGAACGGAAGTACCTACCTACCCACTACTTCCGTCGTGTTTTTCCCTTGCTCGCTGATGCAATTTCGACTGGGAGAAATAACTCTCTTGATGCTAGGGTAGTCTAAAAAAAAGTACCCCCTACGGATTTAAAAATTTCAAAAAGGCCCATTGCTCTTTCATTTAATTTATTTCTTTTTTCTCTCTGATTCTCGGTATTCACTGATGATTCCACATTTTTGATTAGTGCGCTTCGTTGCAGAGAAATATTTCATTTCTTGTTATGAAATGCTCGTTACATGCCTGTGGAAAAATTCGTTCCGCATTCAGTTAAAATTCCCATTTAATACTAAACATTTTATGTACTTTTTTATTTGGTGAAGTTGTTTTATGCTCACACAGATTAATAAGTATATGGGATCGATTTCATTCTTTTGTGCCTTGGGTATAAATTATTCCCTGTAACCTATTTTTCTCTTTAATATGCGGATAATTTTGAAATATTTGGCTTGTGAAGTTCTCGTTTGACAAAACTCGATCTTTATTTATTTTTATAAACTTATTTAATTACTCTTATTTCTACGGCCTGCATATTTTTTTTACAAATTTTTATCTTTTCATGGATTTTGTGATTTATCTTCCTTTTCTCCCGAGAAGAAGATATGGCACACGATGATGATTTTCAGGTTATAATTTCAAAATATTCCATTATTCACATTCTTATCATATTTATTATTCAATGTGTGGTATTTTTAGTGGGATTTGTGAAATTTAGGCCGAAAGTATTTTGGTTGATGCAGCATTCATTTCATTAAAATTATGTGCAAAGCACTACGATTTATCGCATTTTCTTGATTTTAAGCGATACTTACCTATTACTGCTCCTACTCCACTCTTTTTTATTATGTGGTATTGATTTTTTTTTCAATTTTTTTGCTTGCATACATGAGAAAAAATAGATGATGAAATTTGAATTTTATCTATTCCACAGTTAGAGCAAATTTATCTTAGTCAGCTTTTTTTAAGGTGCTTGATGAAAATGACCTTTTGGTATCACATTTTTCCTTCAATAAAGTATGAACAGTATAGCAGATAATTTTCATTGGAAACAAATTTTGATGTTGTTGTTCACTTGTTAAACTGAATGATATTCTATTGAATTATGCAATTGTAAAACGTTTAAGTTCACTAGTTCATGTTTTACCTCTAAGTAAGGTGGAGTAAGTAACCAGTATTGAGGTCCTTGCATGGGCCATTCTGTCTATAAATTACATCCTCCCCCTCAGTATATGGATATATCGTTATGGAATTAGTGTGTCATGTTGTAAAATGATGACTCTGCGCTAGCATTTGCTCTTAATGGCTGGGAATCGAGGTTGGTGGATTAACAACATGTCACTGCGACGTAAGAATTGTAGTCCTTGTAAGGGGTGGTGTGCGCATTTTTTTGCTGCCATTAACCTAGTTTCTTCTGACGTGAACTACGCAGTGGGACTTATGAATATATACTCTTTTTGGACGTGGCTCAGGCTCTACCTTGTAGGCCCTTGCCTGTAATTGCAGGTGCCATGTCAACTAGCTGTTACCAGAAAAATATATGACACCGAGAACAGAATACATACTGCAGCCAGGGATTTGGCGGAAAGTCAAGCTCTGGTATTTTTTTGGGAAAGTGGATATGCCAGGGAGTTTATTCCTGGATCATAAAGTGGAATGTAATTGAATTTCAGTTTTTATCCAAACACGAAAGCAACAAAAGATAAATGTACACGGTGTGGGCAAACATTAAATTATTTCGTCATTATTCGTCTAAAATCGCCCAAAATGAAAAACGGAATGAGAAAATGGCACGTGCCGGCGATGGAAAAGATACATATTATCCTGATGAATTGAGTATTGAACTCAGGAATTGTGTACATGACTTCATAGTTTTTTTGTGAACTCACCGAAATATTATGTCCATGGAAGTTTAATTGAACTTGAAGGGCATTGACCTCTATTTGAACGTAGTATTTATTATACTTGTCGCTAAAGTTAGTCGCAATTTCCATGTTGACTCGATTCCTCATTTCCCCTTCCTATAATTTTGTCGGTAGAGGTAGTGAAACACAGTGATTGCTTACAGTTTGTGGTTCTGTTTTTTGCATAGCTGATTTCTACTTTAAATCTCACTCTTTTCAATCACAATGCTTTCTTAATATAAGGAGGAGGGGTCGGGTTCTTATGAAGGTTAGAATTCTGTCATCCTCTCTCGAGAGTTGGGGTTCGAATCTCGGTGGCCGTAGATATTTTTCAGTGGTGTACCGGTCGCTACTTGAGTGCCGTATTTTGAGCACTTTAAGTTCTTTACTCGGTTCGTCAGATGCTACGTGAAACCATATAACCCTTGTAGTTTTCGCTTAGAGTAAGTAATGCCGATGATGGCTCTCTTCGACTTTCCTGCGCTCTCCAAAAAATTCCTATCTGTACCCATTTACCCACCTTTTCTCTATGGTGGAAACTTCAACCTGTCGCTCGACTCCGCAGAATGACAAAATAACCTAATATTTGGCCTCTGCACCTTTATCGTCTTTTTCTCTGCATCGAGGATAAGATGCAAGGGTGTATGCACTTGGGTGGATGCAATTGATGTGTAATGCTCCATCAATGTTAACACACCATGAGGTGGAATGTGTTAGCTGCTACCTCCACGAAATCGTTCATAAATCAGGAGGTACATAAATATGCATTGTATAGTTGAGTGTTGTATACTTTTCAAAATTATCCGGCACAATGACTTTCACGGCTTTCCCTTCCTTATGCGACAAATGTTTTTACTATCGAATACCTTATTTTTATGCATTGATTTGGCGCAGCACTGAATATGCGCCTTGATTACGAGTCATGAGTGTAGTGGAACGACACAGCCATCGAAGCACTCTCCAAAAAAATGCAATGTTACTTGTGGAATTTTTCCGTAGTGCAATGGTGAGATTGAAAAATTGTTGTTCTTTTGAAGAGATTTAAGCCGCGAACGCATTTGAAAAATATGTATGAATGCTTCGGAAGGGAGGGATCCTCTTTTTAAGCTTTGGAAAATGTGTCTGGATTTGTGACACATCAATTCAACCTCCGAGTTTACTCATCTGCTACTGCCGTCGGAAAAGGGAGCAATGTGTATACTTTAGCGGCTCCATTTTTACCGAAAAATACTTTCCAAGATAAAATATTTTATCCTCGTTCTCTCTCCTTGAGTATTATGATTTCATCTATCCAGGATTTAAAAATTGACCGAATGTTATGACGAACAATGTAGACGGCTCAGTGCGATCGCAGGATGAGGTTGTTCCTATTACTTCTAAGGAATGTTGAATTTCACCATTAATGCCACCAGTCGGCTTTTGACCATCGCAGGTTTTCTAGAAATCTCCGACGGCTTGTGGAAAATGGCTCATTACTATTCATTGATGTGAATTTTCAACAGACTATAGAGTTCGTTTCCACGACCCTTCTTTGCATCGATTCTTAACCGCTCAATTCTTACGACTTTTCTCCTTTGATATCAACATATTTCCTGTCTCTCTTTGTACTAATTCGGCTTTGATTGTCGTTTCTTACCTATTCCACGATTGCTCAGAATGTCACCATTGCTTTCTCCTTATTATGATAAAAAACATTCCATCTTCCCTGACCATACCCATTACTCATCCTCCTTTCCCTTCATCACTGTTAATCTAGTCTCTTCTATTCTCGCATTACAAAAGCTTCCAATTTATTTGGTCGATTCTCCTCATACTCTAGATATCTAATTCTAGTTCTGATTTACATAAAGTTCTTCGATAATTTTTTCGGTGTACTTTTGCTAAAGTTCTCTTCAAATTTATACCTGTGTTGACCTGAATAGCTTCTCTCTGCGGCTCATTGTTGTTCCATCATTTGTTTAAAACTCTTTCTGGACAACAACATTCTTATTTATTCTCCAGCCGATTCCATACTCTTACTTTGTGTTCCGCATGCTTTCGATGATTTTATATTTTCATGTTTCTTAAAATTGAAAACGTTTTTTCATTCCAAATATATGTTAATAGTTTTGTAAAGTTCAAAGTTTATTTGCTCCGTAAAATCGTGAATAGATGTAATGATTGATCCGTCCCCTTCACTTGATGAAAAAAATTGCTTTATCTAACGAAAATTGTATTGGCACAAAATATCTTAATCCATTTTAGCCAGGTTTTGGAACCTTCTTGCCGCCGTCGTATTTTAACATGAATGCCGAGCAGTTTGATATATTTTTTATAGTTTGCTTTATTTATAGTGACGGATATATTTTGTTTCTAATTGTGTGTTTCAAGTAAAGGGGACGGATATGCTCTGAAAATGATGCGATGTCGTATAAAACGGTGAAACGGTCAAGTAGGATATGAACGCTTCGCCGGACGTCGATTTGTAATCCCTTAGGCGTTAATGAAAACTATCTCTGGTGCTGGGGATGTTATTTTAGTTCCCATTTTAATCTCCTCCCGTGCTTTAATCCAATCGGGCGGGGCTCGCGAGGCAATTGTTTATGTTTTCGCGTCGTCCGCTGTCGGCATTCGCTTCGTCCCCCAACCCCGCAAGTGGACTGCGTATAGCACGGCTCGACTGCTGTGGGGAAAACAATACAGATATACGATCCAGGAATTCCATGGGAATATCATTTCCTTCCCCCCAGGGAGAGAAAGTAGATTATGGTCGTTTATTTTCTCTCTGTCTATCTGTCTGCGGTAAAATAAAGAATAGAAAATCGTGGACTTCGGTGATGGCCGCGTATTGTTGCGCATGGGGGTGCGGAGCACGAGGATTCCTCAGTCACTCCTGGGAAAAATTTTTCCTCATTGATTGCACTTCCAAAACGCAAATTATTTCAGTCTTCGCCGAATCTTTCCGTGGGCATTCAATGTTACGATGAACTTGAAATTTTTATGATATTGTATTTCAGGCCCTTTCCAGTTGTAATAATATTGCTACTTGCAGTAGGTTTCGCTGATGCAAAGGAAAAAAAAACGAATCTTTATCACTAGAGAACTCGGCGATTATATTTTTTATTGAACGTAGAAGAGGCAAAAAAGTATTTTGCATATTTTATATTATATTATATTATTCTGTTGCTTCAAATTAGAAGTTTAAAATTGTCGTTTTAGTACGTACCAACAATACGGTCCACGTAATGTCGGCTTCAGTATAAAATACGTATTAAGTTTTTAATGCCTATAGTCATAGTGCGTAGTAAAGACTTGTGACCCCGCTTCAGGTACACGGTGCAAGTTTATAGTTTTGCCACCAACTTTACCATAAAAAGGACTTTGAAATTTCCTCACTTCGATCTATTTTTAGTGTCAAGTAAAGATGCATTATTGTAGCCCTGTCATTGATGCCAATAATCGGTTTGTTTTGGCATTATAGCCTAAGTATTAAGTGTGTCGATGAGTAATAAATGATACTGGAAAGCAATTCATAAAAGATAATATGAACTTCGAACTTTTGGGGCTTATATCGTGGAGCGTTATGAATTATTGCTGATTGCCTTCTAGATAATTCCTTCTTTCAGATAAAAGCACCTATAAATTCTGTGCTCATTTCCTCAGTGTAGCTGCCAATTTTGTTCTGATGCTCTCTAACCACATCAATGCAATTTAGGTTATATAAAGCTTGTTTATATTATTTAGCATATAATGTTTTATATTTATCCCAGATGGTTTTGTTTGTTTTCTGCCTCGGTATTGTTCAAGGTTTCGCTCGGATATTCACACACGATTCTATATTTTTTCATGATTGCTTTTTCATCTTTTGGTATTGATTTCATTTGATTCTTCTCTGGACTGTGAATCTCCACCCAACGGCGGTTTAACCATAGGGTTTCTAGTTGTTATATCGTAGCTTATTGTTTTGCTAGAATAGGCGACAGCAGTATTTGTGTGAAAGGATTTCCGAAAAGGCTTCAATTATTGAGGTTTTTAGATACACGTGTATTCGTAAGTAGCCAGAATATTCAAAGCTGTTGCTTAAAATAATTTTTAAGCACTGAGTATCAAAGTTAGAGCATTTGAAAGGCCAGTTTCGGTTAGAGGCTCTCACTGACCCACTGAACATTTCTACGATATGGAGCGTATGGAGATCCCAATTATCTGGATGGCAACTCCCTTACAATATTAATTTTGAGAAAATCAGACGTTGATTCCAAAAATGTGAATATTGAATTGCATAGATAGGTGATTTACGTTGAGTATATTTTAAATAATTATCATTTATGTGCACCTATTAAGGATAACTTGAAATGATTCATCTGTAACTTGAGGTAAATGATATTGCTATGTGCAAAAAAAATTGTTTTGGCTGAGCATTGATAGTCCTTTTTTAAAGAAATGTGTTCTAAAAGCGGAGACACACTCGTATAGTTAAAAGTGGTTTTGAGTGTATCTGGATCTGTTGGAGTATCAAGAGACTCGAAGCTTGAAACGATCACTAATCAACCAAGGATTTATGCTATTTACATTGACAGGAACTAGAATTACCCTGGTTACGTAGTAGGAACTCGTCCATTTAGAAGTCACAGCTAGCCAAAATATACTCCTCACGTATCGTTCGGAATAGTTTCTCCAGTTATTTACACCGCCGTAGGAAATTCCTCTCAAAACTCTTTAGATATGATGTCAAAATAAAGAGAACGACTAGATGAAAAACTTTACTTGTATTGGTGAACCACATTTGGGGTTTGTTTCGTTCAGCCTACCGTCCGACGCAGAGCGTGCGACCTGCTATAACTCCTTCCTCAGAACCATCTGATATAACCTACGCACGCCTCTGATACTTATTGTTAGGAACGTTGCCAACTGGGCAAGGGCGACATGCAGAAGGGTGGAAGGAGGGTACAAAAAAAATTAGGTGAAAACTCTCGTAAAACCTGCGTGCACAATAACAGAGCCGGAACAAGGTTAGACAAATAAGTCTATTCTGTTTTTGAGTCCGCTTCCTTTAGACCCCTCTTGGGAGACGTTGCCAAAGTCTTAACACATTATGTAAAGGTACGTATATAATCCTGGGATGGATGGTATGTCTGTTGGCCAGGGATGTTGTCGTATACATGGGGGTAGGAGGGAATTTCTCGTTCGTGATTGCCCTGTTTTTTCCGTCCGGGAGCCCTCGGCTTTATGAGACAGATTCTTGCCGAGGACGAACGCGAAAGGGAACGGTCCTCAAGCTCATTCTCCCCTCTTCTCTCTCTAGATTATGAAGCGCGCACACAGACTGCGGCTAGACTTTTCCTCTTAGGAGCCACTCCGATGGTTATCTGTCCTTCCCTTTACCCCTCCATCTCTCCTCCTCCTACTTGCCATTATCTCCATGACGATGACATAAGCCGTCGTCTCGGCTCTCAGATCCGGAGCGGTGCGGCTCACAATGGGCTTAAAACTACACATTTCAATGATGGCGTTCCTAATCCCCTCTCCACGACTCCCCTTTGGATGGTTTTGCCGAGTTAATTTGATAGGGGGGTGTGGGAGATGTGGGTGGGGAGGATATCTCGGCGTGAAATTCGTATCCTGCGCAACCCACCCTCCCCCAACCCCCGTGACCATTTGCGATTCTCGTAATGTGTTTAGCTCAATGGGTTCGTAACCGCTTCAAAATTGTAAGCACAAAGGATATCGGTCTATATGAGTAACTTATGTCTCATATATCTGTTGAAGAAAGTGGTTTTGGAACCAAAATTTCGTAAATCAACTTGAACATATCTTTTCCATGCTTTTTAAACTTGTATCCTGTCAAGCTTATATTTTTATGAACGTCTAATTAAACAAGATTCATTTAAGTTTCAGTAGTTATTTCTATAAGGGGTAATTGTTTATTTGCTAAAGATATTTTTACCTCGAGTCACTTGTGATCATCACTGGAATAGTATCCTGAGCTTTTACTTTGCCTGCTTATAATGTCATTCGTTTTAAAGACAGATACATATGTATATATTATTTAGCCTAGAAAAAAATCCATCTTCTTATCTTAGTCTCAAGGTTAACGCAGGCGTTCTTTATTTTACGTGCATAGTTCTCTGAGATTCTTGATCTACATATCTGCCCTGAGTTTGTCTGCTATATTTTGTCAGGGTGTCACAGTTATTTTATTTACTTGCCATTTTACTTCGGTCGTGAAGCGTCATGTGAGTGGTAATTTTAATTTCCTTCTTGCTGTTAATTTTTCACAACGTGTTCTTTAGGAGTATTATATACATCTACATCTAGACGATACCCTGCAAGCCACCGCGAGGGTGTGTGGCAGGGGGTGAAGATCACCAAGCATGCACTACTAACATGCAAACTAGCAACTATATTGTCTCATGCAACTTGATTGTTAGTATCTATAGTATTTAAGGGGTTGATACATGCATCATGCACTACAGAATACTCTAAAATATTTCCCCTACCTATCACTTTGCTATGCTGCCTATTCTGGTCTCTTATAGTACGGGGAAAAATGCCATTTTGAATCTATCGGTACGAAAATCTATCTCTCTAATCTTATTTATCTGGTCGAATGCTTAGCATGATACGCTGGTTTTTTTTAATATGTGCCTAACATCTTCAGTAAAGCTATCCGATTGAAATTTCTCTAATAGCATATCTCTCATATAAAATTCTCATGAAATTCTCATATAAAATGCGCTAATACGCTATGTAGTTGAATATTAAATGAATAGACTCAGTTACTACTGACCAAAATCTCCTAGGAGAATAAAAGAAACATTTGATGAAAATTTTGAGAAAAAGATGGCGTAATTTTATTTTCTATATCTTGAGCGAGGGAAAAGTGAGCGTTATGAATAACAGTCCTAACAGAGCAAGTAGTGAAAGATGTACGGTTAACGAACAAAGGACGGATTGATAGTAGCGATAAAGGACAAGTCTCTTAGTCGTATCTCTTTTCAGTTATCTTCCGATGACAGTAATGATAAACTTGGATTTTGAGGTGCTCCAAAACATTCGGAAAAATAGCACCACTGACCAAAGTATTAAAAACCAAAGCCAAAAACAACGTCGGTCCCCGAGCAAGATTTGAACCCACGATCTTTGAGTTCCAGGCTGTTACCGATCTGGCTAACGCGCCCTACATCATCATCTTTAGCTCTGGTGTTATTTTTGGGAAGGGAATGATTAACTGTGATATCGCTCGAGGTTATTCCCCAGTTTACCCGGTGAAATGCGATGAAACAAGATGAGTTGCCTGAAAGGATCTTTTTTCGGAGATCCAAGGAGCTTCAAACGGTAAGAAATGCGTTAATCGGTATGCACAGGAACATCGTGGTATCGCACGTACCGTATGACTTTTCCCATAGTCCGCTTTTGACTCTGGGGCGAATTTCCCTCCCTTCCACCCCCCTGCTTCTTATTTTTTTCAGCCTTGCCTCATTCCGTGCGCGTTGCACCACCCCCCTGGGAGCACGCGTCAAGGAACCGAGGGGATATCCCTCCTACCCCCTCTGTCTCCATAGGTGATCCCCCAATGAGAACTTGGCACCTGCCTCCGGAGCCACGGAATCCGATGACACATTCCGCCTCCGTCGTCGTCGGACCCCTGGGGCCTTGGCGCCCGCATCGCCATGCCTCGTGGTCCCCTCTTCCGTGTCTCCTGTGAGGGGCGGCGAGGGGACGACGTGGTTAGTCAGTCCTACACCCCCCATTTCTCCATGTGGTCGTCACACCGTCGACCATTCGGCTTTCTCTCTCGCGTGCACTTTGCTCCGGGGACAAGATGGAGGACTCCCCGGCGGCAGGCGTAATCAGTGCGATCCCAGTAATAGCGCGACCTCCATTCACTCTCCCGGAGGAAGAAAATGAAAGGGATACCCTTTCGCCTTTCTCTCTCTCTCTACTCTTGTCTTCCCTTTTCCCTACCTGCTCAAACCCCCCTACCCCACCGCAAAGTTTCCTTCTTAATATCCTCGCCGTTCCTTTCCCTTTCTTCGGACTAAGCTTCCTCTACTCCCTACTGCTCTCTCGGCTGAATCTGCCGTCGAAGTCCTTCCCGAACTTGGCTCCCCTCCTCCCTCCCTCAGCGAGATAACCTCTGAACCCGTGTTTATTTATTCATGTCTTATTGCCCTCAGTTGACGCAGCGAGCCAGATGAGGGGGAGAGGGAGGGAGGGGTAAAGGGATGGTGAGCGAGCGGAGGAAAAGGGGGAGGAAATGGGAGACGGTTTGAAGATGAGAAGCGATGTGGGGCTCCATCCAGAACAGGGGAAATGCTTGAAGTCGATTTTGGTGCAAGCTCTTCATGGCATCGGCAGTAAATTCCTTCCTCTCTCTCTCTTTCTTTCCCTCGCCTCATTTCCTTTTCTTTTTATTAAAACTGCATAAATATTTCTCCCCTCTTTCTCTTTCATTCTTTCTTAATGTATAGGTATGTGTATACCTATATGAATGTATGTAAAAGCATGTTTAAAATCTATTCATTAGTATGTTTGAGAGGTCGTGTGGACCGATTAAGATAGTTAGACGTGTTTGAAAGATCAGTTAGAGTCGAAAGAAAGTTCAACTTAGCGGGTGTGATTCCGAAATTGAGGAAAATTCTGTAGTTTAGTTCATATTCCAGCCGATCTCCTCTTCCTTTTTATCGGTTTCCATCGTTCTCCTTTACCGATTCTGTGAATATCCGTCGTTCGTGCGCCGTTTATCACTACTTCATGTGAAACCTACATGTTCAGCATCTTGCGAGGTGTTGTGCGTGAATATTTATTACAGTATGCTTAAGTAGGTATAACGCTATCCGGGTGATCAATATGGATTCTAATAATGAGAAGTGAATGTAGGATTAACCTCGCACCAAACCCAAAAGATTGGGAAATGTACCTATCTATTTAGATTAAGGGAGTAGTTCCTTCCCATACTGTATCCTATAATGGTAGTTGCACTATTCCTCGAGGATTTTATTTGGCTAAATTCATAGAAGCCTCATCCTGTTTTGAGCCCGGAGCAGCCCAGTTCATAAACCGTCATACGCAATGGAATCTTAGGAGGAAGAACTCGTAGGAAGTGACACAAATTCCAGGGAAAGGAGTAGTTAACAAGCAAACGGAAAACAAATGGTCGATAGAGATTCCAGCGGCAATGATGATTCTTGGAATTCTCAACGATCAGGAATGTATCAAGAATAGAAAGTATAGGATCTGTTTGTTGACCAGTCATGTTTCGTGATGAATCTGTCTTCAGCTCATGTACCGAGCCCAAGTCCGTTTGTGATATGATAAAAATTTTATCAAGTAAACTCGATGGTACCAGGCTTGACTTCGTTGAAATTATCGAAGGCGAAGTATCTGCACTAGAAATGTTTTGAATTTTGCCTGAAGTTCGTGATCATGATTTTATCACATGCCTCGAAGTTCTTTACACACCAGACGCATGCTGTTAACAAGGTGCTCATCAGCTTGGTGATGTACTATGTAATAGGGTGAGAATGTACATAGAGTAAGTAGTATAAAGTAAGTGGGTATGGGAGAACGAGGGAATAGTGATTTAAGATGGAGGAAGGAAGGCTAAAATGGAAGGAGGCTAAAAATCTTGATAATTAATAGTTAATGAAAAAGCTAATAGTTAGACCCGGAGATATTTCGGGAATTGAAATTTTTTGATGCATTGAGGGAAGTCCTTCCGTTGTGGGAATGCCATAAGAATTTTCGCGTGATGGCAGAGGTTGTCGGAGAATCTATCACTCTTGATGGGATACCCTGATGATGAACCCGTATTTCTTCTGCATGATTTAACGTGCTTGAAGGAGAGTTTTTTTATGGTCTTGAACACAACCTTCGTCTTCAAATGAATTTTTAATGGATTTCTCGGAAGAGTTAGTTGCATCCGGTCACAATCGCGTCCGTCTTGAACGAACCCTGAGGGGAGAGGATGCGTAAGAGGGGAGTCCATTAAGGATCGGCGGTGGTTTGGGGCATAAAGGAAGGGATGTGGGTAGGAGGTGCGGGCGTATAAAGGTTGCGGGGGGAGCAGAGTGGAGGAATGTGGCGAGTGCGTCCCACGGGAGAAAGTGGCCATTTTTGCACCCGTGGCGGTCTGGTTCTTCTCCCTCCCTCAGGTTTTCTCTCCTCTCTGTCCACACCCTCATCTTTTTTTCGCACACCCCCGCACGCGCCCGTTTCTTTAATAAGGACGCAAGGGGAGTGGGTCTGGATAACTGTGCTGGTTGCGTTGAGTAGTTAGGAGACTGCACACTCCGAATCCGACGACGCCCTGCTCTGGAACCCTCAGTAGACTCCGCCATCGTTGTGAGGATCACGCCCGTGTCGTTTCATGAATGCTTTTAGTGCGGCGCATCCCTCAATATCTCTACCTGTAGGGGCGAGGCCTGAACACTATCGTTCCCTGGCTTTTTTTACTATCCTTCTTCTCTTGCCCTTCTCCTCCCAAAACTCTAAAAGTAATCCTTATTGCCTCATGTATTTTGGAACGAGAGCTGGGTGAAGGTTTTTAGCGATTCAGATACATATGCGGCCATTCTCAATATAATCATAAGGTTTCCTCAGCGTTCATAGAATTAAAGCTTTGATCTAGGACCGCGGTTCCTAACATTTTTTTTTCACTTGAGTATCCCATGGCAGTCCTTTTCCCTTATCTGTATCCCTTATTCAAGAGCCGCGCTTGTAACTTATGTAGATGCTGTTAATTTTAAGTTAAAACCGTGGTGTACTCACTAAAAATGCCTGTTTACTCGGTGATAATGCAATTTTCGACCATAAATAGATGTACTTTAAGGACGTTGAAATTTACTGGAGTAGGCATTGGCATGCTAGCCTGTAGGTGACAATGAAGCCAAAATGGTGGTGCTTGGGAACGATTGGACTCCGCCCCCCGCGACATAAAACTTTGCGTATTATATTGCCTCTTATGGAGACTGCATTTGTATCAAAAAGTGAATAACAATGAAATCGTACTGAAATCGCATCGCAGCTGCATCAGTCTTAAGGCAGATTAATCTTCTTGAGGCTATTTTGGGCTATATTAATGCATTACCCTGAGAGTCGATGTTTATAGCTGAAATTAGTTCAAATTTTACCTATCTAAACTTCATAATTGGCAATTGTTGGCGTGTTAGTGAACTTTTTTTTTCTTTGACGAATTTAAAATAAACTCCACTATTTATGTTAACTAATAAGTTTTACTGCGTGAAAAAATAATTCCATCATGATATAAGAATCTTGCTTCTCAAGTCGCCTTGATGACGTCTACAGCACATTCTAGCCTCCATGATATTTTCAGAGAAACTAATGTACCTAACTATGTATTGATCCCGCTGTTATTAATTTTCTTCGTGTACTCCTAAATCATCGAAAGCATACCACTCACGGTTGCGATTACCCCCAAGTTGAAGACGCAGTAATGGGGCTGTAAATTTCGAAAAAACTGTCTAGAAAATTATTGCTTAACCTTTCCCCGCTTTAGTATAAGTAATTGCTTACCCGTTTACACGTATTGTAACAAATACTATTATTTGAATATCTAGGACTCGACTTGAGACCTCGGTCTTGTGAAGAAAGTCATCGAGGGGAAAGGGGGTGGGAAGAATAGGTACGGGAGACATTCATGAGTTATGTGAATCAGATAGTGAAGGATGTCAGAAAGAGAAAATATGTAGAGTAGAAGAGATTAGACGCTAGGGAAATCAAAAGTGGAGAGTTGCGCTCAACCGATCATTGGACTGACGACTATTGCTGATGAGTGCGGATTGATGATGCAGTCTCTTAATTTGTGCCGAATTGATAGCTCTTGTGTAACCCTAGACCTAGATAAGTAGACGTACTGAAGCTAAATCATCAATCGGAAGAGGAAGGGGGAATTTGGGCCTTATTATGTACACCGACAAGTCATCTTATAAAAATTTTCAGCATTGGAACCACAAATTCTTTTTAGCTATTAAACTTTAAGATCAACTCGCTTCTTTAGGAAGCACTTTCGAAGTGAAGCGCATTTCTAAGGTCTGATATCTCGTTTTTTGGAAAAAAAATGGTGTATGAGCCTTTGGAACAGAATACACATAGTATATCCTCTTACATTCTTGTTTTCTCGTAGAGGTTGTGGATTATTGCTGCCATCTACGCTTTATTATAGCTTACAATTGTTGTTTCTACAGAAAAATGTTTGGAGCTACAGTTAAAGTTGTTCTTATTACAAATTTGCCTACAAATACGATAATAAAGAGTGTGATACAATAGTATAAGCAATGTGGGTAAAATATCCGGGTACCACTCAAAATAAAACTATTCGGATATTCTTTGGCCAAATTTAAGTCAGTAACCGTGATGGAAAATCGCCTTATTATTCTCTTCATGTGATGATGTGGTGTGTCTAAAACACTTCTACGATATTTTGGCGGTAGAAATTGTTTGTTGCCTTTAACTTAGGGGAGGAAAAATTTTTGCTTTGGTCACCAAGGCACCACTCTCTTTTTTCATCTTCACAAGGGTTTATTTTTGTCTTAGTGAAGCCATCAAGATTATCTGTCTTTTTCCTTTTCTTCTTTTTCCCTCTTGTGCCACACATCTTCTTGATACCTTGTGAGAGGCCGAAAGAAAGTCATTAATTTTTAAAGATTAGAGCTTTTATCTTAACTTTTTGGTGTGCATTAAGCTTTTACCTGGCGCGCTGGATGTTTAATATCCCATGTTGTTTGCGTTTTCTTTGTCAAGTGGGGCGAATATGTTTTGGCAATTTTTGTTGGTATCGATCTTGTGAAGCTTGGAGAAATTAGTATGCTTGCTTCTAGTCCCAATAGAAATTATTGAAGTATTTTCAGAAAAATTTAATATTTAATGAATGTTCGGAGTTCCATAGCATTTATAAAAGCAATAGCAGTCAGCATGGAAAGAGACTCTTGGTCTTCCCCAGAGGAAGACCATGAGACAAGTACTTGGGGCAAGTCAAGAAGGATACGGGGAAGAAGAACCATAGGGAAATGAAAGAACTGGCATGGGATAGGGAGAAACTCCTGCTCCTTTTCGAATGATTGCCTTTTCTTGCGTGATGGTCACGTTCTCGTTAGGTCAACCATACCTAATTCAGTTGGGTCAGAGGTCGTGCTAACGTCAAGCCAATCATCCGCTCATCGGTGATCCGACTTCTCCCACGTACAAAACGGCACCAGACGCCGGACATCCTCGGCTCCGGTCCCGTGGCGTTCTGCGTGCTGTGTATTGGACACAACTCCACTGTTATATTCCCCCGAAACCTAAGTTTCAGTCTTTAGGGTCTTTCACTACGTTTACCAATCGATCTCAGATCGATCTGACCGGCTGAGCCCGGTATGGTAAACGGAACGGGCTAGCCAGATCGATCCGAGAAGGGAGACGAGTCAGCCCGCTTTCCCTAAAGCAGCGTTTACATGTAGCAGTTGAATGCTATGACAGTTGCGAGATGCACGGTATATCTATATCGCTACTACTATGATGCGTCTGAACCAATTTCTATGCAGCTTAATGCCACTATTTAGGCGTTGTCATAACAAATAAAAAGCGTTTTATTTCAGTAGTGAATTTCGCTTAAATTTTCATTAAATTCATCTAGAAATAAAGTCCATTGACGATTATCTTTTGTTCCCATTCTTTAAAGAGTAGAATCTCACCTTTTGGGGAGGGATATCCTTGTTATTATATCAAAATTCCGTCGTGTATTGCTTTCCGTTGGCGATTGTTGCGATTGTGTTGGATACATTTCCGGTGGGAAGTAGACGGGCTTCAACTTTGCTAATAGCTCGAACTAGGATCGATAGTGTTCGACATGTGTCCAGTATCGACCTGAACTCGCATCGCAGTTGCTATTTACGCATGCGAGTGGAGCTTAATAGTTATTAGCAGTTGACTGTCATAGCAGTCAACTGCTACGTGTAAAGGCGCCTTAACCGATTTCAGATCGATCTAAAGTGGTCGACGTGTTG